>CAUDMG010003255.1:3702500-4302500 GCA_958450375.1 Homarus gammarus
ATTTGTTACGACAGTTGTTTATTTTATACGTGCATAAGTCTATGTACTGTTGTTTAATCGAATATTAAGACATTGAATCATGAGTGGGGTGAAAGACATGTACCTGGCGTGGTCGATGTGCCAAGGATGACGCACTAATAACTCCTGCTTAGTGTCATTGTAGATGAATTACACGTCTGGTAGAGTTAATTACAACACCGGGCTGGTCACCGTGTACTCGTAGTAGACCTCACCTGGTGTAGTACACAGCGGGTCACACACCTGGTGTAGTACACAGCGGGACCACACCTGGTGTAGTACACAGCGGATCACACACCTGGTGTAATACACAGGGGTCACACACCTGGTGTAGTACACAACGGGTCACACACCTGGTGTAGTACACAGTGGGTCACACATCTGGTGTAGTACACAGTGGGTCACACACCTAGTGTAGTACACAGCGTGACACTCACCTGGTATAGTCAGTCTTGCAGTAAACGTTGTGTTCGCGGATGAAGCAGGAAGGTTGGCGGTCGAGGGCCAGCTGACAGACGCAGCACCTCAGGCAGGTCTGGTGCCACGAGCGGGAGTTGACCCTCAGAAGGAAGCGGTCGACGATGACGTCGTGGCAGCCCTCACACACCTCACCCCCGCACCCCTGGGGGGACACAACCATTCACATACAACTTAACATCACAAAATTGGTCATCATTCTAATTCAGACACAATTATGGCCTCGTTAAGGATTGATTCATTAAATATTATTTTACTTTTGCATATGAATAATGTTATATGGAAAGTTACCACTTCCTTTTTATACTCCAGAATGTGACACAACATGATGAGCTTTTAGACAAGTACAGAAAACAGACTGCAAAGATGCTGTTTTTATAACCACGTGGCTCCTGAAGATTAAAATTTAAGTTAAACTTCTTACGGAGTCCTGTCACCTCTCCTCCTGAACCACGAACCCTGAAATTCAGACTCGTGAACTTGAAGCAGTAGATACTGACGGATTGTTCTGTCCACAACTGCTTTGGATTTACGAGTCTAAATCTCAGAGTTCGTGGTTCAGGAGAAGAGGCGACAGGACTTTTGTGAGTGACTGTACTATCGTGGACAAAAGTTACTCCTTCCCAAACTGAAGGAGTATCGACCCGCACAGCACACCCGTACCAGATAACAATCAGGGTAAGTCAGTTCGGAGACTCATTCCCGTGTCTCAGTTTCACTACAGGGAGCGAACTTTTGTCCACGATAGTACATACCACAAGATCAGCGACAGCGAGAACAAACATATTCCCACCGTCCAATGACAGGAACATAAGAGCTTACCTTAGTGTCCCCAGAGAGATTCTTCCCGGTGCACTTCTGATCCTGCTGCTGTGTCTCTATGAGGCTGGCCTGGGGTTCTGAGTGAAGCCTGGCCTCCGCAGTGGAATTGGCATTGTTGGGATTGTGGGGGTGTAGCCGGGCTTCAGCCGACAAGGGAATGGCCTCACTGGGATTGTGGCCAGGGTCTGGAGGACTGAAGGGGGGACGGAGGGGATCATCCTCGGCCATCACACCGTCTGACCCGCAAGACACCCTCACCGCGTCCACGATCATGGCCGAAAGCCTCCTCCACCCAGCTCCTGCAGGGACCTTCTTGCTTGCTTGGATGGCGCTTCTGGTGTATCAGTTACGTCTTCGTCTGTGTTGTGGTCGTTATATTTCCCTAACTCAGATGTACTGTTATCCTTTAGGCTTTGTTGTATTGTTTGGGTTCATCTGTTTATTTCTTAATTCAATCACTAGTTCTTTTTCTCTTGGTTATCATTGATGGCCTATAATGTTTCCTTTACAGTCTCTCCGGCATTTCGGTGACACGTTTATTTGACAATCGCTACTTTTTGTTTCTCAGTTTCTGCGGCTAGTTAGTTGATACATAATCCATCACTTTAATTATATCTTAAACCATTTCTACTTCTGTCTCAGCCATTCATTCTCCGATTTATCTTTCATCATACTTATATCTTGTCTCATTTCTGGTGGCTGCTCTGATACGATTTCACAAGACTCTAAAACTAACTAGTTTCCTCTCTCGCTGATCTTCCTAAGTCTTGTTAACTCGTCAGTCATTCATCGGTTTCCTGCAATCTCCACATCTTGATTCTTTATATAACCAAAAGGATTCCGTCTACCTGTTACGTCATATTTGTTGGTGAGTTAATTTTTTTTTCACACAAGTTACAGTTTAGTGGTTTTGGGTATTCATACCTTCATCTTGAGCCAAATTTGGTCTATTTTGCATGGCTTTCCCCGGTTTCGTTGTTTTCGCTCCAACTTCAGCTAAATTTGGTCTATTACTAAAGACATTTTTAAAAAATATCTTGCTGTTGTCTGTTTTCACTTGTATTTCAGCTTGTTCTATATATAAATATATATATATATATATATGTATATATATATATATATATATATATATATATATATATATATATATATATATATATATATATATATATATACACACAGTATATAAAGCAGTAATCAGAGTTGTCTATAGTACAAGTTTATCAGACACGTTATTTGTCAGTAAATCTTAGATTACGTAAATAATTAAATAAATAGAAACATACACATGCAAAGAGGGATAAACACGGCCTTATTCTTGTTTGTCCTTTAATTTTCTTAGCAGGAGGCTGTAGAAGTACACAGCCACCTATCAATAACTTTACTCAGATATGAGAATTGTTCTTGTGGGCGTCGTCTTGGCCCAGGATCTTTCTCAGTGACCTAAGATGAAGTCAGCCTCTGGGGATTTAGGTTTCACCGAGGATCTGTCTTACTGGGGTTCGGTTTCGGGGGTTTTCGTCTCTAGGGGCTTCACCTCTCAGGGATATCAACTCTGGTTCTGTCTGACTGGGGCTCTATATCATCGGGGTTCAGCTTCTCTGGGATTCCATTTCTCAGGGGTTCTGTTTGTAGGGTTTCATATCTCCGGGGTTCCGTCTGTTGGAAGTGGTAAGGGAAGGGGAGAAACAATTATTTATTAACCTTCAAACTGAAAGGGAATAGGAATATATGAACTTGGGATAAACTCTAAGGGAATAATTATATGGCAAAGTTAATAAGAAAATATTGAATTGGGCAACTTTAGTCAAATATTATCATGGTGAACTTTAACTGAATGTTAATATAGAATTTTATAAGGAAATATTTAATAAAGTAAATCATACGAGCACATTAGCAGAGTAAGATCTACCGAAATAATAACAATGTAAATTTTTAAAGGACTTTTAATAAGTAAATTCTAAGGAGAATATTAATACAATACACTAAAAGGGAATATTAACATAGAATATATTAACACCGTAAACTAAAGAGATTGAGGAAATAATAACATGTTAGATTTGGACCAACTTTTAGCATAAAAAATTGTAGGAGAATTTTAACGTTGTAACCTAAGAGAATATTAACATCACATTTTATTCTTCACCCACAGGTACAATGATTTAGCATGAGTGCCAGTTATTAACAAAAAAAAACCTTTTAAAGTCAATTTTTCAATTTTTAGCTGGTCCACTATTACTCACTTGTCACTTAACAACTTAGTCCCAAGGTTGTAACTTACGGTAGAGGTTAAGTATAGTCATGCAAATGATTTTTAAAGGTATAAATTATATTCTCTGACATGCGCGCCGGAGGTGGAGCTGCTATGACTCATTCTCCTTTAACATCATGAGACATCCCAGGTATTTAGGTTTACACTGCAAAATTGCGAACGGATACGTTTGCTAAGCAGTCAGGAAGAGACGTCCAAACGGGAAGTCTAATCATGTTTAAAATCCTAGTCACATTCATAGAGTTTGACGAAATTTCAATAAACCTATAAAACTGGCAGTTAAAGAAGCTAGTAATGATGGGTTCTTAGATAAACTAAGCTAGATTAAGATACTAGATAGACTCCTGCTCTGGGAGTCTTGCAAATTGGACTTCTGATAATCACCTGCGATGGCGACTTACACACACACACATACACAAACACACACAAACACTTACAAACACAACAAATACATACACACTCACACACACACACACACATACACAAACACTTACAAACACAACAAATACATACACACTCACAAACACACACACACACACTACTACTACTACTTTGCTGTCATTCGAAATCGAGTATGACGATCATCCAGCTATGATACAATGATATGAGTTATTAGGGATGTCACCTAGGTTAGTGAGTTTTGAGGTGAGTAAAGAGACAGATACGGGACCCGCAGCGTCGTTCACATTCGTTGCTCAAGTGAAGGGCTCCATCTACTACGGGAGGGGCTGTGGCAGCTTCTCTCTGGCGTTGGCGCTTGTCTGCTTCGGTTTGCAGTCGGGCTAACTCGAAAATATTGACACCTTCTCGTGTGGTGGTCCTCCAAACGTTATGATGTGGAGTAATCGACTCCCAGGTGAGGGGGGTCGATTTGGCACTTTTTCAGGTTTTTCTTAAGACTATCCTTATACCTTTTCAATTGCCCGCCGACGTTACGTTCACTATTCGTTAGGTGACTATAAAGTAGCTGCATTGGCAGTCTACTGTCGTCCATGCGGGTAAATGGCCAGTCCAACGTAATTGCTCATGGATAATGGTAGCCTCGATGCTCCTACAGTTGGTGTCAGCAAGAATACTGGCATTTGTTCTCTTGTCTTCCCAGCGAACTCGGAGGATGGAACGTAGACTACGGTGGTGAAAGTTTTCAAGTGCCTTGAGGTGCCTCCTGTATGTGACCCATGTGATCACAGAGAAATCAGGTTCACCCTAAATTGGGAAACGAAAAACAATGACAATATGGTCAGAGTCCCAAACTTTCGGTTGGCGGATTATCAGGGGTTAAGAAGGTACCTAGGTGAGGTCACCTGGGAACAGTCACGTCAGTCCCCAGTAGGAAGGGATGAGGTCATAGATGACACAACAATTGATAATGACTATAATATATTCACTAGTATACTACATAAAGCACAGGAACAAAATATACCATACAGAAAAATTAGGTCAAATAAGAATGAGCCAAGGTGGATGACCAGAAAGCTTAAACATGACATAGGAATAAAGACAGGAATATATAAGAAATTAAAGGGAGGGGAGGAGCAGCTCAGAAACAGGTATAATGAACTATCTAGGAATGTTAAGAAAAATGTAAGGAAAGCAAAGAGAGATTATGAAATCAAAATAGCAAGAGAATCCAGGGCGAATCCCGAGGGATTTGTCCAGGTATATAGGACAAAGGTCAAGGACAAAGTTGGGCCTTTAAAGTCAGGGAGGGGAGAAGTGATAAATGGCAGTGAAGAAATAAGCAAAGCATTGAACAGCTACTTCTTATCAGTTTTCACAGAAGAAATTTGAGATGAAATTCCGGAGGTGGAACTGATATTTAAGGGAAAGGAAGAAGAGAAGTTAAAGAATATCACTATCAGAAAAGAGGATGTTCTTAAGAAGATAAATAAACCAAAGAAAATAAAATCCCCAGGGCCGGATGAAATTTTCCCTCGAATCTTGAAAGAGTGTAAGGAATAGATTAGCAGACCCCTCGTAAACTTATTTACAAAATCATTAGACACCTGGAGTTGTGCCAGACTTGTGGAAACAGGCAAATGTAGTACCCATATTCAAAACGGGAGACAGAGCATCAACGTCAAATTACCGGCCGATCAGTTTGACGTCAGTAGTGGGGAAATTTCTTGAATCAATTATAGCAGATAGCATCCGATCACATCTAAAGAAAAGCAAATTAATCTACGACTCTCAACATGGGTTTACAAAGGGAAAATCTTGTCTAACAAATCTGCTAACGTTTTTTAGGAAAGTCTTCGAGGTAGTAGATAATGACGAAAATTACGATGTTATTTACTTAGACTTTAGCAAAGCATTTAACAGAGTACCGCATCAGAGGCTTCTGAGAAAAATTAAGGCTCATGGTATCGAGGGGAAAGTTTTAAATTGGACAAAATCATGGCTCACCGATAGAACGCAGAGGGTCAGCGTAGATGGTGTTAAATCTGAGTGGGGCCGTGTAACCAGTGGGGCTCCCCAGGGGTCAGTACTCGGCCCACTCTTGTTCATAATCTACATAAACGATCTAATACTGGGATCAGCAGTGACATAAGCAAGTTTGCGGATGACACCAAAATAGGGCGGCAAATTAATTCAGGGCAGGATGCAAATGCATTACAGGAGGATCTAAATAAACTGCAGGGGTGGTCTGAAAAATGGCAAATGAAATTCAGCACCAGCAAGTGCGGCGAACTTAATATTGGAAGAACAAATACTTATAATGTATACAGCCTTAACAACATCAATCTAGAGAAGTCGACTTGTGAAAGAGACCTAGGGGTACTTGTAAGCCCGGACCTACGGCCTAGAAAACAGTGCGTTAATGTTCGAAATAAGGCAAACAGAGTATTGGGTTTTATATCTAGAAGTGAAAGTAACAAGAGTGCAGAGGTCTTATTGCAACTATATCTTGCGCTAGTCAGGCCGCGCCTCGATTATGCGGTTTAGTTCTGGTGCCCCTATTATAGAATGGATATAAATTCACTAGAGTCGGTGCAGCGAAGAACGACAAAAATGATTCCGGGACTGAGAAACCTTCCATATCAGGATAGGTTAAAGAAACTTAACTTGCATTCCCTAGAAAAACGAAGAGTGTGGGGAGATATGATAGAAGTATTTAAGCGGGTGAAAGGAATTAATAAAGGGGATATAGATAAAGTTCTTATAATATCCGAGCAGGATAGGACTCGGAGCAACGGATTCAAGTTGGATAAGTTTAGGTTTAGGAGGGAGATAGGAAGAAACTGGTTCACAAATACGGTGGTGGACGAGTGGAACAAGCTTAGCAACTTTGTAGTAAGTGCGGGAACTCTGGAAAGTTTCAAAAGGAGGCTAGATAGATTCATGGATGATAGAGAGTGGTAGTAACTCTCGACAGGAGCTGCCATGCACAGGCCAACCGGCCTATTGCAGACTCCTTATTTTCTTATGTTCTTATGTTTTCACTGCCATATAGCAGGGTGGGGAGGACCACTGCTCGATATACTGTACGTGCAACTTTGTAGATAATTTCAGCTCCCTATAGCTGAAGACACGATTTCGGAGTCTGCCAAAGGCTTGAGAAGCACATCTGATCCGATGCTGAATCTGTTCATCAATGTCTGCGGTGGTGGACAGGTGGGAGCCGAGATACCGAAAGTGGGCAACATTAGAGAGGGTAGTACCGTAAAGCTGGATGGATGGGGGAGGTGTGTCTGAACCAGGGGCAGGTTGAAAAAGAATCTGAGTCTTACATACAGCCACTTCAAGGCCGAAGTGTGCATACGCGTCTGCGTAGGTGCTCAGGATCTCCTGTAGATAGTATTCAGTGTGAGCAACCAGGGTGAGGTCGTCTGCATACTATAGTTCAGTAATGGAAGCCACCGACACCTTTGTTCTTGCCTGGAGTCGTTTTACGTAGAAAAGACCCCCCTTCACCCGGTACTCGATGTTCACCCCACTGGCTAAATTGGCACTGGCAAGAGTAAGGAAGGCAGCCAAGGAGATGGAAAAGAGAGTTGGTGCCAGTACACACCCTTGTTTAACCCCTGTTTAGATGGGGAAGAAATCTGATTGGGTGACGTTGTGCAGGACACTGCTGTTCATGCCATCGCGGAGTTGCCTCACAATGGAGATGATATTTGGTGGACAGCCAAAACGGCTGAGGGTCCACCAGAGGGCTTCCGTGTTGACCGAGCCGAAGGCCTTGGTTAGGTCGATGAAAGCCATGTACAGGTCACGACGCTGTTCTCTGCACTTTTCCGGTATCTGGCGGGCAGCAAAGATCATGTCAGTGGTGCCTCATGATGGTTTAAAACCACATTGAGATTCAAGGAGGAAGTTTTCCGCCTCAGGAAGAAGTCTGTTTAGGTCCTTAGGAGGCCTCGGGCGATAATCTTGCCAGCTACGGAGAGCAGCGAGATCCCACGGTAGTTGCTACAGTCTGACCGGTCTCCCTTGTTCTTATAAATATTGACAATGGAGGCGTCCTTAAGCTTGAGTGGTTTCATCCTTTTCCCATATATTCTCCAGGAGAGAGTGGAAACGGTTGGTAAGCAGAGGTCTTCCTGCTTTATACACCTCGGCTGGGATTCCATCAGGCCCTGAGGCTTTGTTATTTTTCATCTGCTTGATGGCAGTAGCTACCTTATCCAGGGATGGAGGATAGCTGAGGTGGGTCAGCTCTGGATGCTGAGGGACCTGCTGGGAAGTCAGGACATCCACATCGGTGTTTCGGCTGTGCAATGAATGGTAGTGCTCTTTCCAACGCTGAAGGAGGCCTTCATCGTCTTTAATTATAAGGTTACCGTCAGATGAGTGGAGGGGGGCTGCGTCACGAGTGATTGGACCATAAAATGTTTTATTGGAAATGAAAAATTCGCTCATCTTTTGCTGACCTGCAAGTTTTTGTGCTTCACTTGCTTTATTTTTAAGCCAGTCGTTCTTTAGATTGCGAAGTTCCCACTGGGCTGCCTCTTTCTTCTTGCAGAAGGTATCAGCTTTGGTCCGAGACTGAGGGTTGTTCTGTCAGTCAGTAAAAGCAGCACATTTATCATCGATGAGTACTTTGATTGCCGGGTCATGTTCATCAAACCAGTCTGGTGTATTCTTTTGATCTGGCCGAGGGTCTCTCTGTAGGTTTTTGTCATAACAGTATTAAGAGTATCCCATTTGGCACTGGGATTAACGTTGTTTGTTGTTGGGTTGTTTATAAGCCCATGTTCGAGCTGCTCTCTGAATGCATGTGCTGCTGCTGGATCCTCCAGACTCTTAGTATTAAAACCTCTTCTGGAGGCTTGCTGCCTTCGCCGTTTTGGCGCGACGTGAAGTGAGAGCTTGGATCTGACAAGTCAATGATCAGTGTCACAGTGGTCTGAGCCACTCATATTTTTTTTTTTTTTTTTTTTAAGGTGGGGAAAGGATGGAAGGCATGCTGGGGCTCAAGGCACAGACGGACATGAGGGATAGAGAAGTCGCGACAGATAGTCGTGGGGGGAAGATTGGAAAAGAAGTTTAAGGAGTTAAACAGAGGGGGGCGACACCCCTTGTTTTACATATTACAGAGTTTGTTGGCTAACTAAGCTAACCTAGGATTTAGGATGAGGTTGCACAATGGTTACTTTGGTAGACAATGACTAGTTTGATTTTACAATTACAAGTTTATTAAAATCTTATACTGTATTACGTTATGGACTCACTTGATTGTGACTTGTTAAATGTGAATTTATATCATCTAAGTTATAATCTAAGGTGGATCACTGTGGCGGACATAGATGGGTCGCGGGTTGGGTTGTTATAATGTGGGCAGACTCCGGGGGCACCAGGCGTGGGGTCTCCCTCCGTTGATGTCTTCCCCGTATAGGTGGTCTGGGCTGTGAGGGTCGTCCAGGAGCTTATCCCAAACCTTCTTCCCTGGGCGATGGAATCTAAGGTTGAGGGCCTCTGTTTTATTTCTTAGGTGGATGGTTTCCACTGTCTCCTGGTAGGGTGGCGCTTGGCCACTGGCTGACCTCAAACACTTGTTTTGGAAGCTCTGTAGTTGTTGTAGTCTGGTCTTCCCGAGTGTGACGAGTGGTATATGTGGGTACTCCAACACAGGCCTCACCAGTGCCTTGTACAGGTGGAGTTGTATCTTCTCAGGCATCAGTTTAAAACGTTTTAATTTTGCTGCATCTACTTTGGCTTTATTTAGTCTGTCCTTCACGTGGGAAATGATGCCCGTCCGAGAGATGATGAGGCCGAGCAACCTGTCTTGTTTAGAGTACTCAATCTCTTCGTCGTCGATCATCAATGGGGCCGGCTTGAATTTGGCTATGGATGTGACCTCGAATTTGGTTTTGTTTGTTTTTATTTTCCATTTATTTTCACACTCCGAGATCTCCTCTATTACCCGAGCAGTGAGTCGCGCCATCCTTGCTGTGGACCTTCCTGGGCAGGTGACGATCTGTGTTACATCGTTAGCTTACATGACGTACTCGCTGCCGACGATTGGGGGTGGCAGGTCAGCCGTGTAGAGCGTGTAAAGGGTTGGTGAGAGACAAGAGCTCTGAGGCACGCCGCTCGAAAGTGAGAATTACTCTCCACAACGTCCTTGTATCTTGATTTTGGAGTTGCACAACAGGTGCGTCAGGTTTTCGGGTAGACACAGTTGTATGATCTTATACTGCAGTCCCGCTTGCCAAACTTTGTCAAACGCCTTGCTGACGTCCCTCAGTACTACGTTGCACTGCAGGCGACCAGTCATGGCGTTGGCGAGCTGCTCGTAGGCCTGGGCTATGGCGGTGGATGTGTCTCGGTACTGGTGGAAGCCGAACTGGCGGGGATTATACACGTCTTTGTCCTCCAGATACATCCGAAACCGCTTGTTGACTATTTTTTCGAGGATTTTGGCAGGTACCTCTAGCAGCGATATTGGTCGAAAGTTTGCGACTTTGTTTGGAGGCTTCCCTGCTTTTGGTATGAGGCGGATAACAGCGATTTTGAACATCTTAGGGAAGTATCCAGAGGCGAGGCAGGCATTGCATATATGAGCAAGCCTCTCTATCATGTTGTCGGGGAGTTGGACCAGGATCTTCTTGTTAATTTGACTTTGCCCAGCTGATTTGTTTCTAAACCCTTTTATGACGGCTGACACATCTGCAGGAACAATGCGCTCTGTCAGGTAGCTTCCGTCAACCAGTCTAGTGAAGTCAGTCCGTGGGAGCGGCTGGAGCAGGCGCTGATGGTCCTACAACTGACCTAAAATGTCCTCCTCAAACACCCTGTCGAAGTCCTCGTTCTCCTGTTCACTAATGGTAAAGATCTTTCGTAAATATCGCCGATGTAGTTGTTCTTGGTTTTCCTCCTCGAATATTTTCACTGTGTTTTGGTTGAGCAGGTAAGGGACCGTGCTAGAGGTGGAACCCATCAGTCGCTTGATGCCTTTCCAGAAGGCAGCAGAATCGCGGTAATTGTTGGCTGCCTCCCACACCAAGGCGGCCCACTTTTGTTCATGTAGACGTTTGCTCTCGTGCTGGATGTCCGTCTGTAGCTCTCGGTACCGGTCTCTCAGCTCCTGCGTCCACCCGCGGATACTGGCTAGCTGTCTCACGTGATCATACTGGATACTGAGCTGCCTCAGCTGGGGACTAGTGTGAGGATGGGGAATGGTCCTGTAACTGGTGGTCGGGATGTTGTTGTCCATCTCCGTCTTCACATCCTTATACCATTGTTCGACCGCGTCGTCGATGTCATTGGGGCTGGCTTCTTCCAGGTTTCTCCCCTGCTTGAGACTGGGAGACTCCTTGAAGGAGTCCCAGTCTGCTCGTTTGAGGTTTGACCTGATGTTGGCGGGGATCATAATGGGATTGGATGAGAGCGTCACAACGACTAGCAGGTGGTCGCTGGTACAGGTACTGATGGGTCCGGTGGTAGCGTGCCTGTTCAGGACGGCGTCGTTGTTAGAGAGGATTATGTCGGGTGTTGTGGCACTGGCACGTCTGATCAATGTCGGGAAATCTGGCCCGAGGTGTTGCAGTTTTCCCCTTCTGATGTTGTCATACAGCGCCACACCGACGTTGTTCTCATTATCGTGTCCGAGTATGGCGTAGCGCGCATTTAAGTCCCTAATGATGTATGTTGGGGTTCTGTAGCGTAGCAACTGGTTGAGGTCTTGTTCGGGTAAGTAAGGACGTCTGGGAGGTAGGTACATTGTGCATATGATAACAGGTCCCCTAGTTGTCTCCACCTGCACTCCTAGAACTGAATCCTGATGGCCACAGCGACACCATCGTTCAGCTCACCCGTCATGTTCCTCTGGTATACAGTGTAGCCAAAAATTTTCAGCTTACTTTCGTCCTTTATGCTAGTGCTGTTTAACAGAATAATGTCTGTGTCTAATTGATAGTATAAGTTAGACAGTTCGTTACGTCTATTAAGGGACCAGTGTAGGACATAATGTTGGACAATTTTCTTCCTGCTAACGACTGCCATTTCGGAGACTGTCGCTTGGGGCGTCGCTTGAAGTGTTTGCTCGGCTTCTGCCAATTCTAGGGGGATGAAACTTCTCAGCAGAACCTTCGAACATCTGCTTGTCAGTTAATGAAGCGCCCTCGAACTTCTCGTCACCCGTGTACAGGAAGGTGTTCAGGTTCTGGACCTGGGTGTCGAAGTAATCTACTGACGCAGCAGCTCGAGGGTCTTGTTCCTCTGTGGAGTAAGTCGCCACCACCTGGTCGCAACCATTGATTGTGGTTGCAGTCCGATGGTCACTGTCTTCGCTGGGAGTACATGTCTTGGGGTCACGGAGATTTATGGTATCGTTGGCGCTGTGATACCAGGGGGACTGACTGGCCACGTCGGGGCTACGGTTATACTGACTTTTGTCTTAGTCAGGGAGGTCATGGTCCATTTCTAGCGTGGGTTGAGGGCGTCGATAAGTCGTTGAGTGGGTTACTGCCTTCAGGATTTCTTTTGAAGGGACGACGTCGCATATTTCAACAGGTGCAATGTTGTTCCTGGTTAGTGTCTCGTTGAGGTGTTTCGAGAATGAACCTGGATGAACCATGTTCATGTGATGGGCATGCAGGTAAGACAAGTATATAGTGGTGGCTTTGGACTCGTCCAGCTGTGGAGAGGAGACGCTCCTGATGCTCTCGGCCACTGCGTCCCTCATGGCGCCCAGTGACTCAGTAACTGCCTGTTTTATTGAGTCCTTGATGGTTCTTATCTCTGATTGCAGGACTTCCATGGTCTCGCTGACATTGTTGAGTTTTTTTATGCGGCTTGAGTTTCTTTCAGAGCGTCTTTTAGGGTTTGGCTGTAAGCCATGATCGTCGACTGAGTGGTCCTTTCTATTGTGTTAGAAATTTCCCTGGTTTCTTTTTGCTTGGTTATTTCGGTCAGTTTCTTCTCTGTTTCTTGAGTTACCTGTTTCCTGACCAGGCAGGTGGCAGAGAAGGTCCTGTGGCCACACTCGCAGACGACACATCTTTTGATGGTGTTACGGCAGTCTTTGTAGAAGTGCTGATCAGATGAACGAGCCACACATGGCACGGGTGATGAGGACATCTCGGCGATCTCTTTCTCTAACAATGATGTAGTCAATGAGATGCCAGTGCTTGGATCGTGGGTGATGCCACGAACCCTTGAACTTGTCGGCCTGCCTAAACAAGGTGTTGGTGATAGTGAGGTTGTGTGCAGCACACTTGCTGAGGAGGAGTAGGCCGTTGGGATTACACTTGCCTAGTCCATTTCTCCCTTTGATTCCCTGCCAAATGTTAGCATCTCTGCCAGCTCTGGCGATGAAGTCACCAAGGAGCACATCCTTGTCTTCTCTGGGGATAGAGGTTAGCACTCTGTCGAGGTCGGCGTAAATGGTCTCCTTGATGTCATCCTCTGCATCCAGTGTTGGGGCGTACGTACTGATGAAAAAGGCATGATGTGAGTGATTCAGTGGGGCTCTTAGCGTCATGAGGCATACACATGAACCCACAACGCACATACACACACACACACACACACAAACTAAAATTAAAACGCTCTACCACCCCCATTGACTTACCAATGAAACTCTTCAAGGAGTTCTCCCCGGAGCTTGCTAAACCCCTCTGCTCCATCATCAATGCTTCTCTCAGTCAAGCCAGATGCCCAGCTGACTGGAAGACCTCTTATGTATCACCAGTGCCCAAGTCAACCAGCCCACAATCCTTAAATCAGCTACGACCTATTGCAATCACCCCAATACCCAGCCTAATCTGTGAAAGTTTTGTGTTCGACTGGGCTTATGCTGATATTGCAGGAGTCGTAGACCCTCAGCAATTTGGCAACATGAAAACTTCCTCCACCACTCACTGTCTTGTCAGCTTTCTCGATTACATATACCGCCATCTCGAGAAACGAAAAACGTCTGTAGCTGTCGCCTTCATTGATTTCACTAAAGCGTTCGACCTAGTCGACCACAATATAATCATCAACAAAGCTATTGACCTCGGGCTTCGAAGAAGCCTCATACCATGGCTTACAGACTTCCTCAGTGACCGACGCCAAGCTGTACGCTTCCGAGGGGCTGTCTCCACCTTTCAGTCACTCACCTGTGGCGTCCCCCAAGGCACCAAGATGGGACCACTCTGCTTCCTTATGCTCATCAATGATGCCCTAAGAGAAACCGCTGCTCGCTGGAAATATGTCGACGACTCCACCATTGGGATCAGCGTCAACAATTCTGCTCCCAACTATACGGCCCTTCAGGATTTATTGAACAGTCTCCAAAACTGGGCTACCAACAACCATGTCACCATCAACCATACCAAGACCATGGTTATGCACATCAACCTCTCCTCCGACATTGTCCCACCTCCTTCCATTACTCTAGGTCCGAACACACTCCAGGTCGTAGATTCCACGAAGCTCCTCGGCGTCACCATAGACAACAAACTAAATTGGAAACCACACGTCAATGAAGTTGTCAAATCCTCCAGTTTCCGTCTCCACCTCCTCCGCCGACTCAAGTCCCTCGGAGTTCCTGCACACGAGCTCCTCAGTGTTTACACAACATTCATACTTCCCAAGCTCACCTATGCCTCCCCCACATGGTCTTCCTCCCTAAATGCCACACAACGTAAACACCTAGAAAAAGTGCAAAAGAGGGCATGCAAGATTATTCTCTCCTCCTCCTACTCCACATATCAAGAAGCGCTCAACACACTGACCCTTTCGACTCTCACTGACCATCACCACGACCTCATCTGCAAATTTGGTAAGAAGCTTCTACACCATCCCCGACACCGGCTCCTACTACCACCCGAGGTCCCTTGTCTGAGAATTGCTGTTCGACACCACAACCGCATCCAGCCCATACGTGCACGAACTGATCGCTATAAGAACAGCCCAGTCCCAACCATTGTAAAAATTATCAATAACTTGTAATACTGTAACACTGTCACTATGTTGAATTGAACTGTAGTTTGAGCTTTTCCCCATCTAAGTTATTATATGTCTTATTTGTGTCACTTATGTTACTTGTATATTATTTGTAATTCGCAACCCATTCCCCAAATATGTAACTGTATATTTTCAGCCTTCTGGCTGCCAAGCTCTTTCAATAAACCGTTAATTATTATTATTATTATTATTTTACATATATATACACACACACACATGCAAAGACACACACACACACATACACACAAATGTAAGTCTGTATATTTTCAGCCACCGGCTGCAGCTCTGCTAATAAACCGTTTATTAGCATTATTTTATTATTACCAACACACACACACACACACACACACAGTCACATGCACACACACACACACACACACACACACACACACACACACACACACATACATACATCACTACATCCTTGACCACCGAAGGGTCAAGACGTACCTGGCGCTCCTCTCGGAGCAGCCAGGTCAACAGTTAAGTTGGCCCATACCAACCCCCTCCCCTGAACCCTCCTCCCCACCGGAATATCAACAAGTTCTCGCCAGAAGTTACAATTTCATTTAGGAAAGGAACGGAACCAGTGTTAAACAGAGGTGAACAGTGGTGAACAGTGCTTAAGTCAGTGAGAACAACTCAACAGTAACAGTCGTACCCAAGTTAACCTTCACACAGTGAGGTCCCAGGTAACCAGTGATAACGGCCCGTGAGACCCAACAACAACCAGTGATGTGTTAATCCGTCTACGTTAGGAAGGCCTAAGACCAAACCTCACTCATATAACACCATCTGTGAGGGAATTACTACACCACATGTCCCTCATAACACAACATGTGAGGGAATTACTACACCACGTCAAGTCCCTCATCACACCATCTGTGAGGGAATTACTACACTACGTGAGGACCCTCATAACACCATCTGTGAGGGAATTACTAAACTACGTCAGGCCCCTCATAACACCATCTGTGAGGGAATTACTACACCACGTGATGCCCCTCATAACACCATCTGTGAGGGAGTTACTACACCACGTGAGGCCCCTCATAACACCATCTGTGAGGTAATTACTACACCACGTGAGGTCCCTCATAACACCATCTGTGAGGGAATTACTACACCACGTGAGGCCCCTCATAACACCATCTGCGATGGAATTACTAAACTACGTCAGGCCCCTCATAACACCATCTGTGAGGGAATTACTACACCACGTGAGGTCCCTCATAACACCATCTGTGAGGGAATTACTAAACTACGTCAGGCCCCTCATAACACCATCTGTGAAGGAATTACTACACCACGTGATGCCCCTCATAACACCATCTGTGAGGGAGTTACTACACCACGTGAGGCCCCTCATAACACCATCTGTGAGGTAATTACTACACCACGTGAGGTCCCTCATAACACCATCTGTGAGGGAATTACTACACCACGTGAGGCCCCTCATAACACCATCTGCGAGGGAATTACTACACCACGCCAGGTCCCTCATAACACCATCTACGAGGGAATTACTACACCACGCCAGGTCCCTCATAACACCATCTGAGGGAACTCCTACACCACGTGAGTTCCTCCTAACACCATCTGGGAGGGAGTTACTACACTACGTGTTTGCTGTTCAACACCTACATTAATCTGTATGTTCACTGTATGTTCCTTTACATTTCTCTAATGAAGGCTTTTGTTAAACCACCAATGTATGTAATAAGTCATTTATGTCCAATGTATATTTTCAGCTGCAGAATTTTTTCAATAAACCGTAAATTATTATTATTATTATTATTATTAACATAACACATAGTCCCTGTATATACATATCACATGCAAACTCACTCACACACACACACACACACACACACACACACACAGCTGTAAGCAGTTTAGACTTGCTTAGTCTGTAACCAGAGTATTATACACTATGGGTGAATAAGTTTTCATTATGCATTTTACATTGACCCAGACGGGTCAAAGATGTTTTCATATCAAGTATGTGGTAAGCATTTATTTAGCCTGCTCAAACGCAGCTGCTTTAGTCACGTACACGGTCTGGCGACAGTATGTCCACCAGAGATGTCTCAATATGACAATATCACCTTTGAAGCTCATTACTTATTCAATTAATGACACTTGATAACTAGGTACATTGATTATCAGTAGTAGACTTCCAAGTATTTGATGTAAATTATTAGTCAGATTAGTTAGATATTTGCAACGTCAATTAAGGATGATTCACGGCTCTAACGAGATAATTTCCAAACAGCTATTTTCGTAACGCTGCTGACACTGATTCAGGTATTCATGCCGACCCTCCCTGCATCATCCTTCGTGACGTCATTGTCAGTTAGCCCAGGGTTAGGTTCGCCCTGGAAGAGCTAGGCAGTCTTTAGCTGGACACCACACATTACTGATCTACCACTGAGCAGTAGACTGAGAGACCCCTTCAGTCCTAGCAGATCTAAATATCATCTCTAACACTGCTCTCAAGCTCACAGTCCTCAGTCCCAGATAAAGTGGCCAGCCTCTCTGTAGATACAAGTACAAATATATATCTTTACATATAACGACTTGTATCCGTCCACCCCATCTCAGAGAAGTGAACTAAGACAGATGGTTTTTGTGAACAATATTTGGTAATTCCCTAAGCAAGTGTGAGTCTTCAGAAGAAGTTACAGGGAAGTTACATAGTCACATGCAAACACACACACACACACATACACACACACGTGCACCACATACCGATTACTGATAAACCCGTCCACTTGTTGTCATGAATGTTAGTGCTTAAGGTTACATGGTCTTTTAAGCTCTGGTTAACTCTTAGTTTCCACGTGAGACAATCTGATGCTGGTGTTGGTATAAGTCAACACAAACTGTCAACACGTCCTTGAGGTGAAAAGGTGAAAGTTGGTCCCAAAAGTTTGACGGCCCATTAAGGACATAGTGGGGCGGATAAGCACGAGGATTGTTCACTTTTGTATATAATCATGAGACGTTGGCCACATAATCTACTTGGGTTAGTAAATATTTTCTGGTATAGTGCCAACTGAACAGCGTCCCCTGGTTGCCTGCAGCGCCCCTAGTGGCTGACCACGGTAACGCCTAAACAACAGTTCTTCCAACTGCAACAACTCCCTTATTTTTGGTCCAAACACCCTTTTTTTTTATTATTATTATTTATTGGGCACCCCCCTACATCCTTGTGTAAGGTGAAGCGCAGAAGCGTTTACAGCGCCCAACAGGGAAGCATGCTAAATTCATGCTTGCCTTTATGTCTCATGAGTTAAGGGCGTAGAAGCCTGAAGAGTCAGTGGTTTATGTCATCAAGTTATTGGAAGCTCCAACAACTCCCTGAATACGAATTCGCAACTTTCGACTTACACCAGGTACCTACTTTACTGCTAGGTGAACAGGGACTAATGGGGGCTAGGAAGTAAGTCCAAACAACTTCCACCGGCCAGGGAATCGAACCCGTGACATCTCGAGTGCGAGGCAAGAACGGTACCGCTTCTACCACCGTTCTCATGAATCAGTGGATGAATCTGCAAAATGCTTCTGTTGTGATGTATAAGAAAAACCTGGAGAACTCTACCAGGCAAGTACTTACGGGCTGGGCTGGAGAGTCAGGTCAGCTGCTCTTCGTATGGGTGACACTAAGTTGCTGGCAAAGTTAAGTGCTGGTGATGTAATAGCAATTGAGATGAAATATCACTTGAACTGTTTAATATCATTATAAAACCGGGCCAAAGTTATAAACTCTCAAAAATCAGCAGAAGATCAAGAAGATGACTTACATAGTAGCATAGCATTTGCTGAACTTATAACATTCGTTGAAGACGAACTTAGTGATAAGGAAAATCCCATATTAACACTAGCAGATTTAGTGGAAATATACAGCAAGCGACAGGATCAACTTGGAGCCCAACAGAGAGAGAATTAATTCTACTTGACTCAGGGACAAGCTCCTAGCACATATTCCAGCCCTACAAGCTCACAAAAAAGGGAGAGATGCCCTACTAGTTCATGACACAACAGTGGGGAAAATATATGCTGACACCTTTGATGAAACTCATGAAAGACGCTATTTGTTTGGCCAAAGCAGCTCAGATATTACGTAGGGACATGTTTGACCATTACCCATATTTTGAAGGTTCTTTTTCATTGACTGCCAAGAGAAATCTATTCCTGCAGTGCTTCTTGCTTTGATGTGCATGCTGTCAGAAGGTCCAAATATGCAACAGTGTAACAACCCAGTCACTGCATTTCATAATGCAAAGGTCCCACTTGGCATAAGTGTTCCTTGGGGCAAAAGTAAAAAAATTATCCAAAGAGACATTTTGTCTCTATGCAAAGAACTCACAAATTAGCATAAATTATGCTAATTATTACACAAAAGAAGGCAATTTCTAATTTTTAAGTTATTTCACCTAGAAACATGTGTGATTAGTTGAACCTGGCTAATTTTAAGGTCAGAAATCCATTTTGGCGGTTATTTTGACAATTGGCGGCCATTTTGACCCTCAAATCCAGGATGGCCACTGGCTGCCATCTTGAATGTAGGCATACTTTACAAATTTGGATTCGTTTGAGCGACGAACTTGTGTTATATATCAATTTCTACTAATTTGGGGTTGATAAAATCATTTCTGGCACTGCATGTGTGATACGAGGTCATTTAAAGGCGAATTCGAGTGTAGTTGCCATTAGCTTTATTAAAGAAAAACTTGTTGCACTAAACATATGCTGATGGCATTTAAGCTCTGTCCTGGTTTCAGGTACTCAGCGGCACGTCTGGTGGCCTTCATGCTATGTAGCATAGTAATTAGACTGTTTGCCGACTCGGTCAACAGCGGACGCATATAGGACTTTGTCATAAATGAGGGAGGATCTGAACACACTGCATGGTAGGCAGCCCACGAAATCCAGTCGTCCCTTGTCAGTCTGTTCTCCAAACGGTCACCCACATAATCCAACCACTGATAGCCATCTTGGAGGATCTGCTGCAGTGATCTGGATGCAGGGACTGGGTGGCTGTTGATGTTATGCAGTGGTGGAACATGAGCAATCTCATCCTTAGGCAAGGAGACATCCTCCATCGTATGACACTGGGAGTGGTTGCGCAGTCTTTCGGCCCATTTCTGTTGCGTTCAAGATGGCTTCCCGGTGTTTCTCCTCCTGAACCGATGAGAAGTGCTGCAAGATGCTGATGCTAGTTCCATGCAACACGAACTGAGATGAGGCAGTGGTAGATGAGGGGTTATAATCAATGATGGCAATCCCCCCTGTCGTGAAGACTCCTTTGGTGGCCTCTGAAGGAACTACAAAGCTCATGTTCCCAATGAACAAAGACGAGTTGGCAATATCAGTGCTCAGCTGACGCAGCCGGTGATACGACACACAGATGCCTCGTTCAGCCAGCATGTCAACAAGACTCTTCCTGCCAGTCTTAATATGCACCTTCATAGCCAGCATCAGAGATAGTGGAGTCTCTCGCTCACGCCGATGACGAGGCACACTCTGGGGATTCGGTGACCTTTTTCCCCATAGAGTTGTGCATGATGGGCCAGTGATAACACGATCTTCTTTGAGGAATCTGGAGGGATATCGACATCAATACCAGGGCCCTCTAACAGTATATGTAGGAAAGATCTCAGTGTGGGAACAACGGAGTCAGCTGCTGAGGTGCTTGAGAAAGAGCCTGAAAACACCTGCTTTTTCTCTAGGAGATCTCGTCGCAGAATCTTGGCTGCCTGTGCCAAAATTCCCGTGCCCGTTGAGGTTGTGTCCTTCATCTCCTCAACTACTTGACTGAGATCTTCATTAAACACCAGCTCCCAGCAGCAAGATGACTTTTCTAACGCCTTCATGTCAGGGAGCATACTAACAATATCTTGCCGAAGTCGAGTTGTATGACCATGACTATTGGGACAACCAAGAGATACGAGACGCTTATCATAAAGTGTTGTCAATTTTACCATACTCAGAACAGTACCAGATCATTACGGTGGTCCTCAATGAAATCAAGAAGCCCATTGAAAGCTTGAGCTTTTATTACTTGTCTGCAGGGCTTTCATTTGAATCACAATCAACTGCCTCTGCCTTTCTATAAAGTCTACTCAGGCATGCACGGTGGTACACAGCATCTATGGCAATATGTCTCCTTTAGACAGTTTTCCCTGAAATTTCACATCACCGATTTTCCTTGCAGCATCATTGACTCTCTGGTTTAGGCCAAGAGTGGAAGCTTTTCTGAAGTCCTTCTTGCCTCCAGGCTCTTCACAAAAGAAGCATTTTGTTGCAGAAGAGTCCTTGCCTTCAGTTGATGTAACCTGAGACTCCTGTGTGACACAAACTCTGCCAGAGCTCATCCGCCGTGTTTTCATTTGGCCTCCTTGGTGTTTACTCCTCCTCTCTACCTTACTCTTGGCCCGCTCCACCTTCTGTTTGTTGACGGCACGTCTGCAATTTTTGTGCCACACTGCATGGTTAGTTTTCATAAGTTCTACTATACTGCTTGCACCACCACCCCCGCCACCAATGTCATTAAGTACTACGAAGCTGGGTAACTCACCTAACTCATAGAGCTCTGAGATATTGTCCAGTAACATGTTTCTAGTTTCTTGGGTTGGCCAGGTAATTTTATAGATGATGCAAGATCTGTAACTGCTTCATATAAAACATAAGTTCTAGTCACGTGCATCCATACTGGTCATTATGAATCAACTATCTCTCATTGAAATCAACAATGTAACCTGAAAATGCAAAAAAAAAAAATCATGCATTATAAAGTATGTCCTCTATGAATTCAAATATTAAGATGTACTCCAAGATAAGTTTGATGCATCATGCTTTTCTTATATAGCCAATACAGTTATCTTGGAATTCACCTTTAAATATCCTTTTAAAACCCACCCTATCACAAAATTAATACCAGAAATAAATTTCCTAACCCCAAATTAGTAGAAATTGATATATCACACAAGTTTGTAGCTCAAATGGTTCAAAAGTTGTAAAGTATTCCTACATTCAAGATGGCGGCCAGTGGCCATCTTGGATTCGAGGGTTAAAATAGCCGCCAATTGTCAAAATAACCTCCAAAATTATCCAGGTTCAACTAATCACACATGTTTCTAGGTGAAGTGGCTTATAAGTTAGAAATTGCCTTCTTTCGGATGTTAATTAGCCAAATTTATGCTAATTTGTGGGTTCTATGTATGGAGACAAGTGTCTCTTTGGACAAATTTTGTCCTCTTGCCCCAAGGAACGCTTATGACAAGTGGGACTTTTGCATTATGAAATGTAGTGTTCACTCCCCTAGCAAGTCTACTATTAGCCCAACTTATCAGGTACAATTGCATAAAACATAAACGACGTAACTCATCAATCACAACAGTGCGTCACAGTCGAAACCAGGAGACACCATTCCCACTTTATGTTGGAATGATGATACATGCACATACTAGAAACTGTGAGATAATTGACAAATTGTTTCAACATGGAATTTGTGTCTCATATGACAGGGTGCTTCAGCTGTCTACAGATCTGGCCAATGTTGTGTGTGAAGAATACAGGAAGAGCCAAGTAGTAATCCCAACCAACCTTAAAACAGATGTATTTATCACAGGTGCAGTTGACAACATAGATCACAACCCATCTTCAAATACAGCAACTGATTCACTTCTCGGCACTGGAATATACCTGTTTCAACATCCAGACTTGATGGACAGGGAACAAGAGTGATGAACGTGAGCATCAAGGCAATTTCTTCTTCAAAAAGCGTTACACCTTTGCCAGAATTCTACTCACATGCACCACCGATTCTTAAACCTCCACTCAATCCACCAATGCCAGCTGCAGTGCTGATCACCCGACCTGATGGACACACAATGAACACTCATGTCCACGATGAGTATGGATGGTTAGAAGAGGCTAGGCTAGGAGTCTTAGATAATGGACAAAATTGTGCATCTCAACAGATAACTGATGTTCCTGCGAGATGTTCAACTGGTTTATTGACACTTTTTGAAGAATCTTCTCACTCCTACGCAATGATCTGTCATAAAATTACTATTGTTCGTAATACAGTAGAGCTTTTAAATCCAGGTAAGATACCAGTTCTTGCATGTGACCAGCCCCTTTATGGTATTGCCAAGAACATTCAGTGGACATGGACTGACTCGTATGGGATAAATTAGTTACAATGCTTGGAGGATTACATATTGAGATGGCGGCCTAGAAGCCAGGGATGGGAGTGGATGGACAGATGTACTTACTGAAGCCCAGGTTGCTACATATGGTAAAGCAGATTCATATCTCTCAGCAGCTCATCTAAAGCGTACGAGGTACGCACACTAGGTTACAGCAGCCTCCTTATGATGAATATGTTGAAAAGCTTTAAGGTGACACTGGTAGTGAAGGATTTCCATCATGGTGCCAAGAAATGGCAAGACTCCATCCCCAGTTTAAATACTGGTTGCTTGTTCTAGAACTAGAATTGACCGTGCTGATATTTGTGAGGCTTCCCAGGTCATCAAATTTCAAGTTGTATTTTGATGCCCTTGTTCAGCTCATGCCATGGTTCTTTGCATTGGATCATACACACTATTCATGCTGGTTATCTGTACATGCACAAGACATGCAGGAGCTGCCAGTAAAACATTTCCAGCTAGCTAGAGAATTTGAGACTACGAAATTCACATTACTTAAGAGAAAACATGCATTTTCTGCCATGTCTCTGGATCAGGGCCATGAACAAAATAATGAGATGGTAAAGGGTGAGGGTGGAGCCACTGGCCCTCCGTAGGTGGATGATTGGAGGCCCACAAATTGCCACCCTTGTTAACGAATTTGAAGAAAGTTCACACGTAAATGCAAAAGAGCAATTACAGCACCATGAACAGGCGCCTAGTTTTCAAAGTAAGTTTAGAGCGCATGTGCAGTCAATGGTGGACACCATAACAGATCTCGGTAACCCATTCTCTGATGAAAGCAAGGAACTTGTGTCCTTAGGTAGCAACATTGTTGCTGGTGTGTCAGTGGTCAAGACTGTGGGTGCAGTAAAAGAGACTGGAGTACTACAGTATCAAACATTTGTAAAAGAGAGACTTATCGATCATTCCAAATCGACAAATGAGCCACTACCTCAAAACAAGATTTATTTTGTTAAAGGATCGACCAAAACAAGCTGTGCATTCTAAGGTTAACC
Source organism: Homarus gammarus (assembly GCA_958450375.1). NCBI lineage: Eukaryota > Metazoa > Arthropoda > Malacostraca > Decapoda > Nephropidae > Homarus > Homarus gammarus. The sequence goes on from CAUDMG010003255.1 coordinate 3,726,704, forward strand.
TTAAGTTCAAGTCAGTAAAGAATAACTGCCTGTTATTTTCCAGACTTTATATTGGATGTCAAAACCGTGGTGGCAGTCTTGAAGACTTCTTTGCACATGAGAATCAGGCTTTATTTCTGATGGTGGCAGATTACGAACAAGCCCTAAGTCTGATCTGTTGCAGTGCTTTGAAAAACTCTGAAGCAAGTACAGGTGAGCCTGATGACTCAGCAGTGGTCATAGATAGTGCTGCTGTGCAGATGCTGAAACCGTGCAGGGACAACGAAGACCTTCAGAGAGTTTAGCAAAGCTGCTTTTGAGCCTTACATTGTATGATGGCTTGGACAAGTGAAAAGAGTCTATGTGGTATGGAATGTTTATCTGCAGTGTAGTCTGAAATCATCAATTAGATAGAGACGAGGCACAGGAACCAGACGCAGAGTGATGCCTTCAAGTCCTTTACCACGAAATTGTCCCGAGTTTTTGCGAGTGGATGAAAATAAAACAGAATTATTTCATTTATCACAACATATCATCCAGCTGAATAGGGACGGGAAAGTAATCATTGTAATAGATGGGCAGGATGTTCTGTGTGTGCGAGATTGTGTGGACTTATCTCAGCTTGCACCGTGTTCTCATGAAGAAACCGATTCACGTTTCATTCTTCACTGTATAGATACTGCCAGCAAGGGCCACATAGGTTTCTGGTAAGAACTGTGGACACCGATGTTGTTGTGCTGGCCATTGCTAATTATCATAGGCTCACTGTGGAGGAACTTGGATAGTTTTTGGGTCAGGCAATAACTTCAGATACCTGCCAGTTCACCTTTATGCATCTGCCATGGGACAAGAAAAAGCAAGAGCACTGCCTATGTTCCATGCCATAATAGTATGTGATAATGTCTCCTTCTTCTGTGGTCGTGAGAAAAAGACAGGTTGGGATGAATGGAGATCTTATTAACAGGCCACGCACGTGTTCCTACAACTTACTGCATCCCCTGGTGATATTATTGATGAACAACTGGCTGTACTGGAGAGATTTATTGTTCTACTGTACGGCCGTAACAGTGAAATCGAAAAGGTAACCATGAATGTCTTAGTTGCATACCATCGTACTCTTCGACTACTTATTATCTTAGGTTATAATTTAATAATACTTATCTTTGTTTGGGACATAGCTAAACTTAAAGTCACATTCATATAGCACACGATAAAAGTAAATGCCTGCAAAGAAACATTGATAAATTGAATAGCAGGTAGAAGGCAGCTACCAAACAGGGAGGTACTACCACCTGGGAAGATATTGGAAGCACAATGTGTTGTCTAATGGTAGACCCTGCTGCCATATGGCATCACGAAAATTGTGACCAAGTCCCAGGTTGCTGATCTGACTTTCTGCCTCATTTACACACAGTTGCAGGGTCTCAGTTGTTATCTTACTATTGACAACACAACATACCCACTGTAAAGCGTTTCTCACTCTTGATTTATTTTTCATTCTTTTATTTATTTGTGGTATTATTATTAATTTACTTTTATTATAATTTTTATTATTTTTAATTAATTATTATTATTATTTGTATTATTATTATTATTATTGTTATTATTATTATTATTATTAATTAATATTAATATTATTATTATTATATTTTCGCCCCCCAGGCCCTGATGTGGGTCAGTGACCTGTGCACAGGTGGGCTAATCCCCGTAAAAAAAAAAATAATTTTATGTTTAAACTGCAATTTTTATGCCATTGTTACTACATTACAGGTGAATGATGCCAGGAAATATCTCTTCACAAAGAAAGGCCGAAGCATTGAAGGTATTCCACCAACCCAAGCTGCTCTAATACAACTTATTAAGCGAGCAGTATACCAAGGTGGCCACGTCTGGGGACAATGTTCTTGTCCTATGCCCATTCTTCCTTACCCCATCTAATGGGGTTGGTCACTTGAGGGAGGAGCCTATCACCCTGTATGGACAGAATTACCTGGAGTTGCAAAGAATTGCCTAGAGCTGGTACATTGTGGTTGCAAAAGAACATGTTCAGGAGGATGCAAGTGTGCAAAAGCAGCGCTTCAGTGTACTGCTCTCTGTGCATGTGATGGACAGTGCAGTTAAAAATCTATGCATGTGATATAATGTGAACAGCTTTAGACATTCTTAAAGGAAACTTTAGAATTCTGAAGTCTAAGAACATTTGAGTGCTGATTATTGAATTATTAAAAAACAAACAAAAAACATGAAACATCAATAAAACAAACAAACAAACACACTTTGGTCTGACAAAAATATATATAGAATAAGGTGTTTTTCTATGGTCACGATACACAACATATCCAAATTTTCGTATTTGGACCAAAAATAAGAGACCTGTTGTAGTTGGAAGAACTGTTTGGGAGGCGTTACCGTGGTCAGCCACTAGGGGCGCCTGCAGGCAACCAGTGACTGTTCAGTTGGCACTATATCAGAAATTCTTTACTAACCCAAGTAGAATATGTGGCCAAAGTCTCATAATTCTATACAAAAAATAACAAACTTTCCCATTTTATGTGCTTATCCGCCCCACTAACAGTGTTGATAACAACACCGCGCGTGCTGGACTGCGTGAGCAACATTGCGCTTGATCGCCTTCACTTCCCCAATTCTCTAAATTTATGTACCCAGTTACAGTTGGGTGGACTGAGAGTGCCCAAAGATCGAACTTGCCATTCTTAAGACAAGAGCCGAGCGTTGTACCAGCTCATTCGCGTCACTTCTATCACGAGGTAATAAACCTTTCTTTTCTTCTTGAAGAACAACGAAGTCTCTTTTATTTTATCAAAATAACAGTCATTGATAAAATTCATCCAAACAGTCGTCATTACACGTAACAAAAAATTTGTCTTAATTTTGTCATCACTAACAACACATGAACGAGGTAAATAACTCATTTATATATATATATATATATATATATATATATATATATATATATATATATATATATATATATATATAAATATATGACAACTAGGAGGCCTGAGAGCACTATGGTGCTATTGTCTCACTGGGAATAAAACGATACTACGATCCATGATGAGGAAGCTATATTTCTCATACAAATCAAAGCGTATTGTGTCCTTTGATACAACGTGAGGTTATTGTTTTTATTAACACACTTGATGCTTTGACCCATTTCGATAAAATCTGCGATTTATTGCCTTTTGGGGAATACTACGATGTCTTATTATTAGAAAGAAAAAACGTGAAATATAAAAAAAATATATCAATTGTTTTTTTTCACCAAAGCCGTAACGCAGTTTATCCTTATTTTGTATGGAAAATCACAAGGTTTAATTGTTATGAAATCCTGGAAATATGTCAAATTTTGCAAATATTCTACTTACAAAAACTCCATGACGTGTCTTTTAATTAACTAAATAAAAAAAATACACGGCACAAATAAAGGAAACAATGAAGCACTGTTGTACAGTCAAGAAAGACGACAACGTTAACCGCAACATTATTGTTTTACTCTTAGGAAAAGCCACCACACGATTCACCAACCAAAGCAACAATCTCTATCTCTTATGAAAAAAGTTACTAGCTTGACCAAGTTATAGAAACCCCAGTATGTTGTGATGTAAGCATCAAGGTCCTTCACTGTTGTATATAAATTTAACAACTTAATTCATGTGAATGATTATTCCATTGGCACTGAATACTTTCATTATAATGATTACTTTGACTACTACCAGCGCTGCTGCTATTGCTCCTAATACTACTTCTGGTATTACAATTTACAATTAATACAAGAACTCCGTAAAGCCATTAGCATCGTGACCATAAGCCATTACTAAAATATTTCTTAAACGCTAAAATACAATGACTAAGATTTCGATAAGCTTCTTGGGGCTCTCCTCCCCACAGTCATCAACGTTAGCTCCAATAGTTTTAGACCATAATATTCTCACTTGTTTCATATGGCACTGGTGCGGTGTAGTTTATTGATTGATTCAAGTCACTTGATGTTGATGAGTCTGAGTGAACAAATATCACAAGATAATTGCCGGGCGTGTAAGATGTTCTTGACATGTCAGTCACCGCATTGACACACGTAGCTCCGAGATTGAAGATACTGATAATCATAAATATCTTCAGTCTCATATTGTCCAATTCACATACACTGAAGTAGTCTGTAAGTGTTTTTCATTTTCTTACTTTGCTTAAGCCACAATTAATGTTTATTAAGTGGCTATTATTTTCTTCCTTCACTTGTTCCATGGTAATGCCTAGTTTGTAACTGTCAAGTAACTCATTAGCGCCATCTGTCAGTCGACCGGGACCAACACCGCCTCGCCTCACCTCACACAGCCACACTTGGACGGGTTGTTTTCTCACCTCACCTTCCGCTCACACTTGCTGCTGTTATAATCCGTCCGGATACTCGCAGTAACACCCAGATCCTCTTCCGCACTTAGTTTTGGTAGTATAAAGCGAGGAAATAGAGGAAAACAAGAACCTGAAGTAGTACTTACCTCATGATTCTTGAAGGGACGAACTTGTATTCTCGAGACTGTCACCCCTACGGTCTTCCCATTGTCACTCCTTCCTGCTATAGTAGTAGTAGTAGTAGTAGGGTCCTGTCCTGCCGTCCTTGCTGCTGCACCGATGTTGATACTTACACTTTTGGCGAGTCCAGCCGTAGCGCTCGTCATTTACGTCGAACAAAAGAATAGGTATAACACTCTTTCTTTTCAAGCCATTTTGCACTCATTCTTTGAAGCATGGGGCGACTTTTCCCGCCTGTCAAGCCACCTCTTGCCATGCGCGCGGAATCCCAGCCACTCAGGTGTCATCTGCGCATTGTCCACCAATCACCGCGTGAATTGATGACGGAAAACAATTTGATTGGTGTACAATGAGCGGGAAACAATGTGATTGGCGCACAATGGAGTCTGGGCGGGGCCGAGGCAGAAAGGGGCGGAACTCCCCGCGCGAGGTCGGTAGCAGCAAGGGCCATGATGCTCTGACTGCCAGACCGACGCCAGATACCGCTAGAGTAGAGTGAGTGAGAGCCAGTTAACGCCCACTCATGCTCATTTCTCACCGGCTGACACCCCTTTCGCCGCTCAATGAAAATATTTCCACCTGAGTCTAAAACTGATTGACAAGAAAAACAGAAAAGGTTGGTATCTACTGCAAAGTGAACAAATGGTTCTTAAAGTTTTCACGGTACTGGTCGTTACAATAAAAAAGTAATTGAGCTGACAAAATAGGAAAAAAACATAATGGCTCGGCATATTTTAAGAAATGCTATACCTATGGGACCCACTTTCACGTTTCACTTTGTCTTATGTTAAGAAAATTGTTAATTAACATAGAAAGTTGCATTATTAAATCAAATACACTTTATGTTCTGTTCAATATAATATATATACATTATTAAATAGATCTTAGCACAGGTTAATTTATTTGTAAAAAAGAATGCCTTTTCTGAACAGGCAGGTAACACACTACAGACACATGCAAAAAAAAAAAAAAAAATATATATATATATATATATATATATATATATATATATATATATATATATATATATATATATCGAGGGTTTAGATGTTAACGCCCTTTGTTTGTTTTAAAGATTACTGTCACACTTTCGCTTTCACCAAGGATATTTAACAAGATTATGGATATTTGTAACAAAAGATGGCTATTTTCAAGTATTTACACTGATGTATAAAGACAGTACAGAGCAACTTAAACATGTGTATTGAAGTGCCGGACTGCCGGTCAGAACAAATGTCGGGAGTGTAGACACTGGAAGTGAAGCGCGGGGTCTTGTACATCAACACGGTACAGGTGGTAAATACTGTAGGTGTCTTCTGCTCAACAACTTCACAAAGAGCAAGTATCCTCCTAACCGGCACACGTACTTGATAATGGACCCTGGAGGAACAGCACAGACGCACAGTGTCCTAGCTGGCGTGCTGACAGACAAGGCTAGGAGCGCAGCAGTTCACACCGACGTGACCATGAATAAAAAGCAGCAACAATACAGTACATTTAGAATATTGTCTCACCAATTTAGTAAGTAACGGTCGACAGGCTATTAAATTTGCACAATTTATACACACTAAGTTGTACAGTCGGGGTCAAAAGTTTTCTCCCTCCCAAAATGAAGTAGTTATTAACTGTTGTTATGTTATGTTATATCATGTTAGCCACTTACCAGCTTACTAGCCGTTTGGGTGCTCTATCCAGTGTTACTACAAGAGGAAACCGGGGATCGGGAAACACCCTTCTCACGTGTGTTCAAGCCGAGTCTCGAACCCTTGACATATTGTTGAGAGTTATGGGTGTTACCGCTGTACTGACCCCAAGTGAGATAAAACAGCACACCCGCACCAGATAACAGTCAGGGTGAAGTCAAGTTCGTAGACTCATTCCCGTGATTCAGTTTCACCAAGGAGAGCGAACTTTTGTCCGCGACTGTACATACATAGTAATTAACAAACAGATTACACAAGCCAGAAACCTATGATAAAAAAACATCTAATAAAATGAACCATTATACAAACAAAGATCTCATTGTGAAAACACTAGAAGAGAGAGAGAGAGAAGGGGGGGGGGGGAAGGACATGACATGGTTGAAGAAGCAAGAGCCATGGGGCAACTGGATAGGTAACCCGTGTAGTGAAAGGACACGAAGGAAGGAGAAGCATCCGTAAAGAGGGAGAAGAAAGATAAATAAAAGCTCTTGCATAACGGTGTACAAAAGCTATTAAGCAAAAAATATGTCAAAAGTTTGAACATTATTATTATCATACTTTTATTAAAGACCTACGTAGTTGGCTAATTAGCATTCTGTCAGTTGTATTTAGATTCCCAACAATAACCCCAAACTGTCAGACTCGAAACAAAACTCAATTTTAGTTAACTGGTTAAACAGAACAGAGTTTAGAAGTAACTATTGCACCATAGATTATTAGCAAGTTCTTCAGGAAGTAATTGATACACAATATATAGGAAGTGCCATTATGTTTAGAGTTTGTCGGTTATGAAACAGCTTTTGACCTCGTAGCTACGGTGTCCGTCCTATGTACTTTAAGGGAAAGGGGTATATGGCTAGCATTTTCATCATGATGAAATTTTATAGTAATTTTACTCGTAAGATACGGTTACACTGTAACCGTATCTTACGAGTAAAATTACTATAGTAGTAGCATCCCCCCCCCTACCCACCCAAAATCAGAGTATCCAAAAGTTACTCCCTGTGTGTGTGTGTGTGTGTTAAATAATGATAATTAACGGTTTATTGCAAAAGTTCAGCAGCCAAAACGCTGAAAATATACATGGGAGAGAAATGACTTATCACATACAATGACGGGGCCACCACATGCCCAGTCTGGCCCTCGGCAATCCTCGCCGCCACCTCCAGCTCCTGCACAGGTACACCAAGTTGGTTCTATGGAAACAATCACTCTCCGTCTGGATCGCCACTCCAAGCAAATCAATCTTCTCTCAGCCCTACTCGACTTGTTTGTGAAAACAATTGCGACATTGCAGAGGCAACAACAACTCATTCTGGACACCCTGACCCAACAGGGGCGCACTTTGCAAGCCATGATGACCCGCCTCCTTCCATCTCCCGAGATGGAGGATCCATCCCTCGCTCTCCCACTCCTCCCTCTCCATTTTTCTCAACAGAATTTGGTACCTCCTCTGGAGCCCTGTCTAGCCCCACCGACTCATCTCACACCGGAGGCCGTTCCCTCCTCTTCTTACAATGGAACATCCAGGGACTTAGACCTCGCCGGACAGACCTCGCCCAGTTTGTGCTCTCCCATCAAGTAGATGTTGCTCTACTTCAGGAAACCATCACAGACGATGTTACTCCACTCCGCCTCTCTGGCTATACTGTTTACACCCTGCCTCGGTACCGTGGGCAGACTCGTGGCCTCCTCACCCTTGTGCGTAACACCATTCCATCTGTTCGTCTCCCTTCACCTGACTCACGTGGACCCCCGTCTGAATTACTTTCTGTCTCCCTTACTCTTCGTGACCGGACCCTTCGTGTAGTCAATGTTCATTTCAAGAGTGATTCTCTGGACCCCCAGGTTCTTCACGACCTCCATGATGGGATTCCCACTATTGTTCTTGGCGACTTTAATGCCCGGCCATCCCACTCTTACTCCGGATCATCCCACGCCATGTACCCTTAACGGATCACATCTCTCACAGTTTCTTAATGGGTATGATGATGTTCACTTTCTTTGTCCTGACGATCCTACTCGCCTCCCCCATAGTTTCCTTGATGTTGGCTTACTATTGAACGGTCATACCTCCTTTCATCCTACCGTCTGCACCGAGCCTGCTCTGTATAGTGACCATCTTGCCGTTACTACCCATCTCAGGCTCTCCTTCTCTGCCCCGACATCAGCTCCTTATCGATCCCCTCGCCTTCGTCTCACACAAGATGTTGTTCCTTCCTTTACTCAATACCTTTCTACCTGGGCGGATTCCTATGTTGTCCCCCAGTTCCTTGACTCTTACAGCGCTGATTTTGTTGATGCCGTGTATGACTCTGTCAATCGCGCTACCCCTCCACGCCCTCCCCGTCACCCCAGAAGTGCCACCAACTTCTGGTATCGTATCCCTGCCATGAGACATCTCCGGCAGGTAACCCGTGATCTCCACTCTGCCATACGGAGGTCTCGGTCTCCAGAGGACTGGGAAGACTTCAAAAATTGGTGCTCCTTTGCAACTCAGGAGCGCCGTCGGATACGTGAGGCGGACTGGCTATCCTTCACGGGGTCTCTATCGTTCCAATCGTCACCCTCTTATGTATGGAATCGGATTAATGCTATACGGGGTACTCGACGGAGGCCTCCTCCCCACCCTGACCCCGCCTCCCTTGCCTGCTCTTTAATGGAGGACTGGGCACGAGCTTCCTCCCCTGAGGCACTTCCAGATCCAATGCAGGAGGCAGTGCAGGCTCGCATCGATGCGTCTGAGCCTGTTGTTCGTGCTGCTCTTACCTCCCCTGCCCCCACTGATCATCCCATCACACAGTTCAAGCTTGGCAGTGCTCGTCGCTCTAGAAAAGACACCTCTCCTGGGGATGATCAGATAACCTACTCCGTCCTCAACGCCTGTACTAATATTCCTAACGGCCCCTTGCTTGCTCTCTACAATATGTCTTATGAACATGGGGTTCTCCCGTCCAACTGGAAAAATGCCACTATTATCCCCACCACTAAGCAGGGAGATCCTGGGAAATATCGACCCATTAGTCTTACCTCCTGTGTTTGCAAGATGATGGAGAGGATACTCCATCGTCGCCTTCTTCATACCATAGGCGGCTTCCACAACTCCCTCAATGGTTTCATTCAACATCGCAGCACAGCACACTCCATTGCTTCCTTTTATTGCAATCAGACTGCCCGCATCTCCGTCTTCCTTGATATCAAGGGAGCCTTTGATACGGCTCAGCCTGCCCTCATTTTAGCTGAACTTGCGCGGTTAGGGGTTAAAGGGAGACTTCTACAATGGATCGCCTCTTACCTCACTGGACGTCAGGCCCGGGTTCGCGTTGAAGGCTCTATGTCTCCTGTTCAAGAAATGAACCTCGGCACCCCTCAAGGTGGAGTCCTGAGTCCCACCTTGTTTAACACTCTCATGCACTCCATTGCATCTCTCTCGTGGCCGACAGAAGTTGCTCACTCAGGATATGCCGACGATGTCCTCCTCCAAGCCCCTGACTACCTCAGCATGCAGGAAGCCCTTGATCTGGTCTCCAGAGAGTGTGATTCACTTGGTTTCCTTCTTTCAACTGCGAAAACAAAAGCCATGTGGCACGGTCGTGTTGTACCTCCACCCCTTCTCTTATCAGGAACGCCCTTGGACTGGGTTAATGAGACAAAATACCTGGGTGTGTATGTAACTCGCACACGTTGTCAGATCCCTGAAGTCCGCTATCTTCGAGACATATGCTTTCGGCGTCTCGCTCCCCTCTCTACCATGTGCAGGGGTTCCCTTGGTGCCACCATCCCTGTACTTCTCACCATGTACAAGTCCTTTGTCCGTTCCTGTGTCGACTACGCCGCCCCTGCCCTCGTCAACATTAGTCGGACTGCTGTCAACCGTCTCGAAGTTATCCAGAGGAAAGCTGCTCGTATCATCCTTGGGGCTCCTCAGTGGACACGCTCTACTTCTCTATATACCGAACTTGGTCTTTCCCCCTTACAGGAACGTGTCCAGGAGTTTTACCTAAAATATGCCGTTTCCATTCTACGGGATCCTCAGGGCAACTATGTCCAAACCAACTTGACTCCTGCTGTCCGAGACCGACCTCCATCTAGAAGACAGTGGCGGGGGTCACTCATCCGAGCCCTTCAGGAACACGACCTCCTGCCTGATATTGTTGTCACCCCTGCTGTTGGTTCGTCTCCTTCTCCCTGGCTGGATTTTCAACCTGAAGTGATTGCCCTCGGTGGACCGCTCCCGAAATCCCAGGTGAACCCTGTTATTCTCTGCAAATACCACCTCTCCAGGATCGCCCACTGGTCCCCAGGTTGGGTCGTCCTCTACACTGATGGTTCTGTTGACCCCGCTACAGGTAGGGCCGGGGCTGGTGTCTACATCTCCCGTCCTGATGCCCCTGAGCCTATCAAACTGTCTCTCAGAGTTTCTGACGGGGCATCCTCCACTCAGGCTGAACTAATAGCCCTCCTTGCTGCCCTTCTCGCTGAGGAAGAAGCAGATGGTTTCTGCCCCTTGCTTGTCTGCTGCGATTCCAGGTCTGCTCTCGACGGGATCGCATTTGGATCAGGGGAAAATAAGGACCTCATCCTCCGAATACGAGGGTTAACATCCACACTTCAGGATGCAGGCCGTCCTGTGACATTCCTATGGATACCCAGTCATGTCGGTATCTTGGGGAATGAGGCAGCAGATGGCCTTGCCAAGACTGGCTGCAACAAGGCCACACCTGACTACGTTGTTCCTCGAACACTTTTACAGATTAGGACCCAAATTCGCCGCAAACAGAGAGAAGCTCGGGAAGCAGCCATCCCCCTGGACTCCCCGCCCACCTGGTACGATGTCCTCCGTAAACTTCCTGACCTCTCGTACATCTACGGGAAAGGGTCGCGGAAAGGGGACGTGATTGCTGCCCGTATCATCATTGGGTATGACTTTGCTTGGGAGATTGGTATCCCCGCATCCCCTGAGCAGCGCTCTTGTGCATTATGCAGAAGACCCGACAGCCGCACCCTTATCCACTACCTCCTAAGATGTCCCCACACACAACGCTTCCGTGACGCCTGCTGGACCACCACTCCACGACCCCCTGACGGAGACACGATGATCCTCCCCATACTGGCCAGATATTTTGCAAATAATATTGATTATGTGTTAAAGGAATATCCTTCCTTCCTTAGGCTTTAGTAAGCCCCTTTATAATATTTATACTGTATATACTTGTCACACTTGCCAGATGCTTCTGGTGTCATTGTACAGGGGTACCTAGTGACAGCACTAGGATCCCGCTTCCTCTATCAAGGAATAAACAATTGAAATTGAATTGAATGACGGGGGGGGGGGGGGTAGATCGTTTAAGAAAAGTTTTCATTACAAATGGGAAGGGGAACCTGAACTGAGCCTATAAATTATAGTTTACAGTCGATATCAAGGGGCAGGTCTTTCGCCCTACTGTGTGAGATCTCGTGGGCCACATGGTGCAGTAACTCGTCCACAGGAGTTGACAGAAGGACGTCATGTGGTGCAGTAATTCGTCCATTAGTGTTGACATTAGGACCTCCTGTAGTGCTGCAGTGACTTGTTCACAGATGTTGTTATGAGGGACTTCATATGACGTAGCACCTTTATCTTTACGTTGCAGTGTCATGAAGACACCGTGTGGTGTGGTGTGGTGTCACAGTACCTCACTCACTGCCAAGCAGTACTGTGGTACTCACAGTTACTCTAGGTGTAAAGCAGACTCCACAGTTGTTCCCAGAGTGAACTGATTAATATCAAACCGTTTGGGCAGAAGGTGGTCAGTTCCCAAGGGTGGTCATCTCTGGGTATCCTGTGACCTCAATGGTGGTTATGACTCTCAGCTGTTATTCTTTATTGCTGTTCATATCTGTTCAACATTGATTCCACTGCTTTCCGAAACAAAATTGTCACTTTTAGCGAGATTTTGCTGATATGCCGGTGAGGAGGAGGGAATGAGGGGAGGGAGTGGGGGTATGGGTAAAGTGACCAAGTTTCTTGGAGCTAAAAGCGGGATATACCAAAAATCATGAAATAAAACCCTACAACTCATACACCAACACCGATTATACAGTTATACTTGACCCAAAACCAAAACAATTGTACAAAACAATGGTATTTACCGACTTACCTTCTAATGTTAGTACTTTTCACTGGATAAGATTTGTTATAACATCTCTGGAGTTCATTTCAGCATGTTGTATAATTCCAGACAGGTTTACTTGAAGTTAACTTTCGTGACTAGTAAGGCTTTGAGAGTTGGGACTTTTAGTTGTGATTTTTCAAATGTCCACAGTTTGTTCATTTGAGAGAAGACATGTTCGGTAGATGAATTTGTTCCAGGAAGACACAGAATGAACTGAACCAATTTTAACATGTGTTGGTGGGTAATATTTCTGTCCTTAAAGTGAGTGAACCCAACGATGGTCTGTAGGTAACTTAGCTGCATTCCACTCTGACACTTTTTGCTCAAATAACTCAGAATCAAACCTTGAATCACAGAATTTCTTTTCTGCAGTAAAATCTATTGTTTGCTTTAATGAGGCCCACTGCATATGTGCAAAGTCTTGCAAGTGACCTGGCCACTAGCCTAATACTGAACACACGTATCATAAAAATCTGTAACTGTTTTCTTCCATGTAGATGAGTCAATTATTCCATCTTCTTCGATTTTGTTAGCTAGAATCCTCACTGAATGTGGCAAAAATACATTGTATTTCTTGGATTGCAGATTTTGCTTCAAATCATTGATTGCGATCATAACTTCTATTGCTGTTGTATCTTCCCCTTCAATCTTTGAGATGACTTGATGGAAGGCGGCTGACTGACTATGCACAATGTTGAGCCAGACTTCTGCACAATGGTTCTAAAAAGATCTATAGCACTACAGGACACTTGCTTTGACTGTTATAATCATGGTTGTTATAATCATGTTCGTGGTTGTTATAATCATGGTCGTGGTTGTTATAATCATGGTCGTGGTTGTTATAATCATGGTCGTGGTTGTTATAATCATAGTCGTGGTTGTTATAATCATGGTCGTGGTTGTTATAATCATGGTCGTGGTTGTTATAATCATGATCGTGGTTGTTATAATCATGGTCGTGGTTGTTATAATCATGGTCGTGGTTGTTATAATCATGGTGGCGGTCGTGATACTTACAGTATCTAATATACTATAAGAAGGAAGAGAATAAAAGTTAGAATAATAAGTTAAAGAAATATTCGCCATAAGGAGAGGTTAAAATCATAAAAAAAAATTATTATGAATCACCGATGATCATTCCGAGATAAATTATATTATGAAGAGAAATGACCTTGATTCTGGTTAGATTAGTCACCATCTGCTTAAGTCATCACCTGTGTTAAGTCATCATAGTCATAATCTACGTTAGTCAGTTTTAGGACCATCTCACATGACTGACCTACCATCGATGTTTTTTCCGGGCGAGGGTGTTAGTTTTCAATGCGTCTTATTATTTACGCTGGTGAATGTAAGACCTCTGTAGGGGTATCGAGATATTAATGTTGTCTAGCACTCAGGATGGAAGGAAACTCTAATGTGGTTTTCTTGTATAATATATAAGTTATCAGTCTGGTGCTGGAGGTGCTGTGTGGTGAGGGGCTGCTCAATAGAGACGTTCGGTGAGTAGAGTGTTGAAGGAGGTAGATGTGCAGGAGCTTCGTTAGAGAAGATGTTGCCTGTTGCTGGCCTCCTGGTTGAATGAATGCTGGACAGCTAGGAGCGTGCTGGAGGAGGTGTTGCGTGTTCAGGAAGATGGGCCAGAATGAGAGTTGGTTGGTGAGGAAGCTCAGAGAAGGACAGCTGGTGGGTCGCCATGCTCGCTGGCGGGAGCGAGGACCGCCAGGCAGGAGAGGAGAAGCGAAGGGAGCCAGGCAGCGGCGGAGGAGGAGGTGTTGCTTGTTCAAGAAGAATGGTCAGAATCAATCTCAGTGGAGAGACAGAGTTTATATACCCAGCAGCAGCAGCCAGTCCTCTATGAATCATGTTGGGAAAACCCAGAAAGTCGCGGGTGAATAGTTTCGTTGCTAAACAACCGTACCATCTGGCGTCAGCTCTCGCTTGGTTGCTAGGAGACGGCACGTCGGAATGCGGTAGCAGGTGGTGGTTGTGGCTACGCAGTTGTAGGCAGTTGTAGGGGAGACGTCCACTACACAGCCTACCCTCACTGATGCAGCTATGGTCAATTTGGTGTTATTCTTGTTTATGAATGCCTTCTAATCTGTCTCGAGTCTATCCGTCCTGTCTATTGCCTTCCCAACTGTTCATGGTGTTTGAATGTAAGCCTGTCTGGACTCTTTGTGTCATCAAATCTGTCTGTCTTATCCGTTGTTGGCGTGTGTCTGCCTGGATGTCTAATGTGAACCAGTCAGTCAGCTGTCTGTCTGTCTGTCTGTCATGTTAGTTTCCATTTTGTCTATTTGTGCATGTATGAATCTGTCTATTTTTGTCACCCTGTGTCTATTGTAGTCATCTTCTCTATGCAATCCTGTTATTATCTTTTTGTCTTCTCCTTTTCTATGTACAGTCAGCCACAGGAATAAGTACACACTGTAGCCTTGTAAGGTCCGAAAATGCTCTGGTAAAGTCGAAACTGCGCATCCAGACGTATGATAAAACTCAGCTCCCCCCCACTTGTTATCTCTAACTATTGTCTGTTTCCCCTTCTCTATTCTTCTATTTACTCATCTTCCTTCCTTTACTAATCCAAACAACATTAAAAAAAAAGTAGGCTAAGAGAAAAAGTGGGGGGAGGAGGAGGGAGCCGTGCTATAGCTGCAATCATCCGGCCAGCTGACAGCTTACATGACATCTGTTGCCAGCGTAAATATAATCGTTAATTAATGCGTTTCTAAAGAAATCATCGACATGGGACCAGGTTTGTTCCACTCTACGAATTTTTTGCGATTTTTCCACCAAGTTTGATGAAAAACGATTGTGCCGTTTCGGCTGCCCAGAGCAGATACACACACGGCTAGTCCTATAGTATATTAGATTAGATAGATAGATGAAATTATTTGATGAGTAAGATTCATTTATAGATTAAAAAGTATCACAATAGCCTAAATATTATTTAAAGGACAATTTCTTTTTCAATATTTTCGTACTCATATATTTTCATCTCATTGGATAAATTTCAAATATATATTTTTAGAACCACTGCTAATGATGTACACCATTGCAAGTTAACAAATGCTTTGTGTAGTTAGATCAGAATGCCAGAGAAAAATTTTGTGCCTGAATTTGTTTTCTCACGGCACATCTGAAGACACGTACTGTACTTCGAATGAGCGCTCATCATTTGTTATTCTGCGAACACCTTATGCACTGTTGATCACGTCAAACCGGAATAACTGCATTTATGCATA
This sequence comes from Homarus gammarus, assembly GCA_958450375.1. Taxonomy (NCBI): domain Eukaryota; kingdom Metazoa; phylum Arthropoda; class Malacostraca; order Decapoda; family Nephropidae; genus Homarus; species Homarus gammarus. The sequence goes on from CAUDMG010003255.1 coordinate 3,742,340, forward strand.
GGCAGGAAAGTGGTGGACAGCCAATCGACCACTCAAGGAGCCATTGTGAAAATGTCCTAGACATTACTGACAGGAAATTTATCAAAAACTAAAACATTATCACATCAACAGAGACACTGATGACATCGAGAAACTTGTGGAGATGTTTTCACGCTGTAGTAAAATTATGATAAATATTCATTGTCGCTCAACTGGGTGTCTCACATTACTGTATATACAGGGCAAGAAACCTGCCTGTATTGGACCTGACACTGGATGTCTGTCAGAGATTACCAAGACAGATAAAGGCGTACTAAAGACATCATTAAACAAAGTTAAAGACATTCTCGAGGACGCGCTAACAATAAAACTGATGACAAGAAATATCAATACCCAGGTGATGTACTGTATTCGAGACCTATGGTGTATGGAAGACTGAGCTGATGTGTCATTCACATGTCATTATTTATGTGAACAAGGTGGATGCAAACGTTGAAAGGCCAGTCAGAATTATTGTAGATCAGATAGATTGACACCATATTTTTCTTGCTTAAGATACCAAGCCTTCCTGCAACATGTGAATGTGATTACTTTGCGAAGTCGATTCTCCAATAAGATTGTTTTCTTGGACCAGGAATCATCAACACGTGTATGGCGAGTCACTCATGCACGTTATATAATCACTATACAGTACTATCTCACTAGCTTTTCAAGCAGGACAACATTGATGAAATTTTTTCATCAGTGAACGGGTTTATGGTAAATATGGCTTAATCTGTAGGAACATACAGTCTGCTTTGGAACTTACGAAGAATACCACATGTACAAACAGCTGCGCTGTCATATTTTCACGAGGACACAAATGCAATAATAATTTTCCATGTTATTTATATACCACATAATGCAGTGAGAGATGCCATTACCGGTTGCTTGTTGTAATGGTTCCGATATTTTCATCCTTCTCTTCCATCTCGCAGCACTTGTGAGTGTAATTCTATGGATGGATGTTGACCTCAGTTCAAAGAATTCATGACGAATGATAAACATAACCTGTCTGACTTGGTAACTTCAGTGTGATAATCATTATACCCCGCCAGTTTTCATACCTTCACTGGATGTGATTTCTCAGCAGCTTCCATGCAGACAGGGAAAGTGAGCGCCTATCAGTTGATGCTGAAAAATAACAACTTGCCATCGTATTTGGGGATATCTGAATTTTATGCAGTTGCTACTGACGTTGTTACCACTATTGGAGAGCTTGTTTGCGTTGATGAGATGTTCCAAAGGTGAATAATGTTAATGACGGCTGGTTCAAAATTCTGAGGAAAATTTACGCCCTCGTGTTGTAGAACGACCCATGACGGGTCAAAACCGTAGATTCATGCACACCAGCCTACACAATATAACCCAAGGTAAGATTCTTCTGAAGTGATCAGTGGTCAATGGCTATTAAGACACGGATTCTTAGTCATTTTATTTCAGGTACCTCGCCTTCCCCACCACTATACCTTCCACCAGAAACCTGTTCTGGTCCCTTCACATCAGTTAGCCTTCATGTGGCGGTGGCGGTCTCCAGTACTACTCCCTCACTTCCACCATTCTGAGAACACTCTTACCTGATAATTATACGAGTACATAATCTGGAGAAGATATTCATAATGACGATTTGGGTCTGTTTATCTATATTACTCATTGATCACCCTCGTCTATATTACAAAACGATATAAATTATAGATAATCTGGCAACTTTATTAAAGTCCTCGTTTATGTTATTAAAATTATTAACAATAAATAATTTGTAATGGTGATTTGATATTTTAAATGTTGAAGAGTTATGATATGTAGTGTGTTGATGATGGTGGGAATAAAAGCTGTAAAATGGTCTTTGTAATTAGAAATTTAATAATAACACTAGGCAACAAATTTTAAAACAAAAATTTCTTAACATGGTTCAGAGCAGCTTCCTTTTGGTAATTTTGAGGTGCCGATTTCAAATCTGGTAATAAAAATTCTCTGATACGTACAGTTTATCTGTTATACAAAAAATTTAATCTTACAAATAAAAAAACTGAAAAATACTCTTTTTCCTGTTACTTTTTTCCGCGTCACTCTAAATTTCAACAAAGAATGAAAACAATCATAAGAAGACACAAAAAGTATTAAATTAGCCACTGTGTGGCCATTTGTTATTTTATTTCATCCTTTTATGTGTTGTATTGTCCTCCGATTGTAACAACCAGCAATAGTCCCCCATCACGGCAGGATCCCCTCTACCCTGGTACCTTTCCTCCATACGTCTAATGTCCTGATGAAATCGCTCTCCCTGTTCTTCACTAATCGCCCCCAGATTCTCAAGAAAAAAGTCCAAGTGTGAGTGTAGGAGGTGGACTTTCAGGGACATCCTGCATCCTAGAGTTTTGTAGTTTTTTAAGAGTTCCTCTACAAGTTGGCAATAGTTTTCGTCCTTCTTGTGTCCAAGAAATCCCTTGACTACAAATGTGAAGGATTTCCATGCAACTAGTTCACTTTATTTTCAAAGTCGTCATCACGAAGTAGCTTTCTTATCTGTGGGCCAACAAAGATACCCTCTTTGACTTTAGCATCACTGAGCTGTGGTAATTTTTCCCTTAGGTACACGAACCCATCACCTTGTTTGTCTATAGCCATCACAAAATTCTTCATTAGTCCCAGCTTGATGTGTAAAGGAGGTAGAAGTACATCGTTTGGGTCTACCAAGGGAGTATATTTAACGTTGCTTTTTCCTAGAACAAACTCTCCTCTCTTTGGCCAGTCCTTTGTGTTGTAATGTTTTCCTGTTCCTCTGCTGTCCCATAAACACAGATACCAGAAATATTTCGTGAACCCTCCTTGAAGGCAGAGTAGAAGGGCTATAACCTTCAAATCGCCTGCAGATCCGCCATCTATATTCCTTGTATTTAATAGCGGTCAGTATTTTCTCCATGCAATCATACGTTTCATTCAAACCTACAGAATGCGCTACTGGAACTGAAGGCTTCTGGTTCCCATTATGCAACAATACTGCTTTCAAACTAAACTTGAAGGAATCTATGAAAAGTCGCCATTCCTTTGGGTCATGTTTTTCTCCCAACTCTGACATCAGTCCATCTACATCAGTACATACACAGAGGGAATGCTGCATACTGTAGAATGAAGATAATGTAATATTTCTTTTCCTATAAACATAAATTCTTCTTGTTTCGCTAGCAAGTTCCATTCCTGCTGTCTTGATGCTAAAAGTTCCGCGTGTTGTTTTGACAGACGGAGATCACGTACAAGATCATTAAGTTCACTTTGTTCTACAAGATGTGGTTCATTGGAAGTCTGGTTAATGAAAGGGGGGTCACGGGATGATTCTGGTATTTCTTGCTCAATTTCCTCATCCGAAGTTGAGAGCTCTTCCAAATTAGTCGGTGGTGTAGGTAGAGGGAGGCCTTCTCCGTGAGGAACGGGCCTTATTGCCGAAGGTACATTTGGATACTCAATTTGGTGAATTTGGTGAATTAACACAGCCTCGGCGTTGTATTCTCTCCATTCTCCTTGCATTTAATATAACCCTACCAAGACAAGTACGTATCTTATATTCCAACACTACATATACAATACATAGAAATGTTACGTGACTGACATTTTTTATTGCTATATTTGAAATCAGCACCCCAAAATTAATAAAGTCCAGCGTATTTGATCCATGTTACCGAACCCTTGTCAACTAGTGTTATTAAGTGTGTTGGAAAAATCTACATAAGGGAACAGTAAAAAAAATTTAAATGCGTATCTCTATGAAAGCACATGTAAGAAAGTTAGACATGTTTCCATAAGACAACTATGAGCATAAAACGAACACCTATAGTAAATGACTCTGAATAGACGGTGTTTCAATAAATGTTACGAAAAGGGAACAGAAACTATAAATAAACTAAGCGAAATTTTAATTAAAACTGAAAAGTTAATTGTACAATACAAATATGTATTATGAATGAAATAAAATAACTGAACCACACAAACTCAGTTTTGACAACATTATTTTGTTGGCTAATTCTGTGAATATATACCCCCCCCCCCCCCACACACACACACAAAACACAATAAAGTTAGATTTTTTATTAATCACGTTATGCAATTTATAATTCTCTAAGGTCTGACAGGTTTCAACACAATTATGACCTTATATGAGGAACAATGTTATTATTAGCTGGTTCTGTTGTCTGTATGTCTCACCTGTGACTGTGTATCCGACCTTCAGTCTCACCATCACTATAGCCTAGTGTTGACTCGGTTCTTCAGGTGTTCTGTATTACACCCAGATATTAGTTTATCGCTGCTTCTCTTTAACGTAGACCACAGACAAAAAAAAAAATCCTCCTCCTCCTCCTCTTCTGCCTCGTCTCAAATGTCTTGTGGAAGATACACTGGCAAGGGCTGCGAACGAGTTGGCCCGGACCTGTTCACCGTGCCACACTTGAGACCCTCAACAAGCAGATCTCAACTTCTCAGACATCTCTGTCTTTTCTGCTTATGACTTCACCACAGTTGCTATTTAAGGAAAACTCATGTCAAGAGCGCGTTGGAGGACGATCCTGGCCGCTTCTATCAGGGCCCGTAACGTGACCAAAGGCATAGCTCGCTGCAGGAACGGATGCTGTGAGGGAGAGAACCATCGTTATTTCTTATTATTATAGTGATGTAATGATGATGTCCAGACAGATATTTGATACGATAAGGTCTACTACTCCTTGTATTGGTGTTTCTTCTATGGCTATTGGTATTAATGAGACGAAAACAAAAAGAAAACGTGAAAAACAAGAGAACACTATAGCACGGTGATGATTAGGAAACAGGAACTTGCTTGTTTTGTGTGGGTCTATGAATCAGGAGAGAGAGAAAGAGAAAGAGAGAGAGAGAGAGAGAGAGAGAGAGAGAGAGAGAGAGAAGGATCTAGGCTAGGGTGCAGGGAGGAGTTGGGGGGACGGGTAAATGGACTTAGAAAACCCCGTAGGTTTTCCGTTTTCACCCGCTGAGTTGAGTGATGGTAGCCAGTCCACCGGTGTCTACTGAGCTCCAGATTATAGATTCCTGTCCATCTGGGGTCCTGCCACGTTCTGTTGTGAGGAAGGACTTAGAAGAGGTCTCCAAAATTGTGATATAGGGCGTGTGCTTCCTTGTTCCAGCGTAGAAGTGGAGAGTGGGAAACCCATTATAGTGCAGCGGCTAAGGTTAAATATTTGCAACAAATGTGCAAATTGTGACAAATGCACAAAACATTGCAGAACCTGTTTCAGAGCACTGGGAATCATAAGTGATCGGGATCCCATCTCTATCTATTTTGGTTTGGTAAGATATTCAAAATGGCGTCAAAGATGGCTGCCATAGAATGAATTTCTCATATCTCAGCTCCTAATTGTCATATAAAGATGAATCCAAGATGGCCGCCCTACTTTTGTTGTTAATTTTTCAGCTTCTAGTTTCTATTCAAGATGAGAAACAAACTTACATCAAGGTTTTAAGGCAAACAGTCTGATTTTTTAACACCATTTTGCCTTTTCTGTGTTTTTCCAAAAAATACAAGCTGCTTGGATGTAAGAGTGCCACGTTTTAAAGTAAATTTTGTCTTGTTTTAGAGAAAATATGTACGAAAATTCAATTAAGAGACAAAGTGTTCCCGCTGGCCAAGCTATCAGTGCCCTGAGTATGCCTAAGGCGTAAGCCAATCACAGAGACCTGTTACTGTGACGTTATAGGCACAGTGTAGTTGATTGGCTGAAAACTAGCTTTACCTACCCAGCCACAAGTGCGCCCAGTTTTCAGAAAGACAATCTAGGTTGGTGTGTTTGTCAGTGAACATTGTGGGTTAAGGACGGCTGGATTATCCATTTCGCGAAATGCATTGTGATTCATGTGGCCTCGTGTAACTAGCTAAGAGTGTAGATTATTGTATGAAGTGTAATTGTAAATCTTAATAGAAAGCGTTCAATAAAACTGTTAAGAAGTGTCATGGGTATCACATATTTCCCCTAGTATATATGTTAGTATCTGATATACTTATTCCTACATTTATTATCACCCATTCTCCCTCCTTCCTCTCCCCCTTGTGTCTCTCTCGGTGCGAGGGTCTACCCTATCCCCTTCTACCTCTCTTCCTCACTCTTTTCCTTCCACTCTTTCTGTATGCGAAAGAAAAAATAATGAAAAACAGAGAAATATAGAGAAGAAAAAATGATGATAGTAAATGATAGAAAATGGAGGGTAAGGAGAAATACAGTAAAGTAAATAAATAGAGAAAATAAAGGGAAGAAATACTCATTTGTTACATGGATCATGTGAATGAATTTTTTTTTCTTCAGTTTTCAAAAGCACCATATCCCACTGGAATACGTCAGTTCCAATTTAACAAAACAGCACAAAATGGCATAACAATTAATTAATACTACATGAAAATACAGTATAATCACTAGTATGTCCATTAAGCACACCATAAAATGTACTGAAAAATAACTAGTTACAGAGAACTAACAGTGTCCAGTAAAATACAACAATTTACATTACGTACATCCTGTTATGCAAATCAGTTCATACGAGTGTTCATAATGCAGACACTAGGCCTAATTTGATAATCTTGTTTAAGTCCTGTGCACATGCACCTTGGCAAACACAGATCTCTGTGCATTTCAAGTTAGACCAACGTCATTTGTAGTGTTGCCTGACCTTTTTTTGCATCCACAGTGAATGAGTTCACCACACAATTTCGATGCATCAGGGAGGTCTGTCCAATGAGGCATCCATCGTGGTCCTTCCAGCAGCCATCCCCACTCTTAAGGACTAGGGATAACTTGTACAGGAACTAGACATTGCACTATACAAATCCGGCTTAAAAAGCAACTATTTTCGTATGCTGCATCGAAGCACCTTTTGTGGGTGGTAGGTGTTCTATTGTATCTTTCAGCATCATCAATTCTAGATGAGGAACACGTTTTGCTGTACTTCCGAATGACAAATCTTTCTATCTGGCAAAGAGCATCCTCGCTCACAGCCTCAGGTCTGAAAGCTAACGCAAGAAAAGTATCAAACAACTCAGGCAGAGAGGAGCACGCTTTAGGAAGAAGGAGGCCGTGTCACAACCAGTTATGACATGAAAAATTGGGAGTGCCTGTGTTCATAGTGGCCTAAGTCTCTTGGCAATGTTCCGGAAGTGGTTCCCTGTGCCAAAGTCAACCCGAAGTTTATCAAGATCCAGTCTGTGTAAGAATGCTACTACCAAAACTACAATATTGGACTCAACTGTCCTGGTAGACACTTTTCTCATGTCACCATTTGCACAGAGTTGCACAAGAAGGATAACCCTGGTGTCAGCCTCTTCACATGTCACGAAAATCATGTTTTCAGTAGACATGTGCTTGACTTCATCAGAGAGAAACTGGAACAGCTCTTTGTTGCTGTTAACTTACCTAGTTAACAGGTACGGGTACGCTAGCCACTGCCTTATGTTCGATGGTAGTACATTTTCCAGTTCTGTGCTTTTTCGTTGCCTCCTTTAAGATACCTTCTAATAATTATTTATCCCAAACGAGGTCTATTCTCCTGACTGGTTGTAGCTGTGACATCACATATGGCTTGAACACCTTTTCTGCATAGTCTGCAAATGTCTTACATTACTTGGGTGGTAACATGTGGATCATAGTAGCTCCATCTAGTACTTTGATGTCAACATTGGGGATATCAACTACAGATGCCTCTGTCCTTGGTATGAGACATTCCAGTAAATCAGATTTCACTATTGGTTTTCATGCCGAAAGAAGTCATCCAGACAACAGAGAAAACAGATATTCAATGAAATAGATTACACTAAATAAATAATTCATGACAGAGTTATAGAACGATGAGTCGCAGGAGTCTTAAAAATTAATTCAATGCATCATAGCTGAAAACATGTGTATAAAATGAAAAAAACCAGTCTTTGTATGATGCACGATATGATAAATTCATGTAATGGCAGCCATCTTAGACGCCATCTTGAATATACCTCACACTAGAATAGATGAAGATGGAGTCTCGATTTTATTGAATTCAGAATGCCTACAAATCCAAATTCTGGTGTAAATGTCATCATGATAAATTTGTGCTATGATGACCTTCGTAGACGCCATCTTGAATATCTCCTAAGCTATAAGAAATTGAGAAGTGGTTTTAGTTTCAGTGGATTCACCTCATCCAAAGACCTATATTTTCGTACAATAATAATCTTGTTAAAGCAATTAGCAGCAGAGATATGAGAAAATGTTGCTGTGGTGGCCTTCTTGGACGCCATATTGATTATCTTCCAAACTGTAAGCGATAGAGATGGGGTCTCGACCTTATATGATTCCCCATGCTCTAAAGTTGGTTTGCCCCAATTTTGAAATTTTTATCACAAAATTCACAATTCTTCTCATTAGCCGCTGGACTACTAGGAGAGGGTCTGCTGTTCGGCCGAATGACTCGGCCCTGTCTTTCTTCCCCTTCGACCTGGTACCAGCTATTGGGAGTAGCCTTCCCGTTTGTCGGTCAACTTGAAGTCCATGCCATTCCTTGGCTTGTGAGACTCTGCCTTCTACTAGTGCTTCCCCAGAATATTATATCCTAAGCCGTGCACATATGTCCGGTACCTAACGTTGTTTGGACCTGGTGTTTGATATCAGCCACTGTAATATTGAATTAATTATTGTGTGTTCATACTTATGTGGACGTGTGGATGATGCGTGACTGGGTTTGGCTCTGAGTTACTATGATATTTATAAAAGTCTATATGCATAATTATATTAATGAAACTTATCATTGTATTTCATTTTGACCTTAAGGAGACAATCCTGAATCAGTATTACAGTAAGGCATACAATATAACGTTCATGATTAACACCTCTAAGCTTCAGCCTGCCTGGAGGTTGTAGAACTTACTGTATAATGTCATCTGGAATTCATCAACAACGTCCTTTACACTGTTGTATTGTTCATGGTAATATTTGAACCTTGGTCTGATCTTGTCATGTACCAAGTGCCAACGGAGCTAAATATACCACCATGACCACCGTACATCTTTGTTAATTTTAATGAGATCCAGCGGGTTTGGTGTTTGTTCCCCTCTGCAGTGAATAGGAATGGGAAATTGTTTCTCAGAGTTTTCACAGAGGGAGTTGCAGGATTATTAAGGTCATTTGATGTAATTTATTGCACCAGTTAATGTAACTATAGTTAAAGCCCCCCATAAAAACTAGGTGTCTCGAGTCGAGCACCATTGCGTTGTCAATTTAGGCTCGTAAGTTCCCTTGGCTTTATAAACTGCAATTCGGAGAGATATAAATACATCCAACAATGAGTAAGTCTCTTCCCTTTAGTTTTATTTTACATCTAGGCGACGGCCTAAACCCCCAAACCCATCAAGGGGCCCCCTGATTCCTCCTTCAGGAATAAAGTTCAGAAGCTCTGAGTCTGGGTACTAATTTTTCAGTTACCTGCCGTGTTATAAGCCCTATAACAAAAATTTGCACCTAACAAAGTAGTACGTTATTACTGGTGTCTTGCAAAAATAATATAATTAATTCCTGTTTTGATGTAATTTTATTTCCTGACATTTTTCCTGTACTAAGCATTGCCACACTCCAGTCCTTCACAAACAACGATACCACATCCAGTTCTCCCATCCACCGAAAATAATTGTTCGCTCCTTTAAACACACTTAGGACAGAGCTACCCAAAAGGCTGTAATCAAAGACCCTCGCATATTTTTCGTCCTTTTGAGAAGGGCAGATTATTTTCATGTGGTGAGATGGAAGACGAGGCCACAGGCGGCGATCAAACGCAAACAGTCTTACCGTAAGGTACTTTACAGGACAGGAACACTATCATACTAGTAATGCAACTCACCCATTCAGTCGTATCGAGGCTACCGCAGTTACATGAGAGCGATACCAATGTAAATTTCAATTACGTAGTAGCAACAAAGACAACAGGTCAAGGTTTGCCAAACCTTACTCAAGAGAAGCTCGAGAACTTGAACAGATTATTTGCTAAATGTAAGGGACAGTCCAACGATAATGGGTCAAACACGAAAGGGAAAAACAAGGGAGTGCAGGCATGGCTTTTGGCAATAAATCCCCGTGCACTCTGTGTGCCTTGTGGTGCACACACTCTAAACCAGGTGGTGGCTGATGCACCTAAAAGCTCCCCAGATGCCTTAGGGTACTTTGAAATTCTTCAGAAGCTTCTTTACCACGTTTTCAGCTGCAACACAGTGATGGGCAATGCTGAAGAACAGGGTGGATATCTCCCTGAAATCGTGGTCAGAGATAAGATGGGAAAGCCGTATCAAAACCATAGAGATAAGGGAGGCCCTTTTGAATGTGAGGAACCAAGTCACAAGGATTTGTAGAGGCCCAGTCACTGTCGGAGGAATTCGCATCTTACCGTGAGCAAGCTTATTCAAGAAAACTAAAGCCTTCCTGGTGAGTTACCGTGGGAGTGGATTAGTCTCAGCTCAAGCATCAGCTAAAGAAAAGTGCGAGAAGATGAATGTGGAGGTTGTGTTGAAGGAAAAGAGACTTTGAATGACAAAGAGACACTTTGGATACGAAGCTCCAGACGAGCCAATTTCTGATATTCTGAGAGGATTGGAAGCGTCCTTTTTCAATATCATGGCAGACTCTGCCACCACGTCACTCGACGAGAGATTTCAGAGCCCGGGAGAAGTTAGAGACAAAATAATGTTCTCTTTTACTTCAAAGAAATCTCCTTTGATGCACTCACAACACAGTGTCAGAAGCTGAGCAACATCCTGATCTATGGTGGAGAGTCAAACATAGATGGAAAGGAACTGACCATGGATATGAGAAATCTACCAGACTTGCCCTCTGTGAACATGACCGCACTGGAACTTCTAAAATATATACATAAACATAAGATTAAAGAGCTTTATCCAAATGGATAGCCCTGAGGACAGCTATCATTCTCCCTTAAACTTATCAAACTTACTTAAGGTCTACAATGGCTCAGGATAGGCTCACTGGGCTTGCTGTTATCAGAGTAAATCATGCTGGCGGGCATCAAGTGTCATATGATGAGATCATTGACGATTTCGCAACAAAGAACACCAGAAAACAGACATGTTAGAGTCCGGGTTTTAGAAATACTAATGATGTCACTGAATGTGTTTGAAACATCAAATATATTTTATTTTATTGATAATTGATCCATCTGTTTCATAACTACAATAATATAAAGTGAACATAATCCCATAATGAATAAGATACGAATGGTAAAATCTAAGCAGTGGATTTAAAAAAAATTCCATGTGAATGAAAAAGTTAAAGTGGATACTTCCAGTACCCCCCACCCCACCCCCCCAATATATATATATATATATATATATATATATATATATATATATATATATATATATATATATATATATATATATTTATATATATATATATATATATATATATATATATATATATATATATATATATATATATATATATATGTGTGTGTGTGTGGGTGTGTGTGTGTGTGTGTGTGTGTGTGTGTGTGTGCAAACTACTGAAGTAATAATAGATAACAACAATAACAAATTGCGAGGACTAATTTATTTCCATTTTGCCTGGGTGGGGGTGATAGGGATAGGTTTTTTTTGTGGAATGGGGGACTCAAAAATCATATCTGGCCTAGGATCCCTAGAAGCGTAGGGACGGCACTGAAGGGAAAGAAGCACAGTAAGGGCGTGGAAACAAAGTAAAACTAGGGAAGCACAGTGAAAGCTGGGAACCACACTGAAGTTAAGGAAATACAGTGAAAGTAAGGAAGCACAATGAAAGTGAGGAATCATAATGAATGTAGGAAGACACAGTAACCAAACTAAACTATAAGTCACAAATTGTGGACATTTTTTTATCCTTTCGGCCGTATTATCAAAATATAGGTGTAGGCCCCAGGGAAAGGTGCGAGGACCCACGCATTCTTTTACGTATAATCAAACTTTAAAAGACTGCTTCCTCCCTGGGGATGCTCATGGGAGGCTGTTGGTACATCTGAATGAATTAAAGGCTAATATCGTCCTTGCAGTTAATTGGTATGCTGGTTTGTTAACGTTTGGCGGCACGTTTTCAACTCGCTTTCCAAGATGGCAACTCCACACTGTGTTTACGTGACAGAAAATGAACCAAATTTTTTGCTGTTTCTTATCAGTGATAAGCAAGTTAAAGCAATGGATCATTTCTGATAAGAGCCACGATTTCCGTATGATCCAGAAGAAAACTGAAGCCAGGCACACAATCGCAAGATTGTTCAATTCAGCTGCCATGGGTGTGCAGAAAACGGAAAAGCAACTCATATCTCATTATTTCTTGGCGTCTTACATTTCCCACAATATTCCATATTTATCAAGAGCCTCTGGTCGTGGAGATGATGGCCTTTGAATGGCTACAAGAGTCCAGTCAATACTGCCTGGTGCTCCTGGCATTCCACCAATTGACACGAAATCCTACTTGTTTCTAATGGTATGAACTCCAGAAGGTTAAATTCGTTGCTTTGTCCACCAGTCACCCTAGCTACTGTTGAAAGACATATGCTGACACATGCTTGGGACACCTCATAAGTCAGAGATCCTGATATGGTGACTCCCATTTACTACATATCGCAATGCTCTCAGAACCTGAAGGTATGATGGTACTGAACAACCAGTGCAGGAGATATTAGCCTTATTATTTTTCAACAAAAAAAGAAATAGGTAAATACTGTCAGGACCAAAAAGAGGGTAAAAGTTTGTGTAAGATCATGTACTGTAACACAGGAATATCTGGCCATAACATATCCTTAGCATTAAACACTATATATTTACTTTTATTTTTCTTAATTAAAAAAAAATGCTTTCTATAAAACTCAAAGTGCAGTTTTAATCATGGTCGTGGTTGTTATAATCATGGTCGTGGTTGTTATAATCATGGTCGTGGTTGTTATAATCATCGTATTGGTTGTTATAATCATGGTCGTGGTTGTTATAATCATGGTCGTGGTTGTTATAATCATCGTCTTGGTTGTTATAATCATCGTCTTGGTTGTTATAATCATCGTCTTGGTTGTTATAATCATCGTCTTGGTTGTTATAATCATAGTCGTGGTTGTTATAATCATAGTCGTGGTTGCTATAATCATGATCGTGGTTGTTATAATCATGGTCGTGGTTGTTATAATCATCGTCTTGGTTGTTATAATCATCGTCTTGGTTGTTATAATCATCGTCTTGGTTGTTATAATCATCGTCTTGGTTGTTATAATCATAGTCGTGGTTGTTATAATCATGATCGTGGTTGTTATAATCATGGTCGTGGTCGTGATACTTACAGTATCTAATATACTATAAGAAGGAATAGAATAAACGTTAGAATAATTAATTAAAGAAATATTCGCCATAAGGAGAGGTTAAAATCATAAAAAAAAAATTATTATGAATCACTGATGATCATTCCGAGATAAATTATATTATGAAGAGAAGTGACCTTGATTCTGGTTATATTAGTTACCATCCACTTAAGTCATTACGTGTGTTAAGTCATCATAGTCATCATCTACGTTAGTCAGTTTTAGGCCCATCTCACATGACTGACGGACCATCGATGTTTTTTCCGCGCGAGGGTGTTAGTTTTCAATGCGTCTTATTATTTACGCTGGTGGATGTAAGACCTCCTACCCTCACTGACGCAGCTATGGTCAATTTGGTGTTATTCTTTATAAATGCCTTCTAATCTGTCTCAAGTCTATCCGTCCTCTCTCTTACCATCCCAACTGTCTGTTCGTCTGCGTGGTGTTTGACTATGAGCCCGTCTGTATTCTTTGTGTCGTCAAATCTGTCTGTCTTATCCGTTGTCGGCGTGTGTCTGCCTGTTTGTCTAATGTGAACCAGTCTGTCTGTCTGTCTGTCTGTCCTGTTAGTTGCCGTATTGTCTATTTGTGCATGTATGAATCTGTCTATTTTTGTCAACCTCCTGTCTGTTTCACTGTCTATATTCACCCTGTGCCTATTGTAGTCATCTTCTCCATGCATTCCTGTTATTATCTATTTTCCATGTACAGTCAGCCACAAGAATAAGTATACACTGTAGCTGTAAGGTCGTCTGGTAACGTTGAAACTGCACATCCAGACGCATGATGAAACTCAGCTCTCCCCCCCCCCCCCCCAACCTGTTATCTCTAACTATTTTCTGTTTTCCCTTCTTTATTCTTCTATTTACTCATCTTCCGTCCTTTACTTTTCCAAACAACATTAAAAAAAAAAGTAGGCTAAGAAAAAAAGTGGAGGTAGGAGGAGGGAGCCGTACGATAACTTCAATCGTGGGCTGACAGCGTACAGCGAATGAGGGTGCGCCAAGTCCGTAGACTTGCATAGTGTTCCATCTTAAATATAATTGTTAACTAATGCCTTCCTAAATAAACCAGTGACACGGGACCAGGTTTGTTCCACTCTACGATTTTTTTGCGATTTTTACACCAAGTTTGATGAAAAACGATTGTGCCGTTTCTGCTGCACGGACAGACAAAGAGACAGACAGACACACATTCGGAATGCACTATAGTATATTAGATGCACGATAATACTGTATGGTATATGGGTTCTAGATCATTTTGCGTTATTTCTCTCCCACGTCAGTGATTATTGTATTCTTTTTAACACTCTTCTGCAAAGCCCCAGCTGTGGTATTACCCGTTCTGATTCTACATCTCTCGAAGGACTTCCTTGGACTGGAGAAACTATGGATCCCCCCCCCCCTCCCTTTGGGATGGATCTTTGGAGATGAAACCCGAGCCCTGGAACATGGTCTGGAAGCATTTGGCATTCTTGGATACCAGCTTCTTCAGCTCCAATGACGGAATGTCCTCTTCCGGCACTTTTATTCTCTTCGATGGATCTTTCTGTTCCTCCCTTTCCCTCATCGACTCCAGGATTCCTCTCCTTCTCATGGGAAACCGCTTCGTTTAACAGAGCCAGAGCCTACAACGTCTCATTCAAATATCACAGATGTCGTTGGAATGTCTCTGTAGCTCCCGCTCCAACAGCTCCATCCACCTTCTTCCCATATTCTTGAAGTTGCTTAAGGAAGGAGAGGTCGTTGTTCGGGGCTTGAAAGACTTCGGGAACCTTACACCATGCTGGTCCATAGACAAGAGCAACAAAGAGGGCCATGGTCCAAACGGACTACTCTTCCTTGGTGATTAGCTGGAATTCGTGTTGAAACATGAAGATTTGGAGACAGGATATTGACTTTGACCTCCAGCGAGCTTGGTGTATGGGCCCAAGCTGTCCATATTGAATCCCTCGCGGAGGTGTCCCATGCAGGAAGACCACGGTAAGCTCCAGAGCTCGGAGGTAGTCGCCCCAGGGTTGCGTCCGCTCGAGAACTTTCACGTAGTAGTCAAAAGCTCCTTACTACCATCCATAGTTCCGATCTAGAAGTTCACTTGATTGACCCATGGCCACTAATTTTGGGACCTTTGGTTTAGGAGAACCTTCGGACAACTGGACGATCCATGAACTGTCTTGAAGACGTCTCTCAGAACGAACTCCAGGATATGGTGTTTCCTTTGATTTTCATATACTGTATGATGCCAAATCTTAGGATGATCGAACATAAGAGATGCTATTTTTTTTTTTTAGTGAGTGTGTAATTAGGCTAATTTACCCTATATACTATACTTAGCACGACAGGGGACGCTTCATGGCAGCAGTGTGCAAACCCTAAATATTCATTGATTTAAAAAAAAATCACCTGTGACAGTTTCCCAACTAGTGGATAAGTTTGAACCATGAGCACACAAAAATGTAGGAGAAAAAATTGACCCCCCCCCCCCCATTCTGTGGACCACCCTAATGGATAGATATACATACTTAGACAAGGATGTGTAGTTAGATACATAGAAGCAAAATTAGATATCCAGGTAGTCTACATACATACATACATACATACATACATACATAAAAAAATTAATAAATGGGCAAACAAATATTTAGACAAAGACTAAACAGATAGACAGAGAGACGGACAGACAAGACAACTAGGCAAGAGAGTTTACCTGGAGGAGCTCATTAGCGGAGGGTCGTAGGTCGACCTGCACCTCTAGACATTTGTCGAGGAAGTCCTTAAATTCCGGAGAGAGTTTGTCCTGGCCCTTGATCTCAGGCTTCCCGTTGGCCGCTATAAGGTAAATCGCTCTTACCGGATCCTCATTCATGTACGGCGGCTCTCCTGTAAGGCCAGGTACAATAGGAAAACCAGGTGTGATAATTAACTTTAGTTAAAACAAGCAGCTAATATGTTTCTCTCTCTCTCTCTCTCTCTCTCTCTCTCTCTCTCTCTCTCTCTCTCTCTTTCACACAGAATAGGTGATTAGTACATAAACTTAATTGAAATTTACTTTTAAGAACAAATGTTTAAAACAAACTGTCTTTTTTTATTTCTCCAAAATTAAGTTAGTTTTCCCTCTATTATCTATTCCATTGCCCTTCGTTCATAGTAGCGAACATAAGTAACACTATTGTAAGCTCGTTAAGCTATAAGGTAAATTTGGTAAATTCCTGTGGTCCATTTTATAAATAATTTCCATAAATAATGTTCTTCTTGCACCTTAGATCATTATTAAAGGCAGAAAACAGACAACATGAACCAATAAAATCTAACCTAACCTAACCTAACGACTTTGGAATATTTTGGAAAAGTTAGATTGACTGAAAATGGATAGGTTTTGTGCCCCGGATAGTTGAGAGCAGCAGTAGTAGGACTGGAGGAAGGAGCTATTGGCTGTGTAACTCAGTGGGATTGTTAACTGCAGTAAAGTTTCTTATACGGTTATTAACTCATCATAAAGTTTAATTAAAATAAAAAAAAAAACGTGGAAGAAAAGGAAGTTCGTTCATCAGCTGGATTAATGAATGAAAATTGAGAGAATGTGTGAGAGGCCCTGAAAAACCCATCCCAAATATGACAACAAACACCTATCTCATGGTCGCTGTCTGTGTGGCGTTACTAGCAGCCTGTGATTATTCGCTTGATGATTGGATTGCTTTCTTATATAAAAATTTAAAGGTTCAATTTCATGTTTACTAGCGGGCGGCGACAGGCGGCTCTTCAAAGTTAATAAACGATCTACCGTATTGGGGAACTGGGTATGAGGATAAGTAATGGTAAAAGGACCGGGGAGAGGAAGAAAATTTACTGTAAAATGGAATATAGAAGATGTGAAGGATATTGGTCAAGTCCGAGAGTGTGATATGTATGTATGTATGTATGTAAGTATGTAAGTATGTATGTATGTATGTATGTGGCGAGTCAACTGTCAGTGGGAGGAAGACGACTAAAAAGGAAGATTATCTGCATCCATCACTGACTCCTCTTCAGGCTTACAAATTATTAACCTATGAATTATAAGAAATCAATATTTAAAAGTTTATAAAATAATTGAAATGGTAGTAGGTAGTAAACAACTGGGGTCAAGCAAGTGGCGTACGCTGATGACCTCACAGGAACAGGAAAAGTGGAGGACATCAAAAAGTGGTGGGACCTGGTAACATCACGAGGCCCACAAATAGGGTACCACCCAAACGCCAGCAAGTCCTTCCTCATTGTGAAGCCAGAACATTATGAACGGGCAATGGAGGTGTTCGGTGGAAGTGAGGTCAAAATAATAAAGGATGGCCAAAGAAACCTAGGCGCAGTAATCGGCACAACGGACTTCAAGACCGAGTACGTAACGGAAAAGGTGAATGATTGGGTTAGGGAAATCCAATTTCTGCCTGAGATTGCTTACACAGAGCCACATGCGGCTTTTGCGGCATTCACCCATGGAGTCAAGCATCGCTGGAACTACCTGAGGCGCATTATACCTGATATCGGACCCCTCCTCCACCCTCTGGAAGAAGCTATCAGCGTCAATTTCATTTCTAAATTAGTGAAACACCCTCACTTAACCCCAGCAGAAAGATCACTCCTTGCACTACCACCGAGACTGGGAGGAATGAGCTGACCAATCCAGAGGAGATTGCTGCCACCGAACATCAAAACTCACTTAAGCTCACGGCAGCCCTCATGGACCACATAATAGCTCAGAACGCAACAGGGGAGGTGGATACCGTGTTGACGTCAGTGCTAGAGGATTCTGGACGCGGGGACAGCGAGCCTTCTTCGACACCAGGATTTTTTATCCCATGGCAGCATGTCACCATAACTTAGCTCTCAATGCTGCACACAGGAGGAACGAGAACGACAAGATAAGGACATACGGGGAGAGAATTCAGAACGTTGATCAAGGCAGCTTCACTCCTCTAGCGTTCACAACCTCTGGTGGGATGGGACCAAGTGCAAGATGCTTCTACGCCAGACTCGCGGAGGTGCTACCCGAACAGAAGCAGCAGCCCAGATGTTATGTTACAGCCTGGATGAGATGTCGACTGTCCTTCTCTCTCCTTAGGTCGGCTTTGCTCTGTCTCAGGGGAACGAGAGCATCGGCCCCAAAGCCGACAGCAGTTGCAGATATTGACTATGAGGCAACAGTCACTGAATGCCGCATAGATTTGCGGCTCAACTAACTGAACACAGCTAAGATAGCTACTTATGTATTAGGATATTTAATTTTAAGGTAATAAAATGGTGGAGAAGGTATGGCTATAAGGAGAGGATGGAGGTACTACAGCCTGGGAAGATATTGGAAGCATAATGTTGTCTAATGGTAGACCCTGCTGCCATATGGCATCACAAAAATTGTGACCAAGTCCCAGGTTGATGATCTGACTTTCTGCCTCATTTACACACAATTGCAGGGTTTCAATTGTTCCTCTTACTTTGACAACACAACATACATATATTGTTTCTCACTATTGATTTTTTTTTATTTATTATTATTATTATTATTATTATTATTATTATTATTATTATTATTATTATTATTATTATTATTATTATTATTATTATTATCATTATTATTATTATTATTATTATTATTATTATTATTATTATTATTATTATTATTATTACATTTTCGCCCCCAGGCCCTGATGTGGGTCATTGACCTGTGTTCGGGTGGGCTAATCCAGTATAAAAAATAAAATAAAATTATGTGAAAAGTCTACTTGTGAACAAACACTGTACATCACTTATCGCTCAACCAAACCATCAAACAAGATGTCATCATTATGCCTGAAGGTTTTTAACTCCTTTCATCCATCATAGTCTCTGCCTTCCCTGGTCCCTCTACCTTTATAAGGGCGGGTTTTTTTTTAAATCTTAAGTCTTTCCTCAAGTCTCATATACTGTACCAAGAAATAAGAACTCATAAATTCTCATTATCATGATAAAGCCACTAATGAAATGTCTAGATATTAGACCTAGTTGAAAGAAATCCAGTTGCCTCTGAAGATTTATTATATTGTGTCAATACGAAGTGGGAAAGCTCTACCTAGCAAGCCACTTCGAGAGATCCTATATGGAAATTTGCAGAGGAATAAATTTTAACTACGAAAACATACATAGGTCTCCCAATTATCACGAGGTTGCCACAGCCGGAAACTAGAGATTGCCCAAGATGAGTCAAATAGTTTGTAATTGAATTCGAATAACTTACCATTTAGCATCTCAAGTGCCATGATGCCGAGGGACCACACGTCTACCTTGGGACCGTACTGCCGCCGATTGACCACCTCAGGGGCCATCCAGTAAGGCGTCCCCACCATGGTCGTCCTCTTGCTCTTCTCCGGAGACAACTGTGCACAGAACCCAAAGTCCGCTTCCGGTGCACATGACCAATTATTAATAGTAATGTATTCATATTTCAGGGATGTCATCCATATATTTATAAATATTAAAAAAAGTTGAGTCCAGCACAATATCCAAAACAATGTGCAGTCTATAAATATGAAAACAACTGTAACCAGTGAAATATGTAAGAAATCTTTTGGTAAACTGGTTCCCTGCCGTTATTACATCAGCAACAGGTATGACAGGAATAACAGCGTCTGTTTGGTTGATTTGAATACTAGAAAAACAATGTTCAGATATGTATGAGTTTCCTATTTATATCAACCGGGATAAAAAAAAATTAAGATTGTGTTTTCCTTTATGGAAATCTTTTAAGTAGTTAATTAATTTCAATGCTAAACTCAAGAAATTATTATTCTTATATACAGTACGTTGGATAATTAACTGTTGGTATGTCAGCCAGTGAGTCCTGTGGGACAACATTTAGAGACCCTTACAGAAATATTTCAATCATTTTTGTGTAGAGATCATAATACGCTATGTAGAATCTGTTATAATATGTACTGTAATTCACTCTCATTCTTGAGATTTGTTGTGTAAATAGTCGTCAAAAGATATTTTGGTAATTTTTCGCTGTTACTGCATACTCGATTTTGACAAGAAAACATGTTTTTGCTGGTATATTTTAGCGTGTCAATTTTAAGGAAATGAATAAACGACATTTCCTGAAGAAATTACGATTAAAAAAAAAGTCAGAAGAAATCACATAAAAATACATCAGAAAAATAGGTTATCGTGTCAACAGTTTAGGGGATCCGTGGGGAATCTTTTCTTAGGGGGGAGGAAAACATTCGGTCAACATCCGTCAACACGTACAAAACTGACCTCACCTAATCTGCTTCCGAGCCGGGGGTGAGGTTCGCCTCCTGAATGTATCTTATGACTTATCTTATGCAGGAGCGTTGGGGTCACGGTACAAATCGGTGGCAGTAAACAGGAAACTCTCTGATAATTAAGTATCATGACAAATGCTTGGGTAGGTGACACTTCTATTCCCAGACGGGAAAATTCATGACTTAACGTCACGCCAAAAGCGCTCAATAATTTGAGTATGAACGCCAGTTTCCATGACGAAGTGCTTCAGGTGATTGACCGTGTGGTGGGTATACTGTACACCAAGTCCCCGGGCCGTTATTTCTTGGTGAAATATCATTGCTTCATTTCATTAAAAATGGAGATTCTCCCAAATAAATTAAGGTAAGATTAATCAGAACAGTCTTCCTGCGTTTGAGGAGAGACGGTTTCACACAGCGCTGACCCACATCGTGTTCTCAGAAGAGGATACAAGAAATATTTTGTCAAAGCTTAAGGTTCATAAGAGTCCCGACCCTGACATCATGATGTATCCCAGAGTGCTAAGAGAGTATTGCAACGAGCTTGCTGAGCCCCTTAATATCCTGTTCTATAAATGCCTGAAGGAGCAAAAGGTCCCTAGTGACTGGAAAATGGCTTATGTGAGCCTTATATTCAAGAAGTACCATCGTCACTCCACGAATAATTATTGACCAGTAAGAATGACCGGCATAGTGTGTAAAGTACTAGAGAGCATTATAGAGATGCTATGATGGAACATCTGTTATGAAACAACCTTTTAAAGGACTGCCAACACAGTTTTATGCCGGGACGCTCCTGCTTAACACAATTACTCAAGGTGTAATGACCACAGTCATACATGTAAGTTAACGTAAAATCAGATGATTCACATTACGCTCAAATAGCCCATAAAACATGTAGCTATGATCTTTCTTAAGTTATCCACTCGAAGCGACTTGTTTTCTCTTGTAAAGAGACACCGTCCATTTTCTATATTACCTGAAATGCCAGCATGATAATTATATAATGTATATGTAAATGTGAATTAACAGTGTAATGTGTATGTGTGACTGTAAGATATAAGGGTGTCCCGATAGTCTCTTTCCGGTTTAAAATATTTATTAATAAAAAACCAAAAGAGATGTATTAATACATTATTCCTTAGTCAGTCGAGTTTTCTTCTTTACATGTGCAATTTAAACGACCTCAACATGTGCACCATTTGTCGCTCTAAGCACGTCCAGCCGATACTCGATTTCTCTCCAACTGTTGGCTAGCATATTTGGTGTTACCATGCCTATTGCATCGGTTATTCGTTGACGTAGGATTGCAAATTCTACTACAGGTGTTTTGTAGACACAATCCTTTACCTCACTCAGTTGTGTTCTGACCTCACTAGGGGAAAGGCCACGGCAGGGTTAGCTCCGGAGGGATAATTATGAGATATGGCCAGAGCTATGTGCGGTCTTGGGTATGAGAGTTTGTTGACCAAACTAGAGTGGTCCACTGAAGAATTGGCGAGGGCCAAGTTAGAAATTGAGAGGGCCACGTTGGAGAACTTGAAATTAAGGAAAGAGCTGGCGATCTTAAAAGGAGAGGCTGGACGAGTAAAGCCAGTGTCTGACGAAAAATTAAGCGAGTGGAAAATTGTGAGTAGTGTGAAGACAAAGCTGGTGGTGAAGAAGCACACGAAGGATACGACAACAACGACAACAACAGCTAAGTGTACCAACCAGTTCAGTCCCTTGATAGACGAATTGGACGTTAGTACAGTCAGGGGCAGGGATGACAAGGAAGGCATAAAAACTTTAATTGTTGGTGACTCACAGGTAAGGTACATGGACAGGGCCTTTTGTGGTAAAAACAAAAATAGGATGAGGGTGTGTTTGCCAGGAGCTGGGGTGGGGGATATAATTGACAGGATGGACAATATCTTGTCTGGTAATGGGAACAAACCCATTATCTGCCTCAGTGCAGGAGGCAATGATATTGGCCGGTGTAGGAGCAAGGAGCTTCTTGATAAGTTCAAGGCAGCCATAGATCGTATTAGGACTTAGGGAGGGATCCCTATCATATGCAGTGTCCTGCCTAGAAGGAGAGTTGGCAGTGAATGGTTGTCAAGGGCAGTTGGTGTTAACGACCGTCTTGACAGATATTGCAAGTCAATATCAGTCCCATTCATTGACAACTGGGACAACTTCTATGGCAGAAGGGACCTTTATGCTAGGGATGGGGTGCACCTGTCTAGGGATGGAGTAGCAACCCTGGCTGGGGCTCTAGAGGGGGCAGTTCAAAAGATATCGAAGTCTTTAAACTGCTAAGAGAACATATGGGCACGGGGGTGGAGGAGACTGCAGTGGGAGCGGGTAAACAAGGCGAAAGATTACAGGGAAATAGTGTAAGGAATGATGACAAAACTAAATTAGACAGGGAGTTTAAAACTAAACGCGGTAAAGGGAGGACTCAGAACACGACTAACTTAAATTTATATTACGCGAACAGTGGAAGTATGAGAAACAAAATGGATGATATTAGGGCCTTGGTATGTACCGAAGAAATCTATATAATTGCATTCACTGAAACATGGATCAACCTAGACACACGTGAATTACCAGTCGAATACCAAGTTGCGGGTTACAAACGGTTCCATACCGATAAGCAGGCCAGGAAAGGAGGCGGAGTAGCAATCTATGTTAGGGATAATCTGGTGTGAAATAAATAAGGACATAAAAACTGAGAGGAATACAGAAACAATTTGGATAGAATTAAGCGACGGTCGGGAAAAATTAATCACAGGAGTAATATATAGACCCCCCAATCTTGATAGCGTCAATGAGCGACTTATCTGGGATGAAATGCGCAGGGCTTCCATACACAACAAAGTCTGTATAGTAGGCGACTTTAACCTTGGCCGAATAGATTGGACCGACCTTACGGGTAACTCAGAATCAGAGGTTTTTCTCGAGACGATCCAGGACTGTTTCCTAAGTCAACATATAACCGAACCCACACGGGGTAATAATATATTGGATTTAGTTTTGTCAAACAGAGAAAACCTCATTAGCAATGTCGAGGTAGGGAACGAACTTGCAAACAGTGATCACAAAGAAATTCGATTCCAGTTAGATTTTCAGGGCAGACGTAAGGAAAATTCCACTAAAGTACCAGATTTCAGAAGGGCAAACTTTGACAGTTTAAAGAGGCAGCTGAGAGAGGGGGTGTCGCGCTTGGCCGTGAACCTGACAGATGACACCGACCTGATAACGAGATCTGAGATTGCCGAGTTCCACGACAATTTAAATAGTGAGTTACTTAATGCACAAAGGCAGAACATACCATACAAAAAACTCAGATCAGACAACAATGACCCTAAATGGATAAATAATCATTTAAAGAACATCATTGGCCAAAGGAAGGCTATAGGTAGAAGGATAAATCGTGGCGAAATTCACCTCCAGGACTATTATAGGGTATTGGCGAGTAGGGTTAAAACCGAGATAAGGAAAGCAAAGAGGAATAATGAGGTAAGGATAGCAAGGGAGGCGAAGACAAACCCCAAAGGATTCTACCAAATGTATCAAACTAAAACACGAGAAAAGATTGGACCAATACGGTCAGACTCCGGCGAGCTCACTGATAACGACGGAGAAATGAGCAATAATTTGAATAAATATTTTTCAACAGTTTTCACCAGCGAAAATTTAAACATGATACCCGAGGCACCGACTCTATTCAGAGATAGTGAAGAAAACAAATTAAGTGAGATAGTAGTGACTAGTAATGATGTTAGTAAGCAAATAGACAAACTAAAGCCTAATAAGTCACCTGGTCCTGATGAGATATTTGCCAGAGTATTAAAGGAATGTAAGGAAGAGCTTAGTATGCCCTTAGCAAAGTTGTTTAACATGTCCTTAAAAACAGGTGTAGTACCAGAATCCTGGAGGATAGCGAATGTTATACCGATTTTCAAGAAGGGGGATAGATCACTATCCTCTAACTACCGCCCAATCAGTCTAACATCAATAGTAGGCAAATTACTGGAAGCAATCATTTCAAACTCTATTCGAAATCACCTGGAGAAGCACCTATTGATCAATGAGTCCCAGCATGGCTTCACAAGCAGACGTTCTTGCCTAACTAATCTATTAACATTCTTTTCATCAGTTTTCGAATCAGTGGACGAGGGGCACAATTATGATGTGGTATATCTCGACTTTAGCAAAGCCTTCGACAGAGTCCCCCACGAAAGACTAATTAGAAAGGTAGAAGCTCATGGCATCAAAGGTGACGTCCTTAAATGGATTAGGGCGTGGTTACAGGACAGGAAACAGCGAGTGAGCATTAATGGCACTAAGTCCCATTGGAGCAACGTCACAAGTGGAGTTCCCCAAGGCTCAGTACTTGGACCATTATTGTTTATTATATACATAAACGACATAGATATCGGCATAGACAGCAACATAAGTAAATTTGCTGATGATACTAAAATAGGACGTGTTATCAAATCTGACGAGGACTCGGCAAAACTACAGGAGGATCTAAACAAATTTTTCGAATGGTCTGAAAAATGGCAGATGAAATTCAACATCGACAAATGTAAAGTACTCAGTATAGGAAATGTAAACAGGGAAACCAGATACCAGATGAACAACGATGCCATAGAGAAATCCGACTGCGAAAGAGATTTAGGAGTAATGATAAGTAGGAACCTTAAGCCAAGTAAACAATGTGTTTTTGCTCGCAACCAAGGCTAATAAAGTACTTGGGTTCATACAAAGGAGTGTTAGTTACAAGACAAGCGAGGTCATTCTTAAACTGTATCTTGCTCTTGTGAGACCACACCTGGATTACGCAGTTCAGTTCTGGTCACCGTATTACAGAATGGATATAGAATCCTTGGAAAGAATTCAGAGGAGAATGACAAGACTAATCCCGGGCATTAGGAACCTTGAGTATAGAGACAGGTTAAAGCATCTTAATTTGCACTCCCTTGAGAGACGTAGAGCGAGGGGCAACCTGATAGAGGTGTATAAGTGGAAGGCAGGGCTAAACAAAGGGGACATTACAAAGGTACTCAAATTATCCAACCAGGAGCGAACTCGTAACAATGGTTTTAAATTGGACAAATTTAGATTTAGGCGTGAAATAGGTAAACACTGGTTTGGAAACAGAGTAGTAGATGAATGGAACAAGTTACCAAATATCATCATTAACTCGAATACGCTGAATTGCTTCAAACATAGGTTGGATGCTCATATGAGCAATAGGCCAATAGGCCCGCTGCAGTTTCCTCCATTCTTATGTTCTTATGTTAACCCCACAAGAAAAAATCTAGCGGTGGGATTTCTAGAGAGCGCGGAGGCCATCGGATGGTCCATCGCGACCAATCTTGTACCGGCTGGATGTGCTTAGAGCCACAAAGGGTGCACATGTTGATGTCGTTTAAATTGCATCTGTACCTGTATTACTATATCCCTTTTGGTTTTTTAGTAATAAATATCTAAAACCGGAGAGAGACTTTCGGGGCACCCTTATATCCTGACCTATAGCTGAAACATTAAAGATCCATTGTTAGTGATGTCGAAAGCTTCAACTATATTTACTTTTAGTGAAATTGTCAAGTAAGTCGAGTGCTAGAGTTTGCAATGGAGGTGAGAATCCTTTTTCCGCCCTGTGAGATGTTACAGGATTTCTATTCACCACTGAAGTCAGATTGTTTTGATTCACAGTCATGTTACTACAGTTGTCATCTATTGGCTAACTATAAAGGACTGCCAAGAGTCACCACAGCGGACTGTCTTAATGTTTCGACTCATCCATTCTAGGTTTGGTGATAGGTTAACCACCCCAGAGCCGAGAACAGTCAGTCACATTGTGGACAGTATGGTTGCCGGCTGTGGGTCTCACCTCCTCCTCCATAGTGATGATTACCAGTGCCGGATTTAGATCTGTGGAGGCCCATGGGCACCCTCTTTGTGGAGGCCCCCCTCATTATAACTACCCGAGAGAGTGGGGTGGCGAGTGAAGTGAGCCTAAACATCTAGGAGTTCCGGGTGGCGCTGTAAGCCCCCCGGGAAAATGTTGAAATTTGAACACTTCTTTGGAGAATTTTGAAGCCATATGCAGTTATATTGAGGAAATTAGAACATTGAGAAATTTTTAATTAACTGTATTTTACATCTGCAAGACATGTTTATGTCTACTCGTGGGAAGTTCACGAATCATGGGCGACACAAGTCTCCTCTTTAATCGACAGACACATGACAACCGATGTGCAGATACTACACGACCCAACCCCCTCGGGCCGACTGTCAACAAACACAGCACCCTGATGGCATTCGTAATGGAAGTGATAATGAAAAAAATATTTTATTTTTTTTTTTTTTTATCTCAGTTTCGTTATTCTATGTAGTTCATTTTTAATCAATATATGTTTGTGGAATTCTAAATATATTATTAGCAACACAAACAATAGCATTCATTAAAAATATATGGTTTATAGGAAAACCAGGTATTCATGAATTTCAAGGAGTAGCTAGCCTAATTTCTATCAAGCTTCTTGCTGAACATAGTTTTACGTGATGGAATAGATAAACATGAATTTTAAGGAATGAAAATAAAAATAATCCAAATGAATAAACAAATAAATAAAATATTGTAATATGCGGATGCCCCCAGATTGTGAAGGCCCCTGGGCAGCTGCCCACATTGCCCACTCCTGAATCCGGCCCTGATGATTACATTGTTATTTGTATGGTGTGAACTGTCTTCACTTATGTTATAAGTGTTCCTGCTCCAGTTACGTTAAGTAATGTATACTGTAAATGATTTAATTATAGGTTTGTAGTGGACGTCTCCCCTACAACTGCGTAGCCGCATTCCAATGCCACAGTATCCTAGCAACCAGCCACCTGCTACGTCTTCCCTAGCAACCAAACGAGCGGCCCAGGGGGGGGGGGGCGTCACCAGATGCCACAGTATCCTAGCAACCAGCCACGTCTTCCCTAGCAACGGAGTCAAGAAACCGGCGACTTCCCACGGGTTTACTTCCGGCGGCTGTGTATATAAGCGCTGTCTCTTCATTGAGATTCATTCTACTCTACGTTCCTGAACACGCAACACCTCCTCCAAGCAAGCTCCTCGCTGTCCCGCTCTCATTCAACCTGGAGGCCAGCAACAGGCAACATTTTCTCTAACGAAGCTCCTGCACATCTACCTCCTTCAACACGCTACTCACCGAACTTGTCTACTGAGCAGCTCCTCACCACACGGCATCTCCAGCACCAGACTGTCTACCATATAACTTATATTATATAAGAAAACCACCACCTTAGAGTTTCCATCCATCCTGAGTGCTAGACAACATAATATCACGAAACCCTACAGGTTAAATAGTGTTATTTTGTCAATGGCTAAATTACTACTTTGTCATTATTGTTTCTTGTATGCATTGTAAATAGTTTTTATTAATTATATTAAATTATTTTACTTGAAGGTTTTGCTTCACCGATATTTGAGATTAACCAGTTTTTGAAAACATTCCAGGGTGAACAGTTGTATTAGTCGAGAACTCAACAGAGGGAAAAGATAACGTAATAGTTAGCTGCTGGGTATTCAGCTAACACCCACTCTGTGCCTGGAGATGCTTGAGGAAGTCAGAGCGTGTTAAAATAGTCTAACTTCAACTACTCATAACATATGTCTGGCAGCGACACAGACGATACTTACGTTACTTTAATTATTATACTTGGCACACGATCATTTCACTATGTTAAAACATGAACACTGATATTCGCAAAATTCAACTGAGTTAAATTGACTTTACATGGCGGTGGGAGACAATCGTTCACTTACCAGGAGATGCGTTGAAGAAGTGTCACTAGCGTGAGTACGATACGATACGAAGTCTTTAGTTAAGAGGTGAAAGAAGATTATTAGGGGTTGAAGGAAAAAGTGGTGAAACTGAAATACAGTAGGAGTAGAGAGAATCTGGGCTCAACCAGATCGCTTCATCTTTTTATTGGTATTTTGTCTTTGTTCTGCTCCCTTGGGTCGTCAGACCTTTGTATTAATATTGGTTTATTTACATAATGCTGCTTATTATTATTATTTTTATTATTGTTGGAGTTAGTGAGCTCGCCCAGGCCCTTGTGTAACTGGGAGGGTAGTCACATTTTTTTTTTTTTTTTTTTTTTTTTTTTGAGGTGTTAGTTAAGTGTTAGTTGTGTTAGTCTAAAGATACACTGTATGGAGAGGCCTGCCAGGTTCTTAGTGGAGCTGGTTGGTCACTCTCATCTTTATTCCTCTAATAATGTTTCATGTATAAATGTGTATATTGAGGCAGGAGGTGGTTCAATTACTTCTTCCTGGCTGATATAGCTTGGAGGGTAATCACATTATTATTATTATTATTATTATTATTTTTTTTTTTTTTTTTTTTTTTATTTTTTTTTTTTTTTTGAGTTAGTGAGCCCGCCCAGGTCCTTGTGTAGCTGGGAGGGTAGTCACATTTTTTTTTTTTTTTTTTTTTTTTTTGCTAAAATGTTAGTTCAATGTTAAATGTTAAATCTTAAATATTAGTTATGTTAGTCTAAAGGTACACTGTATGGAGAGGCCTGCCAGGTTCTTGTGCAGCTGGTAGGTCACTCTCATCTTTTATTCTCTCTATTAATGTCTTATATGTATATTGGGGCAGGAGATGGTTCAATTACTTTCTTCCTGGCTGATTTAAACCAACTGTGTTCTTGGAATTCTTCGTTGTCCATATTATTTATCCAGTTTTGATATGTTTCTGTGTTAAGTTCAGTCACTTTTTTCCAAATATTTACAGCTTTGTTGTGTATATCTACATTAATTGCTAAGAGATTTGCTCTCTTATGTAGCTGTTCATTACTGATGTGGTCTGTATATTTTATGTTATATATAAATCTAAGGGCTATATTTTGTACTGTTTGTAATCTTTTAATGCGTGAGTCTTCCTCGTGCATTCGTTTATATATGGGCATCTGGCAACTCAGGCTTGCGCAGGCATGCCAGAAGAGCTAATCTCACAAAAGACAGAAATTCAATTCAATTCAGTCGCTGTACATTCAACTATGAAAATCAGTGTCATGGGTCAGGTGAATTTGTTATGTCTATTTTTTATAATCTAATCAGCGAATGAGCTTGCCTGGAAAAAGTGAAATGGGCATCAAATAAACACGCTGTTAACGTCATTCTCACATCAACGGGATTTCCAGACAAGGACCCTCTATGGGTATACGTTGAAATCTTGGAGATAAGAGTGTGACATATTCTTTTCAGGAGATTAATGACTTTCTTAAATAGACAACTGACAATAATCAAACTACAAATATCAGATTCTCTGATATTTGGGCAACAACATTTTCTAACTTCAGTAGCAATTGGAAACTCATGGCTATCCCCAAGGACGATATCAAGGGATGCCATTCGTACTGACAGAATCGACACTCACTTACTTGACAAGTGTTACTAACAATAAAGACAGTTGAAGCTTTCAACATCACTCACAAAGGATCTTGAATGCTTTATATGTAATCAGACATATCTAACTTGACTCAAAACAATGGTGTTCTGTCTCACATCCAAATTTACTTTGTAGAGAGGCTGGTTACAGGAAGTCAGAGAAAGTGGACGGCACCTAAGCCAGAGAAAACGAATTTTTTCTAGGGATAACTCACCAAATATCCACATGTTTTGAGGGCATGGAGCATAATATGAATCATCAGGTTTCAAACAGACCAGCCGAGCCAGTGTGACCATGACAGTACCAGTGAAATAGAGGGTACCACTGGGCCCGTTGTTGTTTGTTTCGTAAATGACATGCTGGAAGCTGTACATTCCTCCATACAAATGTTTGCGGATGACGCCAAGTTATTCAGGGAAATTAAGAACCAAGCAAACTATGAAAAGCTACTGAAAGTTCTCTTTCAGCTTCAAGAGTGGTCGAAGAAATGGCTACTAAGATTAAATGTCACGAAGTGTAAGAGGATGCACCTAGGTTGTATCAACAGTAAGGAGGCGTATCACTTGTCCCAACGGGTCGAAGGAACTGCATTAATATAGACAGAGTGTGAAAAGGACCTGGACGTGTATGTTTACAATGAACTTAATTCTCAGACTTTGTGAGAAAAAGGTGAATCAAGCAACTAAACTAGTAGGTCTTATAAGAAGGTCGTTCAGATATTTAGACGATCCATGCCGCGTAAGGCTCTTCAAGACTGGGGTGCTTCCCTGTCTGGAGTACTGTCACCACGTCTGGTCCACGAGATATATTAGAGACTGTCAGTCGATTTAAAATATCCAAATGACGGCCGCCAGCCTGGTGCCTACACTACGGTACCTCAGTTATCCAGAGAGATTAGAACGTCTGCAACTGCCTGGCTTATACTATAGACGGGCAAGGAGTGACCTAATTAACGAGTATAAACATCTCAGGTGGTACTACTGTAATGCCCACGGTCGTACATGTTAGTTAACATAGAATCAGACGATTCATATTACGCTCAATAGCCCATAGAACGTGTAGCTATGCCTTCTATATTGAGTCCCGAGAACAAATTCTGGCTTGAATGTCATGTACACTAATACTGACACGTTCCTTGATAAGAGGGAGGAGTTTGAAACACTACTAAGAGTACACCAACCAGATATTGTAGGAGTTGTAGAACTGTTGTACAAGAACAGGAGAATCGACCCAGAGGAATGTGAGTTCAGTATTGCTGGATATGACTCATTTACGAAACTTTCTCAAGAATCCTGCAGGAGGGGTGTGGTTATCTACGCTAGGCAAGACCTTAGAGCCAGCCAGGCGAGGGTACAGGGAGAGGATGTTTTTGAAGAGTCCAAGTGGTGTAAAATTAAATTAAAGGGAGGGGACTTACTTATCGTCGGGTGTATCTACAGATCCCCGAACTGTGGCCCACTAAATCAAAGGAACTTAAGAACCTTAATAAACAATGCGGCGATGCTCAACCCCAGCCACCACCTCCTTATCATGGGGGACTTTAACTATGGCGACATCGACTGGAGAAACGAGTCCACCCCGAATGACTTGAATAATCCTGCTACTCTTTTTGTAGAAACTCTGAGAGATAATTTTCTGTTCCAACATGTGAGAGACCCGACACATTACAGAGGGGAGCAAACACCCAAGCCACTTGACCTCATCATAACAAACGAGGAGGGTATGGTGGCCAAACTGGAACACCTTGCCCCAGTTGGCACCAGTTACCATACAGTGTTGTCATTCAGATTTAACTGCTACCTAGTTCAAGATAAGGCCAGGCCAAGGTGCAAATATTACAAGGGAAATTACAATGGGATGAGGGAAGAGATGAGAGGTATCAACTGGCCTGACTTATTAAGGCACAAGAACGCAGACACTACGCTGAATATCATAACTAGTAAAATGACCCATTTGATCGATAAATATATACCCAAGACCAAACCCAGTGCTTCTAGGAATACGAGGGGATCCCTACACATGAACCATGCGGCGGTCGACAAAATTAAGAAGAAAACCCAGAAATTCAAGACGTGGGTTGGGTCAAACGATGAGCAAGACAGGAGGATGTATGCAAGAGCCAGAAACCAAGCAAAGATAGAGTGTAGGAGGGCTGAAAAGGAGTTCCAAAGGCTGGTTGCACGCGAGGTCAAGTCAAACCCAAAGGCGTTTTACCGCTATGCAAAGTCGAAATTGAAAACGCGAGTAGGAGTATCAGACCTGAGGCTTGAAGATGGTAGTTACGCAGATTCTGACCAGGATAAAGCTGAGGCATTGAACAGCTTCTTTTCCTCAGTGTTCACAAGAGAGGATGCAACTAACCTTCCTGCGTTTGAGGACAGACGGTTCGACACAGCACTGACCCACATTGTGTTCACAGAAGAGGGTATTAGAAATAAACTGTCCAGGCTAAAGGTCCATAAGAGTCCTGCATCCTAGAGTGCTAAGGGAGCTGTGCAACGAGCTTGCAGAGCCCCTGAAGATTCTATTTTGTAAATGCCTGGATGAACAAATGGTCCCCAGTGAATGGAAAGTGGCTTATGTGAGTCCTATCTTCATGAAGGGCGATAGTCACTCCACGAACAACTATAGACCGGTGAGCCTGACCAGCATAATATGTAAAGTACTTGAGAGTATTATCAGAGATGCAGCGATGGAACATCTACTACGAAACAACATTGTAAAAGATTGCCAACACGGTTTTATGCCGGGGCGCTCTTGCTTGACACAATTGCTCAAGGTATTGGATATTTGGACCCATATTCTAGAACGGGGTGGTAATATCGACAATATTTACCTAGATTTTGCCAAGGCTTTCGACAGTGTACCCCACGAAAGGCTGAAAATCAAACTGGAAGGGTACGGAATTCGGGGATATGTCCTAGCGTGGATAGAAGACTTTCTACATGACCGCAAGCAATGTGTGGTGATTAATGGCACGAAATCGTCATCTGTACCTGTAACAAGTGGGGTACCGCAGGGTAGTGTATTGGGCCCGCTGTTGTTTGTTTGTTTCATAAATGATATGCCTGACGTTGTACACTCCTCCATACAAATGTTTGCCGATGATGGCAAGTTATTTCGGGAAATTAAGAACCAAGCGGACTGTGAAGAGCTGCAGAAGGACCTCTGTGGGCTCCAGGAATGGTCGACGGAATGGCTGCTGAGATTCAATGTCACGAAGTGTTAGAGGATGCACCTGGGGCGTACCAATGGTTAGGAGGCGTACCATATGTCCCAACGGGATGAAGAAAATGTACTAGTTGAGACTGTGTGTGAGAAGGACCTAGGTGTGTATGTTGACAATGAGCTGAAGTTCTCGGGCCATTGTGAGAAGAAGGTAAATCAGGCAAATAAATTATTGGGTCTTATAAGAAGGTCGTTCAGATATCTAGACGGTCCGTCCCTCGTGACGATCTTCAGGAGTGAAGTGCTTCCCCATCTGGAGTACTGTCACCCCATCTGGTCCCCGAGATATGCTAGGGACTGTCAGTTGGTTGAAAATGTTCAAAGGAGGGCCACCAAACTGGTGCCTGCACTTCGGCACCTCAGCTACCCTGAGAGATTGGAGCGCCTGAACTTGCCTAGCTTATACTACAGACGGGCAAGGGGGGACCTAGATGAGGTTTATAAGCATCTCAGGGGGCACTACTCAGTTGAGTGTCCTTACTTGGAGCTGGCGGACGCTCGCCCCACAAGGGGTCACAGCTCAAGATTGAAGAAGCCGCAAGTCCAGAAAACCGTGAGGGCAAACTTTTTCGGAGTGAGGGTTGTAAACTCTTGGAACAATCTACCAGAGAGTGTTGTGACGGCACCGAGTGTGAGTTCTTTCAAGAGAAGACTTGACCAACACTGGAGCGGGTTCAGGTACATTCAGGAGCCGGTGCATGCCCAGTATTTGCCAACAGTGCGTGACAGAGACGTGATCGATCGCCCGGGCGGCTAGCGAGCCGATCTTTTGGTGAAGAATATAAATGAAAAGAGACGTGACCGATCGCCCAAGCGGCTAACAAGCCGATCAGTGGCGAAGAGGATAAAAGTAAAAGTAAAAAGTCCCCCATCTTGTTCGTCCGTTTTCTTATCCCTTCAGGAAGTCTGAGCCCTACGTTTTCTCTCAATTTCATTTATCTTTGAGACTGTTATTTCTTCAGAGCTCATACCATGTGCGTAGATTTGAAATTGAGACAGAACTCCGTCCTATTATATCGTATTAGATGTGTCTGATTACAGATGAAACATTCAAGATCCCTTGTGAGTGATGTTAAAAGCTTCAACTGTATTCATTGTTCGTAAAACTTGTCAAATAAGTGAGTGTTGAGTCTGCCACTAAGACTGACGAAGTACGAATTTCGCCCTTGAGGGATGCCTGAGTTTCTAATTACTACTGAAGTTAGATCTTTGTGATGCCCAAACGTCAGAGAATCTGATATTTGTGGTTTAATGATTGTAAGTTATCTAGTTTTAAAAGTCATTAATCTCCTAAAAAGAACATGTCAAGCTCCTGTACTGTCACCCCATCTGGTCCCCGAGATATGCTAGGGACTGTCAGTTGGTTGAAAAGGTTCAAAGGAGGGCCACCAGACTGGCGCCTGCACTTCGGCACCTCAGCTACCCTGAGAGATTGGAGCGCCTGAACTTGCCTAGTTTATACTACAGACGGGCAAGGGGGGACCTAGTTGAGGTGTATAAGCATCTCAGGGGGCACTACTCAGTTGAGTGTCCTTACTTGGAGCTGGCGGACGCTCGCCCCACAAGGGGTCACAGCTCAAGACTGAAGCAACCGCAAGTCCAGACAACCGCGAGGGCAAACTTTTTCGGAGTAAGGGTTGTAAACTCTTGGAACAATCTACCAGAGAGTGTTGTGACGGCACCGAGTGTGAGCTCTTTCAAGACAAGACTTGACCAACACTGGAGCGGGTTCAGGTACATTCAGGAGCCGGTGCATGCCCAGTATTTGCTAACAGTGCGTGACAGAGACTTGACCGATCGCCCGGGCGGCTAGCGAGCCGATCTTTCGGTGAAGAAGATAAATGAAAAGGAAAAGTAATCAGAGACGTGACCGATCGCCCAAGCGGCTAACAAGCCGATCAGTGGCGAAGAGGATAAAAGTAAAAGTAAGATCTCACTGTATACCCATAGAGAGTCCTTGTCTAAAATTCCGCTGATGTTATAAGAACGATATTACCAGTGCGTAATTTTTTATGTCCATTTCACTTTTTTCTGGCAAGGTCAATCTATGATTAGATTGTAACAATAGATGTAAGAAATTCACCTGGTCCATGACACTGAGTTTCATAATCAACTGTACAGCAACTGATTTATATGGAAATTTTGTCATTTGCGAGACTAGCCCTTCTGGCATGTCTGGTACAGACCCGAGTTGCCAGTTAGCCATATATAAACGCATGTACCAGCAATGAGATACAGGGCAACATTATTAATAAATTACATGAGTGTGCCAAGAATATTGTGCTGGTGTGGGTGCCTGGGCATTGTAACATTTGGGGCAATGAACAGGCACACAGATTAGCAAGAGCGACTGTGGGTCTCAGGGAGACAACTAATGTACCCTGGGAGCCTCAGTCGTGTCTCTCCTTGAGGAAGACATATACAATTGGAAAGTGGCAACTTGAATGGACTAGGTTAAATCTTCACAACACCTGGAAGCCTAACATAGGTAACTGGCCCTCAGCATATAGAAAGAATAGGAGGGAAGAGGTCGTTCTCGCCAGACTAAGGCTGAACTGTACCTATCTGACCCACCTAGGGGCCTATCTTGACAATTCCTTCCCACCTATCTGTGCCATTTGTAACCAAATTCTCTCCATCCGACATATTCTGACTGAGTGCAGCCAGTACGAACCAGAGCGCCGGCAGCTGGTGATCCTAGCTGACGAGCAAGGCTTCGTGCTGACTGTACCCAACCTATTGCAAGATGATGTCACCATAAGTGACGCTGTAATAACCTTCCTCAAGGAGACCCATCTTATCGGCATGTTATGATTGACACACGCATGAACTCTTTTTATATCTATAATATGTATGTAACCATGCCCTAAAGCAAATAAAAATGAATAAAACAAAAATTAAAACATACAACATGAGAGACACATCACAAACCTTATCATTACATACAACACACACATTTATCAAGTTAAACTGACACCCACCAACACATATTCAAACAAAACGACACGGGCTACAAAAGACAAAATAAAAAAAAAAAAAAAAAAAAAAAATCACAGAGAAACTAGTCACCTGACCGGCCATTTCATCTGGTCTATCAGTAACTCACTATCATATCACTCACGCATACCATAATTCATCCCAAATAAAACAACAAGAAGAAAGAAGTAACCAAAATACCAAGAACAAGAAGAACACAAGAATAACAAGAAAAGAAGAAACAAGAAAATCAGATTAGTTGTAGCAAGAAAGAAGACCAAGACTAGAAGAAGAAAGAAGACATCAGCTCCGGCCGAAATAGCCTAATGGCGAAGAGGCCAGTAATCCCCAACAACTTTGACTTTGAACCGTGTCACATCTCTGAAGCTGCTCCTCACATTTCTCATATATGTTTCCCATGCCCACCATATTAAGTCAGTTTAATTCAGTTGATTTTTGCGAATATCAGTGTTATGTTGTACCATAGTGAAATTCTCATGTGCAAAGTGAGAATTAATGTAACGTAAGAAATCGTCTGCGTCGATGCCAGACGTATGATAGTTCTTATTCGGTTAGATTTTTTAACACATCTCTGACGCTGCTCCTCTCATTCCTCAGGCACAGAGTGGGTGTATGCTGAATACCCAGCAGCTACCGGGGAACTGGTAGCTGCATCTCAGCTGGCTGTCTTGCAGGATGTCTTTAATTCAGCCCGATTAAAACCAGGGGGTAGTGCGCCCTGGGAACTAACACCCTTGAGATGAATTCTGGCGTCCGTCAAACTGTAACCGACCCCAAGCAGCGGGCATCATTTGTGGATGTATAGTACCAGTGACTGATCCTGGTGTACTTCTCACAGTTATATGAGCCAAAGTATTATTGTTGTACATGATTGGGGATAATTAGCAGAAATATAGTTATCCCCTGTTGAGTAGTGAACCCATAAATATTGCTATTACCAGTGATAACGTTTATTATGTGGGTTGTGAGCACATCATTCATATGTACTGCCAACTGAGTCCTACCCATTATTGTTGTACATGATTGGGGAGAATTAGCAGAAATCTAATTGTCCCAAGTTGAGAATTGTGGTCATAAACGTTGATATTACCAGTAATAACGTATGTTATGTGGGTTGGAGTACATCATTCATATGTACCATCAATTGAGTTCTAATAAAAGTGCAATGTTGTTCATTACGAAATAGCATATTATAAAGAATATGTAAGTTTGGGATATTGTCAAGAGTGTAAAATAATCATTTATATGGCCAAGGAAATAATATAACAGTTATATAATGTTGTAACAAATAATTGAAGACCTATTTTGCTACTTAAAATAAGACTGAGTGGTCCATTTCTGTATAAGTGTGCTTAAATTAACATCTTGTCCACTCTTATATTAATAAATATTTATTTAGTAAACTTAGAGTAGTGCCGCTCATCCCTTCTAACAATTGATTCTCAGAAAATACCCATTAGAACTCACGTGCCTAAGCTCACTCTCACGCTACCTAAAAGTTCAATGAGGTATCTTATATTCTAATAAAAGTCTGGGTGGTGGCAGGCTACTGTTGTAAGTATAATAAGTGTTGTGGAAGAATGACATGGTTTCCCAGACTAATCCATGGTATAGAATATAACTAGGGCATAATAATATAGTGAGAGAAAGAAATAATCAGAGATTAAATATAAGCAAAGAAAGAAAAGGAAAGGATACTGTATAACTAAGAAATATAAAGAAGTTATATAAGACAGAAATAATCTAAAAGAGATAAATAAAAAAATAAATGGAAACATATAGAGAAAATAAGATAGAAAATATGATTATATAAATATATATACGTAGAAAATATAAACTTCTAAATCAATTTCTCTCTCATTCCTAGAGCTGGCTGAAGTCCACCCCACAAAAGGTCACAGCTCAAAGTTGAAGAAGTCACAAATCCAGAAACTGTAAGGGCATACTTTTTTGGAGTGAGAATTGTAAACTCTTGGAACAATTTGCCAGAGAGTTGTGACTGCACCAAGTGTGAGCTCTTTTAAGACCAGACTGGCGCAAGTACGGATACATTCAGGAGCCAGTACACACCCATTACTTTCCCAACAATGGGTAACAGAGACGTGACCGACCGCCCAATCTCGTAACGAGCCGATCAGTGACGAAGAGGATAAAAGTAAAATTCACCAGAAAAATATGTTTTCGTGTCAAAATGGAGTAGGCAGTAATACTGTATCAAAAGATTTAATTAAATAGGGTAATGAGAGCCGTTGTTTGTCGACGATTATGTATACCTGTTGTCAATATCTCGAGAGCAGGGAAGCGGTATAACCTCAGGTGCAAATACAAGAGTTGACCATGAACGCTGAGTAAGAGAGAAAATAAAGTATTTTCTGCGAAATGATGGGGATACTTACTTAATTTGACTTCGCCGTTCATCCCCAATAAGATATTGTCCGACTTGATGTCTCGGTGGATGATATTCCTCTCGTGCAAGAACTCCAGCGCCTGGAGCACCTCCCTGGGAACCAAATGTCGAATGAGTAGATATGAAGTGGAATTATCAAAATATTTGTTTCGTTAAATATAAACAACACATCCTGAACCTATCACAGTATTACTTATATTACTTGTGTATACAAGTGTCAACCTTCTATGTCAAGATCTTTATCTTTTTGTCTGACAATAGTCGGTGCTCAATAGTGAGGAATTCTGTAAATATATACGTACAACAATCTGCTCTGTTCAGTGCTTGTCAATTGTCTACTAAAATTTACCTCACACTTATTCTAAAGTGTGCATCGGGAAGCTGTTTACTTCAGCCAGGTCCACACGTGAGTGTTGGATAGCTCAAGTTACACCGTTGTGAGCGCTCTCTTAGACACACTTCTTCATGATGTATTCCATGAATCATTCATCTTAAACTTTCCGACTTACATGCCGATGAACTTACACTTTTTATTTTACATAGCACGTCTACAGTATACTTCTTACTCCATATGTAAATACTCGTGTGCTCCAATTACACATTTATAAGACAGTGAATCTTCCAGAATGCATATTATCTAAGAAAGAGTGTCTCACAGCTTACCTACACAAAGCCGCGATGTGTCCCTCTTCTAGGCAGGTTTCGGTGACCACGTCAGTGAGAGAACCGCCCTGCAGGTACTCCATTATGACCTGAGGACACATATTTTGCATTACCTTTCACTATATCTTACTGACCTTTTTGAGGACCTATGTGAAATAATTAGTCTTTGAGGACCTATTAATGATCTATGAAGGTGTGTTGAGAATACTAGGGGGCGACAAGTGATTCCCCCTAGCCCGCCAAATCTGCCCTCTAATAGGTTCACGGGGTCGGAGAGTTAAAGAGGGCAAAATCTAGCTTTCTTAAGATATGTATACAAATAAAGGTTAGAAGCAGCTGTTACCTACAAACCAACACAAATATTGTGATTTCGGCTGTGCAGAGAGTTGATGTTGTGGTTTGCTGCCACACAGTATATTTAGGAAATTGGAAAGTAACATTAGTAATTAATATCTCCCGATCCGGGGCTCTCTCTCTCTCTCTCTCTCTCTCACACACACACACACACACACACACACACACACACACACATATGTCTCCGCTCGCCCTAGAGGTAAACATACCCAAAGTTCGTTATGGATGAGGTAAGAGTTGATGTAATTAACGATGTTGTAATGACTACTTCGTTTCATCACCATGATCTCGTTGATGATCAGCTCCGGGCGGGGTTGTTTGTCCAGCGACATCTGCTTCACCGCTACCAGCTCCCCCGTCTGTAGGTCCAACGCTGTGTACACCTCCCCCGACGCCCTGCACAAACATACTTTGATTACTAACGAGGGTGAAGCAACAACATCGAACTATTACACAAACACATATACACGTAAGCATGTTTTGTTTGCCTTATCTATTAACGGGAAAAACATCATCAGACCCCTTGATCACATACCGTACTGTAAATACACACGAGCATACTTTCCTCTCCAACTGATAGGATACTTAGAAGAATTTTTTTTAACAGACATATTGTTTATTAGGAGGCGAGGGAGACACAGTACTGTTATTTGTTATTTTTTTGTTATGGGTAATAAAGCCTAATACAACATTGTGAAGTAACAAGCCGAAGTGGAGGCAAATTAGCATGTTTTCTGCAAAAGATATCGTGTTTTTATCAGGACAAGTTAAGAAACATATTCGAAACAGATTTTGCAGTGAGAACAGGAATCTGTGCCGGTAAAGTCGCTCAAAAGATTATCTAAAAAATATTGTTCATGACAATATGACACATCGGACGTATGTTTTGGGGAGATGGTAGAGGACCAGGGGTACGCCCTGGTTGTCATGTAATATATAAGACGCTTCCTGCCGTTTGTCATTAACGTGTTTCATATGAATATAATTAATATGGTTATATTAACAGGGAGTGGCAGTCTAAAAAGACATTTTCCATGTTAGACACATACAGTAAACATTATGTGCGTGGTAATGCTTAAATGTTCCTCTGAGCAACAACAACAATTAAATGTATATGTTGACTATTCATACGTAGCATGTGGTATGCATACATATATTAGATATCAGGGTATGTTATATTAATAGGTAAGGTAAACAGTAATGGGATATCACGTTTATTGAATTAATACTTGGTGTAACCACCTCCCGCATCAAGAACACATTGTTTGGTTTCATAGCAACATGGCAACTCTACCCTTTTTTTTTATTTTTTTTACTTTTATCCTCTTCACCACTGATCGGCTCGTTACCCGCTTGGGCGATCGGTCACGCCTCTGTTATGCACTGTTGGCAAGTACTGGGCATGCACCGGCTCCTGAATGTACCTGAACCTGCTCCAGTGTTCGTCAAGTATGGTCTTGAAAGAGTTCACACTCGATGCCGTCACAACACTTTCTGGCAGATTGTTCCAAGAGTTCACCCGAAAAAGTTTGCACTCACAGTTTTCTGGACCTGCGGCTGTTTGTGTTGTTGAGATTGTCGGACCGTAGTCCGACTCGGGCCTTTGCCTGTAGGCGGCCCATTTGGAGGTTCCGGCTGGAGCTCTTGAAGCAGCCAGACCGGATTTGGGATTGAGGTTGTCCTACCTGCAGATATGAAAGGATACTGCAGGTTGCAGGTGTGAGCAGACCCTCGTTCAGTGAACGCTTACCACCAACCCACACTCTTGGACGTGGTCAGTGTCGGAGTGGCGCGCCCCCCGAATTGGGGTCCGCACTTGCTGGGGGAGGATACTTCCTAAGCTATCTGGGTGGTGGGTATCGTGTGATGACCCTGAGAAGGTGGTGAATGTGGTTTGTTTGGGCCTTTCGGGTTAGAGTGGCCGCTGGTGTTGAGTGTTCTTCTTGGAAGTTTCGAATTTTGTTTCGGAGACTTTGTGTGACTTCGCAGTCGAGGAGATAGTGTTCCAGTGGGTTGGCCATTGGCTCCTGACAGTAGGTGCATTCGCTGACAACATTTCCGATCGTCTGCCAGGTGCACTTGTACCCTAGTCGTAGTCGATGAAGGCTAACTTGGGTTTGTCTTGAGTTTTCTTGTCCGCGAAAGATGGTTCCCATCTTGTAGCCACCAGGTACCATTTGGCTGATTGGGAACCAGCGTTGAATGCGTCAAGGAAGCTATTTTGGATGTGGAGCTTGGTAGTCTTTCTGAGGTGGTTCTTGATCTGTTGCACGCTTGCTGGAACTTGAATGTGTGCGCTTCTAGAACGTGTGGTTGCCTTGGCTGCTTCGTCTACCATGTCGTTTCCCCCAATCCCTACATGAACATAAGAACATAAGAACATAAGAAAGTGGGATACTGCAGGAGGCCGACTGGCCCATACAGGGCAGATCCCTTTCACACCCATCCCAGCACTTCCATGTGCCTATCCAACTTCGTCTTGAAGCTCCCTAGCGTCCCCGATCCTACTATAGCACTCGGTATCCTATTCCACATATCCACAACTCTATTACCAAATCAGTGCTTGCCTATATCCTTTCTGAATCGGAATTTATCTAATTTAAAGCCATTTGTTCTACTTATTTCGTTATTACTGAGCTTCAGAACATCTTCCATT
Organism: Homarus gammarus; assembly: GCA_958450375.1. NCBI lineage: Eukaryota > Metazoa > Arthropoda > Malacostraca > Decapoda > Nephropidae > Homarus > Homarus gammarus. The sequence continues at coordinate 3,784,768 of CAUDMG010003255.1, forward strand.
TTACCCTTGTTAATCCCACTTACCCACTTGTACACCTCTATCATATCTCCCCTAACTCTACGCCTCTCTAATGAATGTAAGCCTAAACTTTTCAGTCTTTCTTCATATGGAAGGTTTCTAATATTATGGATCATTTTTGTCATTCTTCTTTGTACTCTCTCCAAAGAATCTATGTCCATTCTATAATAAGGACACCAGAACTGAACCGCATAATCCATGTGTGGCCTCACTAATGCTAGGTAAAGTTTCAAGATAACGTCAGCAGTTCTGTTACTCACAGACCTAGATATGAACCCAAGAATCCTGTTTGCCTTGTTGCGAACGCTAATACATTGTTTTCTAGGTTTCAAGTCGTTGCTAACAAATACACCTAGATCTTTTTCACAAACTGAGTTTTCTATTTCCGTGTTACCTAGTTTATACTTAACGTTTGTATTCGTCTTCCCTATCTGTAGTACCTTGCATTTATCAGTATTAAAATTCATTTGCCAGTCTACTGACCACTCATGTAAGGTATCTAGATCTCTTTGAAGGTGTTCAAAGTCACTGTCTGAATTTATCACTCTCCCCATTTTGGTATCATCTGCAAATTTACTAATCCTACTAGTTATGCCTAAATCAAGATCATTAATGAATATAACAAACAGCAGAGGGCCTAATACAGATCCCTGGGGAACTCCGCTTTTGACCGCACCCCAGTCTGACTTTAATCCATTTATGCTGACTCTTTGTTTCCTACCAGTTAACCATGACCTAATCCATTTTAATAATGATCCACCTATTCCATGTGCTTCTACCTTCCTTATCAATCTCTCATGAGGGACTCTATCGAATGCTTTACTGAAATCTAAATAAATTATATCATATGACTTATCATTATCTACCGCTTCATATACTTCTGAGAAAAAGCTTAGCAAATTTGTGAGACAAGAACGTCCCTGGGTGAACCCGTGCTGAGAAGAATGAATTAAGTTGAATGTTTCAAGGTGGCTTCTGATTTTTGTAGCAATAATTGACTCTAGCAACTTGCCTATGATTGACGTGAGACTAATGGGACGGTAATTTGATGCAATTGATTTATCACCCTTTTTGAAAATCGGAACTACATTTGCAAGTTTCCAAGCTTCTGGCACTAGGCCCGATTCTAATGACTTATTAAATAAAACTGCTAATGGATTACTCAACTCATCTCTACATTCTTTTAATATTCTAGCTATACCTCGTCTGGACCAGGCGATTTATGAGGCTTCAGTTTGTTAATTACTTTAAGCACATCGTTACTAGTAATATTGATATTCATCAACATATTTTCTATACTGTCGTTATATACCTTATGAACTTCTGGAAACTGTGCTAGGTTTTCATTTGTGAATACGGAGCGAAAATGACTATTTAAAGTACTACACATTTCTAACTCATCATCAGTCATTTCTCCTGTCATAGTTTTAAGGGGACCTATTGTATCTCTAACCTTTGATTTATACAGTTGATAAAAACCTTTGGGGTTATTTTTCGATTCGTTTGCTACCTTGATTTCATAATTTCTCTTTGCTTTTCTAATTTCTGTTTTTACCTGTCTTGTTAGGTTCTGATAGTAACAAAGTAAGTGATTTTCGCCTTTCTTAACTTTTCTATATACTCCTTTCTTTTTCCCTAGAAGATCAAAGAGTCTATTATTCATCCATTTTGTTTGGTTCCGTATCGATCTGAATTTTCTTTTAGGGATGTGTTTATTTTGAGCATTATTGATTGTCGCAATAAATTGTTCATAAGTAGCTGCTAAATTAAATTCGGGGTTATTCCGTCCTAAGTTGACAGTTTCCGGAGGTGTGGGGGGGATTAATCTTTTGACCATAGGGTCATCCCTTAGGTCTCTCCTTAAGCTACCGTAATTAGCCTTCCTAAAATCCGGGATCAAGGCCGAATTTTCCTTCTTCCTGCCATTCCATATTATGTTAAAATATATGGCTTTATGATCACTGTTTCCTAGTTCGTCTCCAATCCCAACATCTTTTACTAGATTTTCATTATTACTGAGAACTAAATCGAGGATATTATTTCCTCTAGTGGGCGAGTTTATGAATTGATATAAAAAACTATCTTGTACTACTTCTAGAAAATCTTCAGATTCATTATCGCTAAGTTGATTTTTCCAATCTATGCCTGAAAAGTTGAAATCGCCTAGAATACATACATTGTTTCTATCAGATGCCTTCTTTATTTCCTCCCATAGCAATTTACCATCGTTCCTACTCAAATTAGGCGGTCCATATATAACACCAATGACTACGGATTCACTGCCCTCACCAATCTCTACCCAAATACTTTCATTGTCGCTATTTGTTTTAATGTTTGATTTATTGCAGCTTTTTAATGACACCCTGATATACACTGATACACCGCCACCTCTCCTTCCTACTGGGAATCCAGTGTAAGACGACTGGGCGATTTTGTCTTTGGAAGTCCTGTAGCTGTGAGAGGTTCGAGGTTATGATGTGGACGTTGTCTATTGGTTGACTGTGTTGCAGCGCCGGCATGTACGTTTTCGAGTCCGTGTGAATTATGATGGACTTGTTGTGTTGTGTTGCAGCGTGTTGTAGGTCCTTTGAGATTGCTACCAACTCTGTTTGTAGGGTGGAGCAGTCATCAGAAAGTCTGCAGAGGAGGGTCTGACCTTGGGTGTAGAAGGCCGCTCCGGATCTATGATGTTTTGGGTCCACCGAGCCGTCTGTGAAGTATGATGCTGCATCAGCCGGTGTCTCGGTGGCTATGGCTTCCTGAGTTATTCTTTTGAGGTCCTCCTTCTGGAGGTTGGCTTTGCTATCACCTAGGTCGGTGATTTTGATTGTGGCTGGTGGAGGGCTCCATGGTGGAGGAACTACATAATCCCTGTCTCGTATGTCTTGGTTGTTCTTGACGAGTGTTTCTGCTTGCAGGTGTCGGATGACCTCGCTTGACTCGTGCGACCAGGTGGCCCCTCGCACTCTGTGGTCGAGTGGAGGGAGGCACTGATTCGCGTTTTGGCAGCTGTAGGCTTATCTGACTTACAGATTTTGGCGAGGAGACCGGCTGTCACCTGCTTGACTCGTACTGCCAGGGATGGTAGTTCAGTTTCCATTTGCAAATTGCAAATTCTGGTCCACATGGGTGCTCCGAGCATGGTCCTGAGAGCATTATTTTGGACAACTTCTAGCTTAGCTATATGGTCTTCTCTAAGTCCAATGAGCGCTGGAGCACTTTAATCTACCAGCGATCTGATGGCGGCCGTGTAGTCGGCTTTGAGCACGTGTATGTTCGCTCCTGCGGTTGTGCTGGTGAGCGACCTCATCATGTTGTGTCTGCTCTTCGTCCTGTACCTGAGATACTCGAGTTGCGACTTGAAAGTGAGTTTCTGGTCGAACCAGATTCCAAGACACTGGTGTGTGTTGGTCCAGACTACCGGCGTGTTTTTTATGTAGAGCATCATGTCTGGTGTGTCTCTGCAGATGGCCATCGCTTTCGACTTGGCTGGATTTATCTAGAGTCCAAGTCTGTTGCACTCCTCTTCTATAAGTTGGAGTGCGTGTTGCGTGTTGACTAGTCTGTTTGCTCCTCTTACTATGAGCTGTAAGTCGTCTGCATAGCAGAGGAGCTTGGCTGTTTGTCTGAAAGGAAGTCTGACTAGATTTTCCATTAGGACATTGAACAGTGTTGGACTGAGGATGCCTCCTTGTGGGGTTCCGTTTTCGTGGACCCTGTAGCTTGACGTTGCCCCCTGAAAGCATACTCTTGCTTCTCTCTGTGTGAGGTAGTTCTGGATCCACCCCAGCAACCTTCCTTTGACGCCTTTTTCGGCGAGCGTCGTTTTAATGGCCAGTGGATTTGCTAGTTCGAAGGCCTTCTCCAAGTCGAGGAAGACCACCAAAGCTGGTTTATTGTTCACTGTGCTGAGTATCTCGGCAATGTTGTTGCTTGTGCCGGTGTTCTCGGTGTAAGCAAAAATGTGAGGGTGTCGGCTGCCGACTTTCCACTCGAGTCTTTTGAGAGCCATTCTTTCTCCCGTCTTCGCTATGCAGCTGAGGAGGGAGATGGGTCTTGGCTTGTCTGGTTCTTTGGGCTTCGGAATGGGCTGTATATCTGCCTTCTTCCATTCCGGTGGAAGTCTCTGTGCTATCTACGAATCATTGATGACTTGTAGCAAAGCCTCGTGTCCGGCTTCTCCGGCATGGAAAAGCTTGGAGTAGGTTATCCTGTCGGCCCCTGGTGCTGTGTCCTTGCTTCGTTTTATCAACTTCTGGAGTTCTTGCTGGTTGAAAGGTCTGTCGGTGTCATCTTCACTGTTGCAGGCCTCTTCGATCATCTGGAGTCTGGTCTGTCGCAGACGCCGTTGTGTCTCCTCCGCCTGTCTCGGGAGGTTTTTCGTTGCTGCTCGGTCAGAGAACAGTTTTGCAAGTCTCTCGGCTTCCTCTTCTGGGTTGGGATGAGTTGGTGGTGGTGGTGTTGCCTTCCCAGATGCCCTTCGGATCTGGGCCCACATTTTGCCGAGGGAGATGTGCTCGTTCAGTTCGGAGCAACTGTTGGTGGAGGGTTGTCTCGTCTACGGGTGCTGCACCAGCCGTCTGTGATTTGGCGCGCCACTTAGCCAGGTGTTTCCTATAGAGTTCCCAGTCTGCCTTTTGGGTATTGTATATCCATCTCGCGGGGGTGGAATGAGGAGTTTGTTCACTTTCAGTGTTTTTAGGGTGGCAAAGTGGTCGCTGGTCAGCGTGGGGTGTAGCTGCCAGGAGGCCGAAGGCTGTAGTGTAGTGGAGACGAAGGTTAGATCTAGCCTTCCTCCCCCAATGTGGATGGGCTCTCCGGTGTTTAAAAGGGCGATCTCGGGTGTGTCTCGAAAGTTGGTGTATAGGTGTAGGCCGTCTTCATTTGTGGGGCTTGCCGAGATTAGGAAGGGATGATGTACATTGAGATCCCCTCCTATGAGTGTGGCGTGGTCAGCGGCTGAAGAGAATAATTGAGTCACCTCCAGTGAGCCCCTTGGGTTCTTGTAGATGTTGTGGACAGTTATTTCCCATTCTTGGAGGGTTACTTTGACGGCCTCTGTCTCAATGTTTTCCCCACATGGCAAATGCTGCATGACCTCGGAGGAGGGTATGCTCAACTTGACCAAGATAATACATCCTCTTGTCGACGCCTGCGTGAAATGCCTCCTGCATGTCTTGTAGCTGGAAAACACCAGCACCCTGAACATCCTTTCATGGAAAGCTCAGGGCATCAAAAACAAGAGACCTGCAGCTTCTTCAACATTAAGAAATGCAAAAATAATTTGCTATTAACATTACAGACTATATTCAGGAAGTAAAATACATGTACAACTGATATTCTACCTCACCACATCTTACACAACTATCATCTTGTTTTATGTTTACCATTTTTAGTCTCTGATTTTTTGGTAGAGTTTCATGAATATACCTAAAAATGAAGCCTCTCTGGTGAGGATCCATATATTTACAAGTAATATTTTCCCAAATAAAAGGCCATTTAAACAGCGGATACTTTTCTTCAACTGCTGGTTTAGTCCATATCATTAACATATTGTATACATCTTTATTCTTGACACTGGGAGAGTTATGATGCCTTGCTAACCTTCTTAGGGTATTGATTGCATTACTATAAAAAGGTGGAGACAAGTAGGAAACATTATCTGAAGGTTTCATTATCAAGTAGATAACTGGTCCTTATACTGTACTTGTATAATATGGAGCTAAATATTTCATCTTTTCAGGGTCTGAAGCAATTTTTATGAAAGTTGTACATAATATAGAAACTGCTTTACAAAACACATTAATTCTCCAATACCTCCATGTTTGACAGGTAAATACAGAGTTTGTCTTTTAATTGGCTGGTATATACCACTCCATATGTATTTAAAAATACATGATTAAATTTATGTGATTACATTTTATTTAATGAAAATGTATGGGATAGGCACCATACCTTGGACAAAACTTTTGAGTTAGCACTAATTGCTTTTTGGTACAAGGATAATTTTCTGTTTGATAAACAATTAACAGTAATGGTGATATTTTCCACGATTTTGTACCAATTCATATTAACAGTGTGTTATTAATTGTCATAATAAAGAGTGCCTAAAATTCTAGAATATTCTGTTGATGTCATCCACAACACAGGCCATAAATCTCTCTTCTTCCACTCACCCCAGCCCATAATACTTGTTTTATCTCTGTTTAATTTAGCACCTGTTGCTTCTTCAAACCTTTCTATTTCTCTGCTAACCTCAATTATGGACTGGTGTGTGGCAACAAAGACTGTAGAATCATCAGCATATTCCTGTATGGGAATTTTTATGTTGTTTGGTAACTGTGGGGGAATTATTCTGGCATTGCTGTTGACTGATAAATAAAAAGGTTTATTCCTGTATTTTGTGACACACTTAATACTTTAATGTTAAATATAAACTGAATAACCTCAATGATCTCTACCCTGATAAATTTTCACATATGTTTATAAAACACTGCAGGTAGACCATCACTACCTGGGGATCTACCAAGGTTGAGATTATTAATTGCTTCCCATATTTCCTTCTCGTTTACTGGTTTCATGAAAGATTAATTTTCCGATTCCTTTAGTCTTGGTTTACAATTCTCTATAAAGTCTTCACAGTATTCATCATTAGTTTCAACTCTTTTATATAGATTCCCCAAAAATTCTTTAAGTACATAGATTATTCCTTCTATATTCTCTATTTCTTCACCATTTTCTCTCTTAACTTTAGTAATTAATTCCTCGTTTCCTTTACTTTTTTCTTTACAGATCAAATTGCGAGAAAGCTTTTCTCCTTCTATTCTGTCTTTTATTCTGGATCGTATTTTAACACTTTCACATTTTTTTCCTTAATTCATTTATTCTGGTTTTCAGTGCCTCTATTTCTTCATAATTCACATCAAGGGATTCAGCTTTTTCATAAAGTTCTCTTACCCTACTTTGAAATAAATTAATTAGCCTATATTATTCTTGCGACATTCTTTTACATATTTTTATTAAAAAGCTCTTGTATTCTAGTTTAGCACATTGTTCCCACCACTGTAAAATATTCTGGTATGTGTTTATTTTCTCCTTAACATGCTTCAAAAACACTCCAAAGTTTTCGTGTGCCTCATCAGAGTTTAAAATACCCTGTACAGGAACTGAAATTCAATTTCCAGAAAACTTTACCTACTTTTACATTTTTTTTAATGTTTACTTTTGACAGAACCATTGAATGGTCAGAAAAACTGACTGGAACAGTATCACATTTTACTATTTTGTTCTCAAGCCCTTAACATAAAGCCTATTAATTCTTGACCCATAATTGTCCCTAATATATGTAAACTCAGGTTGAAAGTTATGTATCATGGCAACATCCTTAAGTTTTATATCCTTTATAAGAGTTGTTAAAGCTTTGGACATCAAACCTTTGTTGTCATGATTGCTACAATCTCTCAGCTGGTAACACAGTTAAAATCTCCCCCAATCATTATATTTTCAATATTATTTCTGATATAATATAATAAATCATCAGAAACAATTCTTCTTTCTCCCTTTTCCCTGCATTCCCCGATGGGGCATAAATATTAATAATAAGAACTATATGGTCTAGCACGGAAACTCTGACACATAAAATTTGGCCATTCTCATCCATCTCGTAGTTAAGTATTTTGAAAGTGTAATTTTTCCTTATTAATAGTGCAGTTCCTCCTTTTAACAAATGTGTACTGTTTATAATAATTTAGAAGTAATCATTTAGGTTAGATAATTTCCCTTGATCCTTAATATTATGTTCCTGTATCATAAGAATGTCAATATTATAATACTTAACTACAGATAATAGTTTCATTTGTTTACCTAAACTATCTAGACCATTCACATTTAATGTTGCAAACATTATATACATATTAATTATTGTTATAATAATGTAATAAAAAAAATTATTTACTTTTCTCCTCTTTTTCCATCTTCATCTGTACTATTATTCCCTATATTCGCCTCTTTTTTGGCTATTTCTTTTCCATCCCTCTTACTTAACATCACCTTACTGCCACTAACTGCTCGTACTGTCCAGCTTTGTACATGTTCAACCTTTTCCCACCATGAATCATCTTTTACAATTGCATCCATTTTCTTCCCATCATCTTTCCTTTCTTTCCCACATTCTAATCCACTTTCCGTCTGGCTATTCACTTGACCACTCAAATCACTTTGGTTTTCATTGTTTTTATTTTGCTTCGTACAATCTTTTTTTCCAGAAATTTTTGAAATATCACCATTCGTTCCTCCATCTGTTTTCACTTTTACCTGATTTGCATCATCACTGCCGTTAATTTCTAATTCATTTTTCCCCGGTTTGTTCTGATCTTTCTTGTTTGCACCATTCTTGTTTCTGCTTGGTGACATAATACAGGCAACCTCTACAATTTCCTCCATTCTATCCATGTTTTCACCTCTTGCCACTTCACACTCTGTCCCTGTCATATTTGTTGCTTTCATGTCATCTATTGATTTATCATATTCCATATTTTCACAAGATATTTTTTCTTTAGTTTGATCCTCAATATTCCTCTCTGTATGTATTTCGGCCTCACATGTAGTGGAGGTTTCCTGTACTGCATTTTCTGAACAATCTGGGTGCGTGGTACCTACTGGATCTACAGCATCCTGGGTTATAGTATGAACAGGCGCTTCTTACCTTTCTACCCCATACCGGATTGATGCTGGAACCTGACTTACTGTGACACTTTCTTCTCCCGCCTTAACACTTGCCCTTGAGCTGTGGATCTCACCAGAAAGTTGTATCGCAGGGAAGTCTTCCTCATTGAAAATGTTCACCTTATCTACTTCCTCGGCAAATGACCTTCATGTCCACATTTATAACAAGTTTTCCTCTGTCCAGCATAAAGGAAAGTTAAACTGTGACCACCTACTGTTACTGTTGATGGAATGTTGTTTTTTAAATTTACCTTGAAGGTTCTTGTCCCATTCAACAGTCCGGCCGCTCGTCCATTTGTATACTTGTTCAGCCTCATTCCTTCCACTTTAAGGTATTTACTTATGATGTTCATTATAATTTAATTTCCCATTTTAAAGGGAGCATCTTTAACTGATGCATAAGTTAAAGTTTTACTAAAATTCATCACTATACCAGTCTCATCACTGTTACGAATGCTTATAGGTTTGTCTTCATATTCTTCACAAAATTCGTCAAAAACAGTGTTTACCTCAAATTTCACCACCACCTTATTGTTTCTTAAAAGTTGAAAGCCAACTATTTGTTCCTGTTTTATTTTCAGTATGCCAAATATTACCTTACATACATTTTCATATTCAGACTTACCTAAAAACAACAGTCTGATAGAGTCTTTTCTTCTTAAAGGTGGTGTGTACGTCCCCATTTCGGCTGATTTACTACGTCACTTGCATATGGTGTCCACGGCCTGGTGAGGTGGACGGCCAATGCCACAAGCTTTCCGAAAAAACCTGGCAAAGTCCACCACCACCAGAAATTTTCTTTACACCTACTCGTGCACTATGACTTCATGGACTTTGTAATAAACTTTGGGCTGTCAAAGACAGCTGCAACAGCTGTATTTCCACGAAAATAAAGAGAGCTTCACGAATGTCTGCTGTGTTGACTCCTGTTTTCAATCATCCTCAAATAGGCTCTCCCTCCACCTCATTTAGGTCGCCCCTTGCCCGTCTTTAGTATAAGCTAGGCAACTTCAGGCGCTCCAATCTCTCAGGGTAGTTGAGGTGCCGAAGTGCAGACATCAGTCTGGTGGCCCTCCTTTGAACATTTTCAACCAACTGACAGTCCCTAGCATATCTCGGAGATCAGATGGGGTGACAGTACGCCACATGCATTGAATTGAATTGAATTGAAACAGTTTATTTAGCCAGAAAAACACAGATATAGGGTGGATAATAATGACAATATTAACATGGCTGAGCCAGTTGAGAACCTGAGTTCTCTTTTAGGCACCTGATATATACTATACATTTATCTCAAGGAAGCATTATGTAACATTTAGTAACATCTGGAATAGTACAGTAGCATGGTGGTAATAAGAACATCTCATAATGTTACCACGGTTATCACTTAAATATTTATGGGGAAGCACTTCACTCTTGAAGATCGTTACGAGGGACGGACCGTCTAGATATCTGAACGACCTTCTTATGAGACCTAATAATTTATTTGCCTGATTTACCTTCTTCTCGCAATGGCCCGAGAACTTCAGCTCATTGTCAACATGCACACCTACAGTAGGTCCTTCTCACATTCAGTTTCAAATAGTGCAGTTTCTTCATCCCGTTGGGACATGTGATACGCCTCCTTACCGTTGGAACACCCCAGATGCATCCTCTTACACTTCGTAACATTGAATCTCAGCAGCCATTTATTCAACCAGTCTTGGAGCTCACAGAGATCCTTCTGCAGCTCTTCACAATCACCTTGGTTCTTGAGTTCCTGAAATAAATTGGCGTCATCCGCAAACATTTGTATAGAGGAGTGTACAGCGTCAGGGCATGTCATTTATGAAACAAACAAACAACAGCGGGCCCAATACACTGCCCTGTGGTACTCCGCTTGTCATAGGTACAGATAATGATTTCTTGCCATTAACCACCACACACTGCTTGCGGTCATGTAGAAAGTCTTCTATCCACGCTAGGACATTTCCCCAAATTCCGTACTGTTCCAGTTTGATTTTCAGCCTTTCATGGGGGTACACTGTCGATATTATTAGCCCGTTCCAGAATATGGGTTCAAATATCCAGTACCTTCAGCAATTGTGATAAGCAGGAGCGCCCCGGCATAAAACCGTGTTGGCAATCCTTTACAAGGTTGTTTCGTGGTAGATGTTTCATCGCGGCATCTCTGTTAATGCTCTCAAGTACTTTACATACTATGCTGGTCAGGGTCACCGGTCTATAGTTGTTCGTGGAGTGACGATCGCCCTTCTTGAAGATAGGATTCACATAAGCCATTGTCCAATCACTGGGGACCTTCTGTTCATCCAGGCTTCAAACATGCAATGTATGGTGATTATACTGTTTTCATACAGATATGACTATGATGCAATGATTAGAGTTTACATGTCGATATATATTTGAAATTATAAAGATAAACTACGATGGTTATAAGTAGTTGCAGCACCTACGCCTACTCACGCTTACCAACCCTACCGAGGCAACAGTGCCCAGACAACAGGGGTTGTATTGTTCGTTTTGACATCTATCGGACCCCACTTCTCAGATACTTTTTTGAGCGACTGTACCTCTAGCCCCGGTATGTTATAGTTCCAGGAATTTGTTTAATTATGTTTGTACAGATCTCTATAAAAAAAATCTACTTACACTGATCAAATTTGTATCATTGTGTACAGTACAATCAACGTTTGTTGATCTCAAACATCTGTGGAATGTAGGTTTTTTGGAAACTCCAGAGTCGAGGAATCAGACTCCGAATTTGCGAATTTCCACCAACCTAAAACGTATCATACAATGACTCTTCTTACCATCAAAATTATTTAAATGTATCATAGGTAACCCAAGAATTTTTTTTTATACCATTATTTTCTGTGTACAAGATGTGATAGAATGTAAATAAAATTTGTAGATCTGCCAGAATTCTGGAGGATTGTGAATGTGATACCGATTTTCAAAAAGAGATAGATTTCTACAAGTGATCGTGGAGAGTCCGATGGTACAATTTACCAAAGAGTGAAAGCTCGAACGCTCGTCTTTGGCTAGCGCGCAACCGCCAGAAGGCTGGCAGCATACAGCGACATCGTTTTCCAGCATAAATAATTGGTTAAGTAATGCCTGCCTAAAGAAACCTTCGACATGGGACCAGGTTTGTTCCACTCAACGAATTTTTCAGTGATTTTTCCACCAATTTTGATGAAATACGATTGTGCCGTTTCGGTTGCCCAGAACAGACACACACACAGACACATGGCTATTCCTATAGGATATGAGATAATCATGGTCGTGGTTGTTATAATCATGGTTGTGGTTGTTATAATCATGGTCATCAGTGTTATAATCATGGTCGTGGTTGTTATAATCATGATCGTGGTTGTTATAATCATGGTCGAGGGTGTTATAATCATGGTCGTGGTTGTTACAATCATAGTCGTGGTTGTTATAATCATGGTCGTGGTTATGATCGTGGTCGAAGTTGTTATAATCATGGTCGTGGGTGTTACAAACATAGTCGTGGTTGTTATAATCATGGTCGTGGTTATGATCATGTCGTAGTTGTTATAATCATGGGCGTGGTTGTTATAATCATGGCCGTGGTTGTTATAATCATAGTCGTGTTTGTTATAATCATAGTCGTGGTTGTTATAATCATGGTCGTGGCTATGATCATGGTCGTAGTTGTTATAATCATAGTCGTGGTTGTTATAATCATTGTCGTGGTTATGATCATAGTCGTGGTTGTTATAATCATGGATGTGGTTGTTATAATCATGGTCGTGGTTAGTTTAATTATGGTCGTGGTTGTTACAATCATGGTCGTAGTTGTTATAATCATAGTCATGGTTGTTATAATCATGGTCGTGGTTGGTTTAATCATGGTCGTGGTTGTTACAATCATAGTCGTAATTGTTAAAATCATGGATGTGGTTGTTATAATCATGGCCGTGGTTGGTATAATCATGGTCGTGGTTGTTACAATCATGGTCGTAGTTGTTATAATCATGGTCGTGGGTGTTATAATTATCGAAGTGGTTGTTATAATCATAGTCGTGGTTGTTATAATCATGGTCGTGGTTGTTATAATCATGGTCGTGGCTGTTATAATCATGGTCGTGGTTGTTATAATCATAGTCGTGGTTGTTATAATCATGGTCGTGGTTGTTATAATTATGGGCGTCGTTGTTATAATTATGGTCGTGGTTGTTATAATTATTGTCGTGGTTGTTATAATCATAGTCGTGGTTGTTATAATCATGGTCGTGGTTGTTAGAATTATGGGCGTCGTTGTTATAATCATGATCGTGGTTGTTATAATCATAGTCGTGGTTGTTATAATCATGGTCGTGGTTGTTATAATCATAGTCGTGGTTGTTATAATCATAGTCGTGGTTGTTAGAATCATGGTCGTGGTTGTTATAATCATAGTCGAGGTTGTTATAGTCATGGTCGTGGTTGTTATAGTCATGGTCGTGGTTGTTATAATCATGGTCGTGGTTGTTATAATCATAGTCGTGGTTGTTATAATCATGGTCGTGGTTGTTATAATCATGGTCGTGGTTGTTATAATCATAGTCGTGGTTGTTATAATCATAGTCGTGGTTGTTATAATCATGGTCGTGGTTGTTATAATCATAGTCGTGGTTGTTATTATCATGGTCGTGGTTGTTATAATCATGGTCGTGGTTGTTATAATCATGGTCGTGGTTGTTATAATCATAGTCGTGGTTGTTATAATCATGGTCGTGGTTATGATGATAGTCGTGGTTGTCATAATCATGGTCGTGGTTGTTATAATCATGGTCGTGGTTGTTATAATCATTGTCGTGGTTATGATCATAGTCGTGGTTGTTATAATCATGGTCGTGGTTGTTATAATCATGGTCGAGGTTGTTATAATCATGATCGTGGTTGTTATAGTCATAGTCGTGGTTGTTATAATCATAGTCGTGGTTGCTATAATCATGGTCGTGGTTGTTATTATCATGGTCGTGGTTGTTATAATCATAGTCGTGGTTATATTCATCGTCGTGGTTGTTATAATCATAGTCGTGGTTGTTATAATCATTGTCGTGCTTATGATCATAGTCGTGGTTGTTATAATCATGGCCGTGGTTGTTATAATCATGGTCGTGGTTGTTCTAATCATAGTCGTGGTAATTATAATCATGGTCGTGGTTGTTATAATCATAGTCGTGGTTGCTATAATCATGGTCGTGGTTGTTATAATCATGGTCGTGGTTGTTATAATCATAGTCGTGGTTGTTATAATCATCGTCGTGGTTGTTATAATCATAGTCGTGGTTGTTATAATCATGGTCGTGGTTGTTATAATTATGGGCGTCGTTGTTATAATCATGGTCGTGGTTGTTATAATTATTGTCGTGGTTGTTATAATCATAGTCGTAGTTGTTATAATCATGGTCGTGGTTGTTATAATTATGGGCGTCGTTGTTATAATCATGGTCGTGGTTGTTATAATCATGATCGTGGTTGTTATAATCATAGTCGTGGTTGTTATAATCATGGTCGTGGTTGTTATAATCATAGTCGTGGTTGTTATAGTTATGGTCGTGGTTCTTATAGTCATGGTTGTGGTTGTTATAATCATGGTCGTGGTTGTTATAATCATAGTCGTGGTTGTTATAATCATGGTCGTGGTTGTTATAATCATGGTCGTGGTTGTTATAATCATGATCGTGGTTGTTATAATCATGGTCGTGGATGTTATAATCATGGTCGTGGTTGTTATAATCATGGTTGTGGTTGTTATAATCATGGACGTGGTTGTTATAATCATAGTCGTGGTTGTTATAATCATGGTCGTGGTTGTTATAATCATGGTCGTGGTTGTTATAATCATAATCGTGGTTGTTATAATCCTAGTCGTGGTTGTTATAATCATAGTCGTGGTTGTTATAATCATGGTCGTGGTTGTTATAATCATAGTCGTGGTTGTTATAATCATGGTCGTGGTTGTTATAATCATGGTCGTGGCTGTTATAATCATAATCGTGGTTGTTATAATCATAGTCGTGGTTGTTATAATCATAGTCGTGATTGTTATAATCATGGTCGTGGTTGTTATAATCATAGTCGTGGTTGTTATAATCATAGTCGTGGTTGTTATAATCATGGTCGTGGTTGTTATAATCATGGTCGTGGTTGTCATAATCATGGTCGTGGTTGTTATAATCATGGTCGTGGTTGTCATAATCATGGTCGTGGTTGTCATAATTATGGTCGTGGTTGTCATAATCATGGTCGTGGTTGTTATAATCATGGTCGTGGTTGTTATAATCATGGTCGTGGTTATGATCATAGTCGTGGTTGTTATAATCATGGTCGTGGTTGTTATAATTATGGTCGTGGTTGTTGTAATCATTGTCGTGGTTATGCTCAAAATCGTGGTTGTTATAATCATGGTCGTGGTTGTTATAATCATGGTCGTGGTTGTTATAATCATAGTCGTGGTTGTTATAATTATAGTCGTGGTTGTTATAATCATAGTCGTGGTTGTTATAATCATTGTCGTGCTTATGATCATAGTCGTGGTTGTTATAATCTTGGGCGTGGTTGTTATAATTATGGTCGTGGTTGTTCTAATCATAGTCGTGGTTGTTATAATCATGGTCGTGGTTGTTATAATCATAGTCGTGGTTGCTATAATCATGGTCGTGGTTGCTATAATCATGGTCGTGGTTGTTATAATCATAGTCGTGGTTATATTCATCGTCGTGGTTGTTATAATCATAGTCGTGGTTGCTATAATCATTGTCGTGCTTATGATCATAGTCGTGGTTGTTATAATCATGGCCGTGGTTGTTATAATCATGGTCGTGGTTGTTCTAATCATAGTCGTGGTAATTATAATCATGGTCGTGGTTGTTATAATCATAGTCGTGGTTGCTATAATCATGGTCGTGGTTGTTATAATCATGGTCGTGGTTGTTATAATCATAGTCGTGGTTGTTATAATCATCGTCGTGGTTGTTATAATCATAGTCGTGGTTATTATAATCATGGTCGTGGTTGTTATAATTATGGGCGTCGTTGTTATAATCATGGTCGTGGTTGTTATAATTATTGTCGTGGTTGTTATAATCATAGTCGTAGTTGTTATAATCATGGTCGTGGTTGTTATAATTATGGGCGTCGTTGTTATAATCATGGTCGTGGTTGTTATAATCATGATCGTGGTTGTTATAATCATAGTCGTGGTTGTTATAATCATGGTCGTGGTTGTTATAATCATAGTCGTGGTTGTTATACTTATGGTCGTGGTTCTTATAGTCATGGTTGTGGTTGTTATAATCATGGTCGTGGTTGCTATAATCATAGTCGTGGTTGTTATAATCATGGTCGTGGTTGTTATTATCATGGTCGTGGTTGTTATAATCATGATCGTGGTTGTTATAA
The DNA here is from genome assembly GCA_958450375.1 of Homarus gammarus. Classification (NCBI taxonomy): domain Eukaryota; kingdom Metazoa; phylum Arthropoda; class Malacostraca; order Decapoda; family Nephropidae; genus Homarus; species Homarus gammarus. The sequence continues at coordinate 3,800,926 of CAUDMG010003255.1, forward strand.
TCATGGTCGTGGTTGTTATAATCATGGTCGTGGTTGTTATAATCATGGTTGTGGTTGTTATAATCATGGACGTGGTTGTTATAATCATAGTCGTGGTTGTTATAATCATGGTCGTGGTTGTTATAATCATGGTCGTGGTTGTTATAATCATAATCGTGGTTGTTATAATCATAGTCGTGGTTGTTATAATCATAGTCGTGGTTGTTATAATCATGGTCGTGGTTGTTATAATCATAGTCGTGGTTGTTATAATCATGGTCGTGGTTGTTATAATCATGGTCGTGGCTGTTATAATCATAATCGTGGTTGTTATAATCATAGTCGTGGTTGTTATAATCATAGTCGTGATTGTTATAATCATGGTCGTGGTTGTTATAATCATAGTCGTGGTTGTTATAATCATAGTCGTGGTTGTTATAATCATGGTCGTGGTTGTTATAATCATGGTCGTGGTTGTCATAATCATGGTCGTGGTTCTTATAATCATGGTCGTGGTTGTCATAATCATGGTCGTGGTTGTCATAATCATGGTCGTGGTTGTCATAATCATGGTCGTGGTTGTTATAATCATGGTCGTGGTTGTTATAATCATGGTCGTGGTTATGATCATAGTCGTGGTTGTTATAATCATGGTCGTGGTTGTTATAATTATGGTCGTGGTTGTTGTAATCATTGTCGTGGTTATGATCAAAATCGTGGTTGTTATAATCATGGTCGTGGTTGTTATAATCATGGTCGTGGTTGTTATAATCATAGTCGTGGTTGTTATAATTATAGTCGTGGTTGTTATAATCATAGTCGTGGTTGTTATAATCATTGTCGTGCTTATGATCATAGTCGTGGTTGTTATAATCTTGGGCGTGGTTGTTATAATTATGGTCGTGGTTGTTCTAATCATAGTCGTGGTTGTTATAATCATGGTCGTGGTTGTTATAATCATAGTCGTGGTTGCTATAATCATGGTCGTGGTTGCTATAATCATGGTCGTGGTTGTTATAATCATAGTCGTGGTTGGTATAAGCATCGTCGTGGTTGTTATAATCATAGTCGTGGTTGTTATAATCATTGTCGTGCTTATGATCATAGTCGTGGTTGTTATAATCATGGTCGTGGTTGTTATAATCATGGTCGTGGTTGTTCTAATCATAGTCGTGGTTGTTATAACCATGGTCGTGGTTGTTATAATCATGGTCATGGTTGTTATAATCATAGTCGGGTTGTTATAATCATGTCCGTGGTTGCTATAATCATGGTCGTGGTCGTGATACTTACAGTATCTAATATACTATAAGAAGGAATAAAATAAATGTTTCAATAATTAATTAAAGAAATATTCGCCATAAGGAGAGGTTAAAATCATAAAAATAAATTATTATGAGTCACGGATGATCATTCCGAGATAAATTATATTATGAAGAGAAGTGACCTTGATTCTGGTTATATTAGTCACCATCTGCTTAAGTCATCACCTGTGTTAAGTCATCATAGTCATCATCTACGTTGGTCAGTTTTAGGCTCATCTCACATGACTGACCGACCATCGATGTTTTTTTCCGCGCGAGTGTGTTAGTTTTCAATGCGTCTTATTATTTACGCTGGTGGATGTAAGACCTCCTACCCTCACTGACGCAGCTATGGTCAATTTGAGGTTATTCGTTTTTATAAATGCCTTCTAATCTGTCTCAAGTTTATCCGTCCTCTCTATTACCATCCCAACTGTCTGTTCGTCTGCGTGGTGTTTGAATGTAAGCCCGTCTGTATTCTTTGTGTCGTCAAATCTGTCTGTCTTATCCGTTGTTGGCGTGCGTCTGCCTGTTTGTCTAATGTGAACTAGTCAGTCAGCTGTCTGTCTGTCATGTTAGTTGCCATATTGTCTATTTGTGCATGTATGAATCTGTCTATTTTTGTCAACCTCCTGTCTGTTTCACTGTCTATATTCACCCTGTGCCTATTGTAGTCATCTTCTCCATGCATTACTGTTATTATCTCTTTTTCCATGTACAGTCAGCCACAAGAATAAGTATACACTGTAGCTGTAAGGTCGTCTGATAACGTTGAAACTGCACATCAGACGCATGATGAAACTCAGCTCCCTCCCACCTGTTATCTTTAACTATTTTCTGTTTTACCTTCTTTATTCTTCTATTTACTCATCTTCCATCCTTTATAATCTAAACAACATTAAAAAAAGTAAGCTAAGAAAAAAAGTGGGGGGAGGAGGAGGGAGCCGTACGATATTTGCAATCATGGGCTGACAGCGTACAGCGAATGAGGGTGCGCCAGGTCCGTAGACTTGCATCGTTTTCCATCGTAAATATAATTGTTAACGAATGCCTTCCTAAAGAAACCATCGACATGGGACCAGGTTTGTTCCACTCTACGATTTCTTTGCGATTTTTCCATCAAGTTTGATGAAAAACGATTGTGCCGTTTCGGCTGCACAGACAGACGAACAGACAGACAGACATACATTCGGATAGCGCTATTAGATCCTCAATCAGTTTAACATCAAGTATATAAAATGAAAGATGATTTAAATGAAGTACAATATTGTAAACTATGATATCAGGAGCAAACACGTAGGAATAGTTTTAACTGAGACAAATTTAGATTTAGGCGTGAAATAGCCAAACATTGATTTGGAAAAAGAGTAGTGGATTCTTGGATCAAATTACGGCACTTAACGCCTCCTTTGTCTCGAACTCGCTTGAAAGCTTCAAATGTACCTTGAGTGTAAAACAGGGCTATCTAGTACTGCATGGGTCAGTAGGCTTGCTGCAGTTTCCTCATTCTTATGTTCTTATTTTCTTGTGTAATTATATAAATTGGCTTAATGCAAAATTTGTGTGCTAATGTTATCTAAAAATCTCCGCACCTGCACGTATGTATGTCCACACCTATTGAACTGTTTGTTTGTTTTTAATTGAGAAAATAAGAATATTGTATTACAACTGACTCACCCTTGACCAATCTTGGCTTGAAGTTTGTACTTCTTGAGGGGGTTGCCCACATTCACCACCTGATGCAACTTTTTCATGATCTCCTCCCGCTGCAACTGCTTGCTCGTCTTGGCCGAATCCTGCTGCTGCTGCTGCTGCTGCTGTTCCTGGAGGGCAGGCACTGCACCGCCACTGTTTTAAAATTACAGAATACAATAATAAACCTTTCAGAGAATCTCAGACGTTTTCTTCAGCACTCTACGGGATAACACAACTAACTTAATGCTTCAGTAGGTAGCTCGGCGGTAATGTGTCCAAGAGTCTGTTTTATTCACGTGAATTTACTGGTCACAAAGTTAAATTTCTTATAACAATTTACCGCTAATCACAAGTAAACTGCGACTAGATCTCAACCATTTTAAGTTTACTTCAGGAAAAATATAAAGCATACTTCAGGTCTGTAGATACACCAAAACTAAGTTTGCAAGACATTTACTTTACAGTTAAAGCTCAAAGTGACAGGCCACTTACCTGTACCTCACCTGTGGTGTCATAATTTACTTGGCATCAAACTATTTCACAGTTACCACAGTCATAAGATCAGGCTCACTGGATGACGTAATTCTTCCCAAATTTCGTCATCATATAATGTGAGTTACTCGTATTACTATTATTCAGTACATGCGATTGCTCTTGCAGTTAATTTTCTGCTATTTAGAATTTCATTGCTCACCATTGAATATATCTGCATTTATTAAAGAGACAGATAATTTGAGAGTTGTTTGTTGATTCATTTATATAAAGACACGAGAACAAACTAACTGAACTATATAAAATTAGATCACGAAATTTATTAAAAGATGAAATTAAAAAAATATCAAGAGCTGATTATATATGATCAACATTAGTGATGGATCGGATGTCAGATCTCTAACATAGGGATGCAAGGTCAGGAGGTCGTGACCTACCTAGTGCATGATCAGGAGGTCGTGACCTACACAGCGCAAGGTCAGGAGGTCGTGACCTACCTAGTGCATGATCAGGAGGTCGTGACCTACCTAGTGCGTACATGGTCAGGAGGTCGTGACCTACCTAGTGCAGGGTCAGGAGGTCGTGACCTACCTAGTGCAGAGTCAGGGGGTCGTGACCTACCTATTGTAGGGTCAGAATGTCGTAACCTACCTAGTGCAGGGTCAAGAAGTCGTGACCTACCTAGTGCAGGGTCAAAAAGTCGTGACCTACCTAGTGCAGAGTCAGGGGGTCGTAACCTACCTACTGCAGGGTAAGGAGGTCTTGACCTACCTAGTGCAGGGTCAGGAGGTCGTGACCTACCTAGTGCAGGGTCAGGAAATCGTGACCTACCTAGTGCAGGGTCAGGAGGTCGTGACCTACCTAGTGCAGGGTCAAGAAGTCGCGACCTCCCTAGTGCAGGGTCAGGAGGTTGTCACCTACTTAGTGCAGGGTCAGGAGGTCGTGACCTACCTACTGCAAGGTCAGGAAGTCGTGACCTACCTAGTGCAGGGTCAAGAAATCGTGACCTACCGAGTGCACGGTCAGGGGGTCTTCACCTACCTACTGCAAGGTCAGAGGGTCGTCACATACCTAGTGCAGGGTCAAAAAGTCGTGACCTACCAAGTGCAGGGCAGGAGGTCGTCACCTACCTAGTGCAGGTGTCAGGAAGTCGTGACCTACCTACTGCAAGGTCAGGAGGTCGTGACCTACCTAGTGCAGGGTCAGGAAGTCGTGACCTACCTAGTGCAAGGTCAAGAGGTCGTGACCTACCTAGTGCAGGGTCAGGAGGTAGTGACCTACATGATATAGGGTCAAGGGATAGTGAACCTACCTATTGTTAGGTCAGGAGGTCGTGACCTATGTAATATAGGGTATGGAGGTCGTGACCTACGTAATATAGGGTCTGGAGGTCGTGACCTACTTAGTGCAGGGTGAGGAGGTCGTAACCTACCAAGGGCAGGGTCAAGGGGTCGTGACCTACCTAGTATAGGGTCAGAGGGTTCTGACCTACCTAGTGCAGGATCAAGGGGTCGTGACCTCCCCAGTACAGGGCAGGAGGTCGTAACCTACGTAATATGGGGTCAAGGGGTCGTGACCTACCTAGTGCAGGGTCAGGAAATCGTGACCTACCTAGTGAAGGATCAAGGGGTCGCGACCTACCTAGCACAGGGTCTCAGGGTCATGACCTACCTAGTGCAGGGTCAGAGGGTCGTGACTTACCTAATGCAGGGTCAGGGAGTCGTGACCTACATTGTGTAGGGTCAAAGTGTCGTGACCTATCTAGTTCAGGGTCAGGAAGTCGTGACCTACCTAGTGCCGGGTCAGGAGGTAGTGACCTACGTATTGCAGGGTCAGAGTCCATGACCTATCTGGTGCAGGGTCAGGGGTCATGACCTACCTAGTGCAGGGTCAGAGGGTCGTCACCTATCTAGTTCAGGGTCAGGAAGTCGTGACCTACCTAGTGCCGGGTCAGGAGGTAGTGACCTACCTATTGCAGGGTTAGGATGTCGTCACCTACCTAGCGCAGGGTCAGGGGTCATGACCTACCTAGTGCAGGCTCAGAGGATCGTGACCTACCAAGTGCAGGGTCAGACGGTGGTGACCTACCTAGTGCAGGGTCAGGGGTCGTGACCTACATAGTGCGGCGTCAGAAAGTAGTAACCTACCTAGTACAGGGTCAGAAGGTCGAGACCTGCCTAGTGCAGGATAAGGGGGTACTGACCTACCTAATGTAGGGTCAGAGGGTCGTGTCCTAGTGTAGGGTCAGAGGGTCGTGTCGTACCTAGTGTAGGGTCAGAGGGTCGTGACCTGCCTAATGCAGGGTCAGAGGGTCGTGACCTGCCTAATTCAGAGTAAGGGGAGTCGTGACCTACCTAATGCAGGGTAAGAGGGTCGTGACATACGTAGTGCAGGGTCAGGGGTCGTGACCTACGTAGTGCGGCGTCAGAAAGTAGTGACCTACCTAGTACAGGGTCAGAAGGTTGAGACCTGTCTAGTACAGGATAAGGGGGTACTGACCTACCTAATGTAGGGTCAGAGGGTCGTGTCGTACCTAGTGTAGGGTCAGAGGGTCGTGACCTTCCTAATGCAGGGTCAGAGGGTTGTGATCTACCTTGTACAGAATCATTGGTTCGTGACCTACTTAAAGCGGGGTAAGGGGGCTGTAACCTATCTAGTGCAGGGTCGGGGGGTTGTCACCTCCCTAGTGCATGGTCAGAGGTTTGTGATCTAATTCAGGGTCAGACGGTCGTGACCTAGCTAATGCGGGATTATGGGGTCGTGACCTTTCCAGTGCAGGACCAGCTGATCTTATATCTTGGGCTGGACCTCGTGTCAAGGAATCGTGAGTTGACTTTAGGCGAGGTCTAAGAATAGTAACCTACATGTGGGTTATAATATACTTAGTGATGGGCTCAAGAGGACAGGACTTACCTGAGGTCGGGCTGGGATCCGTCGACTTCCTCCACGGGCTTGGTGTAGATAGACTTGGTTCTCTCTGGCCGTGTGGGTATTGGAGGCGGAGAATACCTGGAGTCCGTGGCCTGTAGCAGAAAGCTGAGGTAGTAAATATTGAGAACGGGTGAGAAGAAGAGGACACAGGGTTATAAAAAAGAGTGATGATAGAAAGATGTAAATCAAATTAGAAGTGTATTGTAGGTAGAAGCAGCTATCAATCGGGAAGGTACTACCGCCTGGGAGGATATTGGAAGCATAATGTGTTGTCTATTGGTAGACCCTGCTGCCATATGGCATCACAAATATTGTGACCAAGTCCCAGGTTGCTGATCTGACTTTCTGCCTCATTTACACACCCTTGCAGGGTCTCAACTGTTTCTCTTTCTTTGACATCACAACATTCATATATCGTTGCTCACTCATGATTTTTTTATCTATAGTTCTTTATTATTATTATTATTATTATTATTATTATTATTATTATTATTATTATTATTATTATTATTATTGTTATTATTATATTTTCGCCCCCAGGCCCTGATGTGGTTCATTGACCTTTGCCCGGGTGGGCTAGTCCAGTAAAGAAAGAATAAATAATAATAAATAAATAAAGAAAAACTATATATATACTTATATATACATATATATATATATATATATATATATATATATATATATATATATATATATATATATATATATATATATATATATATATATATATATATTTTCTGCTACGAGCTGTCCCTTCCAAGAGAAATTATTAGTTATCCCTGTATCCCCTAAATCCTATCATACTTAGTCAGTTCAACAGATGTTTCCTATAAATTATTTAATTACATTTATAATGCATTATGTTAGGATGATTATTCATATTGTTTTAATGTTTTCAATCTTTTAGAAAAGAATAGCGCATGAATTTAATCGACAGCTATAACAAATTTATACGAAAATAGAATATTAGAGAAAAGGTAGATTGGCGTCAGGAACGTCCTTCATGGTGTACTCTCTCTCAACGTCTGCTCTCTCTCGCTTGGTGTTGCTTTGTAAACTTTGTAAATGACGTCCTTGGAAAAATTTTGGTTTGGTTAACTGTAAAATTGTAGTGTCAGGATCCATTTTTGTATTATTATGGTGGAGTTGTGTGTGGGGTTTATGATTTTGTAAGAGAGAGCCATATAATTATTGAGGGGATAGATATTTGAGAGAAATTTGAGTCGAGTTGTGCCATGAGTTGTGCTGGGTGGTCATGGCCAGGTTTCAGCTTGTAATTGATATGTCAGTATATTCCTTTTTCTTTAACATACTTTGTTTATTGTTGCCAGTGATTTTTTTATACAACCTCAGCACCGTAAGGGTATTTTCAGTTATGCCAGCTTTCAGGTGATGGTCGGTCTATGGTATGTAATCATAATCAATATATTTCACGGTTAACCAAGGCTGTTATTTCAGGGTCCTCCTGATTAATTAGTCAAATGAGCTGGAGGGTCGTAACAATATCTGAAAGAGAGAAAGAAAAGAGAGCGAATCTGACATACAACTTACCACCTTCAGTGCTTGTGGGAATTCTTTTGACTCCCTGATGGTGGGGAGGGCAGGAAGGGGAACAGGTGCGGGAATGACAACGGGTCGTGGGGGCGGGAGATCATCATAGTCTTGGTCTGCAGGGAGAGAGGAGAGTTCGTGTCAAAGGTAAAGTTACATTGCTTATTAACAATTTAGCAAGTTAACTGTCGAGAATTAAGCGAACTAACATTTACGGGACAATCAAATTTATTTAAGATTTAAGTGTAGCCATTGATGAGGCTGGAGGTTCATCTGGTCAGCAGACCTAAACTCTTCAATATTTGTTGTTTTAAGTTATCTAAACCTGTTCCACATCTGGGTAGGGAGTGTATTAGGAGATAATAGTAAATGATATGCTGGAGAACGGTACAGCAAAGTTAAATATATTACAATAAATTCTGTATATTAAAGAACAATGAATTACTGTTATTACTTACGGATCAACATGAAGTTTGGAAAAGCAGACAACGATAGTATAGCGTCTGTTGGCTTTACGACAAAATTATCCAAGAAAAGACAAAAAGGAAATCAAAACATGTTATAAAAAATTTAACAAATGTAAAACTATATAAAAAAATAACTAAATAAATAAATACCGTGGAATATAATAGAATACACCCATCCTTGCTTATGCTAATACATATTTATTAATCCACGAGTAGAAGAAATTCAAGTCTTTATACTCAAAACACCACTGGGAGACAACAGTCTCTAGTGGTGAAGAAAAATTTTTTAATACAGCTTCATTGAGAACCTGGGCGTTTATATTGGACACGAACGCAGGTTGCCTGAAAGTCTTATACAAAGTGCTGAGTTGAATAACTGTACTGTAGACTAGAAGAATTGAATGCCATCTACAAAGACGTTGGCTACAAATATGAAATATATACTGTATATATGAAGAAGACTATAGGGATATGTATACTTCCCTGAGGCACTTACCAACTCGTCCTGGACTCAGAGTTATATTTCTAGCCACTCCTCGTCAACCTCTCTCTCTCTCTCTCTCTCTCTCTCTCTCTCTCTCTCTCTCTCTCTCTCTCACTCTCTCTCTCTCTCTCTCTCTCTCTCTCTCTCTCTCACCTTCCTGAGCGGTCATGTACTTTTCCTTGATGTGGTTCTGTGGGTCCTGGTAGTACTTGAGCGCCTGGTACACGGCCTCAGGGTTCCTCTGCTGCTCCTCCTTCGTGATCTTGGAGGACTCTAGGAGCACCATCATGGCCGCTGGTAGCCCCTGCAGGTGGACAAGAACAAAGAGTTTGTGTGTGTGTGTGTGTGTGTGTGTGTGTGAGAGTGCGTGTGTGTGTGTGTGTGTGTTTGTGTGTGTGTGTGTGTGTGTGTGTGTGTGTATGCGTGTGTGTGTAATAATAATAATAATTAACGGTTTATTGGAAGAGCATGGCAGCCGGAAAGCTGAAGATACACAATTACATAATTGTGGAATAGGTCTCTTGACTGACAAATAATATACAAGTAACATACAGTATGTGATACAAATATGATATATAATGACTAGGTGGGGAGAAGGTCATACACAGGGCATTTCAACATAGTGACAGTGCAAAAAGGTAAGTTTGACTGGGAGTGAATAAACTGGTTGATTACAGGTTATTGATAATTTTTCACAATGCTTGGGCCTGAACTGTTCTTATAGCGATCAGTACGTGCTCGTATGGGCTGGATGAAGTTATGGTATCGAACAGCAATTCGCAGACGAGGGATCTCGGGTGGTAGTAGGAGCCGGTGTCGAGGATGGTGCAGAAGCTTCTCACTAAATCTGCAGATGAGGTCGTGGTGATGGTCAGTGAGAGCTGAAAGGGTCAGTGTGTTGAGCTCTTCTTGATATGTGGAGCAGGAAGGGGAGAGAATAATTTTGCATGCCCTCTTTTGCAATTTTTCTAGGTGTTTATGTTGTGTGGCATTTAGGGAGGAAGACCAGGCAGAAGAGGCATAGGTGAGCTTGGGAAGTATGAATGTTGAGTAAACACTGAGGAGCTCGGACGCAGGAACACCGAGGGACTTGAGTCGGCAGAGGAGGCGGAGAGGGAAACTAGAGGATTTGACAACTTCACTGACGTGTGTTTTCCAATTTAGTTTGTTATCTATAGTGACGCTGAGGAGCTTAGTGGAGTCTACAACCTGGAGCGTGTTGGGGCCTAAAGTAATGGAAGGGGTTGGGACAACGTCGGAGGAGAGGTTGATGTGTATAGCCATGGTCTTGGTATGGTTGATGGTGACGTGGTTGTTGGAAGTCAAATTTTGGAGACTGTTCAATAAATCCTGGAGGGAAGTATAGTCGGGAGCGGAGTTGTTGACACTGATCCCAATGGTGGAGTCGTCAACATATTTCCAGCGAGCAGGGGTTTCTCTTCGGGCATCATTGGCGAGCGGTCCCATCTTGGTGCCTTGAGGGACGCCACAGGTGCAGACAGCCCATCGGAAGCGTACGGCTTCGTGTTGGTCACTGAGGAAGTCTGTAAGTCATGGTATAAGACGTCTTCGAAACCCGAGGTTGATAGCTTTGTTGATGATTAAATTGTGGTCGACTAGGTCAAATGCTTTGGTAAAGTCAATAAAGGCGATAGCCACAGACGTTTTTCTTTTTTCCAGATGACGGTATATGTAGTCGAGAAAGCTGACAAGACAGTGAGTGGTGGAGGAAGTTTTCATATTGCCAAATTGCTGAGGTTCTATGGCGCCTTTCACAGATTAAGGTGCGTATTGGGGTGATTTCAATGGGTCGTAGCTCATTTAAGGATTGTGGGCTGGTTGACTTGGGAACTGGTGACACATATGAGGTCTTACAGTCATCTGGGCATCTGTCTTGGCTGAGGGAAGCATTGATGATGGAGCAGAGGAGCTTAGCTAGTTCCGGGGAGAACTCCTTGTAGAATTTTCATTGGTAAGTCAATGGGGGTGGTGGAGCGCTTTAACTTCAATTTATCCAGACGTTTTGCTAATTCAAATTCTTCCACTAAGCCAGTGGGAAAGGGGGCTGGTAGGTAAGCGGGGAGACTAGTTGTGTCAAGCCGGGGACCGTCTGGCATATAGATTGCTTAGCTGAGATGGCTAAGGAAGGGGAAGAGGTGTGTCGTATTGTTTAGTCCACAGAGTTTTTTAAGCTTACCATACCACTGGCTGTTGTTGGTCTGCTTCAGGTGTTGCAACTTGGTTGGGTAGTGGGACTTCCTTGCTGTGCGTATTTCGTATTTCGTGGATGACTTGATTGCGAAGGGGCCTGTAGCGGTTGTGGTCATTGAGATAAAAGGTGCTGTTTCTGTTGCATAAGTCTTTTGATCCGAGGTGTGATCCTGGGCAAGTCAGCTGGGTGTGATCTGACGGATTTCTCAGGGAAGAAGTGGTGGTGAGCTTCCGTGGTGGTGTTGGTATAATTTAACCATTTGGTATTCACTTCATCCACACTAAGTACTTCAGTCCATGAATGGTGAACTATTCACTGCCCGTAGAGGCGCACTGCAGAGTCAGTAATCGACCTGTAGGTCCTGATGTCGGGTCTCTGTATTTGGCTAGTAGTGGCAGCTGGAGACCAGAGCACTGATAAGTGTGTGTGCTACACCCGATAGGAGGCATTGGTTGAGGTGGTTGGTACTGGTCCGCTAAGTTAGTTAAGATAATGTCAAGGGTATTTTGACTCTGTGTGGGGAAGTTTACAACTTGTGATAGTGACAGCTGGGCCTGCATATCAATGGTGTCAATTTCCTTGTAATCCCCGCATAATACTAGCTTGGCACTTGGGTACCTAACTCTGAGGTGGACTGAGGTGGTAATGAGGTGATTGATAAGAGTGTCTCTGGTGGGTGAGCGAGGCGGATGATATACCGCACAGTATATGATAGAAGCAATGCGGCGTGGATGGGCCCGTGGCACAACACATACCTATTATAATGCCTCCACATCTGCTGGGACTTGAACATCCAGGCGTGATTGGTGTAGTTCATCTTGGCAGAAGAGGGCAACGCCCCCCCCCCCCCCCTCCGTGTCCATGTGAACGAAGGTGATGAAAGAGTTGATATCCCTCAATAGGGCACGTTTCAGGAACAATTTGCCAAGCTTCACATATGGCAACGGCATTGGCAGCGACTGATCAGACTGTGGTTGCCAGTTCGTCAAATTTATTATCTGAGGAAGTGACGTTGGAGAGCAGAAGAGATGGAAAATCATACCACATTCGTGGAACTTCAGTGTATTGGTACGGTCTGTCAGGAGTAAGTTTCTCTGGTGTTCTAGTGGAGGTGATGGTCCTAATTGGCTTTTGTTTATGACGTCCTTGTCTACGGCTGCGAGCATGGAATATGTTCAGTGATTGAAGTCTCAGGATAACACTGCCATCAGGATAACCGTTCCCACGCTTCAGAAGGTACAGGGAGCGTCTGGAGTAAGTAACTGGTGGACATCTATTGATATCTGTTGTTGTGGTCAGTTGGGAATGTTTGTCCGTGGTGGCCATAAACTCACTGGCGGCGCTTTGAGGGCCACTGACATCAGTAGACATCTGTTAATATTTGTCTAGTCGTAAACACTGTGAGTCCTTGTCACCGGCACTTAAGGGTCGCCAACACAGTACCCACGGTATATGTAAAGACCGCGGTGGTCCCTGTCACTGGCACTTTGAAAGTTACCGACAAAGTGCCCGCGGTCTGGAATTACACTGCTGTGTTTTGGGGTTTTTCCTTGGAATACACCATCGGATCACTGTTTGAGTGTTTTGCTGATAGATCCCGGTGTAGTGAGGTTGGTAGGGAGTTGGGATATAACGGGGGGGGGGGGGTGTCTGATGTGTGTGTGTGTGTGTGTGTGTGTGTGTGTGGCTGAATCTTCATAAGCTCTCATACGTAAAACATCGCCACTACCAACAACCAGCTCTGCTAAGCGAGTTTTTCCACACTTGATTCACCGAACCAAGCAAACCTTCGTCATCTTCATGGATTGAGTATTGATTCCTCCCGCTATGATACCGTATTCTTCACTGTACACGAACATTATAAAAAAATTACACAGATAATTTATCTTAGCTAGATACGTTCACTTAGCAATAAACAGAATTAAGGTGAAAGATCTTCACCACAATATTGACTATTTTAGCTTAATTTATCTAGTTCGGTGTTTTCTTAAATCTTCATTTACGGGGAACATTCATGGTGAGAACCTTTGCTACTGCAGACATTGGTTAAGGAAAATACATGTATTTGACATACGATCCCCTTCCTAAGTCTAGCCCTAATCTTCCAGTTGTAGAGTTTTGAAAAACTATATTACTGCATCATATGCAAAATTTTCTTGACTATATCTTCACCGTACTATAGTGTCTTAGAATTCATCAATAATTAAATATTCGCTACATTATGTAAGGGAAACTTTTGTTGTTGTTTTTTCCCAAGTTGCTGCTGAGTGGAAAGTACAGTACAGTACAAAGGCTAATGTAGTGTACATGAAGGAGCCTTTCCAGCCTAGTAATACTTTGGTTACGTTTAGTCAGTCCAGTGCGCGCCTGTCCTCAATCCGTTGTCACCATTGTGTGTTAGATTACTTTGGGATTTTGGTGATAGTGAAAAAGTGAAAGAGGGCCCCATAGGTATGACTGTTAGGGACAGTGTGGATACAACACACTGTAAAACTTAGGTACACAAGGAGGCAGCATGGCTAGTACTGCACTCGACTGTAATTCGAACCACCAACCTTTGAAATAGGAGGTGAGCATTGTATTCACTCGACTGTAGCGCTTCTGGTGATAGTAAGATACACTAAATAATTCTAAACCCTTTCACTTTATTTCCTAACCCTGCAACCCACCCTGGCCCACCATGAAGCCCACCCTGGCCCACCATCAATCAACCCTGACACACCACCAAGCCACTCTGGCCCACCACCAACCCACACTGGCCCACTTCTAACCCACCACCAAACCACTTTGGCCCACCACCAAACCACTCTAATTCACCACTAACCCACCACCAAGTCACTTTGGTCCACCACTAACCCAACACCAAGCCACCCTGGCCCACCACCAAACCACTACCAAGCCACCCTGGCCCACCACCACCCATTGATTTATGTGGTGAGGCAGGAGAGCAGCCTGCAACCACACATCTTGGCTCTCCCTTTTCCTGATACAGTGGTGAAAGTAGTTGCAATGACTGGGGAAAGAGAGAATTGCAGACTGCCGATAACCCAGTTTGTTAGGTATTGCCTAAGTAGCCTGTCCATCATGCATTGCCATCATCTGCCGTTATAGTCGTTGGGTTCCCCTGTTGGTTACCTTTTCTGCCTATACCGCCGTTGGGGTTTTATTAGAGCTCTGTAAGCATGTCTGTCTAATGCGTGGCTCCAGTGAAAATTTTTCACTTGGGGTTTACTCCCGTAGCCTTATACTTGCCAAGGCTAATCTGCAAGGTGGTGGGGCAGTGGTTGGTAGGCGTGGGGGATGTGTCCACATGCCAATCGGCCTATACGCAGTCCCTCTGGGGCCCACTGCTACTTTGAGATCCCCTACTGGTCTACCCTGGGTCCCCTAGGTACGCAGCTACCGTGTGCTGCCACGAGGATGCACAGCAGGATTCTTGATGGTGAAGAGGCTGTGTACTGTCAGGGGAAGACTTACGCAAAATTGCCTCCCTGTTCACCATGAGAGCTATCCAGTGGCGGTAGCTGAAAGTGAAAGGAAGCAAGCAGTGCCTGCACCTTAACACTAACATAATGCTGCCACACTAGACGCATTACACAACCCTGTGTGAGCGCGTGCGCACACACACGCGTCACGCCACTAAGACATTAAACCACCTTGGCCCACCACCAACCTACCTTGGTCCACCATGAACCCACCCTGGCCCACCAGCAACCCACCCTGACCCACCACCAATCCACCCTGGCCCACCACCTACTCACCCTGGCCCACCACCAACTCACCTTGGTCCACCAGCAATGTACCCAAGCCCTTCACCAACCTACATTAACCCACCACCAACCTACCCACGCCCACCACCAACCCACTCTGACCCTTCATCATCCTTCTCAAGCCTCCTACCACCCCACCCTGACCCACCACCATCTTACTCAAGCCTCCCACCAACCCACCTCCAGGTCTCCCGTGACAGGGTTGAAGGTGACGTGGACGACATGAGTGACGTTAATCGGGAGGGAGATGCAGATATCCGGCAGCGTCTTATGGCGTCGCTTGTTTTTATATTTGGAGCGTCTCTCTGGTTCAGGGGTCCTGGGCAGTGGCCTGGTCGCCACACCTCCGTCATCCTTTGCGCTGGTGAGAGAGAGAGTGAGAAAATGTAAGAGAGGAGGTAAGATTGGCAGAGAGAGATTGAGGGCTGGTTAAACAAAGTGAGGAAAACAAAAATCTCGATATCCGCAATTATACACCGGACAAACAAATCTCCAAAGTGGTTCTTGTAAGTGAACAGGTTTTTTGGTGTACACTGTACAGTATTTAAGTGTGTTTTAATGAAATCTTACTTCCATATTTTGGGAAATGAGCGAATTTGGTAAAAAAAAAATATATATATATATTATATATATATATGTATGTAATATTCAGAAATTCAGAGTAATTTCAAACGCCGCGCCATGGGCGATACTGAGTTTTCAAGGTTGACGAAGGAAGACCGCGCTCTCGCACGTAGCGAGAGTTTGTGGAACTAGGCCTATATGATATTAAATGCAATTTGCCGAATTAATAATGATGCGATTCATGAAGTTAAGGGACTATTATTGAATTTGAAATTATTATAGATCGTTTATCAGTCTGAATAATGTTACGGGTATCCCAAGGAGTTATTAGTTAGGCGGAAAATATGTCACGTAGGCCTAAGCTAACGCCTTAAGAGGACACAAGGCTGGCTGTTTCTCTGTCACGCGGAAGCGATCGGACAGACAGGACGTCCCTGATCGTCCGTCCACAAACGGTCACGTGTTCTAGTCAGCTGTGTTGCGCTATTGCAGTATAACAAGTAAGTCTCATTCGATCTCAGACAGGGTTTAGATAGGGCAGTGATAAAGTTATGAAGAGCTAACAGTGAGTTAATTTCAGGGTTTCCGTCAGAACCCACTTGACTGCGAGAGATTGACTGCCGTTTGAGACTGCCGTTGATGATTGAGGATTGGCGATTGTCGCCGTTGGACTGATCAGTGTGGGCCTGTCACTGGTTAGCGGGGTAGCAAAGGATCTCTTGAGTGAGCCTAGCCGTCTGGGTGCCCAGCTAACGACCTGACGATCGTTGGGGGTCATCAGCTCTCCTCTACCTCGGCTCACAATACCACATATCTCAAGCAGCTTAGTGAAACCCTTTTGCTAACGGGACGCTAAAGCTTCTCTCAACTGTACAAGGTCTGATTGCCTCACTCCCTTCCGTTTCATAGACGTACTGGGGGTAAAGTGAAGCCAGCTGAGTGATACAGGGCCGCACACTGGGACCAAGAGTCCAGTGGAGCTTAGAGGTACATTTTCCAAGGTGGAGAAAGGCTGATTTGGGCCTTAAACTACGGGTGCCTGTTGGTTGTGCCATAAACGACTACGGAGTGCAGGTGGAATCTATGTGTGTGTTAGGTTAGGAAGCATGGTTCACGGGTATTGGTGGACTCAGTAACTTCTTAATAATAGTGACAATATTTTTGTGTGTAGTTAATGCTATTTTTTCAGTTACTAATATATGCTGTGTGCATTTAATATTTCCTTATAATATCAATCTCAGGTATAACCCTTGTTCCCCAGAGTAGTGTTTAAGTTAGGTTAGGAGGTGTGTATCTGTTATTTTTACTTTTACTTTTATCCTCTTCGCCACTGATCGGCTTGTTAGCCGCTTGGGCGATCGGTCACGTCTCTTTTCATTTATATTCTTCACCAAAAGATCGGCTCGCTAGCCGCCCGGGCGATCGGTCACGTCTCTGTCACGCACTGTTGGCACATACTGGGCATGCACCGGCTCCTGAATGTACCTGAACCCGCTCCAGTGTTGGTCAAGTCTTCTCTTGAAAGAGCTCACACTCGGTGCCGTCACAACACTCTCTGGTAGATTGTTCCAAGAGTTTACAACCCTCACTCCGAAAAAGTTTGCCTTCACGGTTTTCTGGACTTGCGGCTTCTTCAATCTTGAGCTGTGACACCTTGTGGGGCGAGCGTCCTCCAGCTCCAAGTAAGGACACTCAACTGAGTAGTGCCCCCTGAGATGCTTATACACCTCAACTAGGTCCCCCCTTGCCCGTCTGTAGTATAAGCTAGGCAAGTTCAGGCGCTCCAATCTCTCAGGGTAGCTGAGGTGCCGAAGTGCAGGCACCAGTTTGGTGGCCCTCCTTTGAACATTTTCAACCAACTGACAGTCCCTAGCATATCTCGGGGACCAGATGGGGTGACAGTACTCCAGATGGGGAAGCACTTCACTCCTGAAGATCGTCACGAGGGACGGGCCGTCTAGATATCTGAACGACCTTCTTATAAGACCCAATAATTTATTTGCCTGATTTACCTTCTCACAATGGCCCGAGAACTTCAGCTCATTGTCAACATACACAC
Source organism: Homarus gammarus (assembly GCA_958450375.1). NCBI lineage: Eukaryota > Metazoa > Arthropoda > Malacostraca > Decapoda > Nephropidae > Homarus > Homarus gammarus. The sequence goes on from CAUDMG010003255.1 coordinate 3,818,434, forward strand.
CTAGGTCCTTCTCACACACAGTCTCAACAAGTGCATTTTCTTCATCCCGTTGGGACATATGATACGCCTCCTTACCGTTGGTACGCCCCAGGTGCATCCTCTTACACTTCGTGACATTGAATCTCAGCAGCCATTTCTTCGACCATTCCTGGAGCCCACAGAGGTCCTTCTGCAGCTCTTCACAGTCCGCTTGGTTCTTAATTTCCCGAAATAACTTGCCATCATCGGCAAACATTTGTATGGAGGAGTGTACAACGACAGGCATGTCATTTATGAAACAAACAAACAACAGCGGGCCCAATACACTACCCTGCGGCACCCCACTTGTTACAGGTACAGATGACGATTTCGTGCCATTAATCATCACACACTGCTTGCGGTCATGTAGAAAGTCTTCTATCCACGCTAGGATATTTCCCCGAATTCCGTACCCTTCCAGTTTGATTTTCAGCCTTTCGTGGGGTACACTGTCGAAAGCCTTGGCAAAATCTAGGTAAATATTGTCGATATTACCACCCCGTTCTAGAATATGGGTCCAAATATCCAATACCTTGAGCAATTGTGTAAAGCAAGAGCGCCCCGGCATAAAACCGTGTTGGCAATCTTTTACAAGGTTGTTTCGTAGTAGATGTTCCATCGCGGCATCTCTGATAATACTCTCAAGTACTTTACATATTATGCTGGTCAGGCTCACCGGTCTATAGTTGTTCGTGGAGTGACTATCGCCCTTCTTGAAGATAGGACTCACATAAGCCACTTTCCATTCACTGGGGACCATTTGTTCATCCAGGCATTTACAAAACAGAATCTTCAGGGGCTCTGCAAGCTCGTTGCACAGCTCTCTTAGCACTCTAGGATGCACCATGTCAGGTCCGGGACTCTTATGGACCTTTAGCCTGGACAGTTTATTTCTAATACCCTCTTCTGTGAACACAATGTGAGTCAGTGCTGTGTCGAACCGTCTGTCCTCAAACGCAGGAAGGTTAGTTGCATCCTCTCTTGTGAACACTGAGGAAAAGAAGCTGTTCAATGCCTCAGCTTTATCCTGGTCAGAATCTGCGTAACTACCATCTTCAAGCCTCAGGTCTGATACTCCTACTCTCGTTTTCAATTTCGACTTTGCATAGCGGTAAAACGCCTTTGGGTTTGAGTGCCCTGAAGGCCTACTCAGGGTGGAGTTAATAAGTTCTATTTTTTTATACCATTTTCTCAGTGCTGGATATCATTTTGTTGAGTGCCCTTAAGGCCTATTCATGGTAGAGTTATTGATTTCCTATATTTTTATAAAATTTTCTCAGTGATTGATATTATTTTGTTGAAAGCCCTTAAGGCCTGTTTCATGTGTGCAAGCAACATTTCTTAATACTTTAAATTTATTGTTGTCTAATGAGGCATTGTCTGAATTTCTAATATTTTCAATATCATGTATAACCTTTATTCCCCAGAGTAGTGTTTTAAGTTCAGGTTAAGAGGTGCGCATATTGGTGTACCATTATTTGACTGTCTGTAGTGTTGGAGGGAATATAAGTGTCTAAATTTTACAGTGTGTCTCATTCATCCCAGTCACAGACGCTATCCTTCCAAGGGTCACCGACAATTCATTTTGTTTAGTAAATTTAAGTGTTCTTGTGCTGGTTTGGGATTTTTCTCAAAGGGGCGCTTCCACTGCAATTACCATCTAATAATCTTTAATAAACCCCAAGTCAAGTGAGAAATTAAAGTCCAGTACATTTCCGACCGGTTTCATATATATATATATATATATATATATATATATATATATATATATATATATATATATACAGTATATAATTTTCTCATTTTTTCGACAAAATTCACTCATTTGCACAAGAAATGAAAGTAAGCTTTGAATAAAACAGAACCTAAATACACCAATAAAATATTTTCATAACAATTTCAACTTCCAAATCAATGTTGAAACCTAACCTGACCTAACCTAACCTCATCTAACCTAACCTATATAAAAAAACTATTATCATAACACAAATGAGCCATTGCCACTAAACGAATATTTACCCCACTCTGAAACATATGAACAGGCTTTGTGTGAAATATAACAAAGTCTAGAATTATATACGCGACAAGATTGAGATTTTCTGCTCCAGTAATTTAGGTAGGCGTATAAACAAGCAAAACATATCAAGGAAAATAGTGAAGAAATAGTGTTGGGCCTTGAGAATGTGAGGTATGGTTGTAGTGTGAAGATGGTCTAAAATAGATACTTGGAAGAAATAGATGAATCATCAAGACCAGAAAAAACCGCTTTCGCTTGGTCTCGATGGTAAGTGAAATAAAAGATTTATCAGTGTACAATATTTTTCTTCATACTTCATGCTTCCTATTTTTCCTCGCATGTGGACGATAAAAAGCTATAAGAGCTCAAATATTTATTTTCATCAGGGTGTTACTTGGGTTTGAGAACTAACTTATGATGGTAGCAGGATACGTGATTTTCTGTGTATTAAATGGTAAAGTTTGAATTATAACACCGACAAGACGGGTCAACCGGGGTTTAAATATTAAGAGTTTAAAGAAAATTCTGGCCACAATGATGATGAGACTTACTGCACGGAGGAGACTCTGGCAGGGGGGCTGGGTGCCACCTCCCCCCAGAAGGGCGTCTTGATCAGTCCTCTTCCACGCTTCGACATCCTGCTGGCTGTCTGGTAGTGGTTGTGGTTGTTCTGTTGGGTACAACAAGTGGCAGTTACGACAGCTGTAGCCGGCTGTTATGACAATTGCAGCAGTTTCGTTATTGCAGTTACAGTTGGTGGCTGTTATGATGATTACAGGTGACTGATATGACAGGTGTAGCCGGTAATTAATATAATGTAGTCCCTGCTGGTGGTTATGGTGATGACAGGTGCTTGTAAATGACCCTCAGACTATCTGAAAACATGATTCACTAGTTACAATAAATTTATATTTATGCAATACAAATGCCTCAGCAAAATAAACTGCATTTGTTGTGAATATATAGCCATCCCTAATTTGGGTAACATATAGGGCTTAATCATTTATAAATGTGCTAACAGTAAAATAAGATTAAAGCATATACATAAATATTGTTATCTTTGTTCAGGGACAAAACTAACCTCAATAGGGGGACAGATAAACCGCGCCACAACAGGATCAACGACCGAAGATAACACTGCATTGCGTCACTTCCCAAAGGGTTTATCTGTTTTGTCTCGGATCAGTGATATCTGTGTGTCTTAGTATTTCTCTAAACTGTGGAAGTGGTACCTACTCCTTTATATTTCTTCATGTAATGCATCGTACAAACCATGATAGTTACCACTGTAGTGTACCTTCCTTCCCCTCTGTCTTCTAAATACACTTACTCGTGGACGTTCTATCATTTTGTAATATTAGAATATATAAGGTATTTTTGTATGATACATTAAGTGTTTTTCTGTTATGAAGATTTTTTTACTGTACTGTATATACAGTGTACAGTATTCGATTAAAGAGAACAGTGCTTTCAATAGTACTTTAGATCTCATTCGAAATACGGGTAAAAAGATGCTTTAATGAGCCTTTTCTTTTTCCTTTTTTTTTCATTTTCCCCTCTCTGCCTCAGAGTGGGAGGTGAGATCTTGCCAGGATAGCCAGGTGGTGAGGTATATAAATCGTAGCTGCCTCAGGCATAGGTGTTGTTTGGTAAGCTCACATTGGTAGTCGGTAGTAGGCAGCTGTCAAAGAGGCTGGGAAGATATTGGAAGCATAATGTGTTGTATAATGATAGACCCTGCTGCCATATGGCATCAAAAATGTTGTGAACAAGTCCCAGTTTGCTGATCTGTCTTTCTGCCTCATTTACACATAATTGCAGGGTCAATCGTTTCTCTCACTTTGACAACACAGCATACATATATGGTTTATCCTTATTATTATTATTATTATTATTATTATTATTATTATTATTATAATTATTATTATTATTATTATTATCATTATTATTATTATTATTATTATTATTATTATTATTATTATTAGTAGTAGTAGTAGTAGTAGTAGTAGTAGTAGTAGTAGTAGTAGTGGGATGGGCCCAAGTGCAAGATGTTTCTACGCCAGACTCGCGGAGCTGATCTCCGAACAGAAGCAGCAGCCCAGAAGTTATGTTACAGCCTGGATGAGATGTCGACTGTCCTTCTCTCTCCTTCGGTCGGCTTTGCTCTGCCTCAGGGGAACGAGAGCTTCTGCCCCTACTCCGACAACTGCTACAGATATTGACTATGAGGCTACAGTCACTGAATGCCACATAGATCTGCGGCTCAACTAATTTAACACAGATAGGATAGCTTCTTATGTATTAGGCTATTTAATATTAAGGTAAATAAATGGTGGCGAAGGTGTGGCTATTGGGGGAGGCTGGAGGCCACATTAAAAAAAAAAAAAAAAAAAAAAAAAAAAAAAGTAGTATTAGTAGTAATAGTAGTAGTGTATGTTGAAAATTCCAATAGAAATCCATCAGACCTCTATATAGTAAACAACAAGGCTCTAAGAGGTGATACTGTAGTGGATTTCCCCCGTACAAATGCTGTTTGTCGCTGAGTAGCCGACCCCACGAATTCCCCTGTGTATGCCTCGTGGTCTACGTCAACCAGCGCCGCCATACACCACGGAGCTGGGGTCAACTACTAAGCCACGCCAACCCCCGCTATTAAAGACCTGACCTCGTGGTGACCTATCTCTTTCTACCTACACCAACCAGCCAACACCTCCTCCTCCTCCTCCGCAGCTGCCTGGCGGTCCTCGCTCCCGCCGGAGAGCATGGCGACCCACAAGCTGGTCCTCCTCTGAGCATCCTCACCAACCAGCTCTCTCTTTTTCTACTTACACCAACCAGCCAGCAACACCTCCTCCTCCTCCGCCTGCCTGGCGGTCCTCGCTCCCGCCGGGGAGCATGGCGACCCACAGGCTGGTCCTCGTCTGATCATCCTCACCAACCAACTCTCTTCTTCTAGCTACAGCCGCAGCAAGCTACACCTCCTCCTCCGCCGCTGCCTGGCGGCCTTCGCTCCCGCCGGCGAGCATGGCGACCCACAAGCTGTCCTCCTCTGAGCATCCTCACCAACCAGCTCTCTCTACATCACGCTTGTAACCATGCTGCCTTCCCAGTATACTGCCAGATCTGGGGTCACTAAATTTAAGGGGATAACTTAACTCTAATCTTAACTTCTAAGGGTCGCTGCCACCAGACCCCCTCTGGACAGCATGTAGCTTGTTAGGTAGCGGGCAGAGTGGACTAGGCATTGGGTTAGGTTTTCCATTGACCAGATCGATGAGGGTAAAGAAGGGGGAAACCATAACATGTCTTAATTGATTTATTCCTTATAAAACATACTGGTAAAAAAACATATACATGAATTGGTCTTCCTCAGAAGAACAACAGAATTTTGGGTTACCTAGCTGGGCCCCAGACTCTTACATTACTGGCGGGTCATCCACCTACTTATTGCATAACAATCGGGGAACGCGGTATCTCGGTCGTTCCTTCTTACAATATCCCTTAACACACAGACTGCTCCACTTGGGTGGATTGTAGCACCGTCGGTTATCATACATACTGTAGTAGCGCCATCTCAACACACATGTTACACTCCATACCTGCAAGTATGTGACTCCTTGTGACTTTTAGGTATACACAACGGGCACCTCGTTCGCACACCGCCCTCGGTGGGTAGAGACGAGGGCTTCACCTAGAGACATACCAGCACTATTTCTACGCCTGGTATTATAGGTCGCTCCAAGTGACGACCGCCGTTTCTCACGGTCTCCTTAGTTGTGACTATTCATGTGGAGTGGTGCGCTGGGAATAATTCCCAGCCGGTGTGACGCTCAAGTGGACAATGGCGGCCGGGCGGCAAGATACTCCGGCCACATGGCACCTGTGGTGACGGCAGAACGGGAAAGACAAAGTAATAATGCCTGACGGGCGGTTATTCCACCCCTTAACACATCCCTATCACACTTATATATCCGGCAAAGCTTTAAAGTGTAGTAACTGCTATTCATCAACCTTAATTGTAGGGCGGGATATAGCCCTCTAGGACACTGACCTGTGGTGACGGCAGAACGGGAAAGACTAAGGCCGGCTTCCCGCCGCTTCTCGTCACATAGGCCTACAGTTTCCAATCCTCAATTTACACTTTTGTTTCTTATGGTTCTCACCTGAACACTTTACGGTATATTGTCACTCATTTCTTATAAACACGTATATTAATCCTAAATTACACACTAAGGTAAGGTCTTGGTTTGCTAGTGCTTGGGTAAATGCCTGAGATTATAATATTAATGGGGCATCTGAGGCGGGTACATGACGCGCCTTGAAACAAAAGCCGAATGATCATGGCAGGGGTGTATCAACGTCACTTAAAAACTGTAATGAGGGATCCTCCTCTCACACATTGCACTATTTGAACACAGACATAAGGTTCTCTGATCACTGTACCTGTCGTGGGTATATGTCACGTGAGGCTACGAGGTGTATTAAATTCATACCGACGCATACACGATATTTCCTTTCCAGTATAGTTTCTAGATCACTGTCAACACCTCACATAGTTCTGATACATTTATCCTTTTTCCAGATCATTGTTCTCATGTATTTTCATATGAAATCTGTTGGAGTCATGTTCGCTACACGCCCACAGACGTAAATAGTAGGACCTTCAAACCCTGATCCACACTTAGTCTTACAGTACACTAGTCCGGCTCAACTGGACTTTAACATTCACCTTATGCCTACCCTGAGGGATCCTTAATGCTATGAATACATACACTTGATAGGATATAACTATACCTGGGTACAATACAACACATGGTCTAGGAACCTTGAGTAGGTGAGTTGTCCTTTCTCAATGTTTCCCGTTTTCTGAAGTTCTACAAGCGCGGTGCATTTGAATGTTATGTAGCGTAATATGAATTAGATGGGGTTTTTAGGGATGACAATGATGTGCGCAGTACACCAGCACCAAGCTGCATTGTACATCCAATACAACATGTATACAGAGAGCACATTGTGAGTTTCCTTTCTCCATCCCATCCTGAGTGTGAACCCAAACAACCCATACCCCACAAATGGTGACCCCCGGAGATTCGCACTCACACAGGATGGAGGAGAAACAGATCACGCTCCCACTCTTCAAGCAACAATAAAAGACTGGCTTATCCACCCAGAGGCAGCTCTCATCGGCTCTACAGCTAATGTCTCTACAAAGCAGGTTAGACACCCTAGAGCAGCACTGCTTCTCTAAGCTGACACCAGCTCCTCATCCTGCCCCAAGCACCACGTCCTACCGACCCCAGCACACCCGTCCTGCCTCAGACGCCGCCCCCGCCCCAGCAGTACCCCCTGCCGCTTCTCCAGACGCGGCCCCTGCTCCTGAGTGCGGACCCACACACCCCTCTTTTCTCCTTCAGGTACTCCCTACTACTGTCCTGCACCCTGCTACTGTCGTGGACCCAGCTGCTGTCACGAGCCCTCATCCGCTTCTGCTGAAGCAGCCCTTGCTCCTGACCCAGGCCCACACACCCCAGCAGGCGCATCTGACGACACTGTACCTGTCGCGAGGAAAACACAACATTCATCACCTCCACAACCCTCTTTCTCCCTCTCTTCTACCACAGATCTTGTGTGTCTAGACAGTTGTCTCTAGCGACCGGCTCATCCACGCCATCGCCGTTGTCTCACATGAGGCATGCACCGCCCGTTCTGCCTCACATGTGCTATGCAACCCTGCAGACAACAAGTCTCCTACACCGCCTGGAGGGAAGGAAGGAGTATTGTAGTGGATTTCTCCCCTACAAACGCTGTTTGTCGCTGAGTAGCCGACCCCACGAATTCCCCTGTGTATGCCTCGTGTTCTAGTTCAACCAGCGCCGCCCACGGAGCAGGGGTCAACTACTAAGCCACGCCAATCCCCGCTATTTAAGACCTGACCTCGTGGTGATCTCTCTCTTTCTACCTGCACCAACCAGCCAGCAACACCTCCTCCTCTTCCGCCTGCCTGGCGGTCCTCGCTCCCGCCGGAGACCATGGCGACCCACAGTCTGGTCCTCCTCTGAGCACCATCACCAACCAGCTCTCTCTACATCACGCTTGTAACCATGCTGCCTTCCCAGCACCAAGCTGCATTGTACATCCAATACAACATGTATACCGAGAGCACATTGTGAGTTTCCTTTCTCCATCCCTTCCTGAGTGTGAACCAAACATCCCATACCCCCCAATACCATCATACAGTCAACCGAGGGAACGACGCAGGGGGACCCTGTTGCAATGGCAATCTACACAATAGGCCTATCCGTGCTCCAACACACAATAAAATTTTTATCAACTGAAGTCAAGCAAGTGGCATACGCTGATTACCTTACAGGAGCAGGAAAAGTGGAAGACATCAAAAAGTGGTGGGACCTGGTAACATCACACCACAAATAGGGTACCACCCAAACGCCAGCAAGTCCCTCCTCATTGTGAAGCCAGAACATTATGAACGGGCAATGGAGGTGTTCGGTGGAAGTGAGGTCAAAATAACAAAGGATGGCCAAAGAAACCTAGGCGCAGTAATCGGCACGACGGACTTCAAGACCGAGTACGTAACGGGAAAGGTGAATGAGTGGGTTAGGGAAAACCAAGCTCTGCCTGAGATTGCTAACACAGAGCCACATGCGGCTTTTGCAGCATTTACCCATGGAGTCAAGCATCGCTGGAACTACCTGATGCGCACTATCCCTGATATCGGACCCCTCCTCCACCCTCTGGAAGAAGCTATCAGCGTCAATTTCATTCCTAAATTAGTGAAACACCCTCACTTAACCCCAGCAGAAACATCACTCCTCGCACTACCACCGAGACTGGGAGGAATGGGATTGACCAATCCAGAGGAGATTGCTGCCACCGAACATCAAAACTCAGTTAAGCTCACAGCAGGCCTCACGTACCACATAATAGCTCAGAACGCAACAGGTGAGGTGGATACCAGTGAAGTAAAGAAGATTCGAAGGTCCATTACGACAGAACGACAGCACTGCCACAGTGATAAGTTGCAAGAACTGTTGCTGCAAGTACCAGAGAATTTGAAAAAAAAAATAGCTATAGCGCAGGAGGTGGGCGCCTCGAACTAGTTAACTATGATACCAATAAGGGCAAATGGTTTCAGTCTCAATAAACAAGAATTTACAGATGCCAGTGCTCTAAGGTGCGGTAGGCCAGTAGAAGGTTTGCCCTCCCAATGTGTGTGTGGCTCTTCCTATGACGTCGATCACGCCATGGTGTGCAAGAAAGGGGGCTTCATATGCACGAGGCATGACGAAGTAAGGGATCTCACAGCAAATATGTTGAAGGAAATCTGCCGTGCAGTCAGGGTAGAACCGACCCTCCTTCCATTGGACGGTGAGAATTTCCAACATAGGACTTCAAACACATCCAACGAAGCCTGTGTTGATGTTAGTGCTCTAGGATTCTGGATGCGGGGACAGCGAGCCTTCTTCGACATCAGGATTTTTTATCCCATGGCCGCATGTCACCGTAACTTAGCTCTCGATGCTGCATACAGAAGGAACGAGAACGACAAGATAAGGGCATATTGGGAGAGAATTCAGAACGTTGATCAAGGCAGCTTCACTCCTCTAGTGTTCACAACCTCTGGTGGGATGGGACCAAGTGCAAGATGCTTCTACGCCAGACTCACGGAGGTGATATCCGAACAGAAGCAGCAGGTCAGAAGTTATGTTACAGCCTGGATGAGATGTCGACTGTCCTTCTCTCTCCTTAGGTCGGCTTTGCTCTGCCTCAGGGGAACGAGAGCATCGGCCCCAAAGCCGATGACAGTTGCAGATATTGACTATGAGGCAACAGTCACTGAATGCCACATAGATCTGCGGCTGAACTAACTCAACACAGCTAGGAAAGCTACTTATGTATTAGGTTATTTAATTTTAAGGTAATAAAATGGTGGCGAAGGTATGGCTATTGGGGGAGGCTGGAGGCCATTGAAGTGTAATAATAGTAGAAGTAGTAGTAGTTTATATTTTCACCCTCCAGGCCCGATGTGGATAAGTGACCTATGCCCGGGAGGGCTAATCCCCGGGAAAAAAAAACTATACTGTCTATCACAACACCCGCTCACTGTACCTCTGCCCACCACTATGCTTTATTCCTGTCTCCTGTCTACCACTTGACTTTATTCCTGTACCCTGCCTACCACTACACCTTGTTCCTTTATTATGCCTGCCACTACACCTTGTTCCTTAATTATGCCTACCACTACACCTTGTTCCCTATTTCACCACCGATCGTCCTGTTAAGCGCTTGGGCGGTCGGTTACGTCTCTGTTACGTAATGTTGGCACGTACTGGGCATGTACTGGCTCCAGAGTGTATCTGTACCTGCGCCAGTGTTGATCAAGTGTCATCTTGAATGAGCTCACACTCGTTGCCGTCACAACACTCTTTGGCAGGTTGTTCCAAGAGTTCACAACTCTCACTCCAAAAATGTTTGCCGTGATATTTTTTCTGAACTTCTAGCTTCTTCAATCTTAAGCTGAAACCCCAGTGTGTCGGGATTCTGCCAGCTCCAGGTATGAACACGCGTCTTTACTGTTGGTACGACCGAGGTGCATCCTCTTTTTTTATTATTCTCGCTATTTATCAGCTTACTAGCCGCTTGGGCTCTCTGTCCAGTATTAGTAAAGGAGGAAGCCAAGGAATGGGACTCCGTGATAATTGGTAGGGTCACAGTGGATAACACCCTTCACACTTGTTTCCGGGCCGAGGCTCGAACCCTTGATATATTGGCGAGAGTTACGCGTTTTACCGCTGTACCGCCAGCACCCATTTCTTTAATTTTTCCTGAAGCTGACAGAGATATTTTTATAGCTCTTCATAGTCTGTTTGGTTTTCAATTTCCTGAATAACTAAACATTTGAATGGAGAAATGTGTAGTTTCTGGCATATAGTTTATGAAACAAATAAACAACAACAGTCCCAGTACACTGTCCTGTAGCACCCCGGTGACCCTGCTTGTCACTGATAAACACAATGATTTCGTGCCATTAATCAAACCACATTGCTTGCGGTCGTGGAGAAATCTCTGATCAACGATACGACGCTCCCCGAATACCGCACCCTTCCAGTTTAATTTTCAGCCTTGGCAAAGTTTAGATATATATATTATCAATATTGCCAACACGCTTCAAGATCTGTGTCCACACATCCAGCAACTTGAGCATTTGCATTCGAGCAGGAGCGTCCAGGCATAAAACCATGTTGGCATCCCTTTACAAGGTTGATCCATAGTATATGTTCAATCATGGTATCTTATATAATGCTCTCAAGTATTATACACACAAAACTGGTCAAACTCACCAGCCCATAATTATTTGTGCCATTTTCCAGCCGCTTGGGTCCTTTTGCTCATCATTGCATCTGCAGAACAAGATTTTGAAGGGCTCAGCAAACTCGTTTCGGAACTCTTGCAACACTCTGGGATGCACATCATCAGGAGCAGGGCTCTTATGTACTGTACCTTTAGTTTTGATAATTTGGATCTAATAACTCTTCTGAGAACATAATGTGCGTCAGCGCTGTCAAACTGCCTTTCCTCAAACGCAGTGACCATCGTCTTCAAGACTCAGGTCTGATACTCTCACAAGTGATTTTAATTTCGAGTTTGCTTGACGGTAGAAAGGTTTAGCGTTTGACTTGGTCTAGTTTGCAACCCGTTTCTGGAACGTTTTCACCCCTGTTACACCCTGATTAACTTGGTCCCTGGACGTAACACCTACTGTACATCCTTCTGTCCTGCTCATCATTTGTCGCGACCCATTTCCTGAAATAAGATTTTCTTAACTTTGTCAGCGATCTTCTTGTAGTCCTGGAGCCACTGTAATAATTGAATCTTAGTCTTATCTCATCATATACCAAGTAACAGTTAAATCTGAAGGAAAACTTTACGCGATGTCTAGTGCCAACGGGTGCTAAATGTTCCAACTTGACCTTGTGAAGGAAGTGGGGATTTCTCATTGTCGTGAGCCCTTGAAAATGAGCTACACTCCGCTCTTCAGTAACCACAAAATTAGTTATGATTTGTTTTTTTTTGTTTTTTACGGGGATAAGTCCACTCGAGCGCAGGTCACGGCCCATATCAGGGCCTGGAGGGCGAAAATATAATAATAATAATAATAATAATAATAATAATAATAATAATAATAATAATAATAATAATAATAATAATAATATTAATAAAAAAAATCAAGAGCGCGAAACGACATTATGTATGTTGTATTGTCAGTAGTAAGAGAAACAATTGAGACCCTGCAATAGTGTGTGTAAATGAGGCAGAAAGTCAGATCAGCAACCTGGGACTTGCTTTCAATTTTTGTCTACAATTAGACAATACATTTTGCTTCCAATATCTTCCCAGGAGGTAGTACCTCCCTGTACAAACATTTGATAAAATAAAAATATTGAAAATGAGAAACTGTTGTGTAACGTTGTTTGTATTTCAGCTTATGCAGTAGATAAATAACGATTACAATACACGATTCGAATGTTGAGTGTTGTAGAAGGGAGTGATGGTGTCGTGGTGTGAGAGCTGATTGTGGTTGTCCTGTGGCAAGGCAACGTTAGCCTCGTGAAAATTCCTGATTTTGTTTCTACTTGTTTGATAACTTGATCGCTCATGTCCACGGACAAAATAGCATAACAAAAACAATAAAATGGACAAAATACCCACTAGTTCAAACCGTTGGAACGGGTGTTACTGTGTGTGGTGGTGGGACGTGTGTGTGGGAGCTCCGTGTTTTTCGTCGAAAAACAGGGTCTTTCCAGGAGTACCCAGTCTGATTTCTAGGAAATTTGATTCGTGAGTGACAAGTGAGTGTCGTGACCAGTACAATATATATCTGTGATCCCCCTAAGTAGATATATTTGTCAATTTACTGGTGAATCTGTGTCTACGAAGTGAGGTGTAGGCCCACCAAGCTCCCCTCAGTGCCACGGCTTGTAATCTGAGCCCTGTCCACCCCCACCGTCCACCCTCCCCCACCGTCCCACCAGGCCACCTAGCTGACCACACAACTCTCCCACTAGAATAGGTAACGAAGATATTATGTATGCAGACGACATCACTCAAATAACAACACATCAAGGAAAATCGCGAGCGTTACAGGCCGACAACACCAGGCGGGAATTAGAAAGGGTAAATAACTCCGAAAAACAATGGAAAATTCAAACCAGTCTCCCGAAATTCACAGTGATAACCTTATGCAGAAGGAAAACCCATCCATTAGTAACCAATAATGCCCAGATAGAATACAAAAGCAGAGGCACCCTCCTGGGCCTACATATATCCACGACAGGTTACTCCCATCATGTCCACAGCAGGAAGGAAAAGGCAAGAAGAGAGCTGAGAAAACTATACCGCTTTAAAGTGCTTCCTGAGAAAATAAAACTCCGCCTGGTGACATCATTTATCACACAAATAGTAACTTACCCAGCAATACCTCTTCATACTATGAGCACCACTCAAATATTAAAATTACAGGTGGTCCAAAATGAAGCCCTAAGATTCGTCACCCCTTCACCAGAACCACAGCCGAGATACATAGAGACTTGAGAATGAAACCCATCAACCAGCAGCTGCACACCCTGGCCAGCAAAATCTGGCAAAAGAGAGAACGATCAGAGCAAGAACTCCTTCAAAGACTCCCACCAGATAACGACAACAACCATACATGGTTCCCAAAAAGCTACGAAATCTCAAAAGGTCCATTACCACCCCTGATCTACACGGCCAGGCAATAGACAACCTCCGTAGACCAGCATCCGCCAGTAGGGTCGTTGGAATATGAAATAAGGCCCTTAAAACACCCATATATGGGACAGGGTAGGCTGTCTAGTGCCTGTACCGACAGATAATAACTAATCCATGACACAACCCAAACACTCTATTAACTTAGCTAGGCGGTCAGCCCGCCCTCTCTTACCTCCTCCTGAATTTCTTAAATTTCCGAACTATAACTTCCTTCTCCCACCTCTAATCTTCCTTCATTCCTCCTTTCCCTAAAAAAAAAAAAAAAAGACCTTCTCCATACTGCCAGCTACTCAGCCCTTACTAGCTCCAATATGTCTAAGTTGGCTGCTAGTATCAAAAATTCAAATTTCACGAAACAACAGCTGACTGATGTGATAATGGAAGTCCAACGGACTCTCATACAGGACGCCATACAACGAGTGAATAAGGAGACCTTCGGGAAACTTGAGGAAGCTGACCGGCGTCTCACTGGCCAGCTAAGTGAGATTAAAAGAAGCTTGGAATTCTCTCAAGGGGAAATAAGTGACTTACAAGCAATGTTGAACGTCGAAGCTAAAGAGAACCGACCACTCAAGACCCAAGTTCAACAGCTGAGTGAGGAGAATTCCAAGCTCAAAATGGAACTAACGACAACAGCAGACCGGGTGGATTATGTGGATGACATAGGGCTGTGAAAAAACCCTCAGGATTGCCGATATCCCTGAAGACATCCACGAAAACTGGGAGTCATCCCAACGCAAATTTCACGCCTGCTGAATGAACATTTTAAACTTCCTGAAGTAAAGTTTGACCGTGTTCAACGCGTCGGGAAACCCAACTCCTCCCGCCCCAGCGACATTGTAGTGGAATTCTCCCCTACAAACGCTGTTTGTCGCTGCCTAGCCGACCCCACCAATTCCCCAGTGTATGCCTCATGTTCTAGGTCAACCAGCGCCGCCATACATCACGGAGCGGGGGTCAACTGCTAAGCCACGCCTACCCCCGCTATTTAAGACCTGACCTCGTGGTGATCTCTCTCTCTCTACCTACAGCCGCAGCCAGCAACACCTCCTCCTCCGCACCTGCCTGGCGGCCCTCGCTCCTCCGCCTGCCTGGCGGTCCTCTCTCCCGCCGGCGAGCATGGCGACCCACAAGCTGTCCTTCTCTGAGCGTCCTCACCAACCAGCTCTCTCTACATCACGCTTGTAACCATGCTGCCTTCCCAGCACCAAGCTGCATTGTACATCCAATACAACATGTATATAGAGAGCACATTGTGAGTTTCCTTTCTCCATTCCATCCTGAGTGTGAACCAAACAATACTGAACCCCACAACATCATAACAAAATTCTCATCCCCCTCTGACCGTGGCAAAGTGTTTTATCAACGCAGTAAACTGAAAGGCACCACTATCTTCGGCAAGGAAGATCTCTGCCCAGGTACGACTACAGCCTGTCTACAGCAAATGGACCAGTTTAAAGAAGCCAGGAAACAAGGGAAACACGTGACGTTCAGTCATAAAAATCTTGTTGTGAGGGATCGGGCAAGTGGACACCCGCTGTACCAACCCCCCCCCCCCCCCCCAAGCCCCTCGAGAACTCCTTCCCCACTGAGGGGGAACCAGCCACTGTCGCTATCACCTGAGACGTTTCCCCGCTGCCGGCCAACTCGAGTACTACACGTCTACCCTCTGTGGTGGAAACCAGCAACCCTCAAAACCGAGTGACAGGCGCACCTCCCACTCTATCTGGGAATCACCCTCAACAGTACCGGTCATCCTAATTCTGTTGGTTGTAGCACTTGTGAGTACGTTACCCCCCCCCCCCCCCCCCCACTATTATAATTTTCATAGATCTTCCTTTTTCACACCTCAGTGGCACTGAGTTTTTACTGTTCCTTAATCGGTATCAATGTCCCCACACTGATGATGCTAGTGTCATTCCCTTAGATGTGCTAGATCGTATGTGTTACACCCCATTTACCCATGGTGTCGACACAATACTCCCTCATATCGATCCTGATGCCTTTCTACAAAACTCACTGGGTTACACCAACCCAAACTATAACTATTACTTTCCAGACTCTCCCGAGTTTAGTTCTAGTCGCCTACTACCTCATTCCTTCTTCTTGATTAACCATAACATCAGCAGTATTCCCCTTCATCTAGATACCTTTTTAGATCAGTGTTTATCTTCTATTGCCCACAAATTTTATGTACTTGGGTTCTGTGAGACCAAACTCACTAACGATATTGACCATTTGTATAACATTCCTAATTATAATAGACACTGCGTCAACACGTCACGAAACAGTGGTGTTGTCGCCCTATATGTTGATATCAAGTATAACACTTCTGTAAGAGATGATTTAGAGGTTCAGGAGGAGTACATGGACAGTGTTTTCATTGAATTACGTAACGACACACGAAATATCCTAGTAGGAGTATTCTACAGAAGACCCCACACTCATGTAAGGAACTTTCTTGATGAATTTTGGGAGCTTATCACTATCATAAGTTCAGAGAGGAAACATTGCTACATTACAGGAGATTTCAACTTTGATCTATTAAAACCAGAAGCCGACACCTCAGTATTAGACCTTCTTGGTACCTGTCATTCTAAACTCTTCTTCAACGCTTTACCAAAACCACTAGAGTAACTGCCACCTCTGCCACTGTGATAGATCATATCTGGACTAACAACACTCCTTGTAATCTTGCAAGTGGAATTATTTATAACAATATCTCAGATCACTTCCCAGTTTTTGCCATGAATAAAAAAGCCACAAGACCTGTAAGGTCTAGTAGAGTCTCAATTCAATACAGAGACGACTGCGCCGACAACATGCTCCTTCTTGAAAACAACCTAATGAATGCTAACTGGGATATTGTCTATGCCTCCAGCAACCCTAATGTGAACAGCAGTAACTTCTCTTGCATCTTCAATGCTTGCTTTGCTAAATGCTTCCCCCTCAAGACTAAGTTTGTGAAAACTGTATCCATTTCCAAATCCTATATCATAAGCGAAATTACGGAGATGATAAAAAAAAAAATCCTAAGGAAATTTGAAAAAAGACCCATAACTTTCGGTGATGCTTACCGAAGTATCAGAAATAGATTAACTCAAGCAGTTAGAAATACCAGACGTAGCTATTATACAAATAAACTCCAGTCAGCATCAAGCGACGGTAAGAAAACCTGGAATGTCATAAATTCTATTCAGAACAGGAACACTCAGCCTTCGGCCCCCACTCAGCTTTTATGATAAATGATTCAGCTGTAACGGAACCCTCCCCCATTGCCAACCACTTCAATGAATATTTTATTATTGTTGGCAAAAATCTTGCAGAGAGCATCCCTGATCACCATGAGGAATTTAGAGACTACCTGCAAAACAGACAGCAAAATTAGCTGTTCTTATCCCCTGTCACAGCACATGAATTTCTGGCCATCATAAAAATGTCCTAAGATGCAGCAGCAGGTGAAGACAATATACCAATGAGCATCAAAGCCCACTTATTACTACCTGTTCTCCTACACATTTGCAACTCATCCTTCACTAGTGGTGTCTTTCCGGATAAACTGAAAATCTGAGGACAAAGGTCTCTTCAAGAATTTCCACCCCATATCAGTCCTCCCAGCCTTGAGTAATAAACTGGAAAGGCTAGCATGTAGTACACTAAATTTCTTCTGCAATGCCAATAACATCTTTACAGACTCCCAGTTTGGATTTAGAGCTAGAAGGTCGACTGACAGTGCTCTGCTATCCTTTATTAATGACATCATAAATTTCTTTGATGACAGTTAGTTCACAGTTGGTATATTCTTGGACCTCTCTAAAGCCTTCGATACTGTCGACTATACCATTCTCCTTTCAAAGCTTGAACATTACGGCATTAGGAGCCTGTCCCACAATTGGTTTACCTCATATCTGTCCAACAGGATGCAGTATGTCTGCTATAACAATCACCAGTCTGACTCCTCGCCAATCTTGTATGGCGTCCCCCAAGGTTCCATTCTCGGTCCAGTACTGGTTTTGTTGTACATAAACGACATGGTCCATGCCAGCACACTCATAAAACACAACTTATTTGCAGACGATAGTAATCTCTATGCCAGCAACTCAGACCTCCATTCCTTGATGAGAACTATGAACACTGAATTGACTAAAGTCAGGACCTGGGTAATACGTAATAAACTGACCTTAAACCTTGAGAAAACCCACTACACGATATTTCACAGAAGGAAAAACTTACCCCCAGACTTGAACCCCCTGTTCCTTGGTAACACAGTCCTCAAACGCGAACAAAATACTAAATTCCTCGGAGTTATTGTTGATGAGAAACTTAACTGGAGAAACCACATACAAGCCATTCACAATAAAGTCAATAAACAGTGAGGTATCATGTATCACACGCGACAGTCACTCACTCTCACAGCAATGAGAGAAATCTATCATAATCTTGTTTACCAACACCTGATACACTGTCACACACTATGGGGGGCCTCTGGCTCTTCAAAAACACAATCTCTGTTCACTGCACAAAAGAGAGTTGTATGGACAATGACCTACTTGAAAAAAAAACAGATCATACAAACGAAAAATTTGCTATATTGAAAATGTTAAAATTCGAAGATATTCACACCTGTGCCCTCTATGTTTACAAATCTATCAATCACTTGCTTGACAATAATTATTTCCAGTTCCGGAATAATCAGAGATACAACTTAAGGCACCCAGAGCTACTAAGACCACCCCCCCATGTGCTCCTTTCAGTCCCAGAACTCCATAAAATATCACTGTGTGAAGGTGTGGAAGTACTTACCCCCACCCATCCGAGCAAAGACTACTCTCCCTTCCTTTAAATCATCTCTTAAAAAATATCTATTGTCTAAGTATTAATATTTCTTGTAACACCTACTATATTTACAGTACCATCAAAACAGATTGGAAATTATCATGTAAATAGATATGTAATTACCATTGCAATAAACATAATTGCCAACTAGACATAATCCTGACAGCTCTGTCCTCTTGTTCAACCTTATTACTGTACAACCCATGTTGTACTGCTCCCCCATTATACTTATGTTTTTCAATTCCACTGTAATTTATGTATATATAAATAAGAAATAAAAATAAACTAAAAAATATACTAAATAAATAAAATTAATAAATATTGAAGTGATAACCATGGTAACATTTTGAAATGTTCATATTACCACCATGCTATTGTACTATTCCAGACGATACTAAATGTTACCAAATGAGATCTAAAGGCAACATTGACGGACACTCCCAGAATCATCAGATATTATGCATACTGTATGTTTGCATGTGAGAAAGCCCAAAAAGTTTTGTGTAATGTGCCGGATTTATATATAAGCTAGATAAGCTATACCTTAGGGCCTGACAGGTCAGAGGGATCTCTCCGAGTTGAAAATTTTAAAAATGAATAAGTAAATGATGGTAAATAGAAACATAAAATAAATGAATAAACAATGCTGTACCCGGTATATGAACTGTAGATATAAACTAAGGTGTGTGTGTGTGTGTGTGTGTGTGTGTGTGTGTGTGTGTGTGGTGCTGTGCCTCCTCGTGGCAACACACGGTAACTGGGTGCCTCGTGGGCCCAGGCTAGATCAGCAGGGGATCTCGGAGTAGCAGTGGACCCCAGAGGGACGGCACATAGGCCCTCTGACATGTGGACAAGTCCTGGTGCCTACCAACCACTGCCCCGCTGCCTTGCGGATTTACATTGACAGGTATAAGGCTACGGGAGTAAACCCCAAACAAAAAATCTGTGGTGGAGCCCGCATCAGGCAGACATGCTTACAGAGCTCCAACAAGACCCCCAACGGCGGTGTAGGCGGAAGAGGTGACCACCATGTAAGCCCAACGACTATACCGGCAGACAGAGGCAATGCCTGATGGATAGGCTGCTAAGGCAAAACCCAACAAACTGGGCCATCAGCAGCTCTTTGGGACTCTCCTTCTCCCCAGTCGATGCAACACTTGCACCACTGGATCAGGAAAACAGAGAGCCAAGATGTGTGGCTGCAGCCAACGCTCCTGCCTCACCATATAAATCAACTCATGTGCAACCATCATCCAGTTCACCATACCTCTAATCATCATCAAAACCCCTATACCCCCGAAAGTCCTATGGCGACGGACCAGTGGCGACGGGGACAGGCAGACATGACTACCAGGAGTCTCTAGTTACAACTCTGCACAAGGGTGGCACAGATAAGATGGTCGTTTATGCACTGGAATCTAGGCAGCAGTGCAATCCGGTCCTGTCTGTGCGACTAAGGAGCCCTTTCGGAGAGCCACTCTGCTCATCCCACATGAGGAGGGGGCTAGAAGAGCCGCCCTATATATAGCCTGCCTAAGAACCCAACCTGAAGGGCCAACCTCACCCAGTAAGATCATCCTTATGCTGTCGAAAACACAACCAAAATCACAGATCCAAACAAAACAAACCAGACAACCTCTTATGGATGCTGCATGGAATGCCAGGACCCTTCTGGATACTAGCACAAATGCACATCCTGAGAGAAGAGATGCCCTTGTGGCAAAAGATCTGGCTAGGTATAACATGGACATAGGTGAGTCCCGGCTCCCAGATGTGGGCCAACTCACAGAACGGGGATCTGGCTACACCTTCCTCTGGAAAGGTAAGCCTTCTGCGAAGAGAAACCGCATTTATGGAGTTGGCTTTACCATCCGCCAACACATCCTACACAGGCTAACTGAAATACCCATTGGGATCAACGAGCGCCTAATGATGCTTCGAGTCCCACTGAATCACTCACGACATGCCTTCTTCATCAGTGCATACACCCCAACACTGGATGCAAAGGATGACATCAAGGAGACATTTGACGCCGACCTTGACAGAGTGCTAACCTCTATCCCCAGAGAAGACAAGATTGTGCTCCTTGGCGGCTTCAATGCCAGAGTTGGCAGTGATGCTAACATTTGGCAGGAAACCATAGGGAGAAATGGACTAGGCAAGTGTAATCCCAACGGAATACTCCTCCTCAGCAAGTGTGCTGCACACACCCTCACTCTCACCAATACCTAATTGAGGCAGGCCGACAAGATTAAGGGTTCGTGGCAAGACCCACGATCCGAACACTGGCATCTCATTGACTACATCACTGTCAGAGAAAGAGATCGCGGAGATGTCCTCATCACTCGTGCCATGCATGTCTCAGACCACTGTGACACTGATCATTGACTTCTCAGATCCAAGCTCTCACTTCACATCGCCCCAAAACGGCAAAGGCAGCAAGACTCCAGAAGAAGTTTTAATAATAAGCGTCTGGAGGATCCAGCGGTAGCATATACTTTCAGAGAACAGCTCGAATATGGGATTATAAACAACCTAACAGCAAACAACGTGAATTCCAGTGCGGAATGGGATACTCTTATTTACTGTTATGACAAAATCCTGCAGAGAGACCCTAAGCCAGATCAAAAGAATGCACTATGACTGGTTTGATGAAAATGGCCTGGCATTCAAAGTACTCATCGATGATAGACGTGCTGTTTTTACTGACTGGTAGAACAACCCTCAGTCCTGGACCAAAGCTGATTGCTTCCGCAAAAAGAAAGTGGCAGCCCAACAGGAACTTCGCAATCTAAAGAACGACTGGCTTAAAAATAAAGCTCGTGAAGCACAAAAACTTGCAAATCACCACAAGATGCACGAATTTTTCATTTCCACTAAAACATTTTATGGGAGAGTCACTCGTGGTGCAGCCCCCTCCACTCATCTGACAATAACCTCATAATTAAAGATGATGAAGGCCTCCTTCAGCGCTGGAAAGAGCACTACCATTCATTGATCAACCGAAACACTGATGTGGATGTCCTGACTACCCAGCAGGTCCCTCAGCATTCAGAGCTAACCCATCGCAGATGTCCTCCATCCCTGGATGAGGTACCTACTACCATCAAACAGATGAAAAATAATAAAGCCTCAGGGCCTGATGGAATCCCAGCCGAGGTGTATGAAGCAGGATGACCTCTGCTTACCAGCCGTCTCCACTCTCTCCTTTAGAATATATGGGAAAAAAGGAAATCCCCCAAGCTCTTAAAAACGCCTCCATTGTCAATATTTATAAGAACAAGGTAAAACGGTCTGACTGTGGCAACTACCGTGGGATCTCGCTGCTCTCCGTAGCTGGCAAGATTATCGCCCAAGTCCTCGTAAACAGACTTCTTCCTGAGGAGGAAAACTTCCTCCAGAATCTCAATATGGTTTAAACCATCACGTGGCACCACTGACATGATCTTTCCTACCCACCAGATACAGGAAAAGTGCCGAGAAAACTGTCCTGAACTGTACATGGCCTTCATCGACCTAGCCAAGGCCTCTGACTCGGAAACAGGGAAGCCCTCTGGTGGACCCTCAGAAGTTTTGGCTGCCCACCAAAATTCATCGCCATTGTGAGGTAACTCCACGATGGCATGAACGGCAGTGTCCTGCACAACGGTAACCAGTCAGAGTTCTTCCCCATCCAAACAGGGGTTAAACAAGGGTGTGTACTGGCACGAACTCTCTTTTCCATCTTCTCGGTTGCCTTTCCATACTCGTGCCAGTGCTAATTTAGCCAGAGGGGTGAACATCGAGTACTGGGTGAAGGGGGGTCTTTTCAACATAAGATGACTCCAGGCAAGAGCAAAGGTGTCGGCAGCTTCTATAACTGAACTTCAGTATGCAGATGACCTCACCCTTGTTGCTCAGACTGAACACGACCTACAGGAGATACTGAACACCTAAGCAGACGCGTATGCACCCTCGGGTTTCGAAGAAGTCTTATACCATGGCTTACAGACTTCCTCAGTAACCAACGCCAAGCTGTACGCTTCCGAGGGGCTGTCTCCACCTTTCAGTCACTCACCTGTGGCGTCCCCCAAGGCTTCCCTATGCTTATCAATGATGCCCTAAGAGAAACCCCTGCTCGCTGGAAATAGGTCGACAACTCCACCATTGGGATCAACATCAACAATTCTGCTCCCGACTATACCGCCCATCAGGATTTATTGAACAGTCTCCAAAACTGGGCCACCGGCAACCACGTCACCATCAATCATACCAAGACCTCTCTTCCGACGTTGTCCCATCCCCTTCCATTACTTTAGATCTAATCACACTCCAGGTTGTAGATTCCACTAAGCTCCACGGCGCCACCATAGACAACAAACTAAATTGGAAAACACACGTCAGTGAAGTTGTCAAATCTTCCAGTTTCCGTCTCCACCTCCTCCGCCGACTCAAGTCCCTCGGAGTTCCTGCCCACGAGCTCCTCAGTGTTTACTCAAGATTCATACTTCCCAAGCTCACCTATGCCTCCCCTACCTGGTCTTCCTCCCTAAATGCCACACAACGTAAACACCTAGAAAAAGTGCAAAAGAGGGCATGCAAGATTATTCTCTCCCCTTCCGACACCACAACCGCATCCAGCCCATACGAGCACGAACTAATCGCTATAAGAACAGCCCAACCATTGTAAAAATTATCAATAACTTGTAATCAACCAGTGTATTCACTCCCAGTCACTCTTACTTTTTGCACTGTCACTATGTTGAAATGCCCTGTAGTTTGAGATTCTCCCCGCCTAGTTATTATATATCATATTTGTGTCACTTATGTTACTTATATATCAATTGTAAATCAAGAGACCCATTCCCCAATTATGTAACTGTATATTTTTAGCCTTCCGGCTGCCATGTTCTTTCAATAAACCGTTAATTAATACTTCGGCCTTGAGGTGAATGTACTTAAGACTCAGATTCATCTTTTCAACCTGCCCCTGGTTCAGACACACCTCCACCATCCATTCAGCTTAACGGTACTACCCTCTCTAATGTTGCCCACTTTCGGTATCTCGACTCCCACCTGCCCACCACCGCAAACATCGATGAAGAGATTCAGTATCCGATCAGATGTGCATCTCAAGGATCTGGCAGACTCCGAAATCGTGTTTTCAGCTGCAGGGAGCTGAAATTATCTACAACGCTGCACGTATATAGAGCAGTGGTCTTCCCCATCCTGCTATATGGCAGTGAGACTTGGATCACATACAAGAGGCACCTCAAAGCACTTGAAAACTTTCACCAACGTAATCTACGTTCCATCCTCCGAGTTCGCTGGGAAGACAAGAGAACAAATGCCAGTAATCTTGCTGACACCAACTGTAGGAGCATCGAGGTAACCATTATCCATGAACAACTACGTTAGACTGGCCATGTTACCCACTTGGACGGCAGTAGACTGCAAAAGCAGCTACTTTACAGTCACCTAACGAAAAGTAAACGTAACGCCGGCGGGCAATTGAAAAGGTATAAGGATAGTCTTAAGACAAACCTGAAAAAGTGCCAAATCGACCCCCTCACCTGGGAGTCGATTACTCCACACCGTAACGCTTGGAGGAGCACCGCTCGAGAAAGTGTTAATGCTCTCGAGTTAGCCCGACTGCAAACCGAGGCAGACAAGCGCCAACACCAGCAAAACGCTGCCACCGCCCCTTCCGCAGTAGATGGAGCCCTCCACATGTGCAACGAATGTGAACGATGCTGCGGGTCCATTATCGGTCTCTTTAGTCACCTCAAAACTCAATAACCTAGTTGACATCCCTAATAACCCATATCATTGTATCATAGCTGGATGATCGTCATACTCGATTCTGAGTGACAGCGAAGTAGTAGTAGTAGTAGTGTGTGTGTGTGTGTGTGCTGCTGTGCCTCCTCGTCGCAATACACGGTAACTAGGTGCCTCGTCGGCTCAGACTACACCAGTAGGGGATCTCGGAGCAGCAGTGGGCCCCAGAAAGACATGTCCTGGCACCTACCAGCCACTGCCCCCCTTCCTTGTGGACTAACTTTGGTATATAAGGCTATGGGATTAAACCCCGAACGAAAAATTTGTGGTGGAGCCCAGCAACAGGCTGATATGCTTGCAACTCCAACAAGTCCCCAACGGCGGTATAGGCAGAAGAAGTGACCACCATGGAAACCCAACGACTACACCGGCATATGAAGGCAATGCATGATGGGCAGGCTACTTAGGTGAAACCAAATAAACTGGGCTATCGGTAGTCCATTGCAATTCTCCCTCTCCCAGTCGTTGCAAAACACTTCCACCACATAAATCAACTCGCACGCAGCCATCATCCTGCTCATCATACTTCTCATCATCATCAAAACCCCTATACACCTCAAAAGTCCTATGACAACGGACGAGTAGCGACTGGGACAGGCAGAGGTGAATGCCGGGAGTCTCCAGTCACAACTCTGCACATGAGGGGCATAGATAAGATGGTTTTATTTACTGGGATCTAGGCAGCAGTGCAACCCGGTCCTGTCTGTGCGAATGATCAGCCCTTCCGAGAAGCCACTCTGCTCCTTCCATGTAGGGAGGGGGCTAGAAAAGGTGCACTAAAAATAGTCTGCTTGAAGAACCAACGTAACTGGGCAAGCACAGCCAGTAACGTAATCCTTAGACGGTCGAAAACACAATCATAATCACAGATCAAAACAAAAACAAACATCGACATAGCAGCCATTAGTGAGTCCCGGTTCCCAGACGAGGGTCGACTCGCGAACCGAGGGTATGGCTATACCTTCTGGAAGGGTAAGCCTGCAGAGGAGAGAAACCACATTTATGGAGTTGGCTTTGTCGTCCGCCAGTGTATCCTCAATAGGCTAACTGAAATGCCTGTTGGGATCAACGAGCACTTCATGGTGTGTAGAGTCCCACTGAATCACTCACATCATGCCTTCTTCATCAGTGCATACGCCCCAACACTGGATGCAGAGGATGACATCAAGGAGGTCTTTCACACCAATCTGGACAGAGAAAATAAGGTTGTGCTCTTAGGTGACTTCAATGCCAGATATGGCAGAGATGCTGACATATGGCATGGAATCATCGGGAGAAGTGGACTAGGCAAGTGTAATCCCAACGGCCTACTCCTCCTAAGCAAGTGTGCTGCACACAACCTCACTATCACCAATACCTAATTTAGGCAGGCCGACAAGTTAAAGGGTTCGTGGCAAGACTGGCATCTCATTGACTACATCATTGTCAGAGAAAGAGATAGCCGAGATGTCCTCATCACCCGAGCCATGTGTGGCTCACACCACTGCAACACTGATCATTGCCTAGTCAGAGCCAAGCTCTCACTTCACGTCGCCCAAAACGGCAAAGGCAACAAGCTGGGAAGACAAAAGAACAAATGCCAGTATTCTCGCTGACACCAGCTGTAGGAGCATCGAGGCTACCATTATCCATGAACAACTACGTTGGACTGGCCATGTTACCCGCATGGACGACAGTAGACTACCAAAGCAGTTACTTTACAGTCACCTAACGAATAGTAAACGCTAAACTGGCGGACAACTGAACAGGTATATGGATAGTCTTAAGATAAACCTGAAAAAGTGCCAAATCGACACCCTCACCTGGGAGACGATTACTCCACCGTAACGCTTGGAGGATCACCACACAAGAAGGTATCAATAATTTCGAGTTAGCCCGACTGCATACCGAGGCAGACAAGCGCCAACACCTGAAAGACGCTGCCGCCGCCCTTCCCGCACTAGATGTAGCCCTCCACACGTGCAACATCTGTGGGCGACATTGCCGGTTTTGTATCGACCTTTCTAGTCACCTCAGAGCTCTCCAACAAAGATGACATCCTTAATAACTCATATCTTTGTATCATAGCTGGATGATCGTCATACTCGATTCCGAGTGACAGCAACAGGAGGCAGTTAAGTTTTATTTGGGTTTTTTTCTTCTTCCTTTTTATAAAACACTGAATTGCTATAAGGGCACGAGCACCGCCATATCTCACTTTACTTAGACTTCAATTAGTAGATATAATTATTAAGGAAGTCATCCCACTGAGAGGTATATCTCTTGCTCAGATGAAATAAGTTGTATTTGCTCGGTGGATGACACTAGCCATAACGGCCTATACCCAGGCAACGGAACGGAGCTTTTAAATGGACCTTGACGCTAAGGCCCTAGGTCACAGATAAAAAGCAATTATCACAGCAATAATAAGGATCAATATTATTATTATTATTATTATTAAGCCGACAATCAGAAATTATATTGCTTGGTAAACTGATAAGCTTGCAACTGAGTAGATCTGCACAGAGTTTGCACCCTCCCCCCCCCCCCCCCCCCC
The DNA here is from genome assembly GCA_958450375.1 of Homarus gammarus. Lineage (NCBI taxonomy): Eukaryota > Metazoa > Arthropoda > Malacostraca > Decapoda > Nephropidae > Homarus > Homarus gammarus. The sequence continues at coordinate 3,845,466 of CAUDMG010003255.1, forward strand.
CCCCCTCCAGAACAGCAACAACATGTTAACATGTAATTACTGCGGGGTAAAGACGGAGGTAGATACAACGTTTAGGACGGTACAGCTTGCTGCAAAGAATGAAGGCTGTTGTTGGTATTGCCCTGGCTGCATAGTAAAGGTGGGAGAGGCGATTGCAAGCCATAGGGAAATGAGTTTCCTAGGGATGAAAATAGATGAAGCTGGATCCTTCTGGTTGCCAAACTAGAACAAGTTGAGAAAGATATCCTTGCTAAGACTGAGGAAGTAGCTGATAGAATGGAGGTGGTAGTGAAGAGGAGTTATGCTCAGGCCTCAGCAGGGCCACGGGAAGTAGCAGGGAGTAATGCAGGATCAGAACAGGTTCTACAGCAACTAGGGACTCTGAAGAGGTGTGTCGAATATATGACAGCCAGCAGACCTACTGTTAGGGGAGAGGAGGAACAACGGAAACGTCTCCAGCGCAGGAACAACGTAATAGTCTATGGAGCACCTGAGAGACAGGCGGATGAAGCAGAGTCTAGGAAAACACACGATAAGATGCAGTGTGTAAATATCTGTACAGAGGCTCTGACTACGCCACCCCCCCCTCCCCCCGTCAGGTTGTGAGGAGACTGGGGCGAAAGCAGGGGGACAAGCCCTGCTCCCTCAAGATCACACTAGTGAGTGAGGAGGAGAAATGGAAGGTTATCCGGCACGCAAAAAAAATTGCAAAGAGCGAGACGTTTCAGAATGTATTTATTCGCCCAGGTCGCACGGTATTGCAGAGGGAACAGCGCAAGAAGCTCCTACAGGGTTTGAAACAGAAGAGGGAGGAGTCGAGGAGGAACGGGGACAGGTGTACATGGGTTATATCCAGGGGTAGGGTAGTGGAAGGAAGTGTGCCGACACAGAGCCAGGAGGCAGCAGCGCACCCTCCTCCCGCTCTATCCCCTACTTGGGAGGAGGCACCAGCTCTACCTCCGCCTACCAGACAAGAGGAGGCAAGCGCCGTGTAAACAATGACATTTTTAACCACACCCTGCAAAATACAGTGTACTTAGCAAAAGCTGCAGCTTCTGAAAATGGAGGGGGACCGGAGTTACTACTAAGAGCAGATACGTTACCGAGAACAAATTCTAGCTTGAATGTCATGTACACTAATACTGATACGTTCCTTGATAAGAGAGAGGAGTTCGAAAAACTACTTAAGGTACACCAACCCGATATTGTAGGAGTTGTAGAACTGTTGTACAAGAACAGGAGAATCAACCCAGAGGGATGCGAGTTCAGTATTGCTGGATATGACTCATTTACGAAACTTTCTCAAGAAATTTGCAAGAGGGGTGTGGTTATCTACGCTAGGCAAGAGCTTAGAGCCAGCCAGGCGAGGGTAAACGGAGAGGATGTTTTTGAAGAATCCAAGTGGTGAAAGATTAAATTAAAGGGAGGGGACCTACTTATTGTTGGGTGTATCTACAGATCCCCAAACTGTAGCCTACTAAACAAAAGGAACTTAGAGACTTGATAGACAACGCAGCGATGCTCAACCCTAGCCACCTCCTTATCATGGGGGACTTTAACTACGGCAACATCGACTGGAGAAACGATTTCACCCGAAATAACTTCAATAACCGTGCTGCTCTTTTTGGAGAAACTCTCAGAGATAATTTTCTGTTCCAACATGTTGAAGACCCGACACATTACAGAGGGGAGCAAACACCCAAGCCACTGGACCACATCATAACAAACGAAGAGGGTATGGTGGCCAAACTGAAACATCTAGCCCCAGTTGGCACCAGTCACGGTGTCGTGTTTTCATTCCGATTTAACTGTTACCTCGTTCATGATAAAACTAGGCCAAGGTGCAAATACTACAAGGTAAATTACAACGGGATGAGGAAATAGATGAGGGGCATCCACTGGCCTGACTCACTAAGGCACAAGAACGTAGACACTATGCTGAATATCATAACTAGTAAGTGACCCATTTGACAGCTAAATATATACCCAAGGCATAAGAACATAAGAACATAAGAAAATAAGGAGTCTGCATTAGGCCGGTTGGCCTGCACATGGCAGCTCTTGTCGCGAGTTACTACCACTCTCTATCATCCATGAATCTATCTAGCCTCCTTTTAAGACTTTCCAGCGTTCCAGAACTTACTACAAAGTCTACCACCCTGTTTGGGAACCAGTTCCTCCCTATCTTCCTCCTAAACCTAAACATATCCAACTTAAATCCGTTGCTACAAGACTTTGTCCTGCTTTGATATTATAAGAACTTTATCTATATCTACTTTATTGATTATTTTCACCCACTTTTATCATATCTCCCCGCACTCTTCGTTTTTCTAGGGAATCCATGTTTATTTTCTTTAAGCTATCTTGATATGGAAGGTTTCTAAGTCTCGGAAACATTTTCGTCATTCTTCGCTGCACCGAATCCAGTGAATTGATATCCAATCTATAATAAGGGCACCAGAACTGAACAGCATAATCGAGGTGCAGCCTGACTAGCGCAAGATATAGTTGCAATATGACCTCCGCACTCTTATTACTCACACTCTAGACTAAAACCTAATACTCTGTTTGCCTTATTTCAAACATGAACACACTGTTTTCTAGGCCGTAAGTCCAGGCTTACAAGTACCCCTAGGTCTCTTTCACAAGTCGACTTCTCTAGGTTGGTGTTGTTAAGGCTGTATACATTGACAGTATTTTTTCTTCCAATATTAAGTACGCTGCACTTCCTGGTGTTGAATTTCATTTTACTGACCACTCCTACAGTTTATTTAAATCCTCCTGTAGTGCATTTGCATCCTGCCCTGAATTAATCTGCCGCCCTATTTTGATGTCATCCGCAAACTTGCTTATGTCACTGCTGATCCAAGTATCTAGATAGTTTATGTAGATTATGAACAAGAGTGTGCCCAGTACTGACCCCTGAGGAACCCCACTGGTTACACGGCCCCACTCAGATTTAACACCATCTACGCTGACCCTCTGATTTTATCCAATTTAAGACTTTCCCCTTGACACTATGTGCCTTAACTTTTCTCAGAAGCCTCTAATGTGGTACTCTGTCAAACCCTTTGCTAAATTCTAAGTAAATAACGTCGTGATTTTCGTCATTATCTACTACCTCGAAGACTTTCCTAAAAAAACGTCAGCAGATTTGTTAGACAAGATTTTCCCTTTGTAAACCCATGTTGAGAGTCGTAGATTAATTTGTTTTTCTCTAGATGCGATTGGATGCTATTTGCTATAGATGATTTAAGAAATTTCCTCACTACTGACGTCAAACTATTCGGCCAGTAATTTGACGCTGATGCTCTGTCTCCCTTTTTTAATATGGTCACTACATTTGCCTGTTTCCACAAGTCTGGCACAACTTCCGTGTCTAATGATTTTGTAAATAAATTTACAAGGGGTCCGCTAATCTGTTCCTTACACTCTTTCAAAACTCGAGGGAAAATTTCACCCAGCCGTAGGGATTTTGTCTTCTATAATTTATTAATATTATTAAGAACATCCTCTTTTCTGATAGTGATATTCTTTAACTATCTTCTTCATTTCCCCTAAATACAAGTTGCACCTCTGGAATGTCCTCGTGAATTTCTTCTATGAAAACTGGCAAGAAGTAGCTGTTTAATGCTTTGCTCTTGTCTTCACTGCCATTTATCAATTCTCCCCTCCCTGACTTTAAAGGCCCAACTTTGTCCTTGACCTTTGTCCTATATGTTAGGTTCTGAATAATAAGTTCTATATACAGGAGAGAACACAAACACCTGTATAGTTTTGTAGGTTCGGTTTACTGGATAAGAGTATGTACACAGAGGGAAGCAGTACTCTCCATTGGCTAGGCTCCTTGTCAACTGCTATAGGCGACGTATGGCAAGTGATACATTAGCAGCTTCCATACGTCGCCAGGCACATTAATTAAGCATGTGGGATATGGTAATAACATTGCCACACGCTGCTAGCTAGGCTGAATAAATAATACATAAATGGAGCACATACATAATATACATACATGATATGTAATCCAGCATACATAATATACATACACCTCCCTCCCCCCTATACGCTCATAGCAAAGTCTTGAGCGGACCTTTTCTTTTGGATCCGTTCTGAGCGTCGAGGGACTTCATCACTGGGAAGGGTATGGGACTCAACACTGGTGGCGGGGCCAGCAGAAGGCATTGTTACCGGTCGGAGAAAACGGCGGTTCCTCCACCACACACGACCACTGGGTAACCGCACCTGGTAGTCCCGTGACCTGCCGAGACCCATGACTACGCCTACTTTGTCCCAACGTAGGGAGGTCGGGTCCTGAACACGGACTTGGGTGCCGACACTCAACCTGGGGAGAGAACGGGCGTGGTCATTGTAGCGGGCGACGACGTCCTGAACACGTTCGGCGGCTCGGCGATCACAATCCTCTGTCTTGGCCTGCCACTCCTTGGAGAAGGATTGAGGGTGAGCAGGGACACAAGAACGAAGGGGGCGTCCATACAAAACCTGGGCACGGGAGCGTCCGGTGTAGTTAGGTGTGTTGCGGAGTTCAAGAAGACCCCTGTCGAAGGCCTCGCAGTCAATGTTCCCAGAAGGGGCCACCTTAAGGATGAGGTGCTTCAGGGATTTGACAGCAGCCTCAGCGTCGCCGTTGGACTGCGGGTAATGGGGCGATGACAACACATGCCGGACTCCCCATCGGTCAAGGAACACAGCAAAGTCCCGGCTTGTAAACTGAGGCCCTCCGTCGGTTCGCAGGCGTGCAGGAACGCCCACGTCACGGAAGTAGTGGCGGAACTTGCTGATGGTGGCGGCAGACGTCGTGTCATTACCGCACTTGATGACAACCGGCCAACCAGAGAGACGGTCGACGATAACGAGGAAGGACTTTCCTGACACACAGAAAAAGTCGGCCGACACAGACTCAAAGGGGCGGGTGGGGTTGTCGTCACTCATAAAGGATTCCTGCTGCTGGCTGGGTTGTAATACGCGGCGGGGCTTACACACCCGGACAGCTTTGGAGATGTCGGGGTCGATGCCAGGCCGGAACACAGTCTGTCTTGCACGCCGTTTGGTGGCCTCGGCTCCACAGTGACTGTCGTGGAGGCGAGCCAAGGCGTGGAGACTTGAAGCAGCAGGGACAACTACCGAAGGAGAGGTGTCACTGGCCAGAGGTAGGGGCAGGGCGGCAGCAGGGTAGTTGCTGCTCCCTTCGTGCACCCTGTTGGCGTGTTTTACCTCGAGAATCGGTGTTGGGAAGTCCTGGGAGATGATGGCCAACTCTTGGCAATGTCTGTAGGACAGCAAAGGAGTCGGGACGCCATTATGCACATCAATCCAGGCTTGACACGACCTGTTGCCAAAGGTGACGTGTGCATAGAGTGAACCTAGGGCCGGGGTCATCTGTGAACCATCTGCCATAAAGCGGAGATCCTTGGGGGGCGGTCCTAGATCACTTGGAGAGAGCCCCAAGCATTGCAAATGCTGGGGACCGATGACTGTAGCATCAGCGCCGGTGTCGGGCAACATCTGAAGACGGGATGACACACCGCCGTAGGTCACGATGACGCTGATGTACTGGGGGACTTTGGTCCTGGGACGCGGGGGGGAGCACACATTCCTAATGTGGCTCGAGCGTTGTCAGGAGTCGTCGTGCCTCTGATTGGAAGGCTGTGGGCGGCCCTCTCTGGTGGAAGGGGGCTGAAGCTTCCGCCGACGCGGTCTCTTGGGTATGTTGGAAGGGCAACACTTGTCATAGTGGCCGAGACGACCACACACATTGCACTGGACGCGTTTGGCTGGGCACCATACTGTGAGTGACCAGTGGCCCTTACGGTCACAACTGTTGCAGGTAGACTGAGCAGCTGGACACACCTGTGTTCCGTGCTGCTTACCACAGTTGTTGCAAAATAAACCGGGCGTGGACGTGGTGGGCGAAGGCGTAGGAACAGACTTCTTGTCCTTCTTGTACTGGGACACAGCGCGTACAGCTGTAGGGGGAGCGCGGATGGCAGAGGTGGCACACCTGGCAGCCTCATAGGAGCGACATATGGTCAACACATCCTTAAGAGAAGAGGAAGAGTCGAGGGAGGTGAGGCGTTGGACAAGTTCCTCGTCCTTAACACCCATCAGGATCACCTGCCTCAACTGGGTCTCCTCGCACTGCTGGTGGTGGCCTGGACATAAATCTACCTCTTCCGAGGCTCTCTTAAGACGCACGTAAAAGGCATCAAAAGACTCACCCTCCATCTGTCTGCAGCTAAACAATTCCCTCCTGCGCAGAGCTTCATTCTGCTGTCCTTTGATGTGCCGTTGTAGAACGTCCAGTACCTCCTCTACAGACAGCAAAGAGGTTGGGGGTACCTGCAACGTATGTTCCAAGACACGCTGAATTTCCAAGGACAGGCACATACGCAGCTGGATGAGTTGTTTAGGCTGTGACAAACTCTGGAGATCCACCATTGTAGAATAATCAGTCCACCGTCGCCGCCATTCACGAAAAGTCTGGAAAGTCTCATCAGGCTTCAAGATGGGCGGCGTTTGAGCTGCTGCTTTAGGTGGGGCTGGGGGGCGTGAAGGAAGCATGGATGAGGTATCTGAACCAGTCAGTACCGAGGCAGTGTTAGAGCCAGGGGCTTGGTTAACAGTGAGGCGAGATATCAAGGCTTCAAACCGTTCACTGTCTTCCAATCTCCGTTGGTGGTCTCGTTCTGCCTCTGCTTGCCTTCTGTGCTCATCCGCCAAACGTCTGTGGGCTTCATCCTCGCGTTTCTCATCTCTCATAAACTTCAGTAAAGCAATTATCTCTGGAGACAACGCTGAATATTGAGGTGAGGGACTGAGCGATGTGGGAGCTGGAGCGTCGTGGCCGGCCTGGTCATCCATCTCTGCGGGGCTATCACCCGCCTGACTCATCCAGGCGCTGGGTCCACGGCTACGTAAGGCATGAGACATAACTACTTCATCTGTGTACTATGTCTTAAATCAGTGTTGACCGGTCAGCCCGTCGTATCAAGAAGGTTTCAGACAAAAAATTAATTAAATACACAGATAAGTAGGTTATATATATAAAATATATATAAGAAGCCGCGCGGTCAGCGAGTGTTAGTATGTGTATGTGTGGTGTCCCGGGCGGGTAGAGCGTCTCGCCCCAGCTGTGAGGGGGGGGTGGAGGCGGCGCTGTGAGGGGGTGGAGGGAGAGGCGCGGCGACTCCCAGTCAGCCCAGTACCCTCAGGACGCGGTCAGAGACGGGTGCACTGAACTCTACTCCTTACAAATGCCCAGAACGTGCCGTATACCTTGGGAATCCTTTAGAACAAGGTCACACATGAATGGCACGAAACACACAATGCGCTCAAAGTTGCGAAATTCTTCGAGCAGGGATGACGCGCGGGAGTTGACCCAAGCGAGAGTCCCTAGCCGGCTTTCCGCAAACTTTGCACTATCACTCGTAATTATCCAGTAAGACTACGCACTGCGCCATGTTAGGTTCTGAATAATAAGTTCTATATACAGGAGAGAACACAAACACCTGTATAGTTTTGTAGGTTCGGTTTACTGGATAAGAGTATGTACACAGAGGGAAGCAGTACTCTCCATTGGCTAGGCTCCTTGTCAACTGCTATAGGCGACGTATGGCAAGTGATACATTAGCAGCTTCCATACGTCGCCAGGCACATTAATTAAGCATGTGGGATATGGTAATAACATTGCCACACGCTGCTAGCTAGGCTGAATAAATAATACATAAATGGAGCACATACATAATATACATACATGATATATAATCCAGCATACATAATATACATACACTATATACCTGGAAAAATCCCTTGGGATTCGCCTTGGATTCTCTTGCTATCCTGATTTCGTAGTCCTTCTTTGCCTTCCTTACATTTTTCTTAACATTCCTAGATAGTTCATTATAACTGTTTCTCAGATGCTCCTCCCCTCCCTTTAATTTCTTATAAATTCCTTTCTTTATTCCTATGTCATGTTCAAGTTTTTTGGTCATCCACTTTGGCTCATTCTTATGTGACCTAATTTTTCTGCTGTATGGTATATTTTGTTCCTGTGCTTTACATAGTATACTTGTCATAATCAATTGTTGTGTCGCCGGTGACCTCACCCATTGCTACCGGGGACTGACCTGACTGTTCCCAGGTGACCTCACCTAGGTACCTTCTTAACCCCTCATAATCCGCTGATCGAAAGTCTGGAACTCTGACCATATTGTTATTGTTTTTCGTTTCCCAATTTTGGGTGAACCTGATTTCTCTGTAATCACTATTCCCCATTTTTTCCCCTATTGTGATATCTCTGATATTAGTTTTTTATTTGTTAATACTAGGTCTAATAATTATATTGTCACCTCTAGTAGGAGGTTCTGTAATTAGTTGTTTTAGAAAAGTGACCTGTACTGTATCTAGGAAGTCTTCAGATTCATAGTCACCTATAATGTTGTCCCAGTCAATATTTCTGAGGTGAAATCCCCCATAATGCACAGGTTGTTAAATTTTGCTGCCCTACTCATTTCCTGCTATATGGACTGAGTTGCTTCTTTCCCAAGACTTGGGGGCCTGTAAATCACTCCCATGATTAGTTTTTCTCTTCCTTCCGCAATTTATACCCATACAGACTCGGTTCCTATTTCACCCTTTATTAAATTATTATTACAACATTTTAATGTATCCCTGACGAAGAGTGCGACCCCTCCTCCCTTCCTACCTTCCCTGTCCTTGTGAAAAAGGTTGTACCCGTCTATATGGTAGGCTGATAAAAAGGTTTTGCTCGCCAGATTCATCCAAGTTTCGGTGATTGCTATGACGTCTACATTTTCGGTACTTACAACCGCTCTCAGCATGTCTATTTTATTTCTAACGCTCCTACTGTGTGTATAGTATACATTTAAACCTACCCTTCCCTGGTCCCGTTTTACCCCTTGTCCTGAGTAGCCAATTTTACTCCCCAGGATATGCTTGTTTTTTTACTTCCACTTATCCTTACCTCTCTCTACTGGCGAAACTCCCCCTTTGGAGTAACAAAAATTTGCATTAAAAGGTTACAAACAGTACAAAATGTAGCCCTCAGACTTATATATAACATAAATTATATAAACCACATCAATAATGAACAGCTGCGTAAGAGAGCAAACCTCCTAGCAATCAATGTAGAAATACACAACAGAGCCGCAAATATTTGGAACAAAGTGACTGAACTCAACACAGAAACTTACCACAACTGGATAAATAATATAGATAATGAAGAATTCCAAGAACACAGTTGGCTTAAATCAGCCAGGAAGAAAGTAATTGAACCATCTCCTGCCCCAATATACACATAAAACATTAATAGAGAGAATAAAAGATGAGAGTGACCTACCAGCTCCACTAAGAACCTGGCAGGCCTCTCCAAACAGTGTACTTTTAGACTAACACAACTAACAATTAACTAACACATTAGCAAAAAAACAAATTTGACTACCCTCTCAGCTACACAAGGACCTGGGCGGGCTCACTAACTCCATCGCAGTGAAAAAAAAAAAAATATATATATATATATATATTTATATATATAATGAAGTATATATATATATATATATATATATATATATATATATATATATATATATATATATATATATATATATATATATATATATATATATATATAATAAGCGGCACTAATTAAATAAACCAATATTAATACCCTGTACGAAGGTCTGACGACCCAAGATGAAGCGATCTGGTTGAGCCCAGATTCTTTCTACTCCTACTGTACTGTATTTCAGTTTCATCACTTTTTCTTCAACCCCTAATAACCTTCTTTCACCTCATAACTCATGACGCCGCCGCCGCCGCCGTGAAAGCCACCAAAGTACTTCCAATCCTAATCCCGGCCCTTCCACTCAGCATTACAAGCAATAGCCCTCTCTACCTTATCTACAGACGTCAAGTCAAGTCAAGTGGAGGTCAGAGGCGTCAGCTGAGCAGTGAGGTGAGAAGATGCAAGGGCGCTGGTGGTAGAGTGGTACCGCTCTTGCCTTCGCAAGCGAGATGTCACGGGTTCGATTCCCGGGCCGGTGGAAGTTGTTTGGACATACCTCCTAGCCCACATTAGTCCCTGTTCTCCTAGCAGTAAAGTAGGTACCTGTTGTAAATCGAAAGTTGTAAATTCGTATTCAGGGACAAGTTGTTGGAGCTTCCAATAACTTGATGACATAAGCCAATGCCTCTTCAGGCTTCTATGCCCTTGACTCTTCAGGCTTCTACGCCCTTAACTCATGAGACATAAAGACAAGCATGAACTTAGCATGCTTCCCTGTCGGGCACTGTAAACGCTTCTGTGCTTCACCTTGCACAAGGCTGTAGGGGAGTGCCCAATAAATAATAAAAAAAAAAAAAAAAAAAAGAACAGCAAGAGTTTCCTGTCAAGGATAAGTCTCACATCACCAAAGACTGGAAAATGGCACACCACAAGGAGGAGTTCTTAGTCCAACTCTCTTCAATGTCCTCATGGAAAACTTGTGTCGGCTCCCCTTTCAAGAGGGAACCAAACTGCTATGCTATGCTGATGACTTAGCACTGATAGTAAAAGGCAGAAACCAAATCAGCAAAGTCCAAAGAGCACGAGAACTCATCAGTGAAGAATGTATGAATCTCGGGCTCAAGACATCAATCCCAAAATCGAAAGCCATGAGGATTGGACACAATGAGCCGGTGACACAACTGCACATACAAGGTATTGCCCTACAATGGGTCAATGTATACAAATACCTGGGCATCTGGATTGACAACGGCCTCAGATTTGACACTGAGATAAACTATCTAAGAGACCGAATAGGCAAGAGAGTCAACATGATGAGAGCCATGACAGGACCCAAGGTGGTTGCGGGACAAGTAGTCCTAAGAACACTGTATATACACGCCATTCGATCATTAACAGACTATGCGACACCGGCTCTTAAAACACTGTCTGAGTGGCAGTGGGCGAAATTGGAGGTTGCCCAGAATAACGCTATGGGAGTCATTGTCAAGGCACTTATGTGGACGAAAACTTGCACTTGGCGACAGGTCTCACATCTCTCCAAACCAGGGCGGAACGATTAACAGCTTGCTTTGCAACAAAACTGATTACTAGGGCTCGGGAAAGTGACTTCATGAATGGACTCTTACGAGCACTGAACCTTAACAGAGATGTCTTTAACTAGAAAACGTGGCTATTGTGCGCAGCTGACGCTGTAAATCGACTGAAATTGAAAGACACGATCCTCAGCAATGGACCTGGTACAATGAGTCCAGACTACAGCACCCCAGCACCGTGGGAGTCCCCGCCAGTAGTCTTCAACATTCAACAAACTGGGACAAGAAAGGCCGACTGTAACCCACATGAGCTCCGACAGGTAGCAGAGAGAAACATGAAGGCTCTAACACCACACAATAGCACAGTGTATTACACAGACGGTTCCGTTGAGCTAGCTGCCATACTTGGGGCCCTAAGACACGCTTCCATAAACAGTCAACAAGGCGTTGTAATAAACACTGATTCTCGATGTGCTACTGCAAGGGTTAAAACTACAAGATCGGCAAGTTATCATTTACTGGGTGCCCAGTCATATCGGAATCCCAGGGAATGAACGAGCTGATGCTGCTACCAAGGCAGCGTTAGGACAGCGAAACATTGAGTTGAACATCCAGCCCAGTCAGGAGCAGATAAAGAAGACCACAATAACACGAACTGCCCAGTGGAAAATAAACAAAAATAGAAGAATAACACCAGTATTACGTTCGACCAGGTGGTACTATCTGGTCACGAATTATGAGAGACCACCACTCATGAAGGATATTACAAGAAGGGAAGAAGTCATCTTCCACCGACTGAGACTGGGATACCCATGCATATGGGAAATCATTGGACAAGTACCAGCAGAGCAGCGCATGTGCAAGACCTGCGACAGCGGAGCCGAAAACTCACTGCAGCACTACCTCATAGAGTGCCCTGGAACACAATTAGCTAGGAGAAACATACAAACCCTTATCACAGCAGAGAAGGTTGCCAAAATGCTAACCACCAACCACTCTCAAGGAACCTTACAGTTTCTTACCGAGCATCCACCCCCACGCTAGTATGGGAGATGTACAGTTAACTAAAAAGATGCTGGTGTTTTATCTCAGCAGTGGGTGGACCAGCATTTTAGCTAAAGGTCCGCATAGGTAATATTCCTACAAATCTTAAAAAAAATAAAAAAAAAAAATAAAAAATAAAAATAAAAACAATTCGTGGAGGTAGTAAATAATTCACCACCAATACCAAAATACAAATAAAAAGCATCAAAATGAATACAAAAACAAAAAGAACTGTATAGCCAAATAAATACCATCAAGTCAAGCTTCAATATTTCAACTAAACCATAAAGATAGGATCACCTCCTTTTGAACAAAAGTAGCAAGTTGGATCCTACACCTCTTCTTATAAATTAAACTTCCCTACTATAAACAAAAAGCTTCAACTCTCTAAAACAGAAAAATGTTTCATGAAAAAGATGAGAGTGACCACTATCCTTGGCCTCTCCAACACTTGTCTTCTTGCCCCTTCCTTCCACTCTTATTAATATAAAAGATACGTTGCCCAGCCAGTTCCACAAGAACCTGGCCAGAGGTCGTCACCCCTTCCTTGAAACAATGGCTACTGCAAAAATAAACATATTTTGAAAAAATTAAAAAGGCTTGAGAGATAGAACCTAATTACGCAAGATGTAAGTTCAAATATAATTATTACACCCTCAGCATATCTGGTTGAGCCAAGGTACTGTTAATCTCTTATTTTCCGTCAATTTACCTCCCTTTTTTACCTAACTACTAAACCAGTCCCCTCCCTCCCCCCAATTGCCACCAAAGTACTTCCATTCCTAATCCCTGCCCTCCGACCCAGCATTATAAGAAATAGCCCCTCTACCTTAACTACAGACGTCAAATCAAGTCAAGTGAAGGGTTTTCTACTCTGCGTTCTCCACCCGACAACACCAACTTTCCTGAAGCTCCTCAACCACACAACAACTCTCCAGAAACCTACAGCATTGTATATACAATATACGTTGAATTCAGGCAATTTTGAGTTTCCTTTCTCACCCCTATCCTGAGTGTGAGATCTCCCTTAAGTTACGTGTGCATGTGGACCTAAAATAGAGAATAAAGACTAAACTGCACCACACATACACGCTACAAAGTCCTTGTGTTAGAGTTTGCAATATAGGCGAGAATTCCATTCCCTGCCCTGTGAAATGTACTGGCGTTCCATTTGCCCCAGAAGTCAGATTGTTTTATTCACAATCATCAGAAAATCGGATGATTGTATCGAAATTATTGTCAGTTTTGTATTTAAGAATATCATTAGTCATTTCAAAGAATCATATCAACTCCTTATTGCCCTAAAATCTAATGGTGAGAATTGACTAGCCTGCTGATCCTCTTTTGATGACACTGTACAAAATACGAATACCAGTCGGCACACTTTTTTAAGTTTAATTACTGCATTGCAAGTTTGAACACTGATTAGGTTGTAAGCAATAGCCTTAAGAAATTAATTTGGCCCATAACACTAATTTTCATAGTCCAATGTTATACAGCAAAGAGTTATATGAATATGTACATAAATTCTTGAGATGACATACTGACGATCATGAGTTCGCATAGGGTCGTATACAACTGAGTGCACCAGACCAGCAGTCACCACGATTTACTCGCTGTTCAATATCTCTCTTTTATATATATTTGTTTTTAATGCTTGGGCGATCGGTAACATCTCTGTTACGCACTGTTGGCAAGTATTGGGCATGCACTGGCTCCTCAATGTATCTGAACCTGCTCCAGTGCTTGTAAAGTCTGGTTTTGAAAGAGCTCACACTCGGTGCCGTCAGAACACTCTCTGGCAGATTGTTCCAAGAGTTCACAACTCTCACTCCGAAAAAAATTACCCTTCACAGTTTTCTGGACTTGAGGCTTCTTCAACCTTGAACTGTGACCCCTTGTGGGGCAAGCTTCCGCCAGATCCAGGAAAGTACACTCAACTGTGTAGTGCCCTTTGAGATGTTTATGCACCTTAATTAGGTCACCCTTGCCCGTCTGTAGTATAAGCTAGGCAATTGCAGGCGCTCTAATTTCTCAGAGTAGCTGAAGTGCCGAAGTGCAAACACCAGTCTGGTGGCCCTTCTTTGGAGATTTTCAATCAACTGACAATCCCTAGCATATCTCAGGAACCAGACAGGGTAACAGCACTCCAGACGGGGAAGTACCTCACGCTTGAAGATCGTTACGAGTGACGCACCATCTAGATATCTGAACGACCTTCTTATAAGACCTCATAATTTAGTTGCCTAATTCACCTTCTTCTCACACTGGCCCGAGAACTGTGTACGGATCCACTCAGCCTTAACCCCACCAGTTTACAATGTGATATAATTCTAATCGTCGGCTTAATAATAATAATACTATTGATATTCATTATTCCTCTAATAATTGCTTCTAATCTGTGTCTTGGTAGCAGGGCTACCAAGACACAGATACGAGGTATGCTGCCTGCTTACCTCGGCCGCTTTGACTAGTGCCAACCACGGGGTTTTTCCACTTAATTTCTTCTGACGAAAAAATTTACCCCTCAGTAGGATGACTTCCTTTATAATCATATCTACTAATTGTAGTCTAAGTGAAGTAAGATGTGTGAGTGGCCATGCCCTTGTGGCAAAGTAATGTTATTTAAAAAAAAAATAACTTAGCTGTTTTCTGCTGGTCTTAACCTCCCCAGCACTCTCGCTCGTCCAGTGTTGCCGTCCAAGACAGTTTGAATTGTCTTCTGGATCTTTTTTTTCAGTTCTCCTCGATGAGTTGTTGGTATCTATGTGCTATCCCTATGCAGGTATGGACTAGTGCCTCACACTCGCAATATGAAGTGAATTTAGCTCAGTTGAACTTAGTTGAATGCCAATGGTCATGTTTTAAATGTAATTGAAAGTCTTATCTGCCAAATGATAAAAATCTAATACACTATAGGACTAGCCGTGCGTGTATCTGTTCTAGGCAGCCGAAACGGCACAATCGTTTTTCATCAAACTTGGTGGAAAAATCGCAAAAAAATCGTAGAGTGAAAAAAACTTGGCCCACATCGATGGTTTCTTTAGGAAGGCATTAATTAACGATTTTATTTACGCTGGTAAAGATGTCGCTGTACGCTGTCTGCCGGCCGGACGATTGCAGTTATCGTATGGCTCCCCCCACTTTTCCTCTTAGCTTACTTTTTTTTTTTGATGTTATTTGGATTAGTAAAGGATGGAAGATGAGTAAATAGAAGAAAAAAAGAAGAGGAAACAGAAAATAGTTAGAGATAACAGGTGGAGGGGGGCTGAGTTTCATCATGCGTCTGGATGCGCATTTTCAACGTTACCAGAGCATTTTCGGACCTTACGAGGCTACAGTGTACTGTATACTTATTCCTGTGGCTGACTGTACAGTACATGGAAAAGGAGAAGAGATAAAAAGATAATAACAGGAATGCACAGAGAAGATAGAAAGGGAGAAGAGAAGGAGAAGAAACATTATTATCCTTTAGAGGCGAGGGAGGAAAGGAGATGGGAGAGAGGGATAGTGAGAGGTGGAGGTATGAATGGAGGGATGTGTTTTTTAAAGTTCCCAGAATACCATATTAAAATCATCTATATAATAAGGAAGAAAAAGTGCTAAATATGATGAGTAGTGTAATGGAGAAAGAGATATGTAAATAAAGATAGAGATAGTATGGATAAAAATGGAGAGAGAGAGAGAAGCAAACAAACAAAAGACATAATACAGACAGACTCAAGGACACACAGAAAGACAGACAGATAGACAGACTTATGAAAGACAAAGACAACAGACACATACATACAGACAGACAGACATACATGACTACACAGGGTGAAACTAGACAGTGAAACAGACAGGAGGTTGACAAAAATAGACAAATTCATACATGCACAAATAGACAATATGGCAACTAACATGACACACAGACATACAGAGAGCTGACTGACTGGTTCACATTAGACAAACAAGCAGACACACGCCAACAACGGATAAGACAGACAGATTTGACGACACAAAGAGTACAGACAGGCTCATAGTCAAACACCACGCAGACGAACAGACGGTTGGGATGGCAATAGAAAGGACGGATAGACTTGAGACAGATTAGAAGGCATTTATAAAGAATAACACCAAATTGACCATAGCTGCGTCAGTGAGGGTAGGAGGTCTTACATCCACCAGCGTAAATAATAAGACGCATTGAAAACTAACACACTCGCGCGGAAAAAACATCGATGGTCGGTCAGTCATGTGGGGTGGGTCTAAAACTGACTAACGTAGATTATGACTATGATGACTTAACACAGGTGATGACTTAAGCAGATGGTGACTAATCTAATCAGAATCAAGGTCACTTCTCTTCATAATATAATTTATCTCGGAATGATCATTGGTGATTCATAATATTGTTTTTTTTTGTGTTTTTTTTGTTTTTATGATTTTAACCTCTCCTTATGGCGAATATTTCTTTAACTAATTATTCTAACCTTTATTCTATTCCTTCCTATAGTATACTAGAGACTTACAGTACCTAATAACCACAACCATGATTATAACAACCACGACCATGATTATAACAACCACGACCATGAATATAACAACCACGGCTATGATTATAACAACCACGACCATGATTATAACAACCACGACCATGATTATAACAACCACGACCATGATTATAACAACCACGACCATGAATATAACAATCACGACTATGATTATAACAACCACGACCATCTGGAAAACAATGTCGCTGTACGCTGTCAACCGGACGGTGGTTGCGTGCTAGCCAAGCACGAGCGTTCGAACTTTCACGCCTCAGTAAACTATACTACCGGACTCGCCACCGACACAAAGGGCCCACGATCACTTGTAACGTAACTAGACGTCTTATCTGTTGAATCATCCATGCGTCCCCTTGCCAGATGTGTGTTGATATTTTATAATTTGATTTTAGACCACTCTTGACTCGCTCCTTCATCGTCAAACACGCAATGTGTGTGTTATTGCTGCTACCGAGTATAGGTAACTACCTGCAGACAAGATGTACGAGGCAGGATATCTTTAATACAGCCGGATTAGTATCTGAGTACAAGACGCACCAGGGAGCTTGAGTGCAGGTCGCACTAAGTTCAGCCGCAGGGGTCTAGGACAACTGGCCGCCGCCATCTGGCCGCAGCCCATGAAGTACCTAACCTAACCTAACCTAACCTAACCTAACCTAACCTGCCTTGAGAGCGCAAAATTAGGCGTTTGCAGTGTATCCCCAGTCCTGGCGGCGGCCAGTTGTCCCATTCCCCAGCCGCAGTGCCTGAGTTTAACTGATGCTCCTAGTGAGCTGCATTTGTTTGTTTGGAGCACTAGTGGTGTAAGCCTGGTGTACTGATTTTGACTGGTGCTAAGGATTATTCTGGGACATTATTGTGGATGATTATCGGGCATATAATTGCCCCAAGTTGAGTAGTGAAACCATAAATAATACTACAATCAGAATTAGTGCTTATTATCACAGTTGATATGTGCTGGGATATGTCCATGTTTGTTCATCCAGTAATAACATGCTGCAAGTAATGTACTAATATCCCTGTGTCATTTACAAGCATTTAGCTACCATCTTCATTATTAATAATGTATAATAATGCCCTTAAAGAGGTATAAGTATTGAATGTAACTGATAATTAATCGAAGATATATTTTGCTACTTATCAAGTATGACCTATTGGTCAGTTTTTGTCTGAGTGTTACAGTAATGTAATCAGTAATTTAATCTAATTTTTGGTGTTGTGAGTAAAGTTTCAAATTGTCATATTATTCAGATCTGATTTTAATAAATATTTATTCAGTAGAATGTGCGTATCACCATTCCTTCCTTATAACAATTGGCATCCCAGAAAATATAAGTACTCACGTGCCTAACCTCTCGTGTCTACCACGCTACCACTTGTTCATTGTCGAAGTTATATGCTACAGAAAGCCTGGGTGGTGGCAGCATTTAAATGTAAGTAACATGATTATACGAGGATGTATTGAAAGACAATCGTGTGGTTTTTATAGGTTAATCCACTGACTAGAATATAACGAAGCAAATTTGAGTATAAAAGGAAGAGGAAATAATCAACAAGTAAGAATATTGAAAGAAATACAATATATATAAGGAAAAGGAACATTTACACAATAAATAAAATAAAATAAAGGAACAAAGACGGTTATAAAAAAAATTACCAACAATAGAAAGTTGCACCTCATACACAGGGGTGGATGCTTTTGAAGAATCAAAGTGGTGTAAAATTAAGCTTAAGGGGAGAGACTTACTTATTGTAGGATGTATCTACATATCCTCAAACTGTAGCATATTAAACAAAAGGAACTTAAGAACCTTAAATGATAGCGCAACAGCGCTCAACCCTAGTCACCTCCTTGTCATGGGGGACTTTAACTAGGGCGATATCGACTAGACAAATGAAACCACAACAAATTACCTTAATAATCCTGTTTCCTTTTTTGCAGAAATTGTGAGACACCTTTCTATTCCCACACGTTTAAGATCCGACTCCTTACTGAGGGGAGCAAACACCCAAACCGCTGGACCTCATCATAACTAACGAGGAGGGTATGGTGGCCAAATTAGAATACCTAACCCCCGTTGGTACTAGTCACCACGTAACGTTGTCCGTCAGATTTAACTGTTACATGGTTTATGACAAAACCAGGCCAAGGTTCAAATAGTACAATGGTAATACGACGGGATGAGGGAGGAGATGAGGGATATTCACTGGCCTGACTCACCAAGATATAAAAATGATGACACTACCCTGAATACCATAGCCAGTAAAGTGAACCATTTGATCGATAAATACGAGTATACTGTACAGTTGGGGGCAGGGAAAAAACACATTTATTTGAGTTGCAGGCTGCACTTTTCAGGCATCGTTTGTATGGCTGTAACAAACACCTGTGCAAAATTTCATGCCATTTCATGCATACTTACCCTGCCGCATCGCGAACGACTTTTTGTCAACTTTTAGTGTATACCAAAAATTAGGTGTCATTTAATGTTTTCCAGGATAATGTTAAATTTTACATGGGTGACATCGATTTAATTCACATGTTATTTTACAGGTACACCGTATAGAAAATCATTACAAGTTCATATTGAAACTCTTTTTTGTGCGGAACCTTGGCATCATTTTCCTAGACAATAATCTTTGCCTAATATATCCATCTCTCGATTCGTATCCCGTCACTTCAGTGCAAGCTTCAGTCATCACTTTTATGCCTCTCTCGACCGCCTGAGTGCTGTTTGGCCACTTGGGCACCACTAATGGTGTCTCAAGAATGTCATTAACCTGTAGATTTGACAGAGAAGCAATGTAAGGAGGCTCAGTCTTGAGTTCATTCCTCCAGCTAATCATGGAAAGATAGTTTTTTGCTTGCCACTTTAGTTTCGGAGTCACCACCTTTCTCATGTTGACTACAGGAGGCACATCCTCATTCCCATCTCCATCTTTACCCTCCTCATCAGTATAGTTTAACAAATTCTCGTCAACAGCAGCATCAGAATCTTCCTCCTCCTCTTCAGATCTGCCAGTGCATTCTTCCTTTTGCTGATTCTCCTCTCTAATTTTTCTTATCATTGAGACAGTTTTTTCTCTAACAGTCATGTCCTCATCTGCACACATACCAAGAAGAAGTTGATCTGTGTGGGCGAAGTATGCATTTCTCTGGACAGCCTTCTTCACTATCGTCTCCTCCTCACTATTCAGGTGTTTCATATATAGCAGGGACTGGAATACGTTCCTTGAGCCGTGTGTTACGTAAGGGTGTATCTTGATGTAAAACCACATTGGAGCACTGAACTTTATTATTGTAATGACAATTCTTTTCAACTCATGGCTGGGTCTTGATGTTGCTACAAACAGCCTGAGGATTCTACTCCATAAGGTGTTCCACCTTGACACACAGGGAGGACCTGGCTCAATAGCAGCCAAGTCATCTTCAACAACACCTGTGATAACTCCTTTACAAATCCTATACAGGTATTTCTGATCCCATGACAGATCTTTCTCCACTTCATCATTAAACACAGGGAAATCAGGGAAACTGACTGGCTGGAAGGCGACAACTGGAAGCTCAGACAAAGACTCCTTGATCTACTTTCCAATGGAACCACGCCAATGCTCAGGACCACTTGGTTTACCATCATAGTGATAAAAAACTGCGCGGAAAGGCAGCTCATTTCCGTGAAGCTGACATATGAAATAATGGAGCGGGTGACCAAGTAACATTTCAAGATGATGAATGACTCCATTTTCTGATCCTACATTTACATTGGTTCCATCACAACCAACACACACAATGGGCTGCTGGGTTAGATTTTTCTCCACCAGAAACTCGTGAATAGTTTTGGCAATCTGCTTTCCGTGTCCAGTCTTGGGAGTCACATGTGTGAGATATTCATTGCCATGATGACATAATGATCTTTCACCATCATCCTCGAACTCCATTTCTCGGTCTTCTCATTCTTTATCATCACACGAGTGGCGGTCTTCTTACCATCAAAATAGAGTGACGTCAAATTATCTAAACTAGCCATCTCAATTTCTTGCCTCTTAAATCGGTATTTTTGTCTCGCATCCCGCAGCTTATGTGGTCCAATAACCTGACTCTTGTCATCTTTTGTGATAATGCCATAGTCAGTTAAGGTGGCAGTAGCAATGGCAGCTCCAGCATAATCACTAATCAAGTATCGGTCACAAGCGGCAGCCAGTGTAGGGAGTCTTGTCCGGTTCTGTGAACTGGTGTCTGTCAGAGCCCTTGGATCAGGGACAAAATCAGCATCAGTATTGACGAGAGGAATATCTCTTGAATCATCTGAATTATCCTCAACATAAGGAATATCTCCAGCTACCAGATATCTACATTACAGTACAGTAACACAACATTGAGAAATGAAATGAGAAAAGGCTGATAATCAATATAGACATAGCACCATGCTCATCTGCAACAAGACAACTTAAATGAAATAAGAGATATGAAAAAAAAAGTTGATAAACACTGAACAGAACATTGCACCGCCACAGCGGCTGTTTGGCTAGTACTGTAGGTAAATTTAAAAATTTCAGTAGAAAATGCGGCAGACTAAACCTCGACATATCAGCTTCAAATTTGGCATGGAGTCTTAGATATGTATAAGGAACAATGCCTGAAGAGTGCAGCTTTGAGCAAAATTTCACTGCCCCCTACTGTACAGTATACCCAAAACCAAACCCAGGGCCTCCAGGAATAAAAGGAGACTGTTACACATGAACCGTGCGGCGGTTGACAAAGTTAAGAAGAAAACTCAGAAATTCGAGACGCGGGTTAGGACATGTGATGATCTGGACAGAAGGGTGAATGCCAGATCCAGGAACCAAGCAAAGTCAGAGTGTAGAAGGACTGAAAAGAGTTCCAGAGGCGGATTCTGAGTGAGATCAAGTCCAGCCCAAAGGCGTTTTACCGCTACGTAAAGTCGAAATTAAAAACACGAGTAGGCGTACCGGACTTGAGGCTTGAAGAGGGTAGTTACACATATTCTGACCAGGACAAGACGGAGACGTTGAACAGATTCTTTTCCTCGGTGTTCACAAGAGAGGATGCGAACAATCCTCCTGCATTTGAGGGCAGACGATTGGATACAGTGCTTACCCACATTGTGTTCTCAGAAGAGGGTATAAGAAATAAATTGTAAAATCTAAAGATTGATAAGAGTCCCAGCCCTTTCATGGCATATCCCGGAGTGTTAAGACAGTTGTGCAAACTGAAGATCCTGTTCTGTAAAGGCTTGGATGAGCAAAAGGTCCCCAGTGATTGGAAAATGGCTTATATTCAAGAAGGGTGATCGTCACTCCACGAACAAATATAGACCGATGAGCCTGACCAGCATAGTATGTAAGTGCTTGGAAGCATTATAAGAGATGCCATGATGGAACATCTACTACGAAACAACCTTGTAAATGACTGGCAACACGGTTTTATGCCATGACGCTCCTACTTCACACATTACTCTAGGTATTGGATGTCTGTACCCAAATTCTGGAACAGGGTGGTAATATCGAAAATATTTACCTAGATTTTGCCAAGGCTTTCGACAGCATACCTCATGAAAGGCTGAGAATTAAACTGGAAGAGTACGGGATTCGGGAAGTGCGTAGTGATTAATGGTACGGAATCGTCATGTGTACACGTGACCACCAGGGTACCACAGGGCAGTGTATTGGGGCCGTTGTTGTTTGTTTGTTTCATAAATGACATGCCGTAAGCTATACACTCCTCCATACAAATGTTTGCGGACTGAGAAGAGCTACAGAAAGATCTCTGTGATCTTCAAGAATAGTCGAAGAAATGGCTGCTAAGATTTAATATCATGAAAGTGTAAGAGGATGCACCTGGGTCGTACCAACAGTACGAAGAAACTGCATTAATAGAGACCGAATGCCATTGTGAGAAAAGGGTGAATCAAGCTACTAAGCTAGTAAGTCTTAAAAGAACGTCGTTCAGATATCTACACTGTGCGGCCTTCGTAACAATCTTCAAGAGTTAGGTGCTTCTCCGTCTGCAGTACTGTCATCCTGTCTGCTCCCCGAGATTCAAAATGTCCAAAATGTCCAAAGGAAGGCCACCAGACTGGTCTCTGCACTACAGCACCTCAGTTATCCAGAGAGTTGAACGCCTGCAACTGCCTAGCTTATACTACAGACGGCCAAGGGGAGACTAAATTGAAGGGTATAAACATCTTAAAGGGCACTACTCAGTCGAGTGTCTATGTCTGGAGCTGGCGGACACCCGCCCCACAAGGAGTCACAGCTCAAGGTTGAAGAAGTCACAAGTTCAAAAAAACTGTGAGGGGGGGGAACTTTATCGGAGCGAGAATTGTGAATGAACTCTTGAGATAACCTACCAAGAGTGTTGTGACGGCACCGAGTGTGAGATTTTTCAAGACCAGACTTGACCAACACTGGAGGAGGCTCAGATACATTCAGGAGCCGGTGCATGTCCAGTACTTTTCAACAGTTCGTAACAGAAACATGACCGACCGCTCAAGCGGCGAACGAGCCGATCAGTGGTGAAGAGGATAAAAGTAAACAAAGTAAACAAAATAACCACAACAAAACACAACCACAACAAAACACAACTATAACAAAACACAGCCACAACAAAACACAACCACAACAAAACACAACCACAACAAAACACAACCACAACAAAACACAACCACAACAAAACACAGCCACAACAAAACACAACCACAACAAAACACAACCACAACAAAACACAACAACAACAAAACACAACCATAACAAAACACAACAACAACAAAACACAACCACAACAAAACACAACTATAACAAAACACAACCATAACAAAACACAACCACAACAAAACACAACCACAACAAAACACAACAACAACAAAACACAACCATAACAAAACACAACAACAACAAAACACAACCACAACAAAACACAACTATAACAAAACACAACCACAACAAAACACAACAACAACAAAACACAACCACAACAAAACACAACCACAACAAAACACAACCACAACAAAACACAACCACAACAAAACACAACCACAACAAAACTCAACCATAACGAAATACAACCACAACAAAACACAACCACAACAAAACACAACCACAACAAAACACAACAACAACAAAACACAACCATAACAAAACACAACCACAACAAAACACAACCACAACAAAACACAACCACAACAAAACACAACCACAACAAAACACAACTATAACAAAACATAACCATAACAAAACACAACCACAACAAAACACAACCATAACAAAACACAACCATAACGAAGCACAACCACAACAAAACACAACCATAACGAAATACAACCACAACAAAACACAACCACAACAAAACACAACCACAACAAAACACAACCACAACAAAACACAACCACAACAAAACACAACCACAACAAAACACAACTATAACAAAACACAACCATAACAAAACACAACCACAACAAAACACAACCATAACAAAACACAACCATAACGAAGCACAACCACAACAAAACACAACCATAACGAAACACAACCACAACAAAACACAACTATAACAAAACACAACCATAACAAAACACAACCACAACAAAACACAACCATAACAAAACACAACCACAACAAAACACAACCACAACAAAACACAACCATAACGAAATACAACCACAACAAAACACAACCACAACAAAACACAACCACAACAAAACACAACCACAACAAAACACAACCACAACAAAGCACAACCACAACAAAACTCAACCATAACGAAATACAACCACAACAAAACACAACCACAACAAAACACAACCACAACAAAACACAACCACAACAAAACACAACCATAACGAAATACAACCACAACAAAACACAACCACAACAAAACACAACCACAACAAAACACAACCACAACAAAACACAACCACAACAAAGCACAACCACAACAAAACTCAACCATAACGAAATACAACCACAACAAAACACAACCACAACAAAACACAACCACAACAAAACACAACCACAACAAAATACAACCACAACAAAACACAACCACAACAAAACACAACCACAACAAAACACAACCACAACAAAACACTACCATGGGTTAGTCACTCATCCCATCTGTCCTGTTTCTACACCTAGAGTGATACTCTCAGATAACGGGGCAGAATTTAAATAACTCTTAACAGCAATATATCAACATTACGACATCACACAAGCCTGCACATCCGCCTACCATCCATCCTCAAATGGGTTGGTCGAGCGTACACATCGTAAAATTCTTGAGATTCTTTGACACGTGGTGAATCCGATGCACAGTTCCTGGGAGGACTGGCTACCACAAGTAGCAGCATCCATCAATAGATCTATCAATATCTTTACAGGCAAACCGATAAACACTTGCCCTATGATCAACTAGCAGGAACCCCACAACATGTGTACAACATAGATGACTATGCCAAAAAGCAAATCAATGTTTTCACAAGCATCCATGGGAAAGTACGAAAACATTTAGCAGCCTCACGAGCTGAAATGATCCGCAAGCAACATAAAAACG
Source organism: Homarus gammarus (assembly GCA_958450375.1). Lineage (NCBI taxonomy): Eukaryota > Metazoa > Arthropoda > Malacostraca > Decapoda > Nephropidae > Homarus > Homarus gammarus. The sequence continues at coordinate 3,870,708 of CAUDMG010003255.1, forward strand.
CCAAGCCCGTAACCCTAGAAACAGGAGACACAGTAATGATAAAAGCGCCGGACCGCATCTCAAAACTTGCGCCTAAATTCCAAGTAGTTGAGCCAACAATAAACGTCACAGACATAGGACATGTAAATAGAATGAAAAAGTCAGCAGAGACTTAGTAGGAGCCCCCCCACCCCTCTGCTCAACACAACACAACATTAGACAATATATATTTTCAAAAACTGCGATCAGCAAACAAGAAACATTAATTATCCTCGCCCCTTTCAGGCATGGCTTGGATATCGCTTCTCCTGTTGGCATGGAGTGCTGTAGCAACAGCAGCATCCTCAGCAGGTATCATCAAACCCGGAGCTCTAGTTGCCCCACTGGGCAAAGTACTTGTAGTGGAAGACGTCGTAACTCTCAAGTACCAGCTCCGTGGTTTAGTGCGCATGCCTGTGCACCTGAAGTCAATAGCTGTCCACATTGAAACAGTTATGCACACCCTGCAAGACCTCGAACAACAGTTTACCCTCTCTACAACCCTTCGACAAACCATCTCACTTCAAAACGCCCATATGAAGAGTCTACTGGAGGGCGTAACGCACTTCGAGGGAAAGCTACCTGTGTCTCCTGAAGACATGGGGAATAAGGTACATTCTCATCGGCGTCAAAAACATGGTCTATTTGATTTTGTTAGTTTAATAAGTAACACCTTGTTTGGTACGGCAACCCCAGAAGATGTAGCTAAACTAGGGAAACGGATGAACGCAGTGTCAGAAGCGGTCATGAAACAGAATAGGGCCATTGTGCAGTCCTACAAGGCAGTACGGACTCTGAACTCTCAGATGAATGTTATTTTTGACGAAACTAATCAACTAACACGTGTTGTCCATGGATTCACACTGCCAATGCCTAGACAAGAATGGCTACTCTGCTTTGATTATAATAATAATAATAATAATAATAATAATAATAATAATAATAATAATAATAATAATAATAATAATAATAATAATAATAATAATAAGTAAGGATTTATTGAAAAAGTTCTGCAGCCCGAAGGCTGAAAATATACATTAGACATAAATGACTTATTACATACATTGGTAGCTTAACAAAAGCCTTCATTAGATAAAGGTAAAGGAACATACAGTGAACATACAGAATATATGCATGCAGCTGACGTCCCTGTGCAAGCTCTCACAGTTACCATGATAGGATCATAGCTGATTTAGTGATTTTTTTTTTTTTTTTTTTACGTGGATTAGCCCACCCGGGCACAGGTCACTGACCCACATCAGGGCCTGGGGGGCGAAAATATAATAATAATAATAATAATAATAATAATAATAATAATAATAATAATAATAATAATAATAATAATAATAATAATAATAATAATAATAATAATAATTAATAAAAATTTTAATAAATAAAATAATAGTAATAATAAAAAAATAATAACCATATATTATACAAAAATAAAAAATAAATCAAGAGTGAGAAACGACATACATTATGTATGTTGTGTTGTCAACAGTAAAAGAAACAATTGAGACCCTGCAATTGTGTGTAAATGAGGCAGGAAGTCAGATCAGCAACCTGGGACTTGGTCACAATTTTGGTGGTGCCATTATGCTTCCATTATCTTCCCAGGCGGTAGTACCTCCCTATTTGGTAGCTGCCTACTACCTACAGTACTACCTACAGGTAGTAGGTCATGTAGATGCACATCTGTAGCCGCTTTACATATAGCTGAAACTTACTAGCATCTAACTTCTATCTTTCAGGTGCATGGCTTGGAATATTATTACCCCTTATTGGAGGCAACCTTAACAAATGAGGAAATAATAATACACATTCCACTAAAATCACAGAGGAAGTTTAATGCATAGCATTTGGAACCCTTTCCATTGAAGGTGAATGACGATCTTTTGGTTCTGAACAGAAAAACTGAAGTAATGGTGGTTTCAGAAGATTGTTCGTCAGCTACTGTGACTAAGCATGAAATCCTAAATCAATGTCAGTCAACAAACTTACACTTACATGTATGTCCTGCTTATGCTTTCGCTTGCACCCGGGCTGCAGAAGCTACTTGTGAACAAGCTATTGTACAAGCTAATGCTCTACAGCTCTGCAGCAATGTGAATACACTCCAATACCTCGTAGGTTAGTGTTTCACTTGCATGTCAATAATGTGCAATATTTTTATTTCCCAAAGCATACCAGTGCAATACTCATATGTTAGGGTGTAGGTAAGCATATGGTAGTAGAAGGTTATCATATAGCACCAGACTATTGTGAGCTCAACAGTAATGCAGTCACAGCCTTGCCTACTCACCATCATCTTGCATTTGTATCAAACATTACTTCTGAACTGGAACCCATACCATTTTTACTGAATATCAATTTCATCAGCCTTTATATTGTCTCTGATAAGCTTAAACTTCTGTCTTACACTAATGAAACACAGTTTCCTGCATTACAGGATGCTCTTCCTTTTTATTTATCTTCCAGAGTAATCCTACCTGGTTTTATCATACCTGCTATTATATTTGTCATTTCCTTGACTGTTACGATATTTTGTTACAGGAAAATGTCCTCTAGATGCACATAGTTTCCAAGAAAACTTTCCAAAAGGCATTGAAAAAGCATGTGCAAGAGGCAACAGTTTTGCTAAAGCACACTTTATTGGAACATGGTTTGGTGTACCTGGGATTTAAACCGTGAGAACTCGGTTGGTGGTGGCCGAGCACCTTTGCTTTATATAAATATTCATCCAAATGAATAACACCAAATTATTCACCAAGTGATTCACCATGTTATTCACGACTCTAGATCACTTGGCTTGCATCTCTCTCAAGGGTCGAGCCAGGGTCAGCTGATTCAGTAAACACCACTGGCTCGCTACCATTCTCTAGCTCCTAAGAAAGGGGCAATTCACTCCATACCACTAAACAAGGAAGTTCACACTTAACAGAAGTGTTATGTCAAAGTGATATTCACAACACATCCCTGGAGAGAATTCATAATTTATTCTCTCAGATTATATCTATGTATATACAATACCTGCTGCATCAATAAAACAGAAAGCGCCAAGAAGTGTTTACATCAAGCGTGTCACTTAAGACTCCCAGAACTTAATTAAAACAATTAGTGTGATACCAAAACAGCTATCACAGCATTACCTCAACAAAACACTGCCCGAACAAAATATTGCCTCAACAAAACATTCCCTCAACAAAACATTCCCTCAACAAAACATTCATTCAACAAAACATTCCCTCAACAAAATAATCCTTCAAGAAAACATTCCCTCAACAAAACATTCCCTCAACAAAACATTCCCTCAACAAAACATTCATTCAACAAAACATTCATTCAACAAAACATTCCCTCAACAAAACATTCCCTCAACAAAACATTCCCTCAACAAAACATTCCCTCAACAAAACGTTATCTCAACAAAAGATTCCCTCAACAAAAGATTCCTTCAACAAAAGATTCCTTCAACAAAACGTTCTTTCAACAAAACGTTATCTCAACAAAAGATTCCCTCAACAAAACGTTCCCTCAACAAAACATTCCTGAACAAAACATTCCCTCAACAAAACATTCCCTCAACAAAACATTCCCTCAACAAAACATTCCCTCAATAAGACATTCCTTCAACAAAACATTCCCTCAACAAAACATTCCTTCAACAAAACGTTCCCTTAACAAAAGATTCCTTCAACAAAACATTCCCTCAACAAAACATTCCTTCAATAAAACATTCCTTCAACAAAACATTCCCTCAACAAAACATTCCTTCGACAAAATATTCATTCAACAAAACATTCCCTCAACAAAACATTCCCTCAACAAAACATTCCTTCAACAAAACGTTCCCTCATAAAACATTCCTTCAACAAAACATTCCCTCAACAAAACTTTCCCTCAACAAAACATTCCCTCAACAAAACGTTCTCTCAACAGAACATTCCCTCAACAAAACATTCCTTCAACAAAACATTGCCTCAAGAAAACATTGCTGCAACAAAACACTGCCTCTACAAAACACTGCTTCGACAAAAAACTGCCCCGACAAAACATTGCCTCAACAAAGCTCTCCCTCAAAAAATCATTCCCTGAACAAAACACTGCCTCTACAAAACATTGCCTCAACAAAACACTGCTTCAGCAAAACACTGGCTCAACAAAACATTGCCTCTACAAAACACTGCTTCAACAAAACACTGCCTCAACAGCACATTGCCTCAACAAAACACTGCCTCAACAAAACATTGCCTCAACAAAACATTGCTTCAACAAAATATTGCTTCAGCAAAACACTGCCTCAACCAATAGTTGCCTAAGCAAAACATTGCTTCAACAAAATATTGCTTCAGCAAAACATTGTCTCAACCAATATTTACCTAAAGAAAATAATTTCCCAATAAAACATTCCTCAACAAAACACTGCCTCTACAAAACATTACCTCAACAAAAAATTGCCTCAACGAACGACTGTCCCAACCAATATTTTCATCAACAAAACATTGCCTCATCAAAATGTTGAATCAACAAAACATTGCCTCAATAAAACGCTAAGATAATATTGTCTCAAAAATATTGCTTCAAGAAAACAGTTTCAACATAACACTGCCTGAACAAAACATTGTCTCATCTAAGCTTTGCCTCAAGAAAATACTGCCTCGACACAACATTCCTTCGGCAAAATATTGCCTAAAAAAAGACACTGCCTCAACAAAGTAATGCCTCAACAAAAAGGTACCTAAACAAAACATTTATGAACGAGACACTGCCTCAACAAAACACTGCTTCAATCAATATTTGTCCCAACAAAACATTGCATCATCAAAGCACTGTTTCAACAGAACATTTCCTCAACAAAACACTGCCTCAAAAATATTGCTTCAGCAAAGCATTACATCAACATATATTGTCTCAAGAAAACATTGCCTCAACAAAACACAGCCACAACAAATCCTTGCATCATCAAAACATTGCATCGTTAAAGCATTGCTTTAATAGAACATTGCCTCAACAAAACACTGTATCAAAAATATTGCTTCAACATAACATTGCATTAACAGATAATTTTATGAACAAAACATTGCCTCAGCAGAACAAAACCCCAACAAAACACTCACAAACATTGTCCCAAAAAATATTACCTCTACAAAACAAGGCCTTAACAAAACACTGCCTCAACAAAACACTGCCTCGGCAAAACATTGCCTCAGCTAAAGAGTTTCTCAACAAAACACTGCCTTCCCAAAACAGCGCCTCGACAAAACAGTGCATCTACAAAACACTGTCTCTATAAATCATTACCTCAATAAAACATTGTCTCAACAAAGTAGTGCCTCAAAAATATTGCCTTAACAAAACATTGCCTCAACAAAACACTGCCTCAAAAATATTGCTTCAAAAAAACATTACCCCAACAAAATATTACCTCATCATACTGTTACGACCATCCTCCTTTCACAGCTTATCCAGCTTCCACCACTGGTTGGTTACCAGCGGCTAGGGTCGTATGTACAGAAGCAGTAGATATCTCACAAGAGTGTCGAATTATCAATTTACCACTGTCTGCCCCATCAGTCTCCGGTAATTCCCCGACGATCGGTATAAGTGTACAGACAAACAACAGGCAGGTCGATTTCCACCAGGTCACAGAAACACACTTGTGCACTGTAGTCTTCTTTAATAAACAGTAATTCTCCACAACACTGTAACAGGGTAATGTCTTCACAGCTTAACTGCACACTTCAAATATATAGTCAGCACACTACCGATTTGCAATTCTTTAGTCTTCCAACTTTATATTAATCACAACACTTCCACAATACTTGCACAAAAATTGTCTGTAGATTTTCTGCTAGGCTTAGTCTTTACACTTGGAACAGAGGCGAGCAACTAACTGACTCCTGGGTTGGTTGGTGATATGGAGAGAAGAGAGCATTAGCTCTGAGGGTGCAAGAAGGGTACAGTACAAGGTAAAGTTCAGAAGTAGGAAATACAGGAGGAGGTTGACAGCAGGTGGACTATCCACCTGCTGTCAACCTCCTCCTATATTTCCCACTTCTGAACTTTACCTTGTACACTGACTCCTAGGCAGCCTGCGGCCCCTTATATATGGTTCTTCAGACGCTTAGAACATTCTAGCGATGTCCAAACGCGGGAGGTCGGCTCGAGACCCGCCCGGAGAATTCTAGTATGATCTAGGCTTACAATAAGAGGTAAATCAGAACAAAAGTGATGCAATACATTCTAGAATATTCTTACATAATTAATACATCAATATCATCAATATATGCTCGAAAATTTCATAAAATTTACCAAAAATAACTGCTGCATGGGACAGAATACAATCATAACACCTAGTTTACAAGATTATAATACGAAATTATGCCTCGGCATAACACAATCATTGCACCAAAACAAAAATTACATCACCAAAGCATTTCTTTAATAGAACAATGCCTCCAAAAATATTGCCTTAACAAAACACTGCCTAAACAAAATATTGCTTCAGCAAAACACTGCCTCAAACAATATTTGCCTCAACAAGACATTGCCTCAATAAAATATTGCCTCAACAAAACACTGCCTCAGCAGGAACTTGCCACAACAAAAAAATTGCCTCAACCAAACGCTGCCCCAATCAATAGTTTTCTCAACAAAACATTGAATCAACTTAACGTTGCCTCAACAAAACTCTCTACCAAAATTATTGCTTCAACAAATTATTGCCTCAACAAAATATTGCCTCAATAAAACACTGCCTCAACAAATTATTACTTCAACCACAATATTGCCTCAGTGAAATATTATCTCAACATATTATTGTCCCAACGAAATACTGCCTCAACACAACATTGCTTCAACGAAATATTGCTTCAACAAAGCACTGCCTCAACAAAATATTCCCTGAATATTACATCTGCTAATCAAGACGACTTCACTTCAACCTTCAGGCCAACACATTACCACATTAACGCTAAATCACATCCTGGCACATCAATATACAAGTACATGTTTCACCATAGCAACGCCTCACAATACACCACATGATCACGTCACAACACACTACCTCATCACACTGTAGCAACAGGCCACACACCTCACCTTAGAGTAACATGCACAAATGTCAACTGTAGTATAAGAATAATTTCGTGACTCGCCTGGTTAAATATTTTGATCAGGCGTCACGACTGGGGAGAGGCGAATACCGACACTGAGACAAGGCGGATCTCACTGGAGGTTTTCAAGCTGGTGACTTACCACTCCGGCAAAACCAAGAGATAAGAAACGATAACAAGTGATATAAAAGCAAGAGAATCTTATCGTGTAGAACACACTTATCAAATTTTCGGTCATAATCGTGGTAGGAGAATGATGAATCATAGGTGACTCATCGGGTAATGTAGGCAGGGACAGTTTTAGCAATGCGTGCGCTCACTTCTGTGCGTAATGTGTATATTTGTAGCACTGGCTCAAGGTGCACCGGGACTTGTCTGTTGTAGTGAATGGGTGTAGGGCGTTTATTTGTTTCTGTGCTGAATGTTATTTGTCTATCACTAAAAGGAACATATACTAATTTACTCTGCATCAAATTAGAGAAAAAAGTTGTAGCCATTGAATGATGTCAATAATATTGTGTAAGTGGTAGTAGACTGAATGATGGCAGTCATAAGAGTACTGCAGTGAGAAAGCTAAGACAATATCTCTACATTTCTGTTTAACAGCATTCACAATGCCAGTTTGCCTTATTTACCGAACTTATTTACCTGACGGCCACCCACTAGAGGTGACCATGCCGAGCGAAGGAGGACTGTGTAGGATCCTTCCAATAATCTTGATAATTTTGTCAAGGGCTATTTTGAAGCCCAGTACAAGTGACATATACCCTGAACAGTAGCATCCATAAACGCAACAGTATCGTTTAAATGTATATTTCTTCACACACATTCACTCATCATATAGTGTAAGTGATGCAACATATTTGTCAAGGTTTTTGTTTTTACTTTTTTCGTGGGTACACTTACTGAAGCAAACCCATTCATTGTCCAAAGTTCATTATCAGTACATTATTATTATTATTAGTATTATTATTATTACCCGACTGAAATGAAGTCGAGGGTTATAGATATACTTTCGATCCAGCTGTCTGTTCGTATACACAACCTTGCCCAAACAATAAATTCTGCATATTGTACTTAAATATCATTTCAATTAAACCTAAAATCAAAAGCAGAGGCAAATCGGAGGAACGGGTCATTCCTCTATTCTATTGGCTAAACTTTTACTTTTACCTTTATCCTCTTCGCCACTGCTCGGCTCGTCAGCCGCTTGAGAGATCGGTCACGTCTCTGTTATGCATTGTTGGCAAGTACTGGGCATGCACTGGCTCCTGAATGTGTCTGAACCCGCTCCAATGTTGATCAAGCCTGGTCTTCAAACAGCTCACACTCGGTGCCGTCACAACGCTCTCTGGCAGATTGTTCCAAGTGTTAACAGCTCACACTCCAAAAAAGTTATCCCTCACAGTTTTCTGGACTTGTGGCCTCTTCAACCTTGAGCTATGACCCCTTGTTGGGCGGGCATCCACTAGCTCCAAGTATGGACACTCGACTGAGTAGTGCCCTTTGAGATATTTTTACACATCAATAAGGTCTCCCCTTATCCGTCTGTAGTATAAGCTAGGCAGTTTCGGGCGCTCTAATCTCTCTGGATAGCTGAAGTGCCGAAGTACAGGCACCAGTCTGGTGGCCCTCCTTCCGACATTTTCTCTGAACGACCTTCTTATAACACCCATTAATTTAGTTGCTTGATTCACCTTCTTCTCACAATGGCCCGAGAACTTCACTTCATTGTCAACATACACACCCAAGTCCTTTTTGCATCCAGTCTCTATTAAAGCAGTTTCTTCGTCTCATTGGGACATGATATGCCTCCTTACCGTTGGCACGACCCAGGTGCGTCCTCTAACAATTCATGATATTGAATCTTAGCAGCCATTTCTTGACCATTCTTGAAGCTCACAGAGATAATTCTGCAGCTCTTCACAGTCTGTTTGATTCTTAATTCCCCCACCCTCCCCAAAAAATGGCACCGTCTGCAAACATGTGTATGGAGGAGTATATGGCTTCTGGCATGTCATTTATGAAACAACCAAACAACAATGAGCCCAATACACTGCCCTGTAGTTGTGAGGGGCGGAAAAGGGAACCTAAGCCTCTGTCCCCCTACTTAAACAATTACTCACCTTTCTGTCTTACTTCTGACCTGTGGTAGCATGGTTCTAGGGTAAGACACGTGGAACTGCAATAATGGTACCAAGATATGGGAAGAAAATAAAGATGGTCACTGTAGGAAAATAATAGCCCAAACAAACAATAAAAATGGTTTATTACAAAAATGCTAGACTTCTGCCTCCTTCCAGTACACACAACTACCATGAGTAACACTCATTTACTTCTCAACAAGATACAGTACATCTTCCGCATTCACCATCACTTGGTGTACCTTTTGACAACACACCACACTAATTTTATCCCCGTACACTTGAGTACCAACAATATAACTTCCAGTATACAATAAAATTGGTGTACTTTTCACAAAACCACATAACATTGTAATCACACCTAGTACATTGGAGCATCAACCGTATAGGTTACCTGAATATGTAGCTTGTAAATAATAATAGGACTCTGCATCAACCAAACAAGTTCCTATTAGAGCTACTGTGGTTACATTCGCCAAGAACAAGTGGCTTCCCTTGTAGTGGAAATTTCCCCTACAACTACAACTGCCGTTTGTCGCTGACTAGCCTATCCCTTTTCGGGTTCCCCAGCCAATGCCTCCTGGTCTAAGGTCGGCTACTAGCGACGCCTAACAAAGCGAGGTCAGCTATCAAGCCACGCCTACCTCCGCTATATAAGACCTCACCTCGCCGTGAAATTCCTTCTACCTACAGCCATGCAGCATGCAACACCTCCTCTGAGCAAGTTCCTCACCAACCAGCTCTCTCTACTCCACTCTTCTAACCACGCAGCAGCTTCCCAGCAACAAGCTGCACTGTACATTCAATATAATATATGTGCAGAGAACGCATTGTGATTTTCCTTTCTCCAACCCATCCTGAATGTGAGACAACATCACGAAACCCCACACCCTCATACTCTTGCTAGCTCTAACCATACATAGCACTGAGGAGATTATACACATGAATTCTCGGACAAATAAAACACCACAGTAATCTGTACTCAGCAGTGGACTCATATAACAACACTGCATGAGCGGATCATGTTTATGTCTCTCTCTCTCTGTACAGGATAGAAAACATGGTTGGAATGAGTTGACAAGGATTTCATACGTTTTAACTAGGCTGAAGGCACGTGAACAATACTTAAGCACATCAAAACTACATTAATTAATCACTGCATATTCCAACAAAATAACTTAGTCAGAAACACTTAATATGACGAGATGGAACGTGGACTGGACATCGGTAGCTTACCTCTGTACAGGATGGAAATCATGGGTGGAGTGAGAACTGAGAACTTCAGGCAGGGGCCCGCTGACTGTCTCTCCCACCCAGCGTTTCCCAACCGTGAGTTACCAAGACGTCACTTACAGAGAAATCGACAGACAATTAAGTTACTCATCACAGCGGTGTTTGAAAATGAGGCAAACGAACTCATTTTAATTTGCTCGGTTTGACTTTTCAAACAAAGTAGTGACTGAATTCTCAAAGACAAGAATAAAACTACTACAAATACTTATAATGGCAGTCTACAGGGGGCGAAGCAGATAGCTGAGCTTTTCCGTTAAACTCGAGCGATAAGTACGTTTTGTCTTTACATTTCAGACAATTATCTAACTTTTATAATACAAGACTGACAACACTTTCTATGTTTCCATCTGATCCTCTATAAACAGAGTACTCAACACATAATCTTTTCACACGAAATACTCTACACCTACAGATACAAGATGCCTTCAACATATACTCAATACATCTAGACTATTTCCTCTCACGGTAGGTAAACACAAGTGACTGTATGAGAAATTCATTCTCTCACAATTTCAAATTCGGGAACACCCTAGGAGATATACAGAAATACCCGAGTCCCTGATAGAGTAGACACAAAAAAACAGGAGGACTAAGACATACTGAACTGATTAGAGGACGTATGTGTCTACTTGGGGACTCAAAGGTTCATATGTTTTGTGGGCGCTGTAGCATAATAAGAATAATTAAGCGTTGAACGGACTAACCACACTAACATGACGATAACATGGTACCCCGCTTATCCCGGGAACACATGACGATTTTGTACCACTGACCACCACACACACTGCTTGCGATTATGTAGATTGCTCAATTCATTGCAGACCATTTCTGGAAGAGGTGGGTGAAGGAAAATCTCCCGACACTCCAGCGGCGAAAGAAGCACTGGGGACATCGTCATCATATCTGGACATCCTCTCCCAAGGAGCAAATGGATGCTAGGAAGGGCATTGGAGGCGGTACCTGGTGATGACGGCCTGGTGCGGCATGTCAAAGTGAAGACGAAGGACTCAGTGTTAATACGTCCAGTGACAAAGCTCTGCCTATTGGAGGGAGTTGGAGAGTGAGACTCCTTGCAGACAATGGGTTTCGTGCCAGCTCAACAGGGGGAGTGTTACCGTCACAGTAGGATAAACGAGAAGAGAGAGAGAAAGAGAGACAGGAGAGGGACAGAGTGTTGACAACGAACTTTGCTGAGGTCTTAAATGTGAAACAGATGGCCCTCGCCTCGGGCTGACTCGCTCCCTGTGGGGTTCAGAAGATATTCTCTAGCCGTCCAGTGAGCTAACAAGTCAGGGAGCTAATAAATCCTACATTAGACCCAAAACACCCCACTCTTCTCAAATATGTCATATGTAGTTGCTAATAGTAAAGGAACGTACGAATGAATTAATTATCTCATATGTAATATATGTATTTTGTACTCTGCAGGTTTTGACAGAATAAAGAACAATCGAGTCCTACGTGCAAGGGTCTCATTAGTATCCCACAGTCGCTCATTCGGCGATTACAGAGGTGTTCACAAGAAAGGATGCGAACAATCTTCCTACATTTGAGGAAAGGCAGTTTGATACAGCGCTGACCCACATTGTGTTCCGAGAAGAGGTTATAAGAATTAAATTGTCAAAGCTAAAGGTTTATAAGACTCCCGGCCCTAACATGGTTCATCCCAGCGTGATAAGAAAGGTGCGCAACGAACTTGCTGAGTTCCTGAAGATCCGGTTCTGTAGATACTTGATGAGCAAAAGGTCCCAGTGATTCGAAAATGGCTTATGTGAGTCCTATTTGCATAATTATGGACCTGTAAGCCTGACTAGCATACGAGTAGTGTGTAAAGTACTTTAGAGCATTATAAGAGGCGCTATGATGGGACACTACTACGAAACAACCTTGCAAAGGAGTGCCAGTACCTGTTTTCTGCCGGGACGCTCCTGTTTAGCACAATTACTCAAGGTAATGGGTGTTTGGATCCAAATTCTGGAACAGGGTGCCAATATTGACAATATATACCTTGATTTTACCAAGGCTTTCGACAGCATACCCGAAATCCCCATGAAAAGCTGAAAATTAAACTGGAAGTGTACGGGATTCGGGAAGTGTCCTGGCGTGAATGAGCATGCTTCCGCTTTCTTTGGTATGCTCCTGCTATGGACAGATCGCCTCCAGTGGGCAGGGTACCCGCGTGCATTAGCAGTAGGTGAAGCGGTGTGAGTGCTTCTAGGTCTCTCGGGTCATTGGATACTGGGGTGATGGTACTCACGTTGACAATCTCTTCCACGGCTTAGAACAGGGTGTTTAGTCGCTCGTTGTCTAGCACCTGTGTGCCCAACACCCCCTGGAGAACCTTCTTCATCGTGCGGATCTGACGCTCCCATATTACACCCATGTGAGCAGCAGTTGGAGGGTTGAACTCCCATTCTATTTGCCTCTGCAAGAGTGTGTTCCTAACAATGTTACTGCTGTTCCATTTACTCAACGCCTCCCGAAGTTCTCTGTTCACTCCAATCATGTTGATTCCATTGTCGGATCTGATGCGCTTGGGAGGTCCTCTGCGGGATGTGAACTTCGTCATGGCGTTGATGAATGAGTCTGTGTTCAGTGAGGTGAGGTGAGGACTTCCAGGCATATAGTTCAGGTGGCCAGACATGTAAACAAGCATCCCCATCTTTTCGCCCGGGCCCGGCCTTGTTTAACCATAAAGGGACCAAAACAGTCGACTCCAGTGCAAGTGAATGGCCGATCTTCTAGATGCACCCGGTCCTCTGGCAGGTCAGCTTGGCGTTGGTGGGTACGCTTCCAATTGCTTCTTCGACAAATTGCACACGTACGCAGTACTCGGTCGATCAACTTACGGCACTTGGGTATCCAATATGTCTCGCGTAGCGCTGCTAGAGTGTGCTCGTGTCCTGAGTGGACAGCCATGGTCGAATGTACCTCTTGTACGATAAGTTCTGTGGTTTTGTCCCTGGGTAACAGTATGGGGTTTCTTTGGTCTGGATGGAGAGCAGCACGCTTCAGTCGGTCGCCTACTCTGATCAGACCGTCTGCACCCAGGTAAGGTTCCAGTCTGCTTACGTCACCAGTCCTGACGGAGTGTCCTCATTCCAGCGTGTCCATCTTGTGGGGAAATCCCTTCCTTTGTATCAGGCTTAAGACAGCTAATCTTGCCTCATCCAACTCGCTGATCTTTAGTCGATCTTCTTGGTGACGTTCTTCCTTTGGATCGCTGAAGCGCACTGTATGAACCTCCTATGCCACCTCACAACTTTCAATAGCTTATACCCTTTTAGGGTACTCTCCCCCTGGTCAGTGCTCGTTGCCAGTACTGTTGCTTCTCCTTTTACCTCCGGGTCTCCATCTGCAAGGTTTGTAATCGGCTTTGGGTTCTTTGGTCAATATTTTTTTTTTTTTTTTTTTTTTTTTTTTCAACAAAAGAAAGGGGGGTCCCTGAATCCACCTGCAGTCCTTGTTCAATTCTGCCCCATGCAGTCCACGGCTGGCATCATGAGCAGGGTTTTGGTTGGAGCTCACGCATCGCTATTGTTCTGCATCAGAATTCTCATGTATCGTTGCAATTTGGTTTGCCACAAAGGTATGGAAGTGCCGTTCTGCATTTTGTATGTACAGTAGTGAAGGGTGACCAAGCTGTCTGTCTAGAACACTGATCTGTCGACCTGCAGCTCTAGTTCTTCTCTCACTTGTTTGTCTGCTTTGGCCGCTAACACTGCCGCACATAGCCGAGGTATGTTTTGCTGTTTCAGAGGAGCTACCTTGGCTCTGCCACACACAAAGGAGGTAGAGTGGGCTCCGTCTCCACTTGTGATCCTGAGGTAGGATACAGCCCCGTGTGCTTGCTGGGAGGCATCGCAGAAGTGGTGCAGTTGTACCATAGTTGTTGGATTTGCACATTTAGGGTGGTAACATCGAGGGATACATACTTGGGACAAGTGGTGAAGTTCATTTAGCCACTGCCGCCAAGCAGCTTTGTTGTGTTTGGTCATTTGCTCATCCCACCCGATAGTTGATCGTCTGTCCACCACAGGAAGCGCAGGGCGTCTCGATGCTCAGACAGTACTCGTACCTGGTGGAACATAGCCTCGATATCAGCCATGAGTGCCACACTTTCTTGTCGGAACCTAATGAGGACTCCCATCAATTTGTTGTTGAGGTCTGACCCTTGCATCACTTGGCTGTTCAGGGACACTGACTCATACTTTGCTGCACAGTCAAAAACTATTCTCAACTTCCTGGGCTTATTTTGGTTCAATACTGGGTGATGTGGGAGATACTGGCCCAGTTATGGTCCATCCTAGAAGTGTGCGCACCGCGAACGGCTCTCTGTTCTCCCCGGTCTTTACTTCTAACGGTGTTAGGGCTTGTGGTATATCCAACCCTCTCTGGAGATCCACTCTTTCCGGTGCATGAAGAGGTGTGGCTCCTTGGAGTTGCCTCCACTTGGCAACGGCTTTGGTGTCCGCAGCCTAACGAGGATTCTGGGAATGTTGCTGTATCGACTTCTTCTTATTCCGACGCTAGTCACCTTTAGATCGATCTCTTTGGCCTTCACTCTCCTTCAGGATCGTGCCTATGGAGATTGAAACAGACTTCCCTGTTATTCGTAGTCTGTTAGCTAGGCTCTCGGTGCAGTAAGATCTGTTGCTGCTTGAGTCCAAGACTGCTCCGGTGATCACTGTTGTATTCGTTTCTCGCCTTATCTCCCCGACCTTGACCTTTAATATGTTGGGGAGTGCAGCTCTGCCTGGATCTACTAGATATACGTCTTCACCTTGCGCAGGATGTAAAGGAGTGCCCAATAAACTAGCCCCCTCCAGGGCAACCCAAAAAAATCTAAAAATCTCATATGTTCCCTCACACTGGTTATTTTCTCGATCGTAAATATCTTGGGCCCATATATACGGGTTTTCTTGGTTCGTGGTCACCAGTGCAACCTGCCTGTTTCCAGCCCTTTTCTCCGTAGTTCTCGAACTGGATTCGGGTTTTCATGGCCTAGCTCCACTGGTCGTTGATTTCGGTGCTGACATGATGGCCTTGAGTTGACAGTCACCTAGCTTCTGCCGCTTATGGTCGGGTGACACTTCTGACTGGTGTACATCCATGGTGGAAGCTCTTTTTATCCCTTGAAAACTGATTAAGAGTTCCTTTCTTGATGGTTTGTCCTGGTTTGGCGTGTTATTGCGCATAGAATTTCTCGAGGAGCGCAGGAGATTCGAGTTGAAGCTATAGCAGCCATCTATGCTCCACCTTGTCTTCTGGATGCACTCGGCCATCCTGTGAGCGCGATCTAAGCAGGTGAAACAGCGACGTTCTCCACGTCGACATGTTGAGGAATGCTTGGCATCTCTGCAGAGGATGATATCCAGGGCACAACGGGCAAGTACGGTCATCCTTTCCTCTAACCTCCTCTCTTCCAGGAGTCACTAGGCCCACAGGTCTCTTTCCTGATGAGGAAGGGTATGGGTGTGAGCCTCTTTATCTCCCGCTCGGCTCTTCAAGATACACCCGAGATCAACCTCCTGAACACCGGAGAGCCCACCCACATTAGGGGAGGAAGGCTAGATCTAACCTTCGTCTCCAGTGCACTACAGCCTTCGGCGTCCTGGCAGCTACACCCCACGCTGACCAGCGACCACTTTGCCACCCTAACAACACTGAACGTGAACAAACTCCCCATTCCACCCCCGCCGAGATGGAGATACAATACCCAAAAGGCAGACTGGGAACTCTATAAGAAACACCTGGCTAAGTGGCGGGCAAAATCCCAGCCGGCCGGCGCAGCACCCGTGGACGAGACAACCCTCCACCAACAATTGGTCGAGGCGTTTCACCAAGCGGCAGAAGAGGCTATTCCAAAAACAAAACCTACATTAAGACAGTACAAGGATTACTGGTACTACTGTCCCAGGGTGAAAGAACTCAACCACAGAGTGAACTTGGCCCGAAGAAACTACAGAAGACATCCCACAGAAACAAACAGACATCTCCTGTAAGTCATAGCCAAGGATACCAGGGAAGAGAAGGAAGAAATCAAAAGCGTAAGCTAGCTCAAGTGGTGCTCCGAACTGAACGAGCACACCTCCTTCGGCAAAATTTGGGCCCAGATCCGAAGGGCATCTGGGAAGGCAACACCACCAACAACAACCCTCGCAACCCAGAAGAGGAAGCCGAGAGACTTGCAAGACTGTTCTCTGACCGAGCAGCAACGAAAAACCTCCCGAGACAGGCGGAGGAGACACAACGGCGTCTGCAACAGGCCAGACTCTAGATGATCGAAGAGGCCTGCAATAGTGAAGATGACACCAATAGACCCTTCATCCAGCAAGAACTCCAGAAATCGATAAAACGAAACAAGGACACAGCACCAGGGGCCGACAGGATAGCCTGCTCCATGCTTTTCCATGCCGGAGAAGCCGGGCACGAGGCTTTGCTACAAGTCATCAATGCTTTGTGGACAGCACAAAGACTTCCACCGGAATGGAAGAAGGCAGATATACAGCCCATTCCGAAGCCCAGAGAACCAGACAAACCGAGACCCATCTCCCTTCTCAGCTGCATAGCAAAGACGGGAGAAAGAATGGCTCTCAACAGACTCAAGTGGAAAGTCGGCAGCCCACACCCTCACATTTTTGCTTACACCGAGAACACCGGCACAGGCAACAACATCGCCGAGATACTCAGCACAGTGGACAATAAACCAGCTCTGGTGGTCTTCCTTGATCTGGAGAAGGCCTTCGAACTAGCAAATCCACTGGCCATTATAACGACGCTCGCTGAAAAAGGCGTTGGTGGTCTTCCTCGAACCTGGAGAAGGCCATCAAACTAGCAAATCCACTGGCCATTATAACGACGCTCGCTGAAAAAGGCGATGGTGGTCTTCCTCGACCTGGAGAAGGCCTTCGAACTAACAAATCTACTGGCCATTATAACGACGCCCGCTGAAAAAGGCGTCAAAGGAAGGTTGCTGGGGTGGATCCAGAACTACCTCACACAGAGAGAAGCAAGAGTACGCTTTCAGGGAGCAACCTCAAGCTACAGGGTCCACGAAAACGGAACCCCACAAGGAGGCATCCTCAGTCCAATGCTGTTCAATGTCCTGATGGAAAATCTAGTCAGACTTCCTTTCAGACAAACAGCCAAGCTCCTCTGCTATGCAGACGACTTACAGCTCATAATAAGAGGAGCAAACAGACTAGCCAACACGCAACATGCACTCCAACTTATAGAAAAGGAGTGCAACAGACTTGGACTCAAGATAAATCCAGCCAAGTCGAAAGTGATGGCCATCTACACAGACACACCAAACATGATGCTCTCCATACAAAACACGTTGGTAGTCTAGACCAACACCCACCAGTGTCTTGGAATCTGGTTCGACCAGAAACTCACTTTTAAGCCGCAACTCGAGTATCTCAGGCACAGGACGAAGAGCAGACACAATATAATGAGGTCTCTCACCAGCACAACCGCAGGAGCGAACATACACGTGCTCAAAGCCTACTACACGGCCGCCATCAGATCTCTGGTAGATTACAGTGCTCCAGCACTCATTGGACTGAGAGAAGACCAGATAGCTAAGCTAGAAGTTATCCAAAATAACGGTCTCAGGGCCATGCTTGGAGCACCCATGTGGACCAGAATTTACAATTTGCAAATGGAAACTGAACTACCACCCCTGGCAGTACGAGTCAAGCAGGCGACAGCCGGTATCCTCGCCAAAATCTGCCAAAACGCGAATCACTGTCTCCCTCCACCTCGACCACAGAGTGGGAGGGGCCACCTGGTCGTACGAGGCAAGCAAGGTCATCCGACACCTGCAAGCAAAACACTCGTCAAGAACGACCAAGACATACGAGACAATGATTACGTAGTTCCTTCACCATGGAGCCCCCTACTAGCCACATTAAAAATTACCGAACTAGGTGATAGCACAGCCAACCTCCAGAAGGAGGACCTCAAAAGAATGACCCTGGAAGCCAAAACCAATGAGACACCAGCGAATGCAGCATCATACTTCACAGACGGCTCGGTGGACCCAAAACATCATACATCCGGAGCGGCCTTCTACACCCAAGGTCAGACCCTCCTATGGAGGCTTTCTAATGACTGCTCCACCCTACAAACAGAGTTGGTAGCAATCTCAAAGGCCCTACAACACGCGGCAACACAACACAACAAGTCCATTATAATTCACACGGACTCAAAACCGGCCACGCAGGCGCTCCAACACAGTCAACCAAGAGACAACGTCCACATCATAACCTCGTATCCTCACACAGCTACAGGACTTCCAAAGACAAAATCGCCCAGTCGTCTTACACTGGATTCCCAGCCATGTAGGGATCGGGGGAAATGACATGGCAGACGAAGCAGCCAAGGCAGCCACACGTTTTAGAAGTATACACATTCAAGTCCCAGCAAGCGTGCAACAGATCAAGAATCACCTCAGAAGGACTACCAAGCTCCACATCCAAAAGAGCTTCCTTTACGCATTCAACTCTGGTTCCCAATTCGCCAAATGGTACCTGGCGGCTACAAAGGGGAACCACCTTTCGCAGACAAGAAAACACCAAGACAAACCCAAGTCAGCCAAGTTAGTCATCGACTATGACTAGGGTACAAGTGCTCCTGGCAGACGATCGGAAATGTCGTTATTGAATGCACCAACTGTCAGGAGCCAGCGGCTAACCCACTGAAACACTATCTCCTCGACTGCGAAGTCACACAAAATCTCCGAAACAGAATTCAAAACTACCAAGAAGAACACACAACACCAGCGGCCACTCTAACCCGAAAGGCCCAAAAAACCACATTCACCACCTTCTCCGGGTCATCACACGATACCCATCACCCAGATAGCTTAGGAAGTATCCTCCCCCAACAAGTGCGGACCCCAGTTTTGCGGGCGCGCAACTCCGAAACTGACCACGTCCAAGAGTGGGGGTTGGTGGTAAGCGTTCACTGAACGAGGGTCCGCTCACACTTGCAACCTGCAGTATCCTTTCATATCTGCAGGTAGGACAACCTCCAATCCCAAATCCGGTCTGTCTGCTCCAGGAGCTCCAGCCGGAACCACCAAACGGGCCGCCTACAGGCAAAGTACCGTGTCGGACTACAGTCCGACAATCTCAACAACACAAACAACAGCCGCGGAAATCATTCTACTCTACTCTCCAGAACCAGCAAGACCTCCCAACAAGCTCCTCACCAACCAGCTCCCTCAGCAAGCTTCTCACCCAACAGGACCTTTGAACAAGCTTCTTACCACACGGCAACTCCTCAGCACTGCACTGTAAATACAATATATATATATACAGTATACAGAAAACGCATTGTGAATTTCTATTCTTACCTCCATCTTGAGTGTGAGATATCTTACATGTATGTACGTATGTGAGCCCATACAAAGAGAAATAGACAAACAAAGAGAACTTGACAACTGGCCACATACAGTACGCTACAAGCTGTCAAACCAACAGTCTTGTAGCGTACTGTATGTGGCCAGTTGTCAATTCTCTTTAGTTGTCTATTATCTCTTTGTATGGGCACACAAACGGACGTACATGTAGATATCTCCACTCAGGAATGAGGTTGGATAGAAACTCACAATGCGCTTTCTGTATATATATTGTTGTATAGCGCAGTGCGTAGGAGTGACTAGGTGAGGAGCTGTGAGAGATGTTGCTGGTCCAGTAGCTGAGTGTAGAATGTTCTCGATCGATCGATCGATCGATCGATGGGTGAAGTAAAGTATGAAGAAATCTTGATGCAGGTGCGTAGATTGGTGGTGCGGGAACTGGACTTGAAGAATAATGGTGGAATTTGGAGGGACTTGGGGTTGGTGGATAGTGCAGAAGAAAAGCGAGGAAATTGGAAAATAGTAGTAGAATGCTAGGTCTTGGGGCTCAACCCAAGTGCTTCTGTTTGTGTTTCAGCTAATTTTCGTCTTAGGTATTATATTTATGTCAGGTGTTTGTATGTTTAGCAAATATTGCAATTTTATGCCTTACATTTTCGGGTCTTATGTCCTAGCCAATGGTGAGGAGTCTAGGGTAGGTACTTGTGTTTCTGCCAAGAACATCCCGTCTTTTTATGATCTAATGTTGTAAGTGGTAGAGCTGCCAAGGTTGTCACTGGGGCAACGTTGCATCTTTCAATAGAGTGGAGTTGGTGTGGGTTCTAGGGCTCTTCTTTTACTTTTAGGGAACCACGAGTGTTCTCTTCTTCCGTCTTCTGTCTCTTCCATCCATTCTTTGATTGGTCCTGGCTCTATTTCTTCTAACTTTGTCCATATTCTCTTTGAGTGTTCGTGTAGGTAAACGTTTAGGGGTTCTATTTGCGCTCGTTGGTGTAGTTGACGGTTGGTGACTATGTCAGGATATCTGATGTTATATACATCCCTTAGGGCTGAGTTTTGAATTATCTGCAGTTTCTTTATGTTTGTTTGTTTTATTGCATGTAGGGGAATTGGCGGATATACTAGTCGGGATTGGACAAAAGCTCTATATAACTTTAACTTGTTTTTTGCTGACAGGCTTCTGAAGCGTTTTAATTTTATTAACATGTTTCTGGTTTTTGCAAATTTTTCGGTGATGAATGTTTTGTAGCCTTTTGTTGTTATCTTCAACCCTAGGACAGTGCCTTCCATGGCACATGGAATCACTTTGTTGTCTTGTAACGGGCCGAGTTTTCTCTTTTCAATAATTTACCATCCAGCTATTCTTTTCTGTTAGTATTCTATTTACTCATATACTGATTTGTTCTATGTAGCATTCTTCCAATGAGTACCCTGTTTTATATACTTATTCTTCTTCCATTCTTTACATGTATATATATATTCTTACTTATATTCTTATATGTTCTTTATCTCTATACCTTATATTCTTATATAAGTAACTCTTATGCTTCTTTACTGTTTTCCAAGTCAATGTTCTTTCTTTTCATTTCCTTTCATATAGATTGTATCCTCAGTTTCAATGTTCTTACCTTTCTGAAGTATACTTTGTTTTATGTCTATTCTTATACATGGGTTAGTCTGGGGAACCATGTTATTCTTAGTACAACACTTTTTATACTTACAAAGGGTAGCTGCCACCACCCAGACTTTTCATTATATAACAGAACTCATGGAAGGGTTTTGGGTAGTGTGGTAGATGTATAGGCACGTGAGTAAGTATTATTTTCTGGGAACCAATGTTTAGAAGGAGTAGAGTGGTGATACTCAGATTACTAATTCAATATTTATTAACACAGTGAGTGGAGAAGATGCATCTTAGATTCACTCAGGCTAAACAGAACCAAAATTAACTTATTAAGTCATCAAACACTTAAGAACTTATTACCTCAGTAAATACCTCCCAATACTTATTACTTCATTAGACAGTTGTGGTATTAATCCTCTGACAAATGAGATTCAATAATCATACACAAGATATCACTGGACCCTCAGGTCTTACTTTAACAAGGAACAAATTACCTTCTCAACTCGTGGTTAGAACCTCATACTCTCAGGTTATTCTTTCATGGGTACTACAGATGAGTACATAACACACTGGGCAATTCCACAATTAGTAACATACCATATTTCTTTTCCCTTCACAGGGAACCACCTGGTACCTTGAACTCTCATTCAGGGGTTCAATACTTAACCCGGGATACTATATTTCTGCTAGTTATCCCTCCAAACATGGGCGGACACAGCTCCGTGCCATAGATGAAGCACAGTCTCCAGGTGGAGTTAGCGGGCACAGTTGTTTACAGCGGCCGCCCAGCTGAAGGCTCGCTCGCTAGGTGCACTCAGGGCGGTTGACTCGTTACACACTGGCAGAGTGGTGAGGGCGCTTCCCGGGGGAATCGTGTCCTGGGGTTCTAAATGCGCCCTCTTAGAGACAGTCTTCAATAACCATCTTGCCCATAGGTAGCTATCGACCCTCAGGAGAGTGGCTAACACATCCGCGTCTGGAGACGTGGAGAAGAAATCACAGAAGGGGTGAATATTTAACTTCACTATACAAAACATACGTCTGGCACCGGTTCAGACGATAGCTAGAGCTCTACTTTACTTGACTTAATTGGCACTGAAGGTACTATGTTAAAACATGAACACTGATATTTGCAAAAATGACACAAGTTAAACTGAGTTAATATGGCGGCGTGGAACACACGTGAACATACCTGGAGACGTGGAGAAGAAATCACAGAAGGAGTGATTTCCCCTCGCGCGCTGGCCTATATACGGGCCTGAGGGCATATTCCTACTAGAAAGATAAATGTCACTAACAATAGACCCTCTATTTACCGTAGTCGTTGGACACCTAGCTGTGACCGTCAGTGTCACAGATCAGCCTAATTTTCTAACATCTATATTTATGATTTACTCAGAGGTTGAGTTTGTCAGTAAAGAGGTGAATTGAAGTTATATATGCGTTCGCAACTCTATTGGCCTGACCGCAAACCACATCCCCGGTCAAACGGCCGTTAAATCTGGGAGAATTTTGAGTTTGACAGGAACTGTTCAGAAGATTAATGACTTCCTTAAATGGACCACTGACACTAACTAAACTATGAACATCAGATTCTCTGATGTCGGGGCAACAAAACAATATAACTTCAGTAGCGGTCAGAAACCCATGGATATCCCCACGGACGACCTAAAATACGCCACTCTAACTGGCACACTCAACACTCGCCTACTTAACACATCTTACTAACAATAAGGACAGTTGAAGCGTTCAACACCACTCACATTGGGTCTTGAATGTTCCCACTGTAAACAGACATTTCTAAGTTGACTCAAAACAAAGGTGTTCTCTCTCACATTCAAATACATTATATAGAGAGGTTGGTTTCAGTAAGTTAGAGAAAATGGGATAACGGAGGACTGAGGCGTCTTGAAGTGACGAGAAAACGGACTCCTCAGATGGAGGACTCAAAAATAAAGCAGAGGTACATGTTTTGTGGGCTATGGAGCGTAATATGAATCATTTGATTTTGGCGTTAACTAACGTGTACGACCGTGGTCGTTACAAAGCTTTCCCCTCCCCAAGATTCAATATTATGCGGTATAGTCGACAAATCATTCACAGTAAATACATAATTTTCAGAACACAATATCTTGCAATACTGGGGTAATGGTCATCAATACAGGCAACACACCTGGTTACATAATTTTCACATACATAAAATTTTGCAACTCAGTTGACTAATCACACAAACTCCCAGCCAGGGGCAGATAAAATGAACACAGCACCACTTGTTATGGCACACAGAAGAACATAATCATACATCAATATTACAGAACATAATAATAAAAATAACAGGCCGGCCTGAATTACAGTTTTGTAGGACACTTTCAACTACAACGTCCACTAGGATGACAAGTAGCTTTGTAGGACACTTTCAACTACAACATCCACTAGGATGACAGGTAGCTTTGTAGGACAATTTCAACTACAACATCCACCAGGATGACAGGTAACTTTGTAGGACACTTTCAACTACAACATCCACTAGGATTACAGGTAGCTTTCCTCGAGGCGATTGATCAGATATGTATAACACTGGATCCAAGCACCAAATTCAACAATTGAGATCTCAAGCTAGGAGTAGTTAGGCGGACCCCATCCAGTCACCGAAGTATTAGGGTTGACCTTACCACGGAAGAATCGTTGTTCACTCACGAGACGAGGCAAGATCTAAGTGGTCAGAGCATGGACTCAAATAGACTATAATGCCAGCGACCCGGTCCACATGAAACCCCCAAACCTCGGTTCCCTTCTGTACTTGAAATGCAAGAGTCTTAAACTGCACTAGGTCCATGTACTCCTGTACACGCCTAGCCGTAACTCTGCAATGCAAGCGTCTTAAACTGTACTCCTGTACACGACTGTACACGCCTAGCCGTGACTAAAGTCCAGCCCAACTACCTCCTACACCAACTTAGGCCTACTGCAGATAGGACCTCCAAGCAACTTGATCACTCACACCAAACAATGTTCTCACGGCCGTAAGACACATTTACTCATTCCTCTTGCCCATGGTACATACTGACAATCCCTCCCCCAACAGGTCACTCTGGCCACTTGACGGGCGAGCAAACATTGATGTTCACGATCAACAAATCTCAAGGACTAAGTAAGGGCCCTTTACGGCAATTGATAGACGTGACCGACCAACTGGTTCTGTTTCTAGAGATCCATACGGATCCGGGGTTTCCTTCGTCTCTGTGGGAACCTAGCCACAGGGGCTCCCCCTGGGTTCCCGGGACTGGCCAACCTTCCTCTTTCCTCTGGTTCTGAATCTGAGGAAGACTCACAAGATGGGGCCTGAATGTCATTCAACTTCGTAAACATCTCCCTGGCCACGAACCTTTTCACTTTCTCTGCTGCTCTTCTGATAATCTCTGTTTCATCTGACAAGTTTGTGAGTTCATAGGCGGCACCGTCTCGGATGATATCAGTTACTGTATACGGGCCCCTCCATTTGGCGTTCAATTTCCTACTAGTACCTGGAAGAGGTGCTTCAGCCCTCACCCAGACCATTTGTCCCAACTGAACTTCTTCGTCCTTCCTATCTCTATTGGCTCGTTGCCTGAATTCTTTTGACGTTCTCTCGGAAGTCTCTTTTATCAATCGGTGAGCCTCCCTTAACCCCTCACTACTTTCACTTTCTATTAAGGGTAACCCAATACCCACTTGTCGGTGAGCATGACGTGAGAAGAAGGCAAAATGTGGCTGTACTCCAGTAGTGGAGTGCACGGCCGTGTTCAATGCACACTGCACGGGACCTAAGAACTTGGGCCAACGTCGGGGGTTGTCTTCACACAGGATGGCAAGGAGGGTTTTAAATGTACGGTGCATTCTTTCTGTAACACTGTTGCCTCGGGGGTGGTATGGCAAAGTGAAATATGAATTAATGTTGCTCATTCTACAGAAATTCTTAAAGTGGGCTGCTGTAAATTCCCCTCCATTATCTGCAATCACAGTCTTAGGGCTGCCAAATACATTAGTGAATTTCTCAAATTCTCGGGTAACTTCTTGGGTCGCTTTAGTCCGAAGGGGGTAGAAGTTAACAAATCTAGAGTAATGGTCGAGGACCGTCAACACATATCGGTATTCGTTGACCCCGACATGCATGTCAGTCAGGTCGACAGAAACTCGCTCGAGGGGCTTGGAAACTACCGGTAAGGCCTGCCATTTCTGGGTAAGACCCTTAGTTCCCTTGAATTTCTGACAGCTTTCACATGACTTTACAAAATCTATACAATCCTTACGGCAGTTTGGCCAATAGAATAGACCTTCTGCCTTGGCAATGGTTTTCCACTGCCCTAAGTGACCTGACTTGGCACTATTGTGTACTAACTTTAAGGCGGCTTCACGTAAATGATCAGGTACGACTAAGCAATAGAGTAAGGCTTTGTCAATCATTTCTTTCACTAGATATAAAACTCCATCTATCACTTCAAACTTATCAATGGTGGTCTTGGGGTATCTGTGTCCTGGTAACTTTTCCCCATTCAAATACTGCACAAGCTCTTTCCACCGTGGTTCTTTCTGTTGTTCTAGTCCCAGCTCTGCAGGGGTTAAGCCCTCTAGTGTGGGATATTGAGCGACCAAATCTTCCGGCCGCCCTTCTCTTACTACTCTCACAGGTCTACTTAATGCATCAGCTACAACATTTGCTTTACCGGGTTTATAATCAATGGTAAAGGAATATTCCCTCATTTCTAACATCCACCTGTTCATT
This sequence comes from Homarus gammarus, assembly GCA_958450375.1. Taxonomy (NCBI): domain Eukaryota; kingdom Metazoa; phylum Arthropoda; class Malacostraca; order Decapoda; family Nephropidae; genus Homarus; species Homarus gammarus. The sequence continues at coordinate 3,897,034 of CAUDMG010003255.1, forward strand.
CTCTGATTCTTAGTCTTCTTCCTGAAGACTGAGGTCAGAGGTTGGTGGTCAGTTTTGATAGTAAATTGTGTGCCCCACAAAAAATGATGGAAGAACCGGCATGCTAACACAATTCCGAGGGCTTCCTTATCCGTGGTAGAATAGCGAGTCTCAGCGGGTTTTAATTTTCTAGAAAAATAACCGACCGGACGTAACGAGCCATCTGTCTGCACCTGATTGAGGGAAGCTCCTACACAGGTGGCACTGGCATCGCTGTGCAATTCAAAAGGTTTATCGGCATCTGCCTTAACGAGAACCGGAAACGATGTGAGGGCGTGTTTCAACGTATCAAAGGACTTCTGACATTTATCGGTCCACACAAAAGGGACCTTTGCTTTAGTGAGTTCGGTGATTGGATAAGCTATCTTAGCAAAGTTGGGAACATGTTTACGGTAGAAGCTACACATTCCTAAAAACCGACGAACTTGCTTCACATTAATTGGGGGTTTACACTCTGATACCGATCGGACATTCTCGGGGTCTGGTTCAATACCTCTCTCTGACACAACATGCCCTAAGAATTTCACTTGTTGTTGGCCAAACTGACACTTCGATAAGTTTAATTTGATTCCCATTTCTACGAATCTATCAAACACTCTGGCCAGCCTGTCCACCAAGGTTGTGAAATCGCTAGCCCACACTATCACATCATCGAGGTAGTTCCTCACCCAGTCCTTCGTGGCTAAAGGGGCTAATACCCGGTTTACCTCTCGGGTAAAGACAGCGGGACTAGCCGACAGCCCAAACGGTAAACGTGTAAATCTCCATAAGTTATAGCCGTCGCTAAATGTGGTTAAGTCTCTACTTTGTTCATTGAGTACTACTTGATAATAAGCGTCCTTCAAGTCTAACGTAGCATAATACTTATTTCCGGCAGCCTTTTCCACTAATTCATCTAACCTGGGAAGGGGCTGTATATCTACTTTCAAATGTTGGTTTACCGCTCTGAAATCTAAACACATACGTTTGGAACCATTAGGTTTAGTGACTAACACAATGGGAGACAACCAAACAGCGGTTGATGGTTCAATGATATGCCTGTCGTGCATGTCGGTGATCATGCCTTTAATGATGTCCTTAGCCTTTTCAGGGTGTCGATACTGCGGTCCTCTAACGGGGTTATCGTTGGCTAGTTGGATGTTCGCGGGACGCCCCGCAATAGTACCTATTTCTCGAGGTCCTAACACAAACAAAGCAGTGTGATCCAAGATCAGGCTTTCCAACCTCTTGCGCATTTCTCTAGTCAAATGCGGCCAAGGTTGATTTCTAATTAACTCTTTCAACTTTTCGTGTTTAGTGTTTCCCGTATTTACTTCATCACAATGTGGTATCATGCTGTTTGAAATCCCTTGAATATGCCTTACGTTACTGATTGAAGATGGTGGAATGCCATGACAGATCATACAGGGAGTGGGGGCAACATGGTTATCATCTACTGGAATGACCTTCAAGGTACGGGGCCTATTCTTCTGTTCACTCTGGATCGCCATGTAATGGGGTGCACATAAGGAGATTTCATCTACTTGACTGACTTTACATAATTCCTCATATACCTGGGGAATGTTCCCTAGATTGGTCCCTGCAGTATCTAAATAAGAAATTTCTCGCTCTGGGAGGATCTCATACTCCCCAAGGATTGTACCAGTACGCAAACAAACAGCTTTCGAGGTTACGTTACTAAAAGGAACATATATACATGAATCTGAATTAACATTCACGCATATTTCGGGATGTTGTTTGAAATTACGATGGGTAAACCGGAGACGTAAAATCTGACCTTCTTCCGCTTTAACTTTAATGGCTCTAACCTGGGAGCTATGGCTAGGCAAGATGGTTTTCTTACTAGTGTGAAGGCGCGTGAACCCAGGAGAATCGGTCAGGGTGGGTTTGGAGAGTAATCGGCTAATAAGTTTGACTCCCTTGGCGTTTTCTTTTACGGGGAACTCCCCACACCTATAGGCATGGCCTGCCCAGATGAAAACTAGCTTCCTCTGTTCCCATTCTACTCTAAACCTCCCCAGAATGTCGGCTCCCAGCAACATATCAGCATTAGTATAATGGTCATCCACGACCAGCGCTTGATGGCGGATTATCTGGTGAGGGGTTACATTTAACATTACCACGACGGTGCCTTTTACATGCAGTTCATCTCCGGTAACGGCTTTATACTTGTGTTTACAAGGCCTGATGGGTCCAACCCCTAGGGTGTCGACAAAACTTTGGGAAATTAATGTTACTTCACTACCGGTATCAATCAAAGCCACACAGTTATGTCCTCCCACCGGCAAGTGTATGAAGGGTGACACACTGGAAGGAACCTCTTCTCGTCACTTACGAGAAGGAGCTGCACGAGTTTGGCGTCCAGGACAGTTCCGATGGAACCTCCGACACCCAACTCTCAGACAGTCCCAACAGGCATCCCTCGGTGGTTTCAAGGGGCAAGTTTCGGGAACGTGCTCAGACGTTCGACAGTACCCACAGTATGGTCCACGTCGACGTGCCATCACCGTTGGGCGAGGTGTTCCATGCGGAACTCGTTCTCGCGGTATATGTACTTCTCGAGGTGCATGTACTGTCTTCCCGGCACGCTCTCGCTTACGGTACCCCCTGTCACTTATGACTGGCTCAGGCACCGGTTCTAGAGGCCTAGCCCCTTGATGTAGTTTCCTTACAGAGGGGAAAAAAGTCAGGGGTCGAGATCCCAGGTACATACTTCTCTGCCGGTCCAACACCTTCACAAAACTCTCTATTGGACAAGAGTCAGCCATGTATCCCCTCATCTCGGCTTGCAATTGCCCTGGCAAGGTTTCGAACAATTTATCTTTTATGGTCTTATCTCGCCCTGGCAGTATCCCAAACCGACTTTCCAGGGCGGCAAACTTAGCCTTGAGTTCTCCCAAGAACCAGCGGGGATTATCGTCCAAATCATATTTCAGCTGGGTGAACTCCGACCAGGCATCCTCAAAGGTTATGCGACTCACAAACAGGTTTCTTAGAGCCCGTTTTACACTATCCCAACCCACTTCATCTAATTGACCAATCTCGGTTTTGACCATGGTGGAAACCCGCTTATCCATTCTACTAGTAGCTACCTCCCATCTGTCTTGAGGGTCTTCGGCCACATACTCTACTCGACGACAAAACTCGGTTATAGTTTCTTGAGCTTCCAACCCTACTAACTCGTCCAAGGTCAACCGCGGAACATCTTTAGGACCCAACAAAGGCGAGCCCCTATGATATTTAGATCTAGGGGATGAAACACCGTGGACCCTAGGGTGGCTAACAGATCGGCCGCCAGCAAAGATATCATCTACAAAGGGGTCCCCGTCCCGCCCTGGCGATGGGTTTTCAGAGGAAAGGGTAGATAAGGGCGGACCAAGACTCGGGAGGTGGGAATTATTCTCACTGACTGCGGGGGTTGGCAGGCCTGACATGACTTGTTCTAGTAGGGCCTGAAAGGTTTGCAACAATTGGCTGGGTCCCAGGGGAGGTTCACCGGTACCCGGTTCCTGACTACCCCTAGCCTCAGCCATCCTGCCTTGAACTATACCCTTTGCAAATCGTAAAGTACCCTCCCCCCAATTAGCACCAAACCCCTACAACAGAAACTGGTAAATCACACGGGCGTATTCTAAAGCCGCCGCACTCCACGAGGAGAAAGACAAAAAAAAATACGGTAAACCTTAACACCTAACTGAATAGGAGGCTTCTTAAATGGATATTCACCAAAAATAAGTAACCGGCAATAGCATCGGTGATTCACTCAGAACATTAAGTATCTTTAAAGAGGACAATACAAAGTTTCAATTCACAAAGTACTCATAGCAATGCTCAAAATAAAATACTTGATGATACTTGACGAGAATGTCTCAAGAAAATATAACTCTCGAGCTTTCACGGACGATTAACACAAAGCAGATTTTCTGTACTCACAGAATTCACGGTCTTTTCCAATTACCTTGACACTGTGTTAACACTACACAATTTACTCTGTGCTTTACTCACAATTGGTGGTCCTTACATGTACAGAGGGTGTTTCCAGCAATCCATTTTCAGAGATTGTATGTCTTAGATGTCCATTTCACCACAGAGTCCTCAACCCAATCAATACTATGGCTGAAAATACACCGGAATTAGTTCTCAAATACATATAACCTCTTTACCAACAATGCATATCAGTCTACACTGTAAGAAATGGTAAGGCAATATGTAATAAAATTCTCCGTTAAAAAAACAAGTTGAAAAATACAACACTGAAAAATTTAACACCAGACTTGTGTTATCTCAATAAATTCAATGGTAACAAATTGACTCCAACTGAGAACTAAAACTCTTTCTAGTTATTTCACAATTCAGTTCACTAGCAAAAGAAAAAAAATTATATAACACTCACTTGGGTTATATAAAAATTTCAAAAGTTAGAAAAATACTTCAAGTGAGAATCTGAACACTTTCAATTGAAATCACAATACTTCCAATAAATGTCACAGCTAAAAATAAAACATTGGATTACATAACCTTTGTACACATGACATTTCTGGTGACACTCAAGAGATGAACCCAGTTCACCACACTCTCAACATGGCAGATGTAAAGTGTACTGCCCACTCAATGTCTGTAAATATCCAAAGATTAATACACTGGTCAAAAAATAAAAAATTACACTAATGTGCAATTACCACTTTCCTGAAATTTCACACAATAAAAACTCACAAAGATGAGTTAGGTAGCTTATTTCCAAAAAAAATTTGGTGCATTACCTAACTCTGTAACACAGAAAAAATTATAACTTTCTTTCACAAAAAAATAGTGGTGAAACTAAATCAATTGTTAGTTAGGGTGTGTCAATTTAGGGGGTGAACTGGCTAAATTGAAAATCGAGTAATTTGGTAGCAATTTATTGTAGTCTTTAAGCATGCAAAACAATATTCTGGCATAAATTTTTTTTTATAATAAGTCCTACCTACATCAAATGGATTTTTAAATGTACATATTTGTGAATTTATAACATAACCAGCGTTTGCACACATGTTACTGTTTCAAGTTTCAAATTATTATATTTTATTATCCGTAGTCTATTTGAAAGTAACCAATGCCTTCATACTCTCTTTGCTTTGGTTTCTTGTCATCAGTAGTCTGCTTGCTATTTGTGCTTTGATGTAACCTTCTCGCCTCTCGTGGCTGTAAACATGGCCCGCTGCTTCTGTGACCATTTTCACACATCTCTCCACACTTTGAGTGTGGGAAGGCCACTGCGGCACCTGCATTGGAGTCTCTTTAAGGTTTCTCAATTCTTGGCTAGTTAGACTTGTTGTCAATGGTGGCTCTAAGACTTCCAAACTCAAGTCAACCAATTCTGACAATTTGGTGGCATTGACGTTTATTGGGGGAACTTTTCTTGAATGAAACGAACAGTCTCCCAACTGGTCGTCATCTATTAGCGTTCCTCTAATCTTTAGAATGACTTCTACAGCCTCGGTTCGGAGATTGGTACATTGACTGCAAAGCATTGCTTGCAAAACTGCTTCTGATCGAGCATACCAAGCGGACCTTCTTGCCACAGGTAACACGATGTCCCTCACTACCTTCCTCTGTGTTCTTACTAGCTGCAATTGAAACAAAAGGTGATTGGGCCCATCCACCCACATAGGATTAAGTTTCACATTAAACCACTGGGGAAGATAAACTCCAATAATAAATTCAACAATTAACCTCAAATTCTTCAGCACTTTGCCCTTCAATTCGTGTTTGGAAATCCAAATCCTGCAGAAACGAAGAGCTGTAGTTAACCAACGGCTGTGACTGACAGGTCCAATCTCCAAGAGAGCCAATGACTGAGGCACTTCTCCTGATCTTATTGCTTGGACAATACGATAAGCATAGGATTGATCTGTGCTGAGATCTTTGATGACTCCTTCAGACAACGCCGGAAGGGGAGGGCCAACTTCGACCTTTGGAAAGGTTGTATTTATTTCTAGTTGTGTTGCTTCATCCAGCATGATGCCAAGGGGACCTGACCACTTGTTGTTGCTCTTTGTAGGACCATCAAGTTCCTGGATGAGATGACGAAGAGGTAGCTCGCCTGTATGTAAATCACATACAATCCAAACAAGTCTTCTTCCTAGTTTTTTCTCTAAATGCGTCATTACACCCCCCTGCCATCCGGTGTTCACTGCAGTTGAATCTCCACCAACAGCCTGCAGTGAACTGCCAAGTCCTCTCTCCTGAACCCAACATAAAATATGATCAGCAATGACCTCTGCATGTTTCTTCCCTTCTACTTCAGTTTCGGGAGCAACGTGAAACAAAAACCGACCACCAGGCTCAGAACAGATAGAGTAGTGTTCTTCTTTGATGAGACCTGGAAACTTTCTGTTCACTCCCTCTACTTCTAGCAAAACTTGTGTCTCATCTATTCTTCCATCAAACAAAAGACAGGAGAGCCCTCCCTCGCTTAAATCTTTTTCATGCTGATCAGATATTTCCTTCATTATTTTTTCTTGTGCTCTTCTAATTTTATTATGATCTATCACCAAAGATACATCCTCTCGGCTGATGAGGCCTGCATCTATCCAAGCGGCCATTGCAATTTCTGCATCCTCACGAAGTCCAGCATGGTGGCGAATACTAGCTAAAGCAATGTTTGAAATATTTCTTGTGTTGTATTTCATTTTCTTTGGTAAAGGTTCAGATGGCTCTTTGGAACTATCATCTGATGTTGCTTCCTGTTCATCAGAAGAACTATCAAAGAAGTGATAAACATCTTGACACAGCTCTTCCTCTCTTTGGATGGCTTCTTCACTCTTCATTTCTTCTTTTGTTCCCTCTCTCGGATTTGTTCTCTCTTCTTGGCATTAGCAATCTGCTTCTTTGTTTCTGAATAATCTATTGAACCCATTTGCATACTTCCTTGGCCTTCTGCCTTTGTCCTCTGTGCCTTTATAAATTCAAGCTCTAAAACAGGGATCTTCTTTTCACGAGGACAACCACAATCAATGTGGGAATTATTTTCTCTCTTACCTGAGTGAGAACAGTTGGATTCAGAACATAATTGTATGGAGCACTTGCAGGTCAAAATGTCAAACAGAGTAGCAAGTGTGTGCAGAAATTCATTTTTCCTGGCCAAGTTTCCTTTACCAAGTGATGTTTCAACTGCTTTGTGCCATAATTTCGTTAGTTTTAGCTCAATAGTTCGACACTGATTAATCACAGGTGGTTTGAATAGTGCATTAGCTTTTGTCCATTGATGCAGAAGTGGGACTATCATGTCATTTATGAGTTCTTTATCTGTATAGTTCCTTCTGTCCTTTGCATTTTTTTCTCGAAGGAGTAACCCTAATCTTAGCATGTCTCTCACTGTTGGAAGTTCTGATACAGGAAGCTCCTTCCCTTTACCAACTAGCAGGCTCAAGTGAGTTGACAACTGGCTTCTTGTCTTCAATTTTGACATCTTCACACTATCTGACAAATAGAAAAATATTTCAATGTTTCATAATTCAATTGTTGTTTCAAAAAATATCAATTTGTTTATCAAAAATGCTGTAACAGAAATAACATAATAATTTCTTAGAACATAATGTTTTATACAATGATATAAGTAACTGCGACAATCAATATGCCCTACTTACAATAATTAAAATGTAGAATTCGTCTGTAGAGTAGGTGCAAGTGCAATGAGAGCAAACCACCGTCTATGATATCTAGAAGGAGAGTGAGCCGGGCGCCTTATCCTCACGCTTGGTACAAGTCAAAACAAGAATTAAACTGTCCCACACGGAGAGCCTGTTCATGTTCATGTTCTGACATGCATATTGTACACAAGCTATAGAACCATAAAATACTCCATAATCCATATGCTTACATGAGATTAGTTAATATCAAGTGAGTAATTCTAATCAAGTCTCATTAATTTGTTGAAATACTGATATTTGAAACTTTAAGGTATAATTGATGTAGGTGAGAGTTATTTCAATTCATTTTTGTCTGCTAATCTCAAGTTTAGACATAAAGAGGCACAATATTTTGACTACCAAATTTGATTTTTAACATGTTGACAAAATTGACACACCCTATTGTTAGTTCTTACCTACTTTTAAAACTGCAATTACAACTACAGTATTGTATTTGACACCAAAGTTTGTACTTTAAGTTACACAATTATTTGTACTCCTTACTGATGACAACTTATACATTACTGTATACTGTATTCTGAGAAAACAAATTCACCAAGTACCACACCTCATTCCTTCAAATTGGTTCTCAAATGAAAATAATCCCACCGCTGCCACCATTTGTAACGGGCCGAGTTTTCTCTTTTCAATAATTTACCATCCAGCTATTCTTTTCTGTTAGTATTCTATTTACTCATATACTGATTTGTTCTATGTAGCATTCTTCCAATGAGTACCCTGTTTTATATACTTATTCTTCTTCCATTCTTTACATGTATATATATATTCTTACTTATATTCTTATATGTTCTTTATCTCTATACCTTATATTCTTATATAAGTAACTCTTATGCTTCTTTACTGTTTTCCAAGTCAATGTTCTTTCTTTTCATTTCCTTTCATATAGATTGTATCCTCAGTTTCAATGTTCTTACCTTTCTGAAGTATACTTTGTTTTATGTCTATTCTTATACATGGGTTAGTCTGGGGAACCATGTTATTCTTAGTACAACACTTTTTATACTTGCAAAGGGTAGCTGCCACCACCCAGACTTTTCATTATATAACAGAACTCATGGAAGGGTTTTGGGCAGTGTGGTAGATGTATAGGCACGTGAGTAAGTATTATTTTCTGGGAACCAATGTTTAGAAGGAGTAGAGTGGTGATACTCAGATTACTAATTCAATATTTATTAACACAGTGAGTGGAGAAGATGCATCTTAGATTCACTCAGGCTAAACAGAACCAAAATTAACTTATTTAGTCATCAAACACTTAAGAACTTATTACCTCAGTAAATACCTCCCAATACTTATTACTTCATTAGACAGTTGTGGTATTAATCCTCTGACAAATGAGATTCAATAATCATACACAAGATATCACTGGACCCTCAGGTCTTACTTTAACAAGGAACAAATTACCTTCTCAACTCGTGGTTAGAACCTCATACTCTCAGGTTATTCTTTCATGGGTACTACAGATGAGTACATAACACACTGGGCAATTCCACAATTAGTAACATACCATATTTCTTTTCCCTTCACAGGGAACCACCTGGTACCTTGAACTCTCATTCAGGGGTTCAATACTTAACCCGGGATACTATATTTCTGCTAGTTATCCCTCCAAACATGGGCGGACACAGCTCCGTGCCATAGATGAAGCACAGTCTCCAGGTGGAGTTAGCGGGCACAGTTGTTTACAGCGGCCGCCCAGCTGAAGGCTCGCTCGCTAGGTGCACTCAGGGCGGTTGACTCGTTGCACACTGGCAGAGTGGTGAGGGCGCTTCCCGGGGGAATCGTGTCCTGGGGTTCTAAATGCGCCCTCTTAGAGACAGTCTTCAATAACCATCTTGCCCATAGGTAGCTATCGACCCTCAGGAGAGTGGCTAACACATCCGCGTCTGGAGACGTGGAGAAGAAATCACAGAAGGGGTGAATATTTAACTTCACTATACAAAACATACGTCTGGCACCGGTTCAGACGATAGCTAGAGCTCTACTTTACTTGACTTAATTGGCACTGAAGGTACTATGTTAAAACATGAACACTGATATTTGCAAAAATGACACAAGTTAAACTGAGTTAATATGGCGGCGTGGAACACACGTGAACATACCTGGAGACGTGGAGAAGAAATCACAGAAGGAGTGATTTCCCCTCGCGCGCTGGCCTATATACGGGCCTGAGGGCATATTCCTACTAGAAAGATAAATGTCACTAACAATAGACCCTCTATTTACCGTAGTCGTTGGACACCTAGCTGTGACCGTCAGTGTCACAGATCAGCCTAATTTTCTAACATCTATATTTATGATTTACTCAGAGGTTGAGTTTGTCAGTAAAGAGGTGAATTGAAGTTATATATGCGTTCGCAACTCTATTGGCCTGACCGCAAACCACATCCCCGGTCAAACGGCCGTTAAATCTGGGAGAATTTTGAGTTTGACAGGAACTGTTCAGAAGATTAATGACTTCCTTAAATGGACCACTGACACTAACTAAACTATGAACATCAGATTCTCTGATGTCGGGGCAACAAAACAATATAACTTCAGTAGCGGTCAGAAACCCATGGATATCCCCACGGACGACCTAAAATACGCCACTCTAACTGGCACACTCAACACTCGCCTACTTAACACATCTTACTAACAATAAGGACAGTTGAAGCGTTCAACACCACTCACATTGGATCTTGAATGTTCCCACTGTAAACAGACATATCTAAGTTGACTCAAAACAAAGGTGTTCTCTCTCACATTCAAATACATTATATAGAGAGGTTGGTTTCAGTAAGTTAGCGAAAATGGGATAACGGAGGACTGAGGCGTCTTGAAGTGACGAGAAAACGGACTCCTCAGATGGAGGACTCAAAAATAAAGCAGAGGTACATGTTTTGTGGGCTATGGAGCGTAATATGAATCATTTGATTTTGGCGTTAACTAACGTGTACGACCGTGGTCGTTACAGTCTACTATAATGGGGTCTTTTTTCCTTTTAGCGATTAGGATTATTTTGAACTTGTTGGTGTTCGTTTGTATCTTCCACTTTTTTTCGTACTGGTTGATGTTCTCTATTGCGTTGGCAGTATGTTGTGCCATTATTGCTGTTGATTTGCCAGGGTATGTGATAATTTGTGTGATATCGTCTGCAAAACTTATGTATTCACTGTAGGGAGCTGGTTCTGGTAGGTCTGCTGTGTAGATATTGTACAGCGTGGGTGAAAAGACACTGCCTTGGGGTACTCCACTTTTCAGTTTTTTGGGTGGTCCTGTATAGCTGCCAATTTGTATTTGTGCCGTGCGATCGTCTAGGAAGTCACAGGCGATTTTTTCTATTGGTTCTGGAAGATTTAATTGAAGCAGTTTAAATTTTTATCCTAGGTGCCATACTTTATCGAACGCTTTCTTAACGTCTCTTAATACAATGTTGACTTGGTTTCTTTCTGCTTTCTGCTTTCTTGTTGGCTAACGTTTCCGTAATTATGGCTAGTGCAGTATGTGTTCCCTTTTTTTCAGTGAATCCATGTTGTCTGGGGTTTAGTAGTCCGTTTTCACTTCTGTGTTTTCTGATTCTCTTGTTTATTGCCTTTTCAAATAGTTTTCCTATAACTTCGAGTAGGGAAATCGGTCTGTAGTTAATTACTTGGGTGTGGTCTTTGGCTGGTTTCGGTATGAATATGAGTTTTGAGTTTTTAAATGCATCAATGAAGTATCCACTTGCCAAAGCTGAGTTAAATATTTCAAGGATGCCTTGTGTGCAGTTGTTGGGTAGGTATAGGATCATATTTCTTGTGATTTTTGTAAATCCTGGTGCTTTTTCTTTAGTGTGCCTGATGTAGTGTAGCAGTTCTCCTTCTGTAATTGGTTCTATCGGGTTGAGCCTGGTTTTGTCCACCACATGGTATGGGGTTATCCTATGTATCATTTCAGCCATTTCTCTGCAGATATGATTTTCGTGTTCCTCATCAAATTCCTCATTTTCTTCTTCTGATATTTGAAATACTTTTTTCCATTCTTTCCTGTATGCGGATTCTATCTCTTTTTCTTCAAAGAGTTTTTTCCCGTTTTGGTCCTTTATGTACTTTTGTTGAGGCTTGTCGTTTCCTAGAATTTTGTTTACGTTCTGCCAGAAGTTCTTGTCATTTCTTGTGGTATCCAGGTTGTTTATTAGTTCGTTCCATATCTGTTGGTGTGCTATCAGGCTTTCATCTCTTAACTTTTGTTGTATTTGCCTTAAGTTTCTAATAAGCTCTGTTGTTGGTGGATAGTTTCGTATGTACATCATTATGTTATTGTATTGTACTTGGAGCATTCGCAATTCATGGGATGTCCTGATGTGTGGTAGCGTTCGATATGTTGTGATTGCGACTGATTGGTATGTTGTTCTCTGTTGCCTTTTTGATGTTACGTATAAGGGTATCTGTTTCGTTGTCAATATCTTCTAGTGTTTTGCCTTGGAGATCTGGGATCTTAACTTGTTCTAGTTGCTTCCTGTAGCCTTCCCAGTCTGCTTTTTGCATTTGGAAACGTGGGGTTGTTGGTACTTGGATTGGGCGTGTGGATAGTTTTATTATCACTGGAATGTGGTCGCTGGTAGTTAGTGGTCCTTGTTTTATATGGTAATTCAGGAATGCCTTGTTATTGGTGAAGACTTTGTCTGGGGTTATTGTTTTGTTATTGCCAATAAATATGGTGAAGTGTGGTCCTAGGTGGATCAGCTTCCCTGTGTTCATTATGGTATGCAGTGCAGTGCCCACCCTGTTCTTGTTTCTGTGGCCGAATATTGGATGTCTTGGGTTCAGATCTCCTATTATATATGTTGGGCAGTTGTAGTTCAATAGTTTTATCAAGTCTGGGGCCGGCATCACTACACCCCCTCCCCCCCCCCCCCCGCCAGACAAAGCCTCTCATAACACTACAACTCTCCAGAACCAAATCAAACATACCCAACTTCTATAACAGCCACTGTCAACAAAATCGACCTAACTCAAGACTGAAACCAAACAACCTATATCTCACTCTCATCTCCGTTCACAATTTGACAAAGCTCAAATCTGTCTGCTGCTATTACTAAAAACTCTCCTACGATACGCTCATCCTTCCTTACTTTGAATACTTTGACATTTCAAGCTCAAAGATTCAAAACCCTTCCTCCAACTCGCTCCGTTCCTCTTTGACATAGCTCAAAGACTTTACCTTCATCTTTCTCCAAACAACCCTACGACTAGCTACATTTCCATTTTTTCACCTTCTCTGTTACTTTGATCGTGTGCTGCCTGTGCGTCCGTCCACCTGCGCTTCTCGGCTTGCGCCGCCGCCGTGGCGGGGCGGTTCTTCCTCCGCTTTGCCAACACTGCCTAAACTAAGACGACAACCAGAGCACCCGCGTTGGCCCTTTGCCTGCCCAGACCTGCTCCCGCCCTCCCTCTCCATCGTCCTGATTATGATTGTTGCACCTACCGGGCACATTGCCTACCTCCTCACGCAAGCGCTGTTTAGCCACTGCACCTGTTCTCTCCTTCTAAAATTCACTTCTATCCTCCCTTTATCCTTCCCCTGAACCTCCTTCCCCCCTGTCACTAGCATTTTCCGATTCGATTCGGCTGTACGCTGATTGGCTGGTCGGCGCGCGGCCGGAGCTCAGTTGGAAGTTGTAGGGGAGAGGAGCCACTACAGTCTCCTTATCCCCCCCCCCCCCCCCACCTCCCTCCCTCCGTGCGGCCAGGGAAGTTTCTTGAGGGTCAATATATAGTTTTTCTCACTTATTTTTTATTGTTTTATCATTTAAAACGGTTGAAAATTATTTTTGGAAAAGTTGGGGTACTACAAGTGGCACACTAACCCGGGGCTTTAGGGTTAAGGTTCTTTGCAAACCGTCTTGTCTGTGTGCATTTATAAATAAGGAAAACTAAAATTTTAGACTTAATTTAATTTATGAAATACCATATGCAGCAAAGGAATTATTAACAAAAGGTTGGATGTTATTGTAGTGGAATTCTCCCCTACAAACGCTGTTTGTCGCTGCCTAGCCGACCACCTATTCCCCAGTGTATGCCTCGTGGTCTAGGTCAACCAGCGCCGCCATACACCACGGAGCGGGGGTCAACTGCTAAGCCACGCCTACCCCCGCTATTTAAGACCTGACCTCGTGGTGATCTCTCTTACTACCTACAGCCACAGCCAGCAACACCTCCTCCGCCGCTGCCTGGCGGCCTTCGCTCCTCCTCCGTCTGCCTGGCGGTCCTCTCTCCCGCTGGCGAGCATGGCGACCCACAAGCTGTCCTCTGAGCGTCCTCACCAACCAGCTCTCTCTACATCACGCTTGTAACCATGCTGCCTTCCCAGCACCAAGCTGCATTGTACATCCAATACAACATGTATATAGAGAGCACATTGTGAGTTTCCTTTCTCCATTCCATCCTGAGTGAACACCAAACAAACTCATACCCCACATTATCTAATAAACATGTGTGATTCACCTTTGAACAACACTGTAGTCCTCTCAGGGCCGGATTCAGGAGTGGGCAAAGTGAGCACCACAATCTGGGGGCCTCCACATATTACAATATTTTATTTATTTGTTTATTCATTTGGATTATTTTTATTTTCATTCTTTAAAATTCATGCTTATCTATTCCATCACGTAAAACTATGTTCAGCAAGAAGCGTGATAGAAATTAGGCTAGCTACTCCTTGAAATTCATGAATACCTGGTTTTCCTATGAGCAATATATTTTTAATATTTTTAATATAACTGCATATGGCTTCAAAATTCTCCAAAGAAGTGTTCAAATTTCAAAATTTTCCCGGGGCGCTTACAGCGCCCCCCGGAACTCCCAGATGTTTAGGCTCGCTTCACTCGCCACCCCACTCCCTTGGGTAGTTATATTGAGGGGGGCCTCCACAAAGAGGCTGCCCATGGGCCTCCACAAAGAGGCTGGCCATGGGCCTCCACAGATCTAAATCAGGCACTGTTGGGAACCATTGCATTAAGTAAACAATGAATAATCTAAACCAGGGGTGTCAAACTCATTTGCCAAGGCGGGCCAGATATAATATGAGCACACAATATGAGGGCCAAGTAACATAATTATGAGCACTTTGCAATCACCTCTTAGGTGAGTAGTACGACAAAATAAGAAAGGTGGATTTAGTCTGCACTCGTGCGAAATCCTTAAAAACAAACAAATCAAATGTTTATTTTTCGTGATGTTGTCTCGCACTCAGGATGGGTTGGAGAAAGGAAACTCACAATGCGTTTTCTGCATATATATTTGATTGGATGTACAGTGCAGTTTGGTGCTGGGAAGTTGCTGCGTGGTTAGAAGCGTGGAGTAGAGAGAGCTGGTTGGTGAGAAGCTTACTCAGAGGGGGTGTTGCATGTTGCAGGGCTCAGGTAGAAGAAGGGCGTTCACGGAGAGGTTGAGAGCTCATATAGCGGAGGTAGGCTTGGCTTGATAGCCGACCTCGCTTTGTTAGACCACGAGGCTTTGGCTGGGGAACTCGACAAGGGATCGGTTGGTCAGTGACAAACGGCAGTTGTAGTTGTAGGGGAAATATCCACTACATACCTACCTTGATCAATCTTATTGTTTGCTACTGCTGCTTCCTGATAATTGGCACCTCTTGGAATGGACCAGTGCATCAAAATTTGGCACTAACGACTGAGCTGCAGCAACCTTCAGTATTGAAGTAAGGGGCGCACCAGTAAGTTGAGACCGAAGCCGAGACTTGTTCAAGTTCATCACAGAAAAAGAGTTGTTCACAGACATATTGTGGGGTACGAGTTATTTGGTTCACACTCTGGATGGGATGGAGAAAGGAAACTCACAATGTGCTCTTTGTATACATATTGTATTGGATGTACAGTGCAGCTTGGTGCTGGGAAGTGGCAGCGTGGTTACAAGCGTGATGTAGAGAGAGTTGGTTGGTGAGGATGCTCAGAGGAGGACCAGCTTGTGGGTCTCCAAGCTCGCCGGCGGGAGCGAGGGCCGCCAGGCAGGAGCGGAGGAGGTGGTGTTACTTGCTGAGGATGTAGCTAGAAGAAGAGGTAGGTCACCACGAGGTCAGGTCTTATATAGCGGAGGTAGGCATGGCTTAATAGTTGACCTCCGTCATGTAAGGCGGCGCTGGTTGACCTAGACCACGAGGCATACACTGGGGAGTTTGCGGGTCGGCTACTCAGCGACAAACAGCGTTTGTAGGGGAGGAATCCACTACAATACTCCCCCTTCCCTCCCGGCGGTGTAGGAGACTTGTTGTCTGCAGAGTTGCATGGCACATGTGAGGCAGAACGGGCAGTGCATGCCACATGTGAAACATAACGGCGAGGGCGTGGATGAGCCGGCCGCTAGGGGGGGCAACTCTGTCTAGATACACGAGATCTGTGGGAGAAAGAGGGAGAAGGAGGGTTGTGGAGGCGATGAATGTTGTGCTTCCCTCGCGACAGGTACAGAGTCCTCAGATGCGCCTGCTGCAGTGTGTGGGCCTGGGTCAGGAGCAGGGGCTGCGTTAGGAAGAGTGTCCATGACAGCAGCAGGGTGCATGACAGCAGCAGGGTGCACGACAGCAGCAGGGTGCAGGACAGTAGCAGGGGGTACCTGAGGGAGAAAAGAGGGGTGTGTGGGTCCGCGTCAGGAGCAGGGGCCGCATCTGGAGGAGCGGCAGGGGGTACTGCTGGGCCGGGGCGGGGTCTGAGACAGGACGGGTGTGTTGGGATCTGCTAGGTTCTGAATAATAAGTTCTATATACAGGAGAGAACACAAACACCTGTATAGTTTTGTAGGTTCGGTTTACTGGATAAGAGTATGTACACAAAGGAGAGCAGCACTCTCTCTTGACTAGGCTCCCGGTCAACTGCTATAGGCGACGTATGGCAAGTGATACATTAGCAGCTTCCATACGTCGCCAGGCACATTAATTAAGCGTGTGGGATATGGTAATAACATTGCCACACGCTGCTAGCTAGGCTGAATAAATAATACATAAATGGAGCACATACATAATATACATACATGATATATAATCCAGCATACATAATATACATACACCTCCCTCCCCCCTATACGCTCGTAGCAAAGTCTTGAGCGGACCTTTTCTTTTGGATCCGTTCTGAGCGTCGAGGGACTTCATCACTGGGAAGGGTATGGGACTCAACACTGGTGGCGGGGCCAGCAGAAGGCATTGTTACGGGTCGGAGAAAACGGCGGTTCCTCCACCACACACGACCACTGGGTAACCGCACCTGGTAGTCCCGTGACCTGCCGAGACCCATGACTACGCCTACTTTGTCCCAACGTAGGGAGGTCGGGTCCTGAACACGGACTTGGGTGCCGACACTCAACCTGGGGAGAGAACGGGCGTGGTCATTGTAGCGGGCGACGACGTCCTGAACACGTTCGGCGGCTCGGCGATCACAATCCTCTGTCTTGGCCTGCCACTCCTTGGAGAAGGATTGAGGGTGAGCAGGGACACAAGAACGAAGGGGGCGTCCATACAAAACCTGGGCAGGGGAGCGTCCGGTGTAGTTAGGTGTGTTGCGGAGTTCAAGAAGACCCCTGTCGAAGGCCTCGCAGTCAATGTTCCCAGAAGGGGCCACCTTAAGGATGAGGTGCTTCAGGGATTTGACAGCAGCCTCAGCGTGGCCGTTGGACTGCGGGTAATGGGGCGATGACAACACATGCCGGACTCCCCATCGGTCGAGGAACACAGCAAAGTCCCGGCTTGTAAACTGAGGCCCTCCGTCGGTTCGCAGGCGTACAGGAACGCCCACGTCACGGAAGTAGTGGCGGAACTTGCTGATGGTGGCGGCAGACGTCGTGTCATTACCGCACTTGATGACAACCGGCCAACCAGAGAGACGGTCGACGATAACGAGGAAGGACTTTCCTGACACACAGAAAAAGTCGGCCGACACAGACTCAAAGGGGCGGGTGGGGTTGTCGTCACTCATAAAGGGTTCCTGCTGCTGGCTGGGTTGTAATACTTGGCAGGGCTCACACGCACGGACAACATTGGAGATGTCGGAGTTGATGCCCGGCCAGAACACAGTCTGTCGTGCACGTCGTTTGGTGGCCTCAGCTCTACGGTGACTGTCGTGAAGGCGGGCCAAGGCGTGGGGACGTGATGCAGCAGGGACAACTACACGTGCTCCGTACAGAACAAGGTCTCCGTCGCAGTAGAGTTCATCGCGGAGTTTCCAATACGGGAGCAGGGTGTTGTGAAGATCGTAGCGGTTGCTAGGAAATCCATTCCTCACACACTCGACGAGTCGGACATAGGAAGGGTCATCTCGGGCCGCTGTTCGAAGGTCCTCCATTGCCTTGTCGTCATCTGGTGACAGGTCCGAACGAAGGGATTGGACGGCACGGAGAGTGACCACAGTCCTGACGGAAAGAGCGAGGTCGGCGTCGAGTACATGGTCTTCTGGAGTAGGGCGGCTGACAGGAGAGCGGGATAAGGCATCAGGGATGCAGAGCTCCTTACCAGCACGCCACACTGCAGTGAAGATGTACGCCGAGAGCTTCTCTTTCAGACGCTGGAGGCGAGGGTTCTCAACAGCGTCTAGCGTGTAGTGGTTGAGGATCGGGACAAGCGGGTGATGGTCGGTCACTAGGTGAAAGTATTGCAGGCCTATGAGGTAAAACCTGCACTTGGACATCGCCCAAACCGCAGCCAACAGCTCCAACTCAATAGTGGCATAGCGCGTCTCAGTGTCAGAGAGGAAACGCGAGCCACACTGGACGAGCCGGAACTGCCCTCCACCATGATCCTGCAGTAGGGCGTATCCCACGCCATACAAGCGTGAGGCATCTGTCTGCAGAACTGTCGGCAAGGCTGGGTCAAACGTGGCGAGGACAGGTGGACGAGACAGGGCCTGTTTCACTTGCTGGAAGGCCTTGTCGTGGTCGGGGGTCCACAGGAATGTCCTCTTGGGGCTCATCAGGGGGCGAAGTGGTTGAGCAGCTGCGGAGATGTCCGACGAAAACTCTGCTAACTGGTTGACGAGACCGATGAAGGACCTCAAGTCGGTCAGGTTAGCAGGGGTGGGAAAATCCGTAATGGCGCGGACCTTTTCCGGGTCAGCTGCAATACCATTCCCTGAGAGGGTGTACCCACAAAAGTCAACTGAAGAGCTGGCCAGAACAAACTTGTCGGCATTTAGGGTAATGCCGTGCTTCCGGCACCTGTTGAGTACCTCGTAGATACGGCAGAGGTGATCCATATAATCCTCGTCGTACACGAGTATGTCGTCGACCACTTTCACGCAGTTTGCCAGACCTTGTAGAGCCATATCACCTCGAAGACAGAAAGCGTCTCCTGTAGCGGCGAATCCCATGGGGCCACGGCAATAACTGTAACGTCCATGCGGGGTGATGAACGTTGTGAGTGGTCGGTCTTCTTCGGCAAGCTCTATCTGCCAGTATCCACACAGGGCGTCCATCGTCGTGAAGAAGCGCGCCTTCGGGTTCACGCTGCGTATGGCTGCAAAGGGCGTGGGAGAAGGGTGCGCAGGACGAGACACCTGGTTGTTGAGCTTGGAAAGGTCAGTGGTGATCCAAACACCACCTTTAGGTTTTGCGACGACAACCATCGGGTGACACCATGGAGACGGGTCATCGCCGGTTGGTACAATAATTTCTTGGGCGACCATGGAGTCCAGCTCGTTTTTGACCGCCTCGCGGAAGGCCAGGGGAACCAGTCGAGGGGTGTAAATAGCGAATGGCTTCGCGTCGTCCCTCAGGTGGATCCTCATGGGGGGGCCTGCCATCTTCTTGAGAGGCTTGGATTCCAGAGCGGACTTGGTCACCAGAACGTCGCTGAATTCCTTCAGGAAGTACTTCCGAGCATCCGAAGGAGAGGTGTCACTGGCAAGAGGCAGGGGTAGGGCGGCAGCAGGGTCGTTGCTGCTCCCTTTTTGCACCCTGTTGGCGTGTTTTACCTCAAGAATAGGTTTGGGGAAGTCCTGGGAGATGATGGCCAACTCCTGACAATGTCTGTAGGACAGCAAAGGAGTCTGGACACCGTTATGCACATCAATCCAGGCTTGACACGACCTGTTGCCAAAGGTGACTTGTGCTTGGAGTGAACCCAGGGCCGGGGTCATCTGTGAACCATCTGCCATAAAGCGGAGATCCTTGGGGGGCGGTCCTAGATCACTTGGAGAGAGTCCCAAGCATTGCAAATGCTGGGGACCGATGACTGTAGCATCAGCGCCGGTGTCGGGCAACATCTGAAGACGGGATGACACACTGCGGTAGGTCACAATGACACTGATGTACTGGGGGACTTTGGTCCTGGGACGCTGGGGGGAGCACACATTCCTAATGTGGCTCGAGCGTTGTCAAGAGTCGTCGTACCTCTGATTGGAAGACTGTGGGCGGCCCTCTCTGGTGGAGGGGGGCTGAAGCTTCCGCCGACGCGGTCCCTTGGGTATGTTGGAAGGGCAGCACTTGTCATAGTGGCCCAGACGACCACACACATTGCACTGGACGCGTTTGGCTGGGCACCGTACTGTGAGTGACCAGTGGCCCTTACGGTCACAACTGTTGCAGGTAGACTGAGCAGCTGGACACACCTGTGTTCCGTGCTGCTTACCACAGTTGTTGCAAAATAAACCGGGCGTGGACGTGGTGGGCGAAGGCGTAGGAACGGAC
Source organism: Homarus gammarus (assembly GCA_958450375.1). Taxonomy (NCBI): domain Eukaryota; kingdom Metazoa; phylum Arthropoda; class Malacostraca; order Decapoda; family Nephropidae; genus Homarus; species Homarus gammarus. Next base: position 3,917,408 of record CAUDMG010003255.1, read on the forward strand.
TTCTTGTCCTTCTTGTACCGGGACACAGCGCGTACAGCTGTAGGGGGAGCGCGGATGGCAGAGGTGGCACACCTGGCAGCCTCATAGGAGCGACATATCGTCAACACATCCTTAAGAGAAGAGGAAGAGTCGAGGGAGGTGAGGCGTTGGACAAGTTCCTCGTCCTTAACACCCATCAGGATCACCTGCCTCAACTGGGTCTCCTCGCACTGCTGGTGGTGGCCTGGACATATATCTACCTCTTCCGAGGCTCTCTTAAGACGCACGTAAAAGGCATCAAAAGACTCACCCTCCATCTGTCTGCAGCTAAACAATTCCCTCCTGCGCAGAGCTTCATTCTGCTGTCCTTTGATGTGCCGTTGTAGAACGTCCAGTACCTCCTCTACAGACAGCAAAGAGGTTGGGGGTACCTGCAACGTATGTTCCAAGACACGCTGAATTTCCAAGGACAGGCACATGCGCAGCTGGATGAGTTGTTTAGGCTGTGACAAACTCTGGAGATCCACCATTGTAGAGTAATCAGTCCACCGTCGCCGCCATTCACGAAAAGTCTGGAAAGTCTCATCAGGCTTCAAGATGGGCGGCGTTTGAGCTGCTGCCTTAGGTGGGGCTGGGGGGTGTGAAGGAAGCATGGATGAGGTATCTGAACCAGTCAGTACCGAGGCAGTGTTAGAGCCAGGGGCTTGGTTAACAGTGAGGCGAGATATCAAGGCTTCAAACCGTTCACTGTCTTCCAATCTCCGTTGGTTGTCTCGTTCTGCCTCTGCTTGCCTTCTGTGCTCATCCGCCAAACGTCTGTGGGCTTCATCCTCGCGTTTCTCATCTCTCATAAACTTCAGTAAAGCAATTATCTCTGGAGACAACGCTGAATATTGAGGTGAGGGACTGCGCGATGTGGGGGCTGAAGCGTCGTGGCCGGTCTGGTCATCCATCTCTGCGGGGCTATCACCCGCCTGAGTCATCCAGACGCTGGGTCCACGGCTACGTAAGGCGTGAGACATAACTACTTCCTCTGTGTACTATGTCTTAAATCAGTGTTGACCGGTCAGCCCGTCGTATCAACAAGATTTCAGACAAAAAATTAATTAAATACACAGATAAGTAGGTTATATATATAAAATATATATAAGGAAGCCGCGCAGTCAGCGAGTGTTAGTACGTGTGAGTGTGTGTCCCGGGCCGGCAAAGCGTCTCGCCCCAGCTGTGAGGGGGGGTGGAGGCGGTGCTGTGAGGGGGGGTGGAGGGAGAGGCGCGGCGACTCCCAGTCAGTCTAGTTACCCTCAGGACGCGGTCAGAGACGGGTGCACTGAACTTTACTCCTTACAAATGCCCAGAACGTGCCGTATACCTTGGGAATCCTTTAGAACAAGGTCACACATGAATGGCACGAACACACAATGCACTAAACACTTCACAGAAAATCACTGTCACTGACACTGCTCAAAGTTGCTGAAATTCTTCAAGGAGAGATGGCGCGGGAGTTGACCCAAGGCTTGACCCAAGACGGGAGGGGACCCTAGCCGGCTTTCTACAAACTTTGCACTATCACTCGTAATTATCCAGTAAGACTACGCACTGCGCCATGTTAGGTTCTGAATAATAAGTTCTATATACAGGAGAGAACACAAACACCTGTATAGTTTTGTAGGTTCGGTTTACTGGATAAGAGTATGTACACAAAGGAGAGCAGCACTCTCTCTTGACTAGGCTCCCGGTCAACTGCTATAGGCGACGTATGGCAAGTGATACATTAGCAGCTTCCATACGTCGCCAGGCACATTAATTAAGCGTGTGGGATATGGTAATAACATTGCCACACGCTGCTAGCTAGGCTGAATAAATAATACATAAATGGAGCACATACATAATATACATACATGATATATAATCCAGCATACATAATATACATACAGGATCGGTAGGACGTGGTGCTTGGGGCAGGAAGAGGAGCAGCTGTCTGCTTAGAGAAGCAGAGCTGCTCTAGGGTGTCTAACCTGCGGTGTAGAGACAGTAGTTGTAGAGCCGATGAGAGCTGCCTCTGCGTGGGTAAGCCAGTCTTCCATGTTGCTTGAAGACTGGGAAAGTGATCAGTTTCTCCTCCATCCTGTGTGAGTGCGAATCTCTGGGGGTCACCATTTGTGGGGTACGTGATGTTTGGGTTCACACTCAGGATGGGATGGAGAAAGGAAACTCACAATGTGCTCTCTGTATCCATATTGTATTGGATGTACAGTGCAGCTTGGTGCTGGAAAGTGGCAGCGTGGTTACAAGCGTGATGAAGAGAGAGCTGGTTGGTGAGGATGCCCAGAGGAGGACCAGCTTGTGGGTCGCCATGCTCGCCGGCGGGAGCGAGGGCCGCCAAGCAGGAGCGTAGGAGGTGATGTTACTTGCTGTGGCTGTAGCTAGAAGAAGAGGTAGGTCACCACGAGGTCAGGTCTTATATAGCGGCGGTAGGCGTGGCTTAATAGTTGACCTCCGTCATGTAAGGCGGCGCTGGTTGACCTAGACCACGAGGCATACACTGGGGAGTTTGCGGGTCGGCTACTCAGCGACAAACAGCGTTTGTAGGGGAGGAATCCACTACAATACTCCCCCTTCCCTCCCGGCGGTGTAGGAGACTTGTTGTCTGCAGAGTTGCATGGCACATGTGAGGCAGAACGGGCAGTGCATGCCACATGTGAAACATAACGGCGAGGGCGTGGATGAGCCGGCCGCTAGGGGGGGCAACTCTGTCTAGATACACGAGATCTGTGGGAGAAAGAGGGAGAAGGAGGGTTGTGGAGGCGATGAATGTTGTGCTTCCCTCGCGACAGGTACAGAGTCCTCAGATGCGCCTGCTGCGGTGTGTGGGCCTGGGTCAGGAGCAGGGGCTGCGTTAGGAAGAGTGTCCATGACAGCAGCAGGGTGCATGACAGCAGCAGGGTGCACGACAGCAGCAGGGTGCAGGACAGTAGCAGGGGGTACCTGAGGGAGAAAAGAGGGGTGTGTGGGTCCGCGTCAGGAGCAGGGGCCGCATCTGGAGGAGCGGCAGGGGGTACTGCTGGGCCGGGGCGGGGTCTGAGGCAGGACGGGTGTGTTGGGATCGGTAGGACGTGGTGCTTGGGGCAGGAAGAGGAGCAGCTGTCTGCTTAGAGAAGCAGAGCTGCTCTAGGGTGTCTAACCTGCGGTGTAGAGACAGTAGTTGTAGAGCCGATGAGAGCTGCCTCTGCGTGGGTAAGCCAGTCTTCCATGTTGCTTGAAGACTGGGAAAGTGATCAGTTTCTCCTCCATCCTGTGTGAGTGCGAATCTCTGGGGGTCACCATTTGTGGGGTACGTGATGTTTGGGTTCACACTCAGGATGGGATGGAGAAAGGAAACTCACAATGTGCTCTCTGTATCCATATTGTATTGGATGTACAGTGCAGCTTGGTGCTGGAAAGTGGCAGCGTGGTTACAAGCGTGATGAAGAGAGAGCTGGTTGGTGAGGATGCCCAGAGGAGGACCAGCTTGTGGGTCGCCATGCTCGCCGGCGGGAGCGAGGGCCGCCAAGCAGGAGCGTAGGAGGTGATGTTACTTGCTGTGGCTGTAGCTAGAAGAAGAGGTAGGTCACCACGAGGTCAGGTCTTATATAGCGGCGGTAGGCGTGGCTTAATAGTTGACCTCCGTCATGTAAGGCCGCGCTGGTTGACCTAGACCACGAGGCATGCACTGGGGAGTTCGCGGGGTCGGCTACTCAGCGACAAACAGCGTTTATAGAGGAGGAATCCACTACAATATGTACTTCCGAACATTGACATAATCTTTGAGGCAAAACATTTAATCCTGGGATAATTTGATGCAAAATATTGATAAAATGTGCCAACATCAACACATGAAAACTTGTTCCTCAACACAGAATCACACTGGAGCTCAATTAATTCTAGCTGAAGATGTTCTGGTACCTCATTAACACCAACGGAGAAGGGTCCCAAAAAATGAAAAAATCCTTCTCAAGTCTTTAAAAGTCAGCAAATCTTTCTTGGAACTCATTCATTAATTTGGAAATCTTGATGCAGTACTTTTTTGTGTTGATATCAGCATGAAACTCAGGTGTGCCTTGCAGGGACTTCAAGGTCGGAAAGTGAGAAAGATAGTTGCCATTCAAAAAGCTGAAGTTTCATCTCAGAGGCACGAATGCAGTCATAAAACTCTGTCACCAATTTATTGTGTCCTTGCATCTTTGTATTCATGTAATTTAAGTGTTCTGTAATATCCACCATGAAAGTTAGATCTTGAACCCATTCATTACACTGGGCTGCATTTGAAAAAAAAATTCATGAGGTGCGGGGTTTCTTAGCTGATTCTTTGTGTATTTTGCGTGCTGATTCCAAAAATGCCATTCATTTTGCCCAATCAGGTCAGATTTTTATGCTATGGGAATTAGGAAAAAATCGAAATTCTTAAATATGATGTCAAAATTTTTATGCAAAATATATCATAAGAAATGTAACCACAACACATAGGACCATAATATGTCAACTACATAGATACCTTTACAGTTAGACATGCATAAATGGCTGTCGCAGAGAATTTCTTTGGTGGTTGGTGTCTGGGGCGTCCCGTTTCAGACACCAACAGTAGTCGGCGAGCATGTTGATATCCCAGCGACCCTGGTACCCCTCCTCCATTACACGGATATCTTGATGGAAGCGTTCTCCTTGTTCCTCACTCACATTGTGAGGGGGCGGTTTCTCGAGCTGCCACCAATGTGAGGGGGCGGATTCTTGGTCTGTCACCAATGGGAGGGGGCCTGACTCCCTCTCTGTTTCTACACCACCCTCATCTTACTTACTTCTCTTAGTTCTTACTCCTACTCAGTTCTGTCACCTATTCTAGGGTAGCATGGTCATTCCTTTGGTAGCCTGGGCATTCTTTTGGTAGCATGGTCATTCTTTTGGTAGCCTGGGCATTCTTTTGGTAGCATGGTCGAGGGTCTAGGCACGTGAGTATGGTAATTTTGGTATCAGGTCACTTGGATGGAAATAAAGGTAAAATACTGTGGGAGAAATGAATACACCTAAAGTACTCTAAAAACAAATTTATTAATATGCAATCAATGGGGAAAGATTTTGTATTAATCATATGATTACCAGGTTCACCTCCTGGGCTTAGTGCAAACTCAGTTCTTTCTTCTTTACTCTTACTCACAACATTACTGGTGGTACATTACATGGCACTCATTGTAGATTATTCAACATATACGTAAACAATGACACTAGTATATGCAGGGGTCCACTACCCAACATGGGATAATTATTTCCAACTAATTATCCCTAACATACATGTTACAACACTCTCTGTGGACATATACTTCCAAGGAGTAACCCAGGGTAGAGCACTGGGGCTGTTGTTATTGTGGGGTAGCCAGACACATGGCGGGTCTGGGGTCTGGCCCAACGAAGCCTTGGGGCACATTAATCAGGCCGCATCAGTGCCATCTTCTCATATATGATCCCGGCTAGACATCTAATACATCCTAGGCCGTTGTTGGATGGTAGAGCGATTCAAGAATCACAATGGGATCGGGAGACAAACGGGGCAGCGTCAGGGGACCTGTATGGATGAAGGGACGGGCACTCACTAACTGTGACAACAACATTACGTTTCAGGGGACGTTAAAGACGTAAATATGATTTCACTCCGAGCATATCCACTACGTTACTGTAACACTTGCACAATCAACTATTAATTGGGTCAAATCACTTAAAGAAGGGCGAATTACAACACAGAGTGGAATGGCATACCTGTATGGATAAAGGGACGGGCACTCACTAACGGTAGAAATGCCCGCGGGGCCCTCACTCAAAACAGGCCAGGGAGTTCACCTACTTCTATTCCGATGAATTAATTTACTGTACACTCTGACGTTGAAATTGAGACTATGAACTCATTTTCATTCTCTACTGTTATCTTCACTAACAATGCTCTGACTCAGCTATCAAAAGCAAAATCAAATTGATTACAAAGGGTTGGATGGCAACAGGTCCCAACATACAGTGTCTAAATAAAGACGGCTTATCGATGACGTCATCAAGGAACAGAGAAAACGGAGGACGTTTCCACTGGGGGACTCAGAAGGTTTTGTGGACGTTTGAGCGTAATATGAATCCTTGCGGTTTTCAGGTTAGCCGTCATCACGATCATCATGACCATTACAAAGCTTCCCCCTTCCCCAAGATTTATATTATGCGGTAACGTTCGCAAAACATGCACAGTAATTACACAGATTCTTTAAACAACTGTTACCTTTCGTCACGGTTTCACACTACATACACTCGTAAAACACATCAGGACTCTTACAGGTATCTGGTACAAAAGCATAGAAAATAAAAACAAACAATGGTTACATACATGGGATAAACAGTAGCAAAAAAAAATTAATCCATTACACTGGTCAACAAAGTTTTTGTTGCATTGCTATAAACACTTGATTCTACCTAATTTGGGTGTGCTGATCTCATACCTGAAGTTAGTTTCTTTCTGTAAGCTCTAGTTTTTTTGCAATCAAGGTATTTTGAAATTTCAAAATTTCGTCTTCGTCTTATTGACCTCGTCGTCTATCTTGAAAAATATGTCATTAAACTGTCATTAAATTAGCTGGGTAATAAACAATAAAATATTACATATTCTAAATTTATTCAACAACACAATTTGAAACATGTTCCATCTAAAACAAAGGTTGAAATTTGTATAAAACTCATTGTTAGGTAAGAAATTTGTTACTATGAGGAGACAAAGCCCAATCACATTTTAGCCAGGTAGGAATTTGCGCTTGAAGCTCTTGCGTTTGTGAAATGTCTCAGGGCACTCTCGTTTAATGCTCCAGCAGTAGTCTGCCATCATATGTTTGTCCCATCTCCCTTGGTAGCGGTCTTCCATGGTCTTGAGATCCTGATGAAACCGCTCGCCTTGCTCGTCACTTACTGCCCCTAGGTTCTCAGGGAATCTATCAAGATGACTATATAGGAAATGGAGTTTGACACTCATATTGCATCCAAGGTCATGAAAGGCTGACAACATGGTTGCTACAAGGGTTTCATAGTTGTCAGCCTTTTTATTACCAAGAAAGTTTTCCATTACCGCCACAAATGAAAGCCATGCACCCCTTTCCTTGTCGTCCATCTTTCTGACAAAGTCTTGATCACGTACAAGTGCACGAATTTGTGGTCCATCAAACACACCTGCCTTTATCTTCTCAAATGACAAAGCAGGGTGAGCAGAGACTATGTGTTGGAAGCATTCACCATCAGTATTTAATGCTCTGACAAACTGTTTCATCAGGCCCAGCTTGATATGGAGAGGAGGAAATATGATCTTTTCTCGACTGACGATTGGATCATTGACAATGTTTGGCATACCAGCTTCCAGAGTCTCACGTAAGGGCCACTCCTTCAGGTTCCAATGCCTGTCTCTAGCTCGGCTGTCCCACATGCAAAGAAAGCAGGGATACTTTGTAAATCCTCTTTGTTGGCCAAGAAGGAAGTTCACCATTTTGAGGTCAACACAAATTGTCCAGTTGTGCTCATGGTATTTTAGCAGGTGAATCACAGTTTTAATGTCATTATACTCCTCTCGTAAGCACACAGAATGACCCACTGGAACAGCTGCATAGACATTACCATTATGTAGTAGCACACACTTCAGGCTACGCTTACAACTATCTAGAAATAATCGCCAGTCATTTGGACTATACAATGGAATCCCTAATTCCTGGAGAAGACCCGGGATATTATGACAGTAAACAAACTTATTCTCCTCTGTAAAGAATGGCACAAAATCCTGTTCCCGCTTTCTGAAGTCTGAAACTTTTGTGGTCTGGTTCAGTAGAGCCTTTTCTTGCAACCTAGAAGCTAGAACTTCTGCTGCATTTTTGGAGAGACCCAAATCACGCACAAGGTCATTCAGCTCTGGCTGACTAAACTTCTGAGGGGTTGATGACTCTGGTGTACCATCAGAAGAATCGTCGGAATCTGCAAGTATTTCTTGAGTTTCATGTTCACTCTCTTCGTCTTTGTCGCTTCCCTCCTCTTCAGCTGGAGACAACCCATTAAAAACTGGAACTGGTAGCTCATCAGAGTGCAAAGTAGGTCGAATTGCTGAAGGGATACTAGGATACGATATTTTATGTCTGTTTTTCTTGCCAACACCCTTCGTATTGATAAGACAAAAATAGCAGTCAGTTGTGTGGTCCTTCGGTTCTCGCCAGGTCATGGGAATTCTGAACGGTAAGCCCTTACGTTTTCCTTTTGTCCAGTCACGCAGCATTTCTTCGCAGTTATGACACACAGCATGTGGAGCCCATTTTTTGTCTTGGTCGCCAAGAGTAAGTCCGAAGTACGCTTTATAGCCGCGCCTCACAAACGATGTTATATTGCGCCTCTGACGAATAAGCGTGAAGTATCCACAAATATAACAGAAGGCATCAGGTTTGTTCACACATTGATTTCTCTTTGTAGCCATGACCAAATCTGAAAGAAAAAACAGACAAAATTATATCTCCCTATTGATACCATAATCGTGTAATTAATTAATTTGACCGCAAACGGCTAGAATGTAAAACCTCAAATTACATGAAAACTGGAGCATGCAGAACAAAACTGGTTTCAAATATGAAATCAGCAGATCAAAAATGGTAAGAAACAGTAAAGAAATCTCATGCAACTGGGAATTATAAAAAATTTGTTATCCTGTGTTATCATTGACAACATGGCATAGGGAAACAAAATACAAGTAATTAAACATACATAGGAAAATAATGCAACAATAAAGAAAAAACAAAAAATGGGGTTACATACATAACATAAAAAATTTGTTACACCATACAAACTCTGAAGACACCGTTTCTCATATCATAGTTCAAAGAGGGGACTGATCAAATGCTTACTCGACACCACTGAGATTTAACTTAGACTTCTCAAGCTCTTTACGTAGATGAACAGACCCCATCAAGTCGAAGGAATGACATGTTGCCCTTAATCTAAAGAGTTGTGTCGCACTCGCTCGCGAGAGGCAGCACCATTCAAGGGACTCCGAACGAGCGGGTATTCCCAAGAATTCAATGCTAACGAAACGGTCCTCATGAGAACACCGCCAAACCAAAAACTGTCTGTACTTATGGCATTAGCCATGTAGTAAAATCAGCGCCATTGTCGAGGCCTGACTCCACCTGAAAGTCACGAACATTACTCCTATACACTTCCACAATAAGCCTAGCTAGGGCTTTACCGGCAAAACTTGAGAACTCTCAACTGGTATCTTTACTCAACTAGTAACAGATACCCATCAGATGGTTGCATAACAGCCAATCCATCTTCCAATCTCTGTGTCTATTGCACTTGACAATCCCCATCAAAAAAAAATCAAAGAAAAAAAAAATCACAAACACTTACACACTCCCAAACATTCCCAACTCACATGGCAAACAACGTACTCACTTACCAGTTGTACTTCTCAATTGCAACACATGTATGCAAAACATCACTCTTCACCATGCATGTCAACAATCAATTCCTTCCAGTCAAAGTCTACAGCCCTTTAAAGAAATCTCGGTAACACTGATGCTCGTCTCTCACATAACTAGCAAGAGAGGCATTCCACACTCTTCTTTTCTACACTTCCTTGTCCATCAGGCCATGCACCTGATGAAACAACTGGTGGTGAGACCTGGGTGTCATTCCTGAGAATGAACATGTCTCCACCCTCATACTTCTCAAGTCTACACATCAACTTACTGGACACAGGTTCTAAGCTGACTGCCCTGAATTGTTCTCTTGTGACGGCCATCATGCCTGGAGGTCACAACTACTCACTGTACTACACAACACGGGCACAGTGCACACTTTCAAAAACAAATGGATTACTGCCTAACTGTCCTTCTAATACATGAGAACACTTGAAATACTGGCTCAAAATTATTGCACAAATTTCAACTCAACTTATTACTCATTACCCGTCGTAATAATACTGAAATGTGAACTTGTACTTTGCTGTCACTTTTCAAGACAAACTTACTGTGCACACTCAAAGGCAATGGTACTTGTTATTGTCAATCTCTGTAGGGTGCAACACTGTATTAACTCTTCCGGAATTACACCGTACTATAACAAATCAAACTTAAAAAAAGAATCAGACATTTCCATTACTGAGTGTCACTTTCACAAAATAAAGTGGTAATACTGTAATATTTTACGAGACTGTCGCCTCAGTACTCAATAAATATTCACTGTCTTTTCAATTGCAATGATTTCAACACTGTTATCACTTCACAATTTACTCTGTGGTACTCACAAATGGGGGGTCCTTACATGTACTTTCACCAATCAATTTTCAAAGATTGCGTTCTTTTACAGATGTCCATATCACAATAGAGTCCTCAACTCATCAAAGCAATTGCTGAAATTATACATGTATTAGATCTCAAATAAACATAAAACACACTTAATGACATTGCCTGTAAGTCTACACTGCTAGAAACTAATGCTCTATTCACTAAAAATCATACTAATAGAAACAATACAAAAAATACAAAATACTCGGGTATCTAACACAACACAGGTTATACCAATAAATTCACTTGTCAAAACTGACCTCAACTTATAACTAAAACACTTCCAATTAAAATTAAAACAACTACACCCATATTATGTCAATTACAAATAACACTGCTACATAACCTTAACATAATTATGGCCTTCTGGTACACTCAGAAATCGACACTGTCCACAACACTCGTAACACGGCACATGATCAATGTCCCTCATTGTCTGTAAATAACAAAGTATTAACTCAAGTGATCACAACAATTGCTATGGTACCAGTGCAGCAAGGCACCTGTAGTGGAATTCTCCCCTACAAACGCTGTTTGTCGCTACCTAGCCGACCCCACCTATTCCCCAGTGTATGCCTCGTGACCTAGGTCAACCAGCGCCGCCATACACCACGGAGCGGGGGTCAACTACTAAGCCACGCCTACCCCCGCTATTTAAGACCTGACCTCGCGGTGATCTGCCTCTCGCTCTCTCGCTCTCTCGCTGACTCTCTACATACAGCCGCAGCCAGCAACACCACCTCCTCCACCGCCGCTGCCCGGCGGGCCTCGCTCCTCCTCCTGCCTGGCGGTCCTCTCTCCCGCTGGCGAGCATGGCGACCCACAAGCTGTCCTCCTGTGAGCATCCTCACCAACCAGCTCTCTCTACATCACGCTTGTAACCACGCTGCCTTCCCAGCACCAAGCTGCATTGTACATTCAATACAACATGTATATAGAGAGCACATTGTGAGTTTCCTTTCTCCATTCCATCCTGAGTGTGAACCAAACAACCCAAACCCCACAAATGGTGACTCCCGGAGATTTGCACTCACACAGGATGGAGGAGAAACTGATCACGCTCCCAGTCTTCAAGCAACATGGAAGACTGGCTTATCCACCCAGAAGCAGCTGTCATCGACTCTACAACTACAGTTTCTACACCGCAGGTCAGACACCCTAGAGCAGCTCTGCTACTCTAAGCAGACACCAGCTCCTCTTCCTGCCCCAAGCACCACGTCCTACCGACCCCAGCACACCCGTCCTGCCTCAGACGCCGACCCCGGCCCAGCAGTAACCCCCGCCGCCCTGACGCGGCCTCTGTTCCTGAGTGCGGACCCACACACCCCTCTTTTCTCCCTCAGGTACTCCCTGCTAATGTCCTGCACCCTGCTGCTGTCGTGGACCCAGCTGCTGTCACGAGCCCTCATCCGCTGCTGCTGACACAGCCCCTGCTCCTGACCCAGGCCCACACACCCCAGCAGGCACATCTGGCGACTCTGTACCTGCCGTGAGGGAAGCACAACATTCATCGCCTCCACACACACTTATTCTCCCTCTCTACTCCCACAGATATTGTGTATCTAGACAGTTGTCGCCAGCGACCGGCTCATCCACGCCATCGCCGTTGTCTCACATGAGGCACGCACCGCCCGTTCTGCCTCACATGTGCTATGCAACTCTGCAGACAACAAGTCTCCTACACAGCCTGGAGGGAAGGGGGAGTACTGTAGTGGAATTCTCCCCTACAAACGCTGTTTGTCGCTACCTAGCCGACCCCACCTATTCCCCAGTGTATGCCTCGTGACCTAGGTCAACCAGCGCCGCCATACACCACGGAGCGGGGGTCAACTACTAAGCCACGCCTACCCCCGCTATTTAAGACCTGACCTCGCGGTGATCTGCCTCTCGCTCTCTCGCTGACTCTCTACATACAGCCGCAGCCAGCAACACCACCTCCTCCACCGCCGCTGCCCGGCGGGCCTCGCTCCTCCTCCTGCCTGGCGGTCCTCTCTCCCGCTGGCGAGCATGGCGACCCACAAGCTGTCCTCCTGTGAGCATCCTCACCAACCAGCTCTCTCTACATCACGCTTGTAACCACGCTGCCTTCCCAGCACCAAGCTGCATTGTACATTCAATACAACATGTATATAGAGAGCACATTGTGAGTTTCCTTTCTCCATTCCATCCTGAGTGTGAACCAAACATCCCATACCCCACACACCCAAAAAAAAATTTACCTTGGCATACAACCAACACTTTTCTGAGATTTCACAAAAGACTGTAAAAAAAATTTAGGTAGCTAACCTCTGTTTTCAGACATTTTCAATACACTTTGCTGCACACTTTACTTTAAAACAGATTTCTAATTTTCTCGAGGCCCATGTTCTAACCTAACTCCAAATAAAGTATTTGCCGTGAACTGTTTTCAACATCTCCGTAACCTCAAAAAAATTTTGCACAGAATTACACTATACTGTACACTGGGAAAAATTTCCATTACAAGATTATTAGCACTCTGAAATATTCATTAGTTACAGTGACATGGTTAGATAGATGCACGGAGAAATGGTTATTACAGCTCACATTTAAACACAGAAATTACCCACAGTATCACATTTATTCCTCCTGACCTTGATACCATATAAATTACATCCCAGCTGCACACCAATTTGAGGGGGCGGTTTCTCGAGCTGCCACCAATGTGAGGGGGCGGATTCTTGGTCTGTCACCAATGGGAGGGGGCCTGACTCCCTCTCTGTTTCTACACCACCCTCATCTTACTTACTTCTCTTAGTTCTTACTCCTACTCAGTTCTGTCACCTATTCTAGGGTAGCATGGTCATTCCTTTGGTAGCCTGGGCATTCTTTTGGTAGCATGGTCATTCTTTTGGTAGCCTGGGCATTCTTTTGGTAGCATGGTCGAGGGTCTAGGCACGTGAGTATGGTAATTTTGGTATCAGGTCACTTGGATGGAAATAAAGGTAAAATACTGTGGGAGAAATGAATACACCTAAAGTACTCTAAAAACAAATTTATTAATATGCAATCAATGGGGAAAGATTTTGTATTAATCATATGATTACCAGGTTCACCTCCTGGGCTTAGTGCAAACTCAGTTCCTTCTTCTTTACTCTTACTCACAACATTACTGGTGGTACATTACATGGCACTCATTGTAGATTATTCAACATTTACGTAAACAATGACACTAGTATATGCAGGGGTCCACCACCCAACATGGGATAATTATTTCCAACTAATTATCCCTAACATACACTGGGGTTGTTGTTATTGTGGGGTAGCCAGACACATGGCGGGTCTGGGGTCTGGCCCAACGAAGCCTTGGGGCACATTAATCAGGCCGCATCCGTGCCATCTTCTCATATATGATCCCGGCTGGACATCTAATACATCCGAGGCCGTTGTTGGATGGTAGAGCAATTCAAGAATCACAATGGGATCGGGAGACAAACGGGGCAGCGTCAGGGGACCTGTATGGATGAAGGGACGGGCACTCACTAACTGTGACAACAACATTACGTTTCAGGGGACGTTAAAGACGTAAATATGACTTCACTCCGAGCATATCCACTACGTTACTGTAACACTTGCACAATCAACTATTAATTGGGTCAAATCACTTAAAGAAGGGCGAATTACAACACAGAGTGGAATGGCATACCTGTATGGATGAAGGGACGGGCACTCACTAACGGTAGAAATGCCCGCGGGGCCCTCACTCAAATCAGGCCAGGGAGTCCACCTACTTCTATTCCGATGAATTAATTTACTGTACACTCTGACGTTGAAATTGAGACTATGAACTCATTTTCATTCTCTACTATTATCTTCACTAACAATGCTCTGACTCAGCTATCAAAAGCAAAATCAAATTGATTACAAAGGGTTGGATGGCAACAGGTCCCAACATACAGCGTCTAAACAAAGACGGCTTATCGATGACGTCATCAAGGAACAGAGAAAACGGAGGACGTTTCCACTGGGGGACTCAGAAGGTTTTGTGGACGTTTGAGCGTAATATGAATCCTTGCGGTTTTCAGGTTAGCCGTCATCACGATCATCATGACCATTACAACATCATCACAGTTCTCTGGAAAGTAGTCCAAGTGGGAGCTGAGGAAGTGCATCTTGATGGACATGCGTGCACCAAGAACTTTGTAGCTCAGAAGTAGGTCCTCAACAACTCATCCATACTCTGGACTTCTGTAGTTGCCAAGAAAATTGGAGACAATAGACTTAAAGGCATACCAGGCTTTCTTCTCATTTACATCCATGCTGCAATCAGACTTGGGATCTTTGAAAAGCTCTCTGATCTGAGGGCCATCAAAAATTCCTGCATTCAGCTTTGCCTCACTGACTTTTGGAAATTTTTTTTTCAGAAAATTGAAAGCCTGGCTTTTTTTGTCCAGTGCCTTTACAAAGTTTTTGAACAGACCAAGCTTGATTTGCAGTGGCGGAAGAAGAATGTTCTGCGGATTCACCAGAGCATGGGCAACAACATTGTGAGAACCTGGAGGAAGTCCACTTCTTGCAGGCCAGTGACATTGCATGTAGTGCTGCTTGTCTGCTCGACTATCCCACAGACAGAGGAAACATGGAAACTTGGTGTAACCACCTTGTAGGCCCAGCACCATGGACACAACCTGTGGAAAAAACAGATTAAAAATATGTTTAGCTGAATAGTTTTATTATTAAAAAATATTAACACTTCATAATATGACAGTATGTCGGCAGACATAATTACCTATTAGAAAAATTGTCAACAAAATATCAATTTTTGAAAGCAACTGTTTTTGGTGTATTAAATTACCTTCAAGTCTCCACAGATCTTCCAATTGTGGTCTTTATACTTCAGAGCAGTTAACAGATACTCCATGTTGTTGTAGTTCTCATCCATCCGCACTGAATGCCCCACCGGAACAGACGCGACCTGGTTTCCATTGAACAACAACACAGCTTTCAAGCTTCTTTTTGATGAGTCAATGAAGAGCCGCCACTCTGATATATTGTATGATATTCCCATAGCTGCAATGAGTCCACTGATATTGTTGCAATACACCAATGAAGTTTCCTTGTCAAAACTGAAGAACTTGCGAAATTCCTTGTCACGGTTACGGTACCAGGCAAATGTTGTTCCTGGTGCTAAGACATTGTGTTCGCAAAGCCGTGATCCTAGTAGTTGAGCTGACTCCTTAGACAAGCACAAGTCTCTTGTTAAATCATTCAACTCAGCTTGACTGAAGGGTATGGGCTCTTTTGCAGAAGCTGTGGGCAAGTATGTACTAGAAGCGTCAGTCTCTTCTATGTCTTCATCGATATCATGATCGTCATCAAGTATAATGTCACTATAGTTTTCTGGTGGAGTTGGAATTGGTATTCCTGGTCCGTGAGGAACTGGTTTGATGGCTGAGGGTACATCTGGATACATAACATGATGTTTGTTCTTCCTGTTTATACCTGAAATGTGAACGAAAGATTTAGTATCAAGATAGCATAACATATTAACTTACAGATATATTTAAGAATGCATGAACATACTGCATTTGATATATTAGTATTGATGTATTAGTATAACTCACCCTGAAGGTTTGTCATGCAGAAGTAACAGTCCGTGGTATGTTCTCTGCCTTCCCTCCATACCATAGGAATGCCAAATGGTAGACGTTGAATCTTCTTGTTGCTCCAGCGCCGCAGATTTTCAACACATGTTTTGCAGCACATGTGAGGGGCAAAAGCTTTATCTTGGTCTCCAAGTTTCATTCCAAAGTATGCATGATATAAGTTTTTCACTAGGAGAGTAATGGTGCACTGTCGGTCTGTCATTGTTACACAACCGCACACATAGCAAAACCTGTTCGGGTCGTTCTTGCACTTCCGATTCATGATTAAATGTACAACTCTATAAGAAGAAAAAACAGGTGTGTATATGATTAGAAATATGCGCGTGTGTGTGTGTGTGTAAGAGAGAGAGAGAGAGAGAGACGCACACACTCCCACTTTCTTGAAGTCTCGAGAGACACTGACTGAGGGTCTAGACTTTAGAGGCACATCAGGGTGGTTGCTAGTACATGCCATGTACCACCAGATGGAAAAGAAATTTAATTGTGAAAAAATATATGTAAAAAAACACGGACATATACTCTTTTCCTTTGCGTCACGGCGGACATTTAAATGGCAGGCGAGCACATGGGTGTATTTAAATGCATCGTAAGGGCATTAAAACTGACCGAAATCTTTTCTGTGAGGCTTGCTTATGTCTCGGATGATTTTTTTAATGAACGAGTATGAGGACCCCATTTTGAGCGAAAAATGCCAATATTTTACCTGAATCTCCGCTTAAAATGCTATAGCACAAAATTCTGACCTGATTGAGCAAATGGACAACATTTTTGAGATCAGCATGCAAAATACACCCAGAAAAGCTTAATAATACACAAACCTCAAAAACTATGCAGGGCAGTGTTATCTTTCAGTTCATGCAAATCCCTTCCTTTCTCTTCCATAAACATCTGTATTTCACTGCGCAATTCATAAAATTGCTTAAGTACGACTCCCAGACTTAACCGGCGAACATCAGTGTGATATGGCAGTCCGTGTGTGTTCTCATTTTCCTCCAATAAGCAGTTGAACTGTCTGTGGTTCAGACCTCACGCACGTATGACATTATCCATCTTTAATGTTTTACTACACAACACTTCTTTATGTATAATACAATGCACATTGTAAATTTGATGGTTCAGGTTCACAGCTATTAGTTTTTCCTTTAATTTTGTTGCCACGCCAGCTTTTCTACCCACCATTTGCGGTGCTCCATCTGTAGCCAGACTCACAGACTCACAGTTTGTGCCCAGTCAACACCTAATTTATCCAGTGCCCCTACCAAACCCACAAAGATGTCATCACCTGTTGTTCCTTTCATTGGTACCAGTTTCACAAATTCTTCTGTTACCTGCATATTTTCATCCACACCAAGTACAAAAACTGCAAGTTGTGCTACATCACTTACATCGGTACTTTCATCAATTGCAACTGATAATGCAGTAAAGGACTTAACCTTTTCTTTGAGTCGACTGTTAATATTCTCTGATAATTAACCAATTCTTTCTGCAACTGTATTTCTTGAGAGGCTTATGTTTGCAAATGCTTGACTCGTACAATGGCACGCTTACAACCACAATTAACCGTTAAAACCATCTCTGGTCTTATTGTTCTTTCATTGGTGATGTTGATTGAGTATTTTGTTCTAGGAAACAGCAGACTATTTTATTCAGCTGAGGGATACACTCACTATTAGTTTTAGCTCCTCAAGGTAAGGCTGGGGCAGCAAATGGGTTGCGGAACGCATGCAAGAGTGTGTTGGGCTGCATGTTTGACACCCCTCATCTAAACTGTTTAAAAAATTTACATAGACCAGTTATATTGCATACTACTGGGTTTTCTGAGTGTGCCCACCCTGGCACAGGTCACTGACCCACATCAGGGCCTGGGAGGCAAAAATGTAAAAATGATAATAATAATAATTAGTTCATAGTAAATAAAATTTATAATAAAAAATAAAAATGAAATAATAAAAACAATAACAACACTAATAATAATAATAAAGAACCATAAAGAAATACAAAAATGAAAAAAGATCAATAGTGAGAAACGATACCTGAATGTTGTGTTGTCAATAATACGAGAAACAATTGAGACCCTGCAAATGTGTGTAAAGGAGGCAGAAAGTCAGATCAGCAACCTAGGACTTGCTCACAATTTTTGTGTTGCCATATGGCAGCAGGGTCTACCATTAGACAACACGTTATGCTTCCAATATCTTCCCAGGCGGTAGTACCTCACTGTTTGATAACTGCCTACTACCTACTACTAAAAGCAACTTGAAATTTTTTTTATTAACTATAACACCCAAGTTCTGGTTCTGGCCAGAACTTGATATTATGGTTCCAGCGCATCCCTGGGTATGGATCAAGGATCTGAATGAAAAAGGAAGGAGACAATTAGAACAGACAGAAATAACATAATTGAGAGGGATATGTGGGATCGTTGGATGCAGAGAATAAGAACTGTATGAATGATGAGATGTGGAACTGAAGGTACAAATGTTGGGTAGAGAGAAGATGGGAGTTTGCTTAGGTGGTACAGTTTGGACATGTTAAGAATGTGTAGTGAACTGATTGATCAGTAAAAAGTGTATAATTCAAGAGAGGGGAGGAAATGTGGGGATAAAGTGAAAGTCAATTTAGAAATGAAGAGGATGGTCAACTAGCAAGTGGAGATGTGCATGAATGACTTGAGAACACAGCATCAAGTTATTTTGTGGAAAGACTTGCTGGCAATGGGTGTTGCAAGGTTGTGTGAAATGACCAAAGTAATCCAGGGATTTACCATAGCAGAACACATGTTAAAGCAGTAAAAATAATTGATGGAAGAAAAATGTGCATACATGTTTGCTTTTGATTTCAGACTGCACGAGTAAGAAATGAGAGGGAAGAATATGATTTTTTTCAAAATCATTTCACATCAACCATAGTAACTAGATATATATGAAAAAACTATGCAAGAGGAAATCTCCTTTATGTAAACTGAAAAATTTGTAGTGGAACTTGCCAATTAAAAGATATGGAGACTAGCCAATAAAAATGTGAGATTAAGAGTGTGTGGCCCATCACTGTGTGCCTGCAGAGAGATCTAGAAGCACTGTAACATCAACAGAGAATTTATCAGTGTGGTGCTTCCATGGTTAACTGAGCAAAAAAAATGGTTGCTTGAAGAATAAGATGTTATAACTCATTCATGCAACATTTTTACCTTGATTAAAAACTTAGATTCTGTACTGTACTGTACTGATGCCCAGAGCTAATATGGCCACTGAAGATATTGCCTGCTATAGGAAATTTAAAAGTATATACAGAAATACTGAACTGACAAGTCATCGTAACATGATAACAGATAAATACAATACAGTTGGTCGTCCTATTACGCGGTCCCACAATCCGCGTTTCACCGTTAACGCGGTGCCTTGCCAGAACCTAACATTTTCACATTCCACAGTCGTGAACGCCATTACGCGGAGAGCGGCTGGCAAGCCGCGCCATTTTTGGATCCAAACCTCCCGCCATCCGCCATGTTGTGTAAGAGGCGCGAAAATGGTGCGCACAAGGTCGCCCAGTCATCAAAACATTACCAGTTCTTCACCCACTACAGCCGGCCCAAGTCAGTGATAGTGATAATTATAGTGAGGATATGGACTTATATGAACTTTGGGGGGTTTGACAAAGAGGCCCTGCAAGCCTCTGTGGTGGATAGTGATACAATTGATACAAGTGATACAGGTGAGGGCCAATAATCTGCCCTCTGCCTCGGAACCAACCGCCCATCCCCGTGTGCCCAGCCATCTTTTCTACTAATGTAAGTGTTAAAAAACCTAATATTATTGATATTTCTCTTAATTATTAATTGTGTGTGCATGCCATCATAAAGTAAAGATAATAGTTTTACTACAACATAGTTGTGTGTCGTCAAAAAGTGGAGTTTGGGGATCGGCCCGGACTCCATTTCAATTAATCCCATATGTTATGTTATTCACTTTACGCGTTTCTCACTTTCCGCGGTACCCTCCGGGTTACATTAACCGCGTAATACGAGGACCAACTGTACAGTACTGTATTGTACTATAAATTGAGAGGATTGTAAATAAACAACAATTAAAATCCTTATACTGTATTTATTCATTTACTTGACAGTTATGTTTATATAAAATGAAAGTTCAAGTCCTATTTGGTATTGAGTGTAAAGTATCCCACAAGATAGCAGCAGATATGATGGAGGATCACACCACTGATCCTTAATGTGTTGCAACAAGAGTTATTCAGAGTTCCTGTATATTTCATCCTCATGTATAATGCTGACTTTTGCTATAGGATTATTGCATTCCCTACTATGAGAAGTTATACAGAAAACCAGTCTATGAACACAATATTTTTAAGTCATATGCATGCACAAAAAATATATATATTAAAGCATACATAAGAACTTGACTCAACAGAAATTTTCCTCTAAAATGCAATTGTAATGACTCTGGCTGCAGCTGAAAATTATTTGCTAAAAAAACACATATCTAAATAATAATCTTAGCCACTGATGTGCCATTACAAAAAAATATAAATAAATTAAAAAATAAAAAAGGAAATAAACTAGAGTTGTTTTTCCTTACGAGGTATGAATAACACAGGATACCTCTGATGCACACGTAGTCATCATCAATGGCAGAGGAGGAGAAGGGACAATAACACTGCCCATCTGAGCCACATAATGGCTGTAGTCTTACATGTTTGTTTTCATGACATCATTAAATACATTAGCAGCTTCACAGGTGCATTGATTCCTGTAACACCATTTACAGATTCATCTTACTTTAGGACAAAATCATAACAAGTAATTGCTGTTGGAGCAGTTGCATTGTTTATATTAGAATATATACAATTGTCGAGGAAGAGGGCAAAACAAGTCACCACAAACTATACACATTTTAGCCACTGTTTCCCTATGAAAACATTCAACTTGTTAAACAATGTACAGAGAAAGGATTTGATATACAGAACATGAATTTTTGGTTCTCAACTTAAAATACTGAGTTTAATCTACAAAACTGATCCCTTGAACATTGTTTTTTTTTATTATAAATGCCTAAGAGGGGCATCTATTGCCCTCTTTGTCAGCACTCATGAACCAGCTATACATATTGCATAGAGAAATACATTATGACCACATTTTACAGCAGCATTTGAAGGTTTCCTCCTTAACATCATACCCATTTGTTTAATTAACAAGCTTAAAATTTACAATGAAATCAAAGATCTGAATCTATGAAAATGTACGTTTTTGAAATTGATATCCCACTGACCACCCTGCCATATCACTTGCTGGTTGGAGTCTAGATCTACTGTAAGAATGTCATGGGTACATGATACAGTACTGATTATGTTTTCCTATTTGAGAATCATGAAAATATTTATATTTTACACAGAATGAGATAAAGTAAGAAAACCAGCTGTAAAAATTATACCTCAGTCAATTGAATGAATTATCTAAAATACAGTAGACCCTTGCCATTCGCAATTTCGACGATTCGCGGTAAGAATATGGTGGCTAGCTTGCAACCCTTTTCCCGCAGTACAACGAGTCACCTCACGCAGCATCTCGTGTTGTATTCTCAAAAAATTTAGTGTTTCTATGTGAAATGGGCCCTAGTGTCAGTGCTAGTGATGCCTACTGAGTGAAATGTAAAAGGCAGAAGTCAGTGATGACCCTGACAAAGAATGTTTTATTATTAGATAAGTTAAAAGAGGGGATGAGTGCTGCCGCAGCTGGTCAGTTGTTTGGTAAAGGTATACAGTAGTCCACTAAAGCAGCTTAAGTTGCTATTCGCAGTTTTGCCAATTCGTGCCATTTCTTGGAACTTATCCCTCACAAATGGCAATGGTCTACTATACAACAGTCTGGCAACAATAGTTAAGATGTCTGCCAACTACAAATTTGCCAAATTTACATCTATGCCATCAGAAATTATTTCTAAGGCTGCTTCAGGAGGAGCATCTCAATACCATTGGAACCCTGATTCTTTGATCACTTATTGGTTAGTCCAGCTAAGGCTTCCAGTTATCGGCCAAAAGTTGCCTTATGAATTACATTATGTTGATTCTGGTGCACTTCAACAAAAAATACACAGTAATAAGCAGATTATTTTTCTTTTTAACCTTCATCCATAATGCACCCCATCTGATGTCTTTTGGTTTGGATATAAACAAAGGAACTTAGCTTTTCATTATAACCTGCACTAGTTTCTAACAGTAAGAAGAAACCACCACTACATTCTTATATGACTCCATATAAATGAAATTTGCAATTCCGTATTTTCAACTTTTTATATAACTTTGGATTAACATTTCAGTCCAGTGGTATATATATTACAGCTTCATTGGATACAGTACAAAGAACCTTCTGCTAAAATTTCAAATTGAAAAATTGCACAATAAATACATTCACAACAGAATTTATGAGATTGGCTTGGTCCTGAATCAAAGCTGATCTATCAACTAAGAACATAAATACACATCAGGCAATTTATACAAGGGATGACTGGTGGCTCACAAGACTTGCTAAATTAACTGCACATTTACATTGTCACAGTACCCAGATTCTTAAGACACCTCTCGAGGGCAAGCAGGTCCTCCGTAAACATGCATCACAAGCCAATTCACTGTTATTGTCAATGAGAATCAGGAATGATTGAATTTGTACTCGGTCTCTCCAAAGATGTCTTAAGAATTTGGGATAAGTTCGCTTCATGTTTCACATAAATTTTTATTAAAAGGCTGTTTATGGAATTAGTACATTTGTTGCTGAAATGGTATTGAAATAAAAATAGGGCACTCTGTTCAACAGCCATGAAAGAACATCATGATGTATTACAAGTCTGCAGTTATGGGTCATTAATGAATAATGTATAGCACATTGCTGTTGGTGTAGGGTACTGCATCAAGTGGGAGTAACAGCCCTGAACACAGCTCTCCTGAGATATACAACAGCTACAATACTGTCATTTTCATAACCCCCACTGATTTTTCAACAAATGTTAAGTTCACATGTACATGAGGCACGCTAGGAGTTTTTTTTTTTTTTTTTTTTAGGAAACTGCAACTAGCTATACTGCTTGTTATTGCCATTACTACATTTTAATATTCTATTATTGTATTTTCTTGGTGCACTTCCTATTTCTTTTTAATTTACAGTGACTTAGATCTAAAAAGTGTTACAAGTGGAAGGTCATGAGTCAATTTCATATATTTGTTCTAATAGTAGATAAATAAAAAATTAACTATGGAGTTCTCAGAGGCACTCGTTAAGCAAAACACAAACAGCAAAAATATAATTAGCCACACCAACACTTTGTCTAATATAGTTAAACTATTCACCTATTCCTTTCTATTGTATATAAATTAATTGGATTATATATGGCTTAAAGAATGATTCTTCAATAGCCAGGTATATTCAAAACCAATTTTTCAATAATTTAAACAGCAAAACTAAGTAAGAATAAATGCCTTCACATCCTTGTTCAGTATTCACATAGATTATCTTAATCACTGTGGAATGGATGCTGAAGTTTATTGGAAAACAAATAATTGAAAAGTACCATGTGTAGGTGTAATCATAAGGCCAATACTGTAACTATTAGGGTAAAACCAAACACTCACATTTTAGTATACATTGGGTGGATTAATATGACATAGTTTATAAAATAACCACATTAAAAATTTCAGGGGCAACACTTAAAAACAATTGTTAAGTCATACAAACATTCAGTATAAAATAACAAGTCCATTCAATAAATTGTGCATCCAGTACAGAATTTCACAAAAATACAGTACAATGACCTACACCTATTTAATAAGGAAAGTGAATTTTTACTGACATTCCCCCAAGCACTGGTAAAATCCCCCTTAATTTACAAATCATATTCTAGAACCATTACAGCTAGGAGTCAGAATCAAATGTTGTTATAATATGGAAAATAATATCAAATCTACTATCCTTCTTTACTTCATACTTTCACGCTTGTGTGAGGTGGATGAAGGGTACAGCAGTGGGAATTAATCAAACAGTGCTACAGGATTTGTAGAAAACAACAGGAAATATTCAAGACAACAGTAGTTCTGAAAGCAAAATTTTATGGACAATGTGATAGCTGCAGAATTCCCTAACACAATAAAAGACTCCAAAATTTAGTTGGTAAATAAAATATATTAGTATATCTCTACTGTACTACTATTCCCCACAGTGTGTGTGTGTGTGTTGCGGACAAGTACCCATTGTTACGGACGTCGAGTAATGCAGCGTTGTGTGGAAGACACATAAGACGCCATTTTGCACTTGGTAACGTTGTTAGATCATTAGAGTGCGCCTACCCTATGCATCCTCTCCAAATTTATTCAGAAATTGCTCGCGTTGTAAAATAACTGGAAAGCATCCATACGATAGTATGTGTGCAGGACCTGCTCGTAAATGTAAAGTAATATATCTAGAGTAGAAAATGAAGAGTAATTAAGCAGTATGGAGGAGGAAAACTATCGCTAAGCTCCCACATGAACTCGGTCTTGCTACCTCTAATGTACACACAATTGTGAAGGACAGGGTTCATATAAATGAACATGTGAAAGACTCGGTGCCTTTAAAATTTACTGCGATTGTTAAGAAGTGACCACGTGTTATTTTTTAGATGGAAAACTTAAAGTGTAAATAAGCACCAAAATTTAAGGTGATTGTAATTACTACACATACACTAGTTTTGTAGTAACTTAATGTATTTGTGTTCTAATATTTTTTCCTTTGCTTCTATCGTTACTTTTTAATTAATGAAAAAGTTTTGTATCGTGTAAGTATAGTAAATGAATATATAGTACATTGTGTGTACTATGTGTGTTCAATGATTATACAGTATATGGAAAGGTCACTTCCTGTTTACAGATAATTCAGCTTACAAATAGCCTCCAGGATTGAAACCTTACAAATAGCCTCCAGGAATGGAACCGATCCATAACCCAGTCATTTTTACAATGAAATACGGTAAAATTTATGTGAAAAAAAAAAATGAAGGTTGCTTCAGGAGGTCTATACACAAGGAGGGAAAAAGGCGGAAGTAGGATACTACGAAAAGAATGAGAGGGGTAAAAGTTTAAGGAAGTGGTAAGGTAAATGAAAAAAAAAATGGGTTTAGGGGACATTATGAGGCTTTGAAAAGGTGTCAAACAACCAATCAGAATGCAATATGAATACTGATTAAATACCTGAATAAATTACTTCATTTAAAAAAAATTTCAGTAGCCATTGCAGATTCATTTTAAGTTCTACATTTATCAAACATACTGGTACACAAGTTTATTCATGGACTTTGAATAATTAGTGTGGAAAATCTTCTGAACAGTTTACAACAGTACACAGGACTCAATAACATATTTCACTTAAAAGGAAAGGAAGACAATATTCTTTTTACTATCATTCTTTTTCCTGTTCTACCATAAGAAGTAACCATTTGGGCCCTTTTTCAAACACCTAATACTTTACTTATGAAGGAATATTTGAAAATATGGCATCATCAAATAATTTTCTAATCCAGCAATTAACCAGAGGTATAACTTGGTAATTAAAAACAGATGACAAGTTATTCAAAATACTCTCAAAACAGTACACATGGGGTAATCCATCAACATAATTACTTCAAACAAATTCAACTGTGTCAATATTTTGGCTCTAATGAATATACAGAATAACCAATACCCATCTTAGTTATGGCACTCTTCCACAATTCACAATGGAACCAAGTCACCATATGAATTAAAAATAAATAAAATAAAGGTAAATAAAGCTGCTCAACTAAAATCTTAAAATTTTCACAGTGTCATGCATTACAAAAAAAAAAAAATTATATATATATATATATATATATATATATATATATATATATATATATATATATATATATATATATATATATATAATCAGATCCACAATTTCATGGCACTGAGATCCATAAGCTGCTAATGAGCTGCCTCATGTTGTTAAATTAGAAACTCTGAAGTTGAAATTTACTGTAAAGTCAGTTTCCTCAGCACTAATCCTTAGATGTTGGTCAACATAACAGAGCATAAAAAGCTCAGCCAAAATTAATGTACTGACAGGAAAACAAATGATGATGAAAATTAATGTATTTTTGTTTCCTCAAATTAGGAAACAACTTATGTAGCAAATATTCAAACAATCAGAAAATATTCATAAATATATACTGTATTAGAAACAGTTAATCTTTAAACTTTTGCTCATTATATAATCCTTTTATTTTTTAAAAACAAGTGGCATAAATAAATAAAAAAATATCACCCTTCTGTTTCCCATACTTAAGACTGTGGCATTCTCACTGCTGTTTACCCACTGCAATAAAACATCAATTCACTGTGAACTTTGAAAATGAGGCACACGATAAATTCTTAGCTCTACTTCAACTTGTGACGACAGATCTTAATACAGTATATGCATATTGTGACACGTTAAATTCACAATAAACTCCTGACTGATACAGCCAGACAAAATAGAATGATGTTTAGAAGCTGCACTCAAGTCAATCACTACATTTCACAGGCACTAACAACATTACTCCCTATGTAGCTTCTCTGTTCAATACTTTTCTAGATTCATAACAGGAGGGGAGGGGCCATACAAAAATCTTCAGATGTTTCAGTCACTGTACAATTCCAAAAAATTTTATGTTTAAGGCCTGACTGCAACACCTGAAATAAATTACTTTAGCTATCACATTGGTGAAGCATGTCTTCTGATGGCACAATAAGAAGAATGTATAATTTTCACAGACAGTATAAGAGAATGAAGATAACTTCTACAAGTCCGTCAGCAATAATAAGATGCAGTTATAGGATTGTACTTAATCTGGATAAGTATAACAGTTCACTGTGTAAAATGAGGTCATATTGGAAATAAATGGCATATCTATCTGTAGCACGCATGCACGCAGCAAACACACAACCATTTAAATTTATTGTCTTTGCCTTCTAAGTAGTACAGTAGCACTTGCATGTAGATTATTCACTGTTGCTACTCAGAAAATTTGCATTTTATATTCATTACATTTTCTGTATATGCATCTTATTTACTTTACATTTTCTGCAGCACTTCATTCATATTATGTAATAATTTACTTGGAAGTGCAAATAAATTAGAGTGGCTCCAGAACAAGTGCTCAGTGCAAAGCTTGACAATAAAGTAAAACTAGTACAGTATGTAAATTGACTTGAGTTCATCAACTAAACTCATCCTTAAGTCCTACAAAACAGACATACTTGAGAATGAATGTCAGTTTGGTATAACTTACAAGCTCCGTTTTGAAATCTATATTATTACAAAGTTTTGTCCTTTATTTGCTAAGGATAACAAGAGTTGAGTGAACACACACAGAGAACAAGAGTATATTCTCAGATCAACATGAGATTGCAAAGACATTTATCATCAATCTTTAGGCAAGAGATTTCAATCAGCAGATCTATGCAGTAGTTTGTATACCTATATTGTTTTCAATTATAACATAATGCCAGCCCACTCACACCACTTCCATCAACAAGAACTCTTGGTGATGTCATGAATAAACCGATTACTGAAAGTATGCACCATTAACAATATCATATTTGTGCTTCAGAGATACAGTTATTGACCTAATTTGCAAGCTTCAAAGAGCATAAAACAGACATATACCATAATTATCCCTAACCCAGATAACTTAACTGAATTATCATGGACACTTTTTATTTTGATTTGGATTGCTGATGATACTCAGCTTTGATATCAATTATATCATATTCAGTACCGAAGTAAATTTTCCTCATTCACATATATGTTTCTTGCCCATCAAAGACATTGGATATTCACACAAACAACTTGCAATGCACACGTCATAAATACTGAGTTAATATGTTCTCAATAATCTAAATTCTGGGTAGCCCTTGAGAGACATACCATCTTCATCTACAGTAGTCTTAAACAATCCAGAATATAGTGATACACTGGGTCCTGGATAATCAAGGCATTGCTGTACATACCTCATATCTGACTGTCACTTCCATTTATTTATGAACACATTGGCATTGAGTAATTTCTATGGAAAAGATACGGTGCGCTGAATCACTCCCACTGCAACTCATCAACTTCTAATCCATAGTCTCATAATAAGCTGTTTAGCTAAGGTAATGAATGACTTGGTGTCTCAACATAACCATGCTTAAGAGCTGGCACAATGAATACAAGCGGGGTCAGTCGTAGTGCTTCCCTGTAAGCCTTCATTACTAATGGTTCTTGGCTGCTTCTTTTGCTGCTACAATAAGTGGGTGGAGGCTTGACAGAGGTCGCGCCAACTTCAGAAATGGGTGCTGGGGAAAAAAAGAATAATAATATACCAGTATATAAAAACTTGTGAAGTGAACAAATCATATTGGCAGCACTTCTCCCCAGTCACAACCACTTGGTTTGTGACACTGATGGCATAGAATACCTACTTCTCTTACTCTTTCAACCCCTTTTTACCCTTAATGCAGGCTGGACATGGACATATGCATGTCCTTCCCTGAAAATCACCTGTTTCCCCTCAAGTGCATATTTTGCCCCATCCTACCATCTTCCTTCTACTACTTACCCCTGACATGCACTCTTTTTACCAATCTCACACTTCCTTGTTTCTCAATACAGTAAGTCCTCGCTTAACGTTGTGGTTACGTTCTTGAAAAACACAAAGTTAACAGAAACAATGTTAACAGAATAAATTTTCCCCATAAGAAAGATAAAATACGCTAGTTATGTTCCCCAGCCTCAATGAAATTTTTAAAGAAAATATATACAGTTGTACCCCGCCTAACGCGGTTTCACTTAGCGCGTTTTCCCGTATATGCGGTGCCTCGCCAGGGCTGAACTTTCACTTAACGCGGATTTTTTCCTCATATATGCGGTGAGTGTCCGGCTCGAGACGTTATTTTTAGATTTGCCCCACGCGCCGCCTGCCTGCCTGTGCTCGCCTCTCCCCCCTCCTCCCTCCACTTGGGCAAGCCGCGCGGTAAGGTTGCGCAGTGTGTGTCTTTGTTGCGTTATCACTGACGTCATATGACGTATCGGACTGTGATTGGCCATGCATCCCTACCCCCCTCTGCTGCTAGCTGTAATTGGCTTAAAGTATAATGACGTGCCCACCCGGGGGAGGGAGGGAGGGAGGGAGGAAAGACGACGTTTGACCTAGCCGCGGCAGTTTCATCCCTCAAGGCCACACCGTGTAAACGCGCATCCATTGTTCCGTAAAATGGCTTCCGCCGGACCACCACCGCCAACAGAGAGAGACCTTTCCTTACCTGGACCCAGCGGCACTAAGCCAAAGAAGACACGACGTTCCTTAAACTACGAGGTGAAGTACCAGATCATTCAAGATTTGGAGAAAGGAACACGGCAAGTTGATCTTGCGCGCCAGCATGGCGTCAACGAATCTATGATTCGCACGATCAAGAAGGATGCAGCCAAGATCAAGGAGCACATGAAAATCACAAAGTCTGCAGGTGCTTCATCGATCAGGTATTGCCAGAACAGGGTGCTGGCAAAAGTGGAAAATTTGCTGGTGAGTTATTTGATTCGTCAGGCGCGACGCAACATGGCAGTGGACACGCGCTCAGTGCAGGAGTACGCACGTGAGCTATACGCAGCAGTGTCACGTAAGCTGGGAATTGCAGAGCCCAAACCCTTCAAAGCTTCCTCTGGTTGGCTGCATAGGTTTAAGAAGAGGAACAAGACCACCAACATCAACATTGGTGGTGAGGAAGCGAGTGCTGACCGTGTGGCGGCTAGAGATTTTCCTCCGTTCTTACGTGAGATTATGGAGGAAGGACAGTACACCGACGACCAGGTGTTTAACATGGACGAATCTGGTCTTTTCTGGAAAAAGCTACCGTCCAAGACCTTTGTTGTAAAGAATGCCAGCAAGATTCGGGGCCGGAAGATGCAGAAGGAACGCATCACCGTCCTGTTTACCACCAATGCCTCCGCTACCTGTAAACCAAAGTTATCGGTGATTCACACAGCCCGCAAGCCGCACGCCTACAAGAATATGGACATGAACAAGCTTAATGTCCACTGGCTAACCACACGTAAGGCGTGGATGTCCTCTTCTCTGTCCCTCTTCTGGTTTGACAACTGTTTTGTTCCTGACGTGAAGAAATTCTGCGAGCAACAGAATGTTCCATTCAACATTTTGTTGCTCCTTGACAACGCACCTGGACACTCGTCCCTACTTATGGATCGTCACCCCAACGTAAAAGTGGTCTTCCTTCCTCCCAACACTACGTCATTAATCCAGCCCATGGACCAGGAGTTGATTTGCAATGTGAAAGCTGCGTACTCTGCAAAGAAGTTCAAGCTCCTGAACGACTGTACCAACACCAAGGATGAGTTGCGTATGCTGGGTGACACCGACAGCGAGAGTAAAAGCGACGAGGACAAGGAACAAGAGGTGGCGGCTCAAGAACTTCTCGTCAAACAATTTTGGAAGAAGTTTAACGTCAAACAAGCTGTAGACTTCTTGGTGGAGGCATGGGATCTGCTGACTATTGCTACGATTCGTCACGCATGGAGACATGTGTTGCATGGCATACCAGCTGAGAAGAGGAGTGAACCTGTGACTGATGAGGTTCAGACTGTTGCAGTAGCAGTGGACTTTGCCAGAAAAGCTGCGCTCAATATTACAGCTGAAGGCTTCTCCGAGACCACCAACGAAGACATCCTGGCGGTGATCAGAGATCCTGAAGTGACTGCCGACGAGATGTTGGAAGAAGATCACGTCAGTGAAGAGGAGGAAGAAGGTGCGTCATTCTCCGAAGAACACAGTTTAAGTCATAGTGATATTAAGTGTGCCATAGAGTGTGCAGAGAAAATGAAGTCCTTCCTTTCCCGCGACAATGACGATGACCGCTATGAAGTCTTCCATACCCGGCTGGTGCAGGCTATGGAGCCGTACATCACGGTGTATCACGACAACATAAACACCAGCCGTCAAAAAAGCATAACGGAGTTCTTCGCCCGCAACCCACCACAGTCAGCCCAAGCCAGTGATAGTGACAGAGGTAGAGACAGTGAAGATGACTTTGAGGGATTTGTCAGGAAGGCCATAACAACTGTGGGTGACAGTGATAGTGACTCACCTGAGGACCAGTAGCCTGCCCTCTGCCTCGGAACCAGCCTCCATCCCTGTACGCCGACCCATCTCTTCTACTACTGTAAGTGTTCCACCTAAGTTTTAGTTTTCTAACCTAACCTTTATTTTTCCTATGTTAACCTTTATTTTTCCTTACCTAACCTCTTCTATATTACTTGTTTTTTCATACCATCATAAAGTTAAGATAAAATTTTTACTACAACATAGTTATGTCGTCAAAAAGTGGAGTTTGGGGGTCGGGCCGGTTTCTATTGGAATTAATCCCATATGTTCTGTTGTTCACTTAACGCGGTTTTCACTTAACGCGGTACCCTCTGGGTTTTATTGACCGCGTTAAGTGGGGTACAACTGTATTATACATCCAAAAAGATAAATAATCTAAATCATTTTTTAATGTATTCACTGATGGGCAGAGGAGGAATGAGTGTGTGGTGGGTTTAAAACCTCCATTTTCATAGCAAGGCTAATGGTCTTGCATTGCTTCTTCACAACACTAGCATTACTAACACTTGATGGGTACTTGGAAACCATTTCGAATGGTTACAGTACAGTATTTATAGCAAAAACACTTAAGCACACACGTACGCTGTGGAAGCCTAACAAAGACTGAAGTTGTTGTGACGCTCCGCGAGAGCGTAGCGCACCAAGATGAGAGAGGGTGGTGAGCCATACAAAGTAGTCCATGACGACGTCATGACGAATCGGTCGGGACATTGTCGGAATCATGGTTATCTAAAGAGTAGCAACGTTACAACGAAACAACGTTGTCGGGGGCAACGTTAAACGAGGACTTACTGTACTGTATGTCCACATCTCCCAAAGAGACCCTGATATCCTTATTTTATTTCCGTATCTCCTCCTCATTTCTGTGTTTCTTATTCTCTGAATCTTACTTACCCAAAAAATTATTCACAACCATGTCTCTTTTATCACACCTAATTTTCTCCTTCCTCTTGTATCTACTGTACAGCTGCATGCCCAATCAACACAAAAAATATGCCTAAATCAAGAGTTATAAGCCATTTGGAACCTGTAATTGTCTAAAATACATTTGCACATGCAAGTATAAAATGGAATGTGAAAAGGATAAGAAATTATTTGAAAAGTAAGTAAGAAACACCAACAGGGAAGGATAATCTAAAGAAACATTATGAATTTGTGATAAAAAAAGGGAAAGTGTAATCAGTTTGGAATTTAAGGTTGGAAATAGGGAAAGACAAGACTAATCCAAACCTTAAGGAGTTGGTGGGCTGTGGAGCGCCTTTCAACTTCAACATCCAAACACTGGTCAAGGAAATCCTGGAACACATGAGATAGCTTCTCCCGCTCCTTAATCTCTGGTTTTCCATTGGTTGCAATCAGGTACAGTGCTCTGAGAGGATTTTCATTCAAGTATGGAGGTTCTCCTGTAAAGGGAAGAATTTAAGAATTACATTTTCTGAGACCTTTAATCCATGAACTGCATCAGTTTTTAAACCATTTTGTGGTTAGAATTTGCTCTTAACTGTACAATGAATTTATCAATTTACTAAAAAGAAATACAATGCCAATACAGGATAAAAAATTATAATCATCTAGTTAATATTACCAAAAAAGCAAATACAGTAAAGTGTTTCATGAAGTTTTATCTTTTTCTTCCAGAAATAACTTTGCTGGATATTAATTCTGTACACCATGATTTTTTCTATTCTGGCCAGTACAGAACAGTATACCCATCCATCAGTTATAAATACAGTCATCCCTTGGTTATCACGCTTAATTGGGACCGCGCCGAGTGCGTGATACCGAAAAACACGATAACAAAAATACAGAGCCTATGGGATTTATTCTAATAGGTTCCAGGCACCCTAGACCCAACCCCAATTTTCCCATTTTATGACCATTTAGACCCACTAAAGATATAAATAAAGTTATGGTAAATATCAGAAACACACACAGGCATGGCTAGGTTTATTACAAAATGATGAAAATGGTAAGCTCAATACTGTAGTCCACAAAACATGAAGCTATGCTTTCTTTATTTGAGTCCCCCATCTGAGGAGTCCGTTTTCTCATCGCTTCAGGACGCCTGAGTCCTCCGTTTTCTCTCAATCTTAGAGTGCACCCGAGACTTCGTTATTCCTTAGTAATGACATAAAATTTGAAATTGCAATTGTTGAGGCAATTTAGATGTATGATTACAGTTGGAACATTCAAGATCCATTGTGAGTGATGTTGAAAGCTTCAACTGTCTTTATGGTTGGTAAAACTTGTCAAGTAAGTGAGTGTCAAGTCTGTCAGTATGAGCGGCAAGTGTGAGTGCTTGTGTTTGTACAACCGCTTTCAACTTTTGTTACCTCCATCCATCTTCATCCAGCAAATGTGTTATTGTTAATTTGTAGGTGAAAGATTTTATCCTCAACAGATGTAGGTGAAGCAAGGGGGTAACAATACAGTTTGAGGCAACTGTGATAACTAAATTCTTGGCCTAAAGATATAGATAAGTGTCAGAAACACACATAGGCATGCCTAGGTTTATTACAAAGTGATGAAAAGGGTAAGCTCAATACTGTAGTCCACAAAACATGTAGTTGTGCTTTCTTTATTTGAGTCCCCCGTCTGAGGAGTCCGTTTTCTCTCACTCTTAGAGTGCACCCGAGACTTCGTTATTCCTTAGTAATGACACAGAATTTGAAATTGCAACCCCAATTGCAAATGGGATTGTAATTGTTGAGGCAACTAGATATGTCTGATTACAGCAAATGTGTTTTTGTCAATTTGTAGGTGAAAGATTTTATCCTCAATAGATGGAGGTGAACAATACACCTGGAGGTAAATGAGTGATAACTAAATTCTCGGCCTGAAAAATAAGCTATAACAGCAGGTGTGCAGATTTTGATAGAGGCGTGATAACGAAAATCGCGATAACCAAGTGCGCTATAACCAAGGGATGACTGTAGACTACAAATACATATAAATAAGCATTTTACAAAGGAAGGGTGGGATTGCTTGAACACCATTCAACTATCCACGAAGGAGCCTCAGAGATTTTTATCTATTGAAACAACATAAAAAGGTATGGTGCTTACCGTATATCACGGCCTATAAGACGAAATTTGAACATTAAAAAAATCTGCCCAAAGTTAGGGGGTCGTCTAAACCCCCAAGTTTAAAATTCTTACCTCTTAAATATTGTGGTTTAGTGTGTCAAGAGTGGTGATGAAAACATCGTAAGCCACTCACAAGGTCTTACCACTAATTATTTTATACTGAAACTTACGTTTGGCAAGCTGGATTCAAATTAAGATTACCGGTATATTAAAATAATAAAAATGTATTATAAACCTGTCTAACATACCGTAAAAGGGATTTATACCCTTGTAATAAACACAGCTATCATCACACGCCCCCCCCCCCCCCCCCCATTTGCCAGTGAGGAGACAAGAAAAAAGGGAAAGTGACCGCGAGATTGGGCTATTTTTAGCCGTGGAGGTGGTCAGTAATGCATACCGGGTATCGGTATATTTACTGATAATAATATTTATCTCCTATAAATAATTGATTTAAATTTTATTTTTTTACAAAGAATATTCAGTAAATGAGTGCATTAATTCTTGAAACTATCGACGGTTAATTACAGACGCTTAAGTGACGTCACTAGTGTTTACACTACACCAGCTGGTAACATTTGATGCCATTACTTGAAGTGAATTGGCCTTATTTTAAGTAACTAACTATAAATAAATACAAAAATTAAAGAAAATAATTACAGTGTGTTTAATATATTACAGTATATTACAAATAAATAAATAAACAAATAATTCGGTAAATTTATTTCAAGTAAATGGAAAATAAGCAAACATGTTATTTACCAAGACGCTTCCTTCTGGCTCGGGGTGAGATGGAGGGGAGATAACAAGGCTATTTATAGCCCGTCTGAAGTGGCCAGTACCCTCATGCACCATAAATAATTCATTGAACATTCATTTTTTGTACATAATATATATATATATATATATATATATATATATATATATATATATATATATATATATATATATATATACATATATATATATATATATATTTGTGTAATAAATGTATGTAGTAAGTACATACCGGTAACCTTTTTCACTCAAATCCTAATGAAACACCACAATTAGAATACGGTGGTTGCTGTTGAACCACCTGTTGTATAAATAGTCGGAACACAGCCACACCACCGAGACGAGGGAACACTCCCACCACCGATCGTCTCGTGTGAAGCAAGCGTAGAAATGAAAGAAAATACTTGCAGTGTGTTTAATATGTTACAGTATATTATAAATAAATAAACAAATAAATCGGTAAATCCATTTCAAGTAAATGGAAAAATTTTCCTCAATACCGACATTAGTTCCAGTTACCGGTAAATAGCAGACGCTTCAGTGACGTCACTAGTGTTTACACTACACCAGCGGGTATAATTTGATGACATTACTTGAAGTGAATTGGCCTTATTTTAAAAAACCAAGGATGGTTGGTAAAGGACTACTGAGTCAGTGGGTAAGTGTCACATTTGGGGTACTGGTCTTATACAGCAAATAGAGCTCAAAAGCTACTTTTTAAATGGAAATTTGGGGGGGGCGTCTTATGCACCCCGCCGCCTTATAGGCCGTGATATACGGTATTTAAAAAACCGCGGGCGTCCACCAAGATATGACATCATGGGATCCTGCTGCTTGGTTCTGTTGGTGTTATAATGTTATTACTGCACTTCAACAATGGAGGTCTTTAAGCACTTATTATGGTTAGTAATACATTTACACTAGTCCAACCATCCCACCAATCTTAGTCCGAGTTGTCTCTGCTGTTGCCAGGCTGCGGAAATTTTTACTCCTCCCTCTGAGCAATTCTAACTTTAATTATAGCTTTGTCATAGCTCCCAAAAGGCCATTAACTGGTGGTAGTGTATCTGGTGCAAAGAGAGTGAAGGAAGTCAGGACTCTTATACAGAAAATTGAAGTGTTGGATAAACTTGCTAGCGGCATGAGTGCGTCAAATGTTGGTCATGCATCTGGAGTAAATGAGTCGACCATTATGACTATGACTCATCAATGGAGCTTAGCATCAAAATGAAACAGAATATTGAGAATGCTTTGTAGCATTACCAAGAAATCCAAAAGGCATTCAAAATTAAAGGCAGACAATTGCCAACCACAATGTTTTTAACGCTGAGATCCAGCCCCCCTCCACTCCTGTCTTTATCACCCCTCCCACGCTCAAGGCCTGCCTCTCCCCTTCATTCCATCGCTATGGCTTCCTCACCTGCCAGCCCTTTATTGGACATTCTGGATGATCCCAGTCCAGAGGTCTTAAAGGAGGAGCAGTAATATCTCAGTATAATAATTACAGAATCTCATTATGAGGAAAGGAAAGAAAAGTACAATTTATATACATAAGCAACACTACTAACTATTTTGCTCCCATAATATTGACATTATACTTATGACTGGGGATAAATTATATATTCTTCCCAGTCATAAGTTTGTTAAAGAAAAACCTAATATTCAGTATGTATGCATGTTTCATTCACAGTGTTGTGTATCAGGCGTGCATTTGTGTGTATGTTGCTGGTGAAGTACAGAAGTCTTCCCCTGCCAGTACACAGCCTCCTCACCAACATGACTCCTGCTGTGCTCCTCCTGGGAACACACAGTAACTGGGTGCCTCGTGGGTCCAGGCTAGACCAGCAGGGGATCTCGGAGTAGCAGTGGGCCCCAGAGGGACGGCGCATAGACCCACTGGTATGTGGACACGTTCTGGCGCCTACCAACCACCTCCCTGCTGCCTTGTGGATTAACCTTGGTACAGTAAAAGTCCAAAAATCCGGCTGCCAGAAATCAGGACCAACCGAGAATCTGGACTTTTCGAAAAATAATTTTTATTTTTATTTTTTTTTTAGTGGGCTTTTGTGTGTATGTGCGCATGCATGAGCGCCACAGCTGCACAGCAACAACAAGCGACCACGTGGTCGCCACTTTAAAACGAGCAATCAAACTGTGACAACATACCGTATATACTCGTCTATAATCCCCCCTCGTTTATAGGGCGACCCTGATTTTTTGACCAAGAAATCGTTAATTTATGATGTTCCTCGTTTATGGTTCGACCCACGTTTTTGAGGGTAATGGAACAACAAAACCTTCAGTAAAAAGGCTCTACATCCTATAAACTGAGGCTTGCTGTGCCTGAAACACGAGTGCCGAAGGCAAATTGTTTACCATTTATTATTACGACACTTTACACTGAAACGCGGGTAGTTTCAACAAAAATATTGTATATTTCCATTCAAATATTTATTTAAGTCAATTAGGAGGGAATATTATTGTAATACAACAGTTATTTAACTAAACCATTCGAAAAGTGATTACGGTAACATCTTTTGAACGAAAGAAAGCGAAAGTCATTGCTTTCGTCACGATTTTATCCCACTTTCCACTGTAATACATAAGTAATTTCAGCAAAAATATTACATTTTCATGACTGTATTATATCAAGCACAGTATGAATAGAATATAACAGAATTTTAACGGAAAACTATTAAAAAACGAGTAACATCTCACAAACATCGGAAGCTTGGGTAAAGTCTTTTGTTTTCGTCATGTATTTTATCCTATTTTACATTGAAATACAGTCATGCACCGGTTAACGTCTGACCGAACAACGTCCGATCGCATATAAGTCTGTGCCCCCCCCCCCCCCTCCAAAAAAAAAACACGTGACGCCTGCTGGACCACCACTCCACGACCCCCTGACGGAGACACGATGATCCTCCCCATACTGGTCAGATATTATGTGTTAAAGGAATATGCTTCCTTACTTAGGCTTTTCTAAGCATTTGCCTACAGGTGAAATGTTAACCTACATCTATTAAGGATAAAATCTTTCACCTACAAATTGACAATAACACATTTGCTGTAATCAGACATATCTAGTTGCCTCAACAATTGCAAGTTGCAATTTCAAAATCTGTGGCATTACTAAAAATAGTAAAGTCTCTGGTGCACTCTAAGATTAAGAGAGAAAACGGAGGACTCAGGCGTCCTGATGTGAGAGAAAACGGACTCGTATGACGGGGGACCAAATAAAAAAAGCATAGCTACATGTTTTGTGGACTACAGTATTAAGCGTACCCTTTTCATCACTTTGTAATAAACCTAGCCATGCCTATGTGTGTTTATGATATTTACCATAACATTATATATATATTTAGTGGGTCTAAATGGTCCCAAAATGGGAAACTTGGGGTTGGGTCTTGGGTGCCTGGAACCAATTAGAATAAATCCCATAGGTTCTGTACTTTCGTTATCGGCGGGGTCCCAATTAGGCGCGATAACCAAGGGATGACTGTATATACTTGTGACACTGGCCAGTTGCTTCTGGTGTTATGGTACAGGGGTAGCAAGTGACAGCACTAGGATCCCGCTTCCTCTGTCAAGGAATAAACAATTAAAATTTAAATTTAAAAAAAAAAAAAATATTCAAATAAATTACTATCTTACAAGAATCCCTTCAATGTAAGTTATATTCACCCAGGTAGTTTGGGTGGAAAATTATGAGAAGAGCTTAGTCACTCTAAAAATGATAAATAAACACGAAGGCAGGCCTGCCAACTGTCAAATCTTATCTCAAATAAATAAACAAACAAACACCAGACATTCTGTCACCTCACCTCCCCCCCCCCCCCCCCCCCCCACTCTTCAAGATAAAAGATTGGTGATTTCTTTATGTTTATTTTATATAATATCTGAGACTAAAGTTACGATAATATAATTTGCATTGCTGAAATCCTTGCAAGACAGAGATTAATTTGAATATAAGCGTCGTATATTTTGCTCAAGATATAAAAAATGTAGTACAATAGTGTTCAATGTACATTTTATAAAAAGTTTTTCAACTGTATTTTTGGGTAGATTTACACAAATTTCTTCATTTATTTTCACCCATTTACATTCACACACCATACTAAAATAAACGTAAAATAAATTAGTGCAAAGCTGGAGTGCACATGTACTAATTTGATTACGGTACTAAAATTGTTATGTCTAGTGTGAAATACAACATGTTTATATTAAAATAAATCAGTATCTTACAAGAATCCCAGCTAGGTCAT
This sequence comes from Homarus gammarus, assembly GCA_958450375.1. Classification (NCBI taxonomy): domain Eukaryota; kingdom Metazoa; phylum Arthropoda; class Malacostraca; order Decapoda; family Nephropidae; genus Homarus; species Homarus gammarus. The sequence goes on from CAUDMG010003255.1 coordinate 3,956,697, forward strand.
ATCACTGGCATTTTAAAATGAGAGAAGCTTAGTAGGACTGTTAAATAAACACACAGAGACCTTCGCCTCAAACTTATCACCTCAACCCCCCACCCCCCAAACCCCTCGCTGGGTGGTGGAGCCGTCAGTCCCCACCCCCCCCCCCCCCCCAGCCAGGCTTTTATCTCAGACTAAAGTTAGGGGATTATAATTTGCATTGCTGGAATCCTTGCAAGACAGCCAATAATTTGAATATAAACGTCATATATTTTGCTCAAGAGATAAAAATTGTTGTACATTAGTGTACAGCATAGTACATTTTATAAAAAAGTTTTTCAACTGTATTTCTGAGTAGATTTACATAGATTTCTTAGTGCAAAGCTGGAGTGCACATGTACTAATTTGATTACGGTACTAAAATTGTTTTGTCTAGTGCAAATTATAGCATGTTTATATTCAAATTAATCAGTATGTTACAAGAATCCCAGCTATGTTAATTCTATTCACCCAGGTCATTTCACTGGCTTTTTATAAGAGAGAAGCTTAGTCACCTAAGAACTGATAAATATACACGAGTTAGACCTGGGCCTGTGCCAACTGTCAAACATACTACCTCCCCTCCCCCCCCTCGCACCCTCTCTCTCCCCCATCTGCTGGCGTTGCTGGAATCCTTGTAAAACAGTGAATAATTTTAATATAAACGTCATGTATTTTGCACACGAGATAAAATTTAATCACCTGTAACACATTACAGTAGCGATTTAAGAGTAAAAGTGTATATGTACGTATATAGTATTCCACATACACGCAAGTATAAATGAAAATTTTGTGATGATCGGACAACGTCCATTTCGGTTAACGTCACGTTTCCAAGAACGTTAACCGGCGCATGACTGTACATCATGTTCCAGCAAAACTACTATTTATTTCCGAGAATATATTCATTCAGGCGCAGTTCAGGTAAAATATACGTGTGATGTAATAGTTTTTTAACTGAAAACGATTCGAAAAACACGTACCCTCTAACCCTGTTCAAGGAGAGGACTGGGAGAAGCTGTTAGGTGCTGCAGACGATGACAAGGAAAATGATTTTGATGGATTTTAATGAAATTATTCAGAAATATGATAGCGTAGTATTTATTCAAGTCAATTAGGATAGAATATTATTGTAATACAACAGTTTTTAAACTGAAAACCATTCGAAAAGCGATTACGGTAACATCTTTTGAACGAAAGAAAGCGAAAGTCATTGTTTTCGTCACGATTTTATCCCACTTTCCACTGTAATACGTACGTCATTTCAGCAAAAATATTACATTTCCGTGAATGCATTATATCAAGCACAGTATGAATAGAATACCATTGCAATGTAACAATATTTTGAGTCCTACTCTTTCCATTTACAGAGTACTGTACAAGCCCATAATAATGGCTCCTAAAGAAGATAAACTTCGTTGTGTGAAGAGAAAGAAGAACACGTTGAAATTGAGTGACAAACTTGAAATAATTAAGAAACTAGAACGTGGTGTGAGCAATACTGTTCTAATGGAAACATACGACATTGGAAAGTCTACAATAAATGATATAAAAAAGGCAAAGAATAAAATTCTAGAATTCACAGCTTTTTCATTAAAACTGCTCGTTTTGATAAATGAAGCATGCTATATTTGCCAATGAATAAACTATCAAAATGTACCTGTTCATCTCTTCTTTACTCCTCCTTAAATTTGAATTTTAAAAGTACTGCCTGAGAATCCGGAAAATCCGGACCCAACCAATCCCCAAGCAGTCCGGATTTTTGGACTTCTACTGTATGTATATGGCTACGGGAGTAAACCCCAACGAAAAATCTGTGGTGGTGCCCCTTATCAGGCAGACATGCTTACAGAGCTCCAATAAGACCCCAACGGTGGTATAGACAGAGGAGGTGACCACCATGGGACGAAGGAAATACCTGATGGACAGGCTACTATGATGAAACCCAACAAACTGGGCTATCGGCAGTCCATTGCAACTCACCCTCTCCACAGTCGTTGCAAAACTTACACCACTGGATTAGGAAAAAGGAGAGCCAAGATGTGTGGTTGCAGCCTGTGCTCCTGCCTCACCACATAAATCATCTCATGTGCAGCCATCATCAAGCTCATCATCATCATCAAAACCCCTACACCCCAAAAATCCGTGACGGACGAGTTGCAGCGGGGACAGGCAGAGATGACTGTCTCTAGTCACAACTCTGCTCACCCCACATGGGGAGGGGGCTAGAAAAAGTGCCCTAAACATACCCTTCCTAAAAAACCAACCTGATTGGGCAACCGCACCCAGTAAGGTCATCCTTATGCGGTCGAAAACACAATCAAATTCACAGATCCAAACAAAAACAAACCATACAACCTCTTACGGTCGCTGCATGGAATGTCACGACCCTACTCGATACTAGCACAATCGAACGTCCTGAAAGAAGAACTGCCTCTGTAGCAAAGGAACTGGCTAGGTATAACATCGACATAGCAGCCATTAGTGAGTCCTGGCTCCCAGAAGAGGGTCAACTCACAGAACTGGGGTCTGGCTATACCTTCTTCTGGAAGGGTAAACCTGCTGCGGAGAAAAACCACATTTATGGAGTTGGCTTTGCCATTCGCCAACGCATCCTACACAGGCTAGCTGAAATGCCTATTGGGATCAACAAGCGCCTCATGACGCTTAGAGCCCCACTTAATCACTCACATCATGCCACTTTCATCACTGCATATGCTCCAACATTGGATGCAGAGGATGACATCAAGGAGGCCTTTTACGCCGACCTCGACAGAGCGCTAACCTCTATCCCCACAGAAGAAAACGCTGTGCTCATTGGTGACTACAATGCCAGAGTTGGCAGAGATGCTGACATTTGGCAGGGAACCGTAGGGAGAAATGGACTATGCAAGTATAATCCCAACAGCCTTCTCCTCCTCAGCAAGTGTGCTGCACACAACCTCACTATCACTAATACCATGTTTAGGCAGGCCGACAAGTTCAAGGGTTCACGGCAACACCCACGATCCAAACACTAGCATCTCATTGACTACATCAATGTCAGAGAAAGAGATCGCCGAGATGTCCTCATCACCCGTGCCATGCGTGGCTCGGGCCACTGTGACACTGATCATCGACTTGTCAGTGACAAGCTCTCACTTCACGTTACCCAAAAACGGCGAACGCAACAAGCCTCCAGCAGAGGTTTTAACACTAAGCGTCTGGAGGATCCAGCGGTAGCACATGTTTTCAGAGAGCAGCTCGAACATAGGCTGATAAACAACCCAACAGCAAACAATACAAATCCAAGCGCCGTATGGGATATTCTCGACACTGTCATGAGAAAAACCTGCAAAGAGACCATCCGACAGATCGAAAGAATACACCAGGACTGGTTTGATGAAAATGACCTGGCAATCAATGTGCTCATCGATGATAAAAGTGCTGCTTTAACTAACTGGCAGAACAACCCTCAGTCTCGGACCAAAGCTGATACCTTCCGCAAGAAGAAACAGGTGGCCCAGTGGAAACTTCTCAATCTAAAGAACGACTGGTTTAAAAATAAAGCATGTGAGAGACAAAAATTTGCAGATCAGCAAAAGATGCCCGAATTTTTAAATTCCACTAAAACATTTTATGGGCCAGTCACTCGTGACGCAGCCCTCCTCCTCTCATCCGATCGTAACTCCCTAAGTAAAGATGATGAAGGCCTCCTTCAGCGCTGAAAAGAGCACTATCATTTACTGCTCAACCGAAACACCGATGTGGATGTCCTGACTACCCAGCAGGTCCCTCAGCATCCAGAGCTGACCCACCTCAGCTATCCTCCATCCCTGGATGAGGTAGCTACCGATGAAAAATAACAAACACTCAGGGCCTGATGGCATCCCAGCTGAGGTGCATAGAGCAGGAGGACCTCTGCATACCAGCGGTCTCCACTCTCTCGTGGAGAATATATGGAAAAAGGAGGAAATCCCCCAAGCTCTTAAAGATGCCTCCATTATAAATATTTATAAGAACAAGGGAGACCGGTCAGACTGTGGCAACTACCGCGGGATCTCGCTGCTGTCCATAGCTGGCAAGGTTATCCTCCTAAACAGACTTCTTCCTGAGGCAAAAAACTTCCTCCCAGAATCTCAATGTGGTTTTAGATCATCATGTGGCACCACTGACATGATCTTTGCTGACCACCAGATACAGGAAAAATGCAGAGAACAGCATTGTGACCTGTATATGGCTTTCATCGACCAAACCAAGGCCTTCGACTCGGTAAACAAGGAGGCCCTCTGGTGGACCCTCAGCCATTTTGGCTACCCACCAAAATTCATCGCCATTGTGAGGCAACTCCAATATGGCATGAAAGGCAGTGTCCTGCACAATGGCACCCAGTCTGAGATCTTCCCCATCGAAATGGGGGTAAAACAAGGGTGTGTACTGGCACCAACTCTCCTTTCCATTTTCTTAGCTGCCTTCCTTACTTGTGCCAGTGCCAATTTAGCCGGCAAGAACATGGGTGTCAGCAGCTTCCATTACTGAACTTCAGTATACAGACGACCTCACCCTTGTTGCCCACACTGAACACGACCTACAGGAGATCCTGAACACCTATGCAGATGCGTATGCACACTACAGCCTTGAGATGAATGTACGTAAGACTCAGATTCTCTTTCAGCCTGCCCCTGGTTCAGACACACCTCCACCATCCATCCAGCTTAACGGTACTACCCTCTCTAATATTACCCACTTTCGGTTTCTCGGCTGCCACCTGTCCACCACCGCAGACATCGATGAAACATCGGATCAGTTGTGCATCTCAAGCCTTTGGCAGACTCCTAAACCATGTCTTCAGTTGTAGGGAGCTGAAATTATCTACAAAGTTGCACGTACAGTATATCGAGCAGTGGTCTTACCCACCCTGCTATATGGCAGTGAGACATGGGTCACATACAGGGGCCACCTGAAGGCACTTGAACAACTGAAAAGATATAACGATAGTCTTAAGGCAAACCTGAAAAGTGCCAAATCGACCCACTCACCTGGGAGACGATTATTCCACACTGTAATGCTTGGAGGCGTCACCACACAAGAATGTGCCAATACTTTCGAGTTAGCCCGACTACAATACATACCAAGGCAGACAAGCGCCAACGCTGGAAAGATGCTGCCGTCACCCATCCCTTATTAGATGTAGCCCTCCACATATGCAACATGTGTGATTGACCCTGCCAGTCCCATATCCGACCTAAGTGACATCCTTAATAACTCATATCATTGTATCATAGCTGTTTGATCATTATATTCGATTCCGAGTGACAGCAAAGTAGTTGTAGTAGTTGTAGGGCAGTGGCAGGGAACCTGCAAATTTGTGCTGGCCACCAGGCTGGAGGAGAAGCTGCCATTCAATACCGTGAGAACGATATTTGAGCACAGTGAGTGTGAGGCCGTTCTCCTGGTGGACACTTCAAATGCATTCAACATACTTACCCGCAAGGCCGCACTGCACAACATCAAGATCAAGTTTCCAAGCTTTGCAATGTATGTTGAAAACACCTATAGGAATCCATCAGACCTCTATATAGTAAATAACAAGGCTCTAAGAGGTGATACCATCATACACTCAACTGAGGGAACTACGCAGGGGGACCCTGTTGCAATGGCAATGTCCGCAATAGGCCTATCCGTGCTCCAAAAACAATAAAATTTGAAACAACCGAGGTCAAGCAAGTGGCAAATGCTGACGATCTTACAGGAGCAGGAAAAGTGAAGGACATAAAAAAGTAGTGGGACCTGGTAACATCACGAGGTCCACAAATAGGGTACCACCCAAACGCCAGCAAGTCCTTCCTCATTGTGAAGCCAGAACATTATGAACGGGCAACGGAGGTGTTCGGTGGTAGAGAGGTCAAAATAACAAAGGATGGCCAAAGACACCCAGGCGCAGTAAGCGGCACGACGGACTTCAAGACCGAGTACGTAACGGGAAAGGTAAATGAGTGGGTCAGGGAAATCCAAGCTCTATCAGATATTGCTAACACAGAGCCACATGCGGCACTTGCGACATTCACCCATGGAGTCAAGCATCGCTGGAACTACCTGATGTGCACTATCCCTGATATCGGACCCCTTCTCCACCCTATGGAAGAAGCTATCAGCGTCCATTTCATTCCCAAATTAGTGAAACGCCTTCACCTAACCCCAGCAGAAGCATCACTCCTTGCACTACCACCGAGACTGGGAGGAATGGGATTGACCAATCCAGAGGATATTGCTGACACTGAACATCAAAACTCAGTTTAGCTCACGGCAGCCCTCACTGACCACATAATAGCTCAGAAAGCAACAGATGAGGTGGATACCAGTGAAGTAAACAAGATTCAAAGGTCCATTATGACAAAACGACAGCACAGCCAAAGTGATAAGTTGCAGCAACTGATGATGCTGCAAGTACCAGAGAATTTGAAGAAAAAAAAGTAGCTATAGCATAGGAAGTGGGCGTCTCGAACTGGTTAACTACATTACCAATAAGGGCAAATGGTTTCAGTCTCAATAAAAAAGAATTTACAGATACCCTTGCTCTAACGTACGGTAGTCCAGTAGAAGGTTTGCCCTCCCAATGCGTGTGTGGTTCTTCCTATGACGTCGATCACGCCATGGTGTGCAAGAAAGGTGGCTTCATTTGCATGAGGCATGATGAAGTAAGGGATCTCACAGCAAATATGTTGAAGGAAATATGCCGTGATGTCATGGTAGAACCGACCCTTCTTCCATTGGACGGTGAGATTTTCCAACATAGGACTTCAAACACATCCAACGAAGCCTGTGTTGACGTCAGTGCTCGAGGATTCTGGATGCGAGGACAGCGAGCCTTCTTTGACATCAGGATTTTTTATCCCATGGCCGCGTGTCACTGTAACTTAGCTCTATGCTGCACACAGGAGGAACGAGAACGACAAGAAGGGCATATGGGGAGAGAAGTCATAATGTTGATCAAGGCAGCTTCACTCCTCTGGTGTTCACAACCTCTGGTGGGATGGGACCAAGTGCAAGATGCTTCTACGCCAGACTCGCGGAGGTGCTATCCGAACAGAAGCAGCAGCCCAAAAGTTATGTTACAGCCTGGATGAGATGTTGACGGTCCTTCTTTGTCCTTAGGTCTACTTTGTTCTGCCTCAGGGGAGCGAGAGCATCGCCCCCAAAGCCGACAACAGTTGCAGATATTGACTGAGGCAACAGTCACTGAATGCTGCATAGATCTGAGGCTCAACTAACTCAACACAGCTAGGATAGCTACTTATGTATAAGGATATTTAATTTTAAGTAATAAAATGACAGTAAATGTGTGGCTATTGGGGGAAGTTGAAGGCCATTAAAAGAAAAGAAAAGTGTGTGTGTGTGTGTGTGTGTGTGTGTGTTAATAATAATAATATTTAATAAACGGCTTATTAATAGAGTTGCAGCCGGTGGCTGAAAATATACAAACTTACATTAGATTTAGACATAATAATATACATTCAATACATTTACAGGACTATACAGTACATAAATCAGGAGTTGTTATTTTAACAATAGATGGGATAGTGCTGTTCTTATATCTATCGGTGCGGGCTCTTATGGGCTGAATTTTGTTGATGTGGTGCGCTGCCCGAGGCGTGCGTGCGTGCGTGTGTGTGTGTGTGTTAATAATAATAATTAACGGTTTATTGAAAAAGCTCTGCAGCCGGAAGGCTGAAAATTTACATTGGACATAAATGACTTATTACATACATTGGTGGTTTAACAAAAGCCTTTATTAGAGAAAGGTAAAGGAACATACAGATTAATATAGGTGTTGAACAGCAAACACGTAGTGTAGTAACTCCCTCCCAGATGGTGTTAGGAGGGACCTCATGTGGTGTAGTAGTTCCATTACAGATGGTGTTATGAGGGACCTGACGTGGTGTAGTAATTCCCTTACAGATGGTGTTATGAGGGACCTCACGTAGTGTACTAATTCCTCACAGATGGTGGTATGAGGGACCTGACGTGGTGTAGTAATTCCCTCACAGATGGTGTTATGGAGCCTCACATGGTGTAGTAACTCCCTCACAGATGGTGTTATGAGGGGCATCACATGGTGTACGAATTCCCTCACAGATGGTGTTATGAGGGGCCTGACATAGTGTAGTAATTCCCTCACAGATGGTGTGATGAGGGACCTCACGTGGTGTAGTAATTCCCTCACAGATGGTGTTATATGAGTGAGGTTTGGTTCCAGGCCTTCCTATCTTAGACGGATTAACACATCGCTGGTTGTTGTTGGGTCTCATGGGCAGTTATCTCTATGTACCTGGGACCTCACTGTGTGAAGATTAACTTGGGTACGAATCGGCTGTTACTGTTGAGTTGTTCTCACTGACTTAAGCACTGTTCACCTCTGTTCAACACTGGTTCCATTCCTTTCTTAAATGAAATTGTAACTTCTGGCGAGAACGTGTTGATATTCCAGTGGGGAGGAGGGTTCAGAGAAGGAGTATTAATATAAAAATTACACAATTGACAAATTTGGACGACTACATCACTTTCAGAGTAGCCTATTGCAGATGACCTAGCTTCTTTCCCCTGTCCGTACTTTCTGCACTCATTTTGCTCAAGAGATAAAACAATGACCATACCAAAATCAATAAGCATATTACCTTCCTTGATCAATAATGACTTAGTAAAATATCTTCTGTCTCCACCTATGCACTCGTTAAATGCTTATGTCAAGTATCACAACGGTCAACTCTCTAGGGCGGGGGTTCCCAAACCTGGGGTCGCGACCCCAAATGGGGTCGGAAGGCTCATTAGGTAGGGTCGCAAGGAGGTCATGGTGTCGGTGGGGTCGCTGGGTTCCTTTGGGTCTGCCAGCTCAGGTCACATGGGGAGAGGATGGGTGGAGTAACTGACCAGTCCCTCCCACTCTCCCACCACTAACCTAGAAAAGTTGAGCTGTGCAGTACCCCACCCACCTCAACCCCCAGTAAAGGGTGGGTCCGGTCAGTGACTGTCAGGCCAGGTGACAGGTCGCAGCATATGATGATTTGATCTTGCCGACACTTGCCAAGCATCGGCAAGATGCCGCAAGATCAAAGGTTGCGACCTAAAGGTACCTGGTCTGATACGGTCACCGACCCAGGCCAGGAAACAGGTCGCAACCTTTGCTCTTGCCGACGCTTGTGGATTATCTTCAGCCTCACCAGTTTAATGACATAGGAAAGTTTTGGATTAATTTAGGAAAGAAACATTCAGTTGTAAGAAATCGAGCTATCCAGGTTCTGGTACAATTTGGAACCACTTATGTTTGTGAAGCAGCATTCTCGTCAATGGTGTTCATTAAAATTGATTATCGTAGCCGTATTACAAACTTTAACTTAGAAAATTCTATGCTATGTTGCTTGACATCATATACCCCCAGATACGGAAAATTAATCAAATGATAGGCCTCATATATTATCACATAATGAAGGACAGTAGGACACTTAACATACAGCTGTATTGTAACTGAGCAGTATGTTATGTGATTTAATAATATACTCATGTTTTCACACAAAGCCTGTTGAACGAGCTTATGGCGCCGTGAACCTCTAATGGGAACCACCCGTATCACGTAGGTGGGCAGAGTAACGTTTTACCAAATCCGGCTTCGAAACACGAGGATCCATATATATTTCTTTAGCCCAATAAAGCACGCGGACTCCTACATACAATCAACACCTCAACCCGCCAGGATTCGAACCCACGGCCCACAAGCCTATGACTGTAACTGGGGAACGCTAACCGCTGGACCAATTGATAATAGGAACATCATAGAATCTAGTCTTATTAAACATACCGAAGCATTCAACATGAATTTGAGTAACGGCATGTACGAGCTGGACAATTTTGTAATAAAGAAGATTTGTGATTGTTAGGTTCTGAATAATAAGTTCTATATACAGGAGAGAACACAAACACCTGTATAGTTTTGTAGGTTCGGTTTACTGGATAAGAGTATGTACACAAAGGAGAGCAGCACTCTCTCTTGACTAGGCTCCCGGTCAACTGCTATAGGCGGCGTATGGCAAGTGATACATTAGCAGCTTCCATACGTCGCCAGGCACATTAATTAAGCGTGTGGGATATGGTAATAACATTGCCACACGCTGCTAGCTAGGCTGAATAAATAATACATAAATGGAGCACATACATAATATACATACATGATATATAATCCAGCATACATAATATACATACACCTCCCTCCCCCCTATACGCTCATAGCAAAGTCTTGAGCGGACCTTTTCTTTTGGATCCGTTCTGAGCGTCGAGGGACTTCATCACTGGGAAGGGTATGGGACTCAACACTGGTGGCGGGGCCAGCAGAAGGCATTGTTACGGGTCGGAGAAAACGGCGGTTCCTCCACCACACACGACCACTGGGTAACCGCACCTGGTAGTCCCGTGACCTGCCGAGACCCATGACTACGCCTACTTTGTCCCAACGTAGGGAGGTCGGGTCCTGAACACGGACTTGGGTGCCGACACTCAACCTGGGGAGAGAACGGGCGTGGTCATTGTAGCGGGCGACGACGTCCTGAACACGTTCGGCGGCTCGGCGATCACAATCCTCTGTCTTGGCCTGCCACTCCTTGGAGAAGGATTGAGGGTGAGCAGGGACACAAGAACGAAGGGGGCGTCCATACAAAACCTGGGCAGGGGAGCGTCCGGTGTAGTTAGGTGTGTTGCGGAGTTCAAGAAGACCCCTGTCGAAGGCCTCGCAGTCAATGTTCCCAGAAGGGGCCACCTTAAGGATGAGGTGCTTCAGGGATTTGACAGCAGCCTCAGCGTGGCCGTTGGACTGCGGGTAATGGGGCGATGACAACACATGCCGGACTCCCCATCGGTCAAGGAACGCAGCAAAGTCCCGGCTTGTGAACTGAGGCCCTCCGTCGGTTCGCAGGCGTACAGGAACGCCCACGTCACGGAAGTAGTGGCGGAACTTGCTGATGGTGGCGGCAGACGTCGTGTCATTACCGCACTTGATGACAACCGGCCAACCAGAGAGACGGTCGACGATAACGAGGAAGGACTTTCCTGACACACAGAAAAAGTCGGCCGACACAGACTCAAAGGGGCGGGTGGGGTTGTCGTCACTCATAAAGGGTTCCTGCTGCTGGCTGGGTTGTAATACGTGGCGGGGCTTACACACCTGGACAGCATTGGAGATGTCGGGGTCGATGCCAGGCCGGAACACAGTCTGTCTTGCACGCCGTTTGGTGGCCTCGGCTCCACAGTGACTGTCGTGGAGGCGAGCCAAGGCGTGGAGACTTGAAGCAGCAGGGACAACTACCGAAGGAGAGGTGTCACTGGCCAGAGGTAGGGGCAGGGCGGCAGCAGGGTAGTTGCTGCTCCCTTCGTGCACCCTGTTGGCGTGTTTTACCTCGAGAATCGGTGTTGGGAAGTCCTGGGGGATGATGGCCAACTCTTGGCAATGTCTGTAGGACAGCAAAGGAGTCTGGACACCGTTATGCACATCAATCCAGGCTTGACACGACCTGTTGCCAAAGGTGACGTGTGCATAGAGTGAACCTAGGGCCGGGGTCATCTGTGAACCATCTGCCATAAAGCGGAGATCCTTGGGGGGCGGTCCTAGATCACTTGGAGAGAGCCCCAAGCATTGCAAATGCTGGGGACCGATGACTGTAGCATCAGCGCCGGTGTCGGGCAACATCTGAAGACGGGATGACACACCGCCGTAGGTCACGATGACGCTGATGTACTGGGGGACTTTGGTCCTGGGACGCGGGGGGGAGCACACATTCCTAATGTGGCTCGAGCGTTGTCAGGAGTCGTCGTACCTCTGATTGGAAGACTGTGGGCGGCCCTCTCTGGTGGAGGGGGGCTGAAGCTTCCGCCGACGCGGTCCCTTGGGTATGTTGGAAGGGCAACACTTGTCATAGTGGCCCAGACGACCACACACATTGCACTGGACGCGTTTGGCTGGGCACCGTACTGTGAGTGACCAGTGGCCCTTACGGTCACAACTGTTGCAGGTAGACTGAGCAGCTGGACACACCTGTGTTCCGTGCTGCTTACCACAGTTGTTGCAAAATAAACCGGGCGTGGACGTGGTGGGCGAAGGCGTAGGAACGGACTTCTTGTCCTTCTTGTACCGGGACACAGCGCGTACAGCTGTAGGGGGAGCACGGATGGCAGAGGTGGCACACCTGGCAGCCTCATAGGAGCGACATATCGTCAACACATCCTTAAGAGAAGAGGAAGAGTCGAGGGAGGTGAGGCGTTGGACAAGTTCCTCGTCCTTAACACCCATCAGGATCACCTGCTTCAACTGGGTCTCCTCGCACTGCTGGTGGTGGCCTGGACATATATCTACCTCTTCCGAGGCTCTCTTAAGACGCACGTAAAAGGCATCAAAAGACTCACCCTCCATCTGTCTGCAGCTAAACAATTCCCTCCTGCGCAGAGCTTCATTCTGCTGTCCTTTGATGTGCCGTTGTAGAACGTCCAGTACCTCCTCTACAGACAGCAAAGAGGTTGGGGGTACCTGCAACGTATGTTCCAAGACACGCTGAATTTCCAAGGACAGGCACATGCGCAGCTGGATGAGTTGTTTAGGCTGTGACAAACTCTGGAGATCCACCATTGTAGAGTAGTCAGTCCACCGTCGCCGCCATTCACGAAAAGTCTGGAAAGTCTCATCAGGCTTCAAGATGGGCGGCGTTTGAGCTGCTGCTTTAGGTGGGGCTGGGGGGCGTGAAGGAAGCATGGATGAGGTATCTGAACCAGTCAGTACCGAGGCAGTGTTAGAGCCAGGGGCTTGGTTAACAGTGAGGCGAGATATCAAGGCTTCAAACCGTTCACTGTCTTCCAATCTCCGTTGGTTGTCTCGTTCTGCCTCTGCTTGCCTTCTGTGCTCATCCGCCAAACGTCTGTGGGCTTCATCCTCGCGTTTCTCATCTCTCATAAACTTCAGTAAAGCAATTATCTCTGGAGACAACGCTGAATATTGAGGTGAGGGACTGCGCGATGTGGGGGCTGAAGCGTCGTGGCCGGTCTGGTCATCCGTCTCTGCGGGGCTATCACCCGCCTGGGTCATCCAGACGCTGGGTCCACGGCTACGTAAGGCGTGAGACATAACTACTTCCTCTGTGTACTATGTCTTAATCAGTGTTGACCGGTCAGCCCGTCGTATCAACAAGATTTCAGACAAAAAATTAATTAAATACACAGATAAGTAGGTTATATATATAAAATATATATAAGGAAGCCGCGCGGTCAGCGAGTGTTAGTACGGTCCATGTACGTGTGCGAGTGAGTGTGTGTCCTGGGCCGGCAAAGCGTCTCGCCCCAGCTGTGAGGGGGGGGTGGAGGCGGCGCTGTGAGGGGGGTGGAGGGAGAGGCGCGGCGACTCCCAGTCAGTCTAGTTACCCTCAGGACGCGGTCAGAGACGGGTGCACTGAACTTTACTCCTTACAAATGCCCAGAACGTGCCGTATACCTTGGGAATCCTTTAGAACAAGGTCACACATGAATGGCACGAACACACAATGCACTAAACACTTCACAGAAAATCACTGACACTGCTCAAAGTTGCTGAAATTCTTCGAGGAGAGATGGCGCGGGAGTTGACCCAAGGCTTGACCCAAGACGGGAGGGGACCCTAGCCGGCTTTCTACAAACTTTGCACTATCACTCGTAATTATCCAGTAAGACTACGCACTGCGCCATGTTAGGTTCTGAATAATAAGTTCTATATACAGGAGAGAACACAAACACCTGTATAGTTTTGTAGGTTCGGTTTACTGGATAAGAGTATGTACACAAAGGAGAGCAGCACTCTCTCTTGACTAGGCTCCCGGTCAACTGCTATAGGCGGCGTATGGCAAGTGATACATTAGCAGCTTCCATACGTCGCCAGGCACATTAATTAAGCGTGTGGGATATGGTAATAACATTGCCACACGCTGCTAGCTAGGCTGAATAAATAATACATAAATGGAGCACATACATAATATACATACATGATATATAATCCAGCATACATAATATACATACAGTGATCAGGTGAGAAGGCCGGGTCACCTGACCATCTGACCTAACCACCAACCGTTGTGTGCTATTTAAAGATTAGTAGGGTCATTACCTAATACCTGACCATTGTGGACCTGGTCTCCCCCTTCTCTGTATATATACACCTTGATTTGTATTTCTTTCCCTAGTCTGTACTCACCCCTGAAGATGTGAATTACACGAAAGCGCTTGGGAACTTCGTGTTTTCTTCTTTCCTTGTGGTTATCAGCATATATATATATATATATATATATATATATATATATATATATATATATATAAATATATATATATATATATATATATATATATATATATATATATATATATATATATATATATATATATATATATATATATATTTCATTAGCCCAATAAACACGCGGACTTCTACATACAATCAACACCTCAACCCGCCAGGACTCGAACCCACGGCCCACGAGCCGATGACTGTGACCAGGGAACGCTAACCGCTGGACCAGCGGTTAGCGTTCCTCGGTCACAGTCATCGGCTCGTGGGCCGTGGGTTCAGGTCCTGGCGGGTTATCAGCATATATATATATATATATATATATATATATATATATATATATATATATATATATATATACAGTTAACCCTCACTTTACGCGGTTAATGTAACCCACAGGGTCCCGCGTAAAGTGAATAACATAACATATGGGATTAATTGAAATAGAGTCCGGGCCGACCCCCAAACTCCACTTTTTGACGTAAAAATTTTATCTTAACTTTATGATGGTATGAAAAAACAAGTAATATAGAAGAGGTTAGGTTAAGAAAAATAAAGGTTAACATAGGAAAAATAAAGGTTAGGTTAGAAAAACTAAAAGTTAGGTGGCACACTTACGGTCGTAGAAGAGATGGGTCGGCATACGAGGATGGAGGCTGGTTCCGAGGCAGAGGGCAGATTACTGGCCCTCAGGTGAATCACCATTACTAGGTGAAACACCATTACTGTCACTTACAGTTGTCAGGGCTTCCCTGACAAATCCCTCAAAGTCATCTTCACTGTCACTATCACTGGCTTGGGCTGGCTGTGGTGGGTTGCGGGCGAAGAACTCGGTTATGCTTTTTTGACGGCTGGTGTTTATGTTGTCGTGATACACCGTGATGTACGGCTCCATAGCCTGCACCAGCCGGGTATGGAAGACTTCATAGCGGTCATCTTCATTGTCGCAGGAAAGGAAGGACTACATTTTCTCTGCACACTCCATGGCACCCTTAATATCACTATGAGTTAAACTGTGTTCTTCGGAGAATGACGCACCTTCTTCCTCCTCTGCACTGACGTGATCTTCTTACAACATCTCGTCGGCAGTCACTTCAGGATCTCTGATCACCTCCAGGATGTCGTCGTTGGTGGTCTCGGAGAAGCCTGGAACTGTAACAGTCTGCGCAGCTTCTCTGGCAAGGTCCACTGCTACTGCAACAGTCTGAACCTCACCAGTCACAGATTGACTCCTCCTCTCACCTGGTATTCCATGCAACACATGTCTCCATGCATGACGAATTGTAGCAATAGACAGCTGATCCCATGACTCCACCAAGAAGTCCACAGCTTTCTTGATGTTAAATACTCTCCAGAATTGTTTGAACAGTATTTTTTGCTGTGCCAACTGTTGATCCTCATCTTCTTCGCTCTTGCTATCGGTGGTGGTGTCACTCAGGTTACGCAACTCTTCCCTGGTGTTGGTGTCGTCGTTCAGGAGTTTGAATTTTTTTGTTGAGAATGCAGTTTTTACATTACAGATTAACTCTTGGTCCATGGGCTGTAATATGGACGTAGTGTTGGGAGGAAGGAAGACCACTTTTACGTTGGGGTGACGATCTAGCAGTAGGGGCGAGTGTCCTGGTGCGTTGTCCAGCAGCAACAAAATATTGAATGGCACATTCTGTCGCTCACAGAATTTCTTTACATCGGGAACAAAACAGTCATCAAACCAGGAGAGGGACAGTGTAGAGAACATCCACGCCTTACGTGCGGTCAGCCAGTGGACATTTAGCTTGGTCATGTCCATGGTTTTGTAGGCGACCGGCTTGCGTGCTGTGTGGATCACCGATAACTTGAGCTTACAGGTACCGGAGGCATTGGTGGTAAACAGGACGGTGATGCGTTCCTTCTGCATCTTCCGGCCCAGAATCCTGCTGGCATTCTTTACAACGAAGAACTTGGAAGGTAGCTTTTTCCAGAAAAGACCAGATTCGTCCATGTTAAACACCTGGTCGTCACTGTACTGTCCTTCCTCCATAATCTCACGTAAAAACGGAGGAAATTCCCTAGCCGCAGCACGGTTAGCACTAGCTTCTTCACCACCAATGTTTATATTGGTGATCTTGTTCCGGATCTTAAACCTCTGTAACCACCCAGAGGAAGCATCAAAGGGTTTGGGCTCTGTAATTCCCATCTTTCGTGCCACTGCCATGTACAGTTCACGTGCGTAGCCCTAACAGAGCGCGTGTCGACCACCATGTTCCGTCGCGCCTGACGCACCAAGTACCTCACAAGTAATTTTTCTGTCTTGAGAAGCACCTGGTTGTGAAAATACTTGATCATAGAAGCACCTGTAGACTTTGTGATCTTCATGTGCTCCTTTATCTTGGCTGCATCCTTCTTTATTGTTTGAATCGTAGATTCATTCACACCATGCTGGCGCGCCAAATCAACCTGCCTTGTTCCTTTCTCCAACTCTTGGATGATGGTATACTTCACCTCGTAGCTTAAGGAACGTCGTGTCTTCTTTGACTTAGTGCCGCTGGGTCCAGGTAAGGAAAGGTTTCTCTCTGGGGGTGGTGGTCCGGCGGAAGCCATTTTACGGAACAATGGATGCACGTTTACACGGTGTGGCCTTGAGAGATGAAACTGCCGCGGCTAGGTCAAGCGTCGTCTTTCCTCCCTCCCTCCCTCCCCCGGGTGGACACGTCATAATACTTTAAGCCAATTACAGCTAGCAGCAGAGGGGGGTAGGGATGCATGGCCAATCACAGTCCGATACGTCATATGACGTCAGTGATAACGCAACAAACACACACTGCGCAACCTTACCGCGCGGCTTGCCCAAGCGGAGGGAGGAGGAGGGAGAGGCGAGGAGCACAGGGAGGGAGGGAGGCAGGCAGGCGGGCGGGTGGGGCGAATCTAAAAATAGCGTCGCGCCGGACACTCTCCGCGTAATGGGGTTCACGTACCGCGTAATGTGAGCACATTAGGCTCTGGCAAGGCACCGCGTAAACGTGGAAACGCGGAATGCGGGACCGCGTAAAGTGAGGGTTAACTGTATATATACATACATACATACATACATACATACATACATACATACATACATACATACATACATACATACATACATACATACATACATATATATATATATATATATATATATATATATATATATATATATATATATATATATATATATATATATATATACCGTATATACCCGTGTATAGCACGAGTTCTTAAGACCAAATTTTTTGGCAAAAAGTTGGGGGTCGACCTCTATACGGGTAATAGTTTCGTTAGGTTGAAAAATATTTACCAGTAAACAATGGAAACGACGCACCAACGCACCACCAGCTGTGAGTGTCGGTACAGTTGCCAGGGCAGATCTCTTGCGTCATCATAGCAAGCCCAAAGTAGCCAAATGCATGGTATGGTATGCACAGGAGGATGTAAAACATAAAGTATACACGTGGGCTAATCGTGATGACATAATATGATGTGAGTCAGATCATCTACACACAGTTGCCAGTTTCAAAATTTTCCTTTTAAAATTTTAAGTTACCGAGTATTTCTTTTCCCAAATCGTTTTACAATACTGTAGGTAAAACAGTATACTATTGTGCAAACCCCACAGAAAAAAAATTAACAAATGGAGACACCAAAAATGTAAAAAAAAAAAAATGCTGTCTGACTTGCAACACTGTTGGTAGGGTCAGGTGGTTCTAACGGTACCTGCCAGGACCCGGTAATCAAATTTATAACAATATCTAACCTCAATTACTGTAGTTTATCTGATGTAGGCAATATGAAGTAAAAAATACCAGTTAAAGTGAGAAATTGGAAGAGAATAAACAAGAAAGATGTTGGGCTATTTTTGGTAGGGCTGAGGGAGAGAGTACCAGCTGTTTGGTCTTTTTTGGCGGGAGAGTCACGCAAATATCCGTACTAGTATTTGTTTGGTGTGTTCTATATTTTTAAAAATGAATACTTGTAAATTAAAAGTACCGTAACATTGTATTATATAAAAACTTGTCATATTTCTGGAAAATAAGAAGCAAGAAAATAAGAATACACCGGTAAACACAATTTCAACGTACGCTAAAATTAAAAGCTGCTTAAGAAGGGCCGATACAAACACAAAGCCTCCGCGACCAGGGCTCTGCCGTATCAGCTAGACAGTACACGTGTTTTTCGAATCGTTTTCAGTTAAAAAACTTTTACATCACAAGTGAATTAGGATAGAATATTATTGTAATATAACAGTTTTTAACTGAAAACCATTCGAAAAGCGATTACGGTAACATCTTTTGAACGAAAGAAAGCGAGTCATTGTTTTTGTCACGATTTTATCCCACTTTCCACTATAATACGTACGTCATTTCAGCAAAAATATTACATTTCCATATTCTCAGAAATAAATAGTAGTTTTGCTGAAACGTGATGTATTTCAATGTAAATTAGGATAAACTACATGAAAACAAAAGACTTTACCTAACCTTCCGATGTTCAAGATATGTTACTCGTATTTTTAATAGTTTTCGGTTAAAATACTGTTATATTAGTGATATTCTATTCATACTGTGCTTGATATAATACCTTCACGGAAATGTAATATTTTTTGCTGAAATGACATACGTATTACAGTGGAAAGTGGGATAAAATTGTGATGAAAACAATGACTTTGGCTTTCTTTCGTTCAAAAGATGTTACCGTAATCACTTTTCGAATGGTTTAGTTAAAAAACTGTTGTATTATATTACAATAATATCCTAATTGACTTGAATAAATATTACGATACCATATTTCTGAATATTTTCATTAAAATCCATCCAAATCATTTTCCTTGTCATCGTCTGCAGCACCAAACAGCTTCTCCCAGTCCTCTCCTTGAACAGGGCTAGAGGGTACGTGTTTTTCGAATCGTTTTCAATTAAAAAACTATTACATCACACGTATATTTTACCTAAACTGCGCCTGAATGAATATATTCTCGGAAATAAATAGTAGTTTTGCTGAAACGTGATGTATTTCAATGTAAAATAGGATAAAATACATGACGAAAACAAAAGACTTTACCTAAGCTTCCGATGTTCTTGAGATGTTACTCGTTTTTTTAATAGTTTTCGGTTAAAATTCTGCTATATTACAATGATATTCTATTCATACTGTGCTTGATATAATACACTCACGGGAATGTAATATTTTTGCTGAAATGACGTATGTATTAAAGTGGAAAGTGGGATCAAATCGTGACGAAAACAATGACTTTCGCTTTTCTTTCGTTCAAAAGATGTTACCGTAATCGCTTTTCGAATGGTTTAGTTAAAAAACTGTTGTATTACAATAATATTCCCTCCTAATTGACTTGAATAAATACTTGAATGGAAATATACAATATTTTTGTTGAAACTACCTTCGTTTCAGTGTAAAGTGTCGTGATAATAAATGGTAAACAAGTTTATAGGGCGTAGTGTTTTCCTGAAGGTTTTGTTGTTCCTTTACCCTCAAAAACTTGGGTCGACCTATAAACGAGGAATATCATAAATTAACGATTTCTTGATCATAAAATCGGGGTCGACCTATATACGAAGGGGGGTTATAGACGAGTATATATATATATATATATATATATATATATATATATATATATATATATATATATATATATATATATATATATATATCTATATATATATATATATATATATATATATATATTTCATTTTTAGTCCATATAACACGCGGACTTTGAACATGTAATCAACTACCTCACCAGCCAGGACTCGAACCCTTGACCTAATGCATGGGACCAGAGAACACTACCGACCATACCAGTGAAATGATTTGGGGTCGCACTGGATAGTTGACAACACTGGATGGGGTCGTGCTAAAAAAAAGCTTGGGAACCCCTGCTCTAGGATCTGGCACATTAAGTGACAAAGGCCACTTGATTCCCTCCACACCATTAGGATAACAAATTGGAAAATATGATATCTCTTCTCAGCCAATCAAATAAAGAGGCTATGATGTCTGAGTCTCTCAAAATGTGATGGTCACATCACTGCCTGACAGTTCATGGTTAAATTTTATACTGCACCAATATAGGAAAAAAAATTGAGACTGTTTCTTTTTCATGAAATTTTTTTCCACACTGAATATTTCTATGTCAGTGCACAGTGTTTAAATCTTCCATTGATTTGCTCAAATGCACAAAAGATTATTTGAATAAAATATTAATGTCTTGTAAGCATTCAGCAAAGAAGACTGACTGAGGTAGCTCTCATTTAAGACAAAGATTTATTTATATAACCAAAAATAGTTTGAAAGAAATTAGACACCAACACCTAACATTCTTCAACTAGCCAAACAATCACTGCTGAAGGAGATAAGTTACTATACCTTCTATCATTTCTATGGCCATTATACCCAACGACCATACGTCAACTTTGGGGCCATACTGCTTCCGTGTCACCACTTCAGGGGCCATCCAGTATGGAGTCCCAACCATTGTTGTCCTCTTGTTCTGCTCAGGAGATATTTGTGCACAAAAACCAAAGTCAGCTGTAGAAAGATGGGATATTAATCATTGTTTCTGTTTAGTACAGTTAACTGATTATGCAACATATGAATCAAAATTGTTAAACCAACAATTATCAGAACAACCAACATTATCAGAAAAATTTCAAACCTACATTTTTTGTTCAAACTTTTTGTGCAGTATACATTACACACCTAAGAGATACCATTCTACACAGCAGAATTTTCAAGGCATAGATGGAAAGTTAAAGGAGGCATAGTGAGGCATGAGTAAGAGATATGCTGTAAATAAAGAAGGGAGGGACTTCTAAGAAGATAGGATGGATTTCTGAGGACACAGATGTAAAGGAATGATGACAATGAAAGTAACCAAACTGTGTAGGGTAAGGATAAAAAATAAGTCAAGGAAACATTACAAAAATGAAACATGTGTTATGTGGGTCAGTACAGATAAGCATACTGTATTTTATGTACATGGGTGAAGATACAGGCAGTCACTGATTTATGAAAGGGTTCATCCCTGAAAAAGCTTTTTAAATAGAATCACATTTCCCCATAGTCTCCCATTATAAAAGCTGATAATGAGTTCATGAAAAAAAAAATAATCCCACAAATTATCTGAACTGATAAAAACTTGTTTTTAATACAGTAAACCCTCTTTTAACCGACCTATATGGAGGAGGGGTGGGTCGGAGAAGCCGATAAGTCAGACAAACAAGAAACTGTACCAAAAATACATTAATGCACATAAGATAATCACTTGAGTCATGTAAAAATCATAAATGATGTACAGTACAAGGTACAAATACATGTAAATACGGGTTCACCAATTTCCCCATTAATGTCATTGAAAAAAAAATTTAAATACAGTACAGAGTATGTTTGAAAATAATAAATATACGCCAATTTTATAAATTCAGTATGTAGGCGCTCAGCTGTGTAAGCAACTAGTGTGGGCACCAAATTTGTTTGATATTGTTTGACGGTTGGTTGATGCTCTTCCAACATTCACTTAAAATCCAATTATAAATTTATTTGAGCCCTAGAACAGTGAGTGCTAAACATGCATGTGCACCACTACAGCTTGTGGTCACAGAAAGAAGAGGAAAAGTGTTACATTAGCAAGAGCTGTCGGTTTGGAGCCTACAACTGTAGGTACAAACAATTTGTGGAAATTTGTGGGTTGGTTATTCGGGGAGTGGTTAAATGCGGCTGCATATAATTTTTGGGGGTGTAAAAAAAATGATTATAAGCCAAAAAAAAACATATTTGAAATAGACTGACTGAAGGACACACACACCGTGGGGTGGGGAGGGGGAAGGATCTCGTTGTACAGGCATTCTTTATACGAGAATTCGATGATACAAGGTTAAGGAATTTGCACCTTATATTCACTATACGAGCGACAATGTTTGATGATACGAGAAGCCATAATTTTGAGCAACATATTACTGTACTCACTTTGTACTCAAATGTAATGACTAAAGGACAAAAAATTTATTTCTTGTGCAAACTATGTGATGTTTATACAGGTAGTCGTCGACTTACGACCTATGCGACTTACGTCTGTTCGACTTTACGACCGGCGGTACGACAGTTTTGGCCCCAGCCCCAGTGTAAATAATAAACCAATTGTACTGTAGTATGCAGTGATTTACTTAAACCTGACGACCGTAACAATAATGAACAAAGAAAATGTTGATAAAATATGACTTAAAGATGATTATATTATCATTACACATTACAGTATAATATACGTAAGGTAATTATAACATAGGCCGACTTACGACCAGATCAACTTACGACCGGTCGGCCGTAACCAATCTAGGTCGTAAGTCGACGACTACCTGATACTCAATTTATTTGTGCTCTTAGAAGGATTCCAGCAATATACAGTCTGCGCAGAATATTAAATCGCGATAGGGCTGACGAACTAAGTTCTCACAAAAATAATATCATATGTTGTGAAGGTTGTCCTGGGATGCGAGATGTCAAAACGCTTGGTTTGCTGGCAAGTGGTGACATTTGGCAACTGAGCACACATCACGGTGTGTAGTCAGTGTGCCTCTGGCAACTGTGAGGGGAAGATTTATTGTGCGGGTTCCCGCGCCATGTGGCAATGTTATGTCTAGTTTAAGGTGCATTAACACGACATAGTAGTCATTAGAGATGTCCCGGAGGGTTACTACAAGAGACGATATTGCAGCAGTGATTGCATTGTACAAAGCGAACCATGTACTGAAAGAAATTTTGACTCGGACTGGTGTGGCATTACGAGTTGTTCAAAATCTTGTCAAACGTTTCCGTGACCTTGGAGAGGACGAGTTACCAGCTCCATTACCTAAGTCTGGTAGGCCTAAATTATTGTCTCCACGGACACTTATGGTTATTTCTCGACAAGTTCGGTCCAATCCCTCACTCACAGAACGTGAAGTGAAAGAGAGAAACCCCCGTCTTCCGAGACACGTCTCGTTACGTTGTATTCAACAAGCTCTCCACGATGCCCTGGGATTTAAGAGCTTTCGTGCCTGCCGTAAACCTCTGTTGACAAAAAGACAGAAGGAAAATAGAGTGAAATTTTGCAAGAAATATGAAGTGTGGGATTTAGAGACATGGAGAAGTGTATTGTGGTCGGATGAGGCTACGTTTTCTGTGACTAGGAGTAGTGGTGGGAGGGTGTACCGCCCGCCCCACTCAGACACACACCTCCCACAGTACAGTATTACCCCGCTTTACACGGTTTCACTTTCCGCGATTTCTCAGCGCGGTACCTTGCCAGAACCAGACGTTCACTTTCCGTGGTGCATGTACTCATATACGCGGTGCAGTATAATTTTTTTTTTTATTTATTTAGCTCATAAAATTCATACAAATTACCCAGCCAGAATATAATTTACACTGCTGGAATTCTTACAATATGATGATCATTTTGAATATAAACATCATGGATTTTGCATTAGACATACAAATTTTCGATCTTAAGTAATAATTTGGTTTACACAAAGCAAATATTTTATCTTTTGTGCAAAATATATGAAGTTTACATTCAAAATACTCCCTGACCTGCAAGGAATCCAGAAACGTCAATTATATTATCCTAACTTTAGTCTGAGGTATTATTTATTACTAAACGTTAAAATCTAATTTTTTTCACCGAGACATTTATCTGGTAGGGAAGGAAGGTGGGGGGGAGGGTTGGGACCGACTGACCCAGCTGGCGGGAGTGTGAGGAGGGGGGGTACTTTGATTTACAGATAGTGTCGTGAAGAATATTTTTTTTTTTATTAACTGAAGATATTTGTTTTAGCTCATAAAATTCATACAAATTATTCAACCAGAATATAATTTACATTGCTGGAATTCTTACAATATGATGATCATTTTGAATATAAACATCATGGATTTTGCATTAGACATACAAATTTTCGATCTAATGTAATAATTTGGTTTACACAAAGCAAATATTTTATCTTTTGTGCAAAATATATGAAGTTTACATTCAAAATATTCCCTGACCTGCAAGGAATCCAGAAATGTCAATTATATTATCCTAACTTTAGTCTGAGGTATTATTTATTACAAAACGTTAAAATCTAGAGTTTTCACCCAAACATTTCTTAGAGAGGTAGGAGCTAGTGAGCTGGGGAGAGAGGGGGGGAGGGGGGGAGGGGGGGGGGATTTGAGTCCATTATTTGAATGGACATTAATCTGGTGACTGTATTTCTCTTAAATATTAATTGTGTGAGCATACCATCATAAAATTTAGATGTTATTTTTACTACAACATAGGTATTGTGTCGGAAAAAGAGGAGTTTGGGGGTCTGGCCAGTCTCTATTGGAATTAATCCCATATGTTCTGTTATTCACTTTACGCGGTTTTCACTTTCCGCGGTACCCTGTGGGTTCAATTGACTGAGTAAATCAGGGTACTACTGTACGCTGTAAAGACTGTTAAGCACCCTGCCTCGCTTATGGTTTGGGCTTCCTTTATGTATTATGGTGTTGGTGAACTAGTAATCCTCCCTAAGAGCCAGATGATGAATCAGTACAATTATCTTGAACTGCTCAGTGATTTCTTACCTGAAACATTTGATAAAGCTAAGGCAAGCCTTTTCATGCAGGACGGTGCCCCATGCCACACTGCTAAAAGTGTCATACAGTGGCTCAAAGACTGTGAGGTACCTTTCTTTAATGACTGGCCTGGCAGAAGCCCAGATCTTATCCCAATAGAAAATTTGTGGTCCATTCTTAAGCGTCGTCTGCACGACGCTGACACATCATCAATCCCGAAGCTAGAGGCAGCCATCAAGGATACCTGGGCTAACTTGCCACCTGACCTCTTGCAAAACCTTGCTGACAGTGTTCCTCGAAGGCTAAAAGACTGTCTGAAGCGCAGAGGAAACACTACAAAGTATTAATTGAAGTGGTAAGCGTTATTTGACTTTACTGACCTAAAACATTATCGTAAATATGCATATTTTTTCAGCACACGATCTCACAATCCGCGCAGACTGTAAGTTATATTCTGTTCAATTTAGTCAGCAATATTTTATAAGATAAAAATTAAAAGCCTAAAACCACCTTCACCGTGGCTGGGAGGGAGATGTGAGGTGTTGATAGCTGGGTGGTGAAGGTTACCAAGTGCGTATTTATCTGTCATATAGATGGAGCTAAAGTTTTTTTATTATAAAATGTCACTCAATTGACTTGGCAGAATATAACTTACATTGCTGTAATCCTTGTAAGATAATGAATAATTTGAGTACAAACATCCCAGAGTTTGCACTTGAGATAAAAGTTTTAGTAATTACCTTAGTACTTTCAGTACAAGAGTTTGTCCTTAGGACAATTATTTCATTTACTTTTTTCACAATAAATATTTAGGATGGTGTGCATGTAAATGAGTAAAAATAAATGAAGAATTTATGTATATCTACCCAAAAATAAGAGTTGAAAAAAACCCAAACACCTCACAGCTTGGCCCAGTAGCCTGCCTGGTGGTTGCTGTGACTGGTCTAACTTGGCTACAGTTTACCCAGCCGAGTAAGCAAAACAAGCAGTTTGTGACCAACTCAGCAAGGCTGGACCCCCCCCCCCCCCACCATCCTCAGCCAAGCAGGAAACCCCCCTACCATCCTCAGCCAGGCCACGCATCCCTCCCCTACCACCCTACCATCCTCAGCCATGCCACGCATCCTCAGCTAGGCCACGCATCCCTCCCCTACCACCCTACCATCCTCAGCCAGGCCACGCATCCATCACCTACCACCCAACCATCCTCAGCCAGGCCACGCATCCATCACCTACCACCCAACCATCCTCAGCCAGGCCACGCATCCCTCACCTACTACCCTACCATCCTCAGCCAGGCCACGCATCCATCACCTACCACCCAACCATCCTCAGCCAGGCCACGCATCCCTCACCTACCACCCTACCATCCTCAGCCAGGCCACGCACCCCTCCCCTACCACCCTACCATCCTCAGCCAGGCCTCGCACCCCTCCCCTACCACCCTACCATCCTCAGCCAGGCCACGCACCCCTCCCCTACCACCCAACCATCCTCAGCCAGACCACGCACCCCTCCCCTACCACCCTAAGCCAGGCCACACACCCCTCCCCTACCACCCTACCATCCTCAGCCAGACCACGCACCCCTCCCCTACCACCCTACCATCCTCAGCCAGGCCACGCATCCCTCCCCTACCACCCTACCATCCTCAGCCAGGCCACGCACCCCTCCCCTACCACCCTACCATCCTCAGCCAGGCCCCACACCTCTCCCCTACCACCCTACCATCCTCAGCCAGACCACGCACCCCTCCCCTACCACCCTACCATCCTCAGCCAGGCCACGCACCCCTCCCCTACCACCCTACCATCCTCAGCCAGGCCACGCACCCCTCCCCTACCACCCTACCATCCTCAGCCAGACCACGCACCCCTCCCCTACAACCCTCAGCCAGGCCATGCACCCCTCCCCTACCACCCTACCATCCTCAGCCAGGCCACGCACCCCTCACCTACCACCCTACCATCCTCAGCCAGGCCACGAACCCCTCCCCTACAACCCTCAGCCAGGCCACGCACCCCTCCCCTACCACCATCAGCCAGGCCACACACCCCTCCCCTACCACCCTACCATCCTCAGCCAGGCCACGCACCCCTCCCCTACCATCCTCAGCCAGGCCACGCACCCCTCCCCTACCACCCTACCATCCTCAGCCAGGCCACGCACCCCTCCCCTACCACCCTACCATCCTCAGCCAGGCCACGCACCCCTCCCCTACCACCCTACCATCCTCAGCCAGGCCACACACCCCTCCCCTACCACCCTACCATCCTCAGCCAGGCCACGCACCCCTCCCCACCACCCTCAGCCAGGCCACGCACCCCTCCCCTACCACCCTACCATCCTCAGCCAGGCCACGCACCCCTCCCCTACCACCCTACCATCCTCAGCCAGGCCACACACCCCTCCCCTACCACTATACCATCCTCAGCCAGGCTACACCCCCCTACCACCCTACCATCCTCAGCCAGGCCACACACCCCTCCCCTACCACCCTACCATCCTCAGCCAGGCCATGCACCCCTCCCCTACCACCCTACCATCCTCAACCAGGCCTGCACCCTTCCCCTACCACCCTACCATCCTCAACCAGGCCACACACCCCTCCCCTACCACCCTACCATCCTCAGCCAGGCCACACACCCCTCCCCTACCACCCTACCATCCTCAGCCAGGCTACACCCCCCTACCAACCTACCATCCTCAGCCAGGCCACGCATCCCTCCCCTACCACCCTACCATCCTCAACCAGGCCACACACCCCTCCCCTACCACCCTACCATCCTCAGCCAGGCCACGCATCCCTCCCCTACCACCCTACCATCCTCAGCCAGGCCTCGCACCCCTCCCCTACCCCCCTACCATCCTCAGCCAGGCCTCGCATCCCTCCCCTACCACCCTACCATCCCCAGCCAGGCCACGCACCCCTCCCCTACCCCCCTACCATCCCCAGCCAGGCCACGCATCCCTCCCCTACCACCCTACCATCCTCAGCCAGGCCACGCACCCCTCCCCTACCACCCTGCCATCCTCAGCCAGGCCACGCACCCCTCCCCTACCACCCTACCATCCTCAGCCAGGCCACGCACCCCTCCCCTACCACCCTACCATCCTCAACCAGGCCTGCACCCCTCCCCTACCACCCTACCATCCTCAGCCAGGCCTGCACCCCTCCCCTACCACCCTACCATCCTCAGCCAGGCCACGCACCCCTCCCCTACCACCCTACCATCCTCATCCGGGCCACGCACCCCTCCCCTACCACCCTACCATCCTCAACCAGGCCACGCATCCCTTCCCTACCACCCTACCATCCTCAGCCAGGCCACGCACCCCTCCCCTACCACCCTACCATCCTCAGCCAGGCCACGCACCCCTCCCCTACCACCCTACCATCCTCAGCCAGGCCACGCACCCCTCCCCTACCACCCTACCATCCTCAGCCAGGCTACACCCCCCTACCACCCTACCATCCTCACCCCAGCCACTCTCTCCTTTCTCCAGTGTTTTAATCTGCTATCCCAGTTTGTCAACTCGTACTGAATCGCATTTTATTTACTGTCATCGGTGCTCGGGAACGGCTCCCTATTAACCCATGTATTATTCCCCCTGTTACAAGTTTTTGCTATACGAGCAGACTCCAAGGAACGTATCTACTCGTATCATCGAGATTTTACTGTACAATATATACAGTAGGATCTCAAGTTTAGCGAGTTTTAGATTTGAGATTCATATGTTTCGCATCACTTAAAATTTCCAGTCTCTCAAGAATAGCGATTTTCATTACCAGTTTCACGAGTCATTGTTGAGTGGACAGTGCGCATTGTCACGGTCTTTTGTTATCCGTCGATCCACCGACTGGTTTTCGTTTATGGCAATTAGTTTTAATGAGCAAGAGCGAGTGGTGCAGTGACTTTTTGCGAGATTCTTGTTTAACTGTTAGCAATTCTTGTGTACAGTATTAGTGATTCTTGTGTATTAACGATGAGTGATGTGCGCAATGTAAATGTCGGGAGCAGTTCTGGTGGTAATGATGGCTAAAGAGAAGGTCAACAAGGAAAGCCCCAAGCCAAGCGTGACTACCATAAGGGGGTCAAGAAGAGGAAATACACCCTTGAAATGAAACGAGAGATGCTCGAGATGATAAAGTGGTGCTCGTACCTGTGAAATCATGCGTAGGTTCAACTGCCCCGAATCAACCATACGTTCCCTTAAGAAGAACAAGGAAGCCTTAACTGCTTCTGTAAATGTATTCTCAAGATTTTCTAGTAGCAAGATGTTCTCCGATAATTCGCAACGAAACATACTGCTTGTTATCACAGAACATTACCTTCACAAGTGGGTGTAAAGAAGAAACCGTGAGCAAGGTGACCTGTCTGGGCCACAGATAATGCATCAAGCATGTGTTTATTACACTGCAGTTGCACAGAAGAAATGCATTAGCTCTCCAATCACCATTCAATGCTTCTGTTGGTTGCTTGGCATCTTTTGTGTTCTGACCTCACTAGGGGAAAGGTCACAGCAGGGTTAGCTCTGGAGGGATAATTATATGATATGGCCAGTGGTATGTGCGGTCTTGGGTATGAGAGTTTGTTGACCAAACTGGAGTGGTCCATGGAAAAATTGGCCAAGGCCAATGAAGAAATTGAGAGGGCCACGTTGGAGAACCTGAAATTAAAAGAAGAGCTGGCGAAGTTAAAAGGGGAGGCTGGACGAAAACTCAAGTGAGTGGAAAGTTGAGAGTAGTGGGAGGCCCAAGCTAGTGGTGAAGAAGTACACCAAGGATACGTCAACAACAGCTAAGTGTACCAACTCGTTCAGTCCCTTGATAGACGAATTGGACGTTAGTACAGTCAGGGACAGGGATGACAAGGAAGGTATAAAAACTTTAATTGTTGGTGACTCACAGGTAAGGTACATGGACAGCGCCTTTTGTGGTAAAAACAAAAATAGGATGAGGGTGTGTTTGCCAGGAGCTGGGGTGGGGGATATAATTGACAGGATGGACAATATCTTGTCTGGTAATGGGAACAAACCCATTATCTGCCTCAGTGCAGGAGGCAATGATATTGGCCGATGTAGGAGTGAGGAGCTTCTTGATAAGTTCAAGGCAGCTATAGATCGTATTAGGACTAAGGGAGGGATCCCTAACATATGCGGTGTCCTGCCTAGAAGGAGAGTTGGCAGTGAATGGTTGTCAAGGGCGGTTGGTGTCAACGACCGTCTTGACAGATATTGCAAGTCAATATCAGTCCCATTCATTGACAACTGGGACAACTTCTATGGCAGAAGGGACCTTTATGCTAGGGATGGGGGTGCACCTGTCTAGGGATGGAGTAGCAACCCTGGCTGGGGCTCTAGAGGGGGCAGTTCAAAAGATATCGAAGTCTTTAAACTGCTAGGAGAACATATGAGCACGGGGGTGGAGGAGACTGCAGTGGAAGCGGGTAAACAAAGTGAAAGATTACAGGGAAAGAGTGTTAGGACTGATGACAAAACTGAATTAGACAGGGAGTTTAAAACTAAACGCGGTAAGGGGAGGACTCAGAACACGACTAACTTAAATGTATACTACGCAAACAGTAGAAGTATGAGAAACAAAATGGATGATATTAGAGCCTTGGTATGTACCGAAAAAATTGATATAATTGCATTCACTGAAACATGGATCAACCTAGACACACGTGAGTTACCAGTCGAATACCAAATTGCGGGTTACAAACTGTTCCATACCGATAGGCAGACTAGGAAAGGAGGCGGAGTAGCAATCTATGTTAGGGATAATCTGAAGTGTGAAATAAATAAGGAAATAAAAACTGAGCGGAATACAGAAACAATTTGGATAGAATTAATCGACGGTAGAGAAAAATTAATCACAGGAGTAATATATAGACCTCCCAATCTTGATAGAGTCAAAGAGTGACTTATCTGGGATGAAATGTGCAGGGCTTCCATACACAACAAAGTCTGTATACACCTAGACCCCGACTTACGACTACGTGGACTTACGACCGTCGGGACTTACGACCGCCGCAGAATTCTTATTATTATTTTTTATTTTTTTTTTCAAAATGACACACGCATTTTCTATACCGAAACGTTTCCAGTTAATGTAGTCTCCATGTATAATTAGAAAATTATGAGGGCCCCATGTGCATTCAGCTGACTACATTAAAGGTTAAGTGCTCAGTCACACTGTATCCATTCCTTATTATTTATTACTTTCACTGTACTGTATCCATTCATCATTATTCATTACTTTTACTGTACTGTATTTCATTGTAGATTTTTTATTAATTTTTTTTTTTTTTTATCTATGTCGGACTTACGACCATGTCGGACTTACGACCTGGACTTGGGTCCCTAACCCCGTCGTAAGTCGGGGTCTAGGTGTAGTAGGCGACTTTAACCTTGGCCAAATAGATTGGACTAACCTTACAGGTAACTTAGAATCAGAGGATTTTCTCGAGACTATCCAGGACTGTTTTCTAAGTCAACATATAACTGAACCCACACGGGGTAATAATATACTCGATTTAGTTCTGTCAAACAGAGAAAACCTCATTAGCAGGGTCGAGGTAGGGAACGAATTTGCAAACAGCGATCACAAAGAAATTAGATTCCAGTTAGATTTTCAGGACAGACGTAAGGAAAATTCCACTAAAGTACCAGATTTCAGAAGGGCTAACTTTGACAGTTTAAAGAGGCAGCTGAGAGAGGGGGTGTCGCGCTTGGCCATGAACCTGTCAGATGACACCGACCTGATAACGAGATCTGAGATTGCCGAGTTCCACGACAATTTAAATAGTGAGTTACTTAATGCACAAAGGCAGAACATACCATACAAAAAACTCAGATCAGACAACAATGACCCTAAATGGATTAATAATTATTTAAGGAACATCATTGGCCAAAGGAAGGCTATAGGTAGGATAAATCGTGGCGATATTCACCTCCGGGACTATTATAGGGTATTGGCGAGTAGGGTTAAAACCGAGATAAGGAAAGCAAAGAGGAATAATGAGTTAAGGATAGCAAGGGAGGCAAAGACAAACCCCAAAGGATTCTACCAAATGTATCAAACTAAAACACGAGAAAAGATTGGACCAATACGGTCAGACACCGGCGAGCTCACTGATAACGACAGAGAAATGAGCAATAATTTGAATAAATATTTTTCAACAGTTTTCATCACCGAAAATTTAAACATGATACCCGAGGCACCGACTCTATTCAGAGATAGTGAAGAAAACAAATTAAGTGAGATAGTAGTGACTAGTAACGATGTTAGTAAGCAAATAGACAAACTAAAGCCTAATAAGTCACCTGGTCCCAATGAGATATTTGCCAGAGTATTAAAGAAATGTAAGGAAGAGCTTAGTATGCCCTTAGCAAAGTTGTTTAACATGTCTTTAAAAACAGGTGTAGTACCAGAATCCTGGAGGATAGGGAATGTAATACCGATTTTCAAGAAGGGGGATAGATCACTATCCTCTAACTACCGCCCAATCAGTCTAACATCAATAGTAGGCAAATTACTGGAAGCAATCATCTCAAACTCTATTCGAAATCACCTGGAGAAGCACCGATTGATCAATGATTCCCAGCACGGCTTCACAAGCGGACGTTCTTGCCTAACTAATCTATTAACATTCTTTTCATCAGTTTTCGAATCGGTGGACGAGGGGCACAATTATGATGTGGTATATCTCGACTTTAGCAAAGCCTTTGACAGAGTCCCCCACGAAAGACTAATTAGAAAGGTAGAAGCACATGGCATCAAAGGTGACATCCTTAAATGGATTAGGGCGTGGTTACAGGACAGGAAACAGCGAGTGAGCATTAACGGCACTAAGTCCCATTGGAGCAACGTCACAAGTGGTGTTCCCCAAGGCTCAGTACTTGGACCATTATTATTTATTATATACATAAACGACATAGATATCGGCATAGACAGCAACATAAGTAAATTTGCTGATGACACTAAAATAGGACATGTTATTAAATCTGACGAGGACTCGGCAAAACTACAGGAAGATCTAAACAAATTTTTCGAATGGTCTGAAAAATGGCAGATGAAATTCAACATCGACAAATGTAAAGTACTCAGTATAGGAGATGTAAACAGGGAAACCAGATACCAGATGAACAACGATGCCATAGAGAAATCCGACTGCGAGAGAGATTTAGGAGTAATGATAAGTAGGAACCTTAAACCAAGTAAACAATGTGTTTTTGCTCGTAACAAGGCTAATAAAGTACTTGGGTTCATACAAAGGAGTGTTAGTTACAAGACTAGCGAGGTCATCCTAAAACTGTATCTTGCTCTTGTGAGACCACACCTGGACTACGCAGTTCAGTTCTGGTCACCGTATTACAGAATGGATATAGAATCCTTGGAAAGAATTCAGAGGAGAACGACAAGACTAATCCCGGGCATTAGGAACCTTGAGTATAGAGACAGGCTAAAGCATCTTAATTTGCACTCCCTCGAGAGACGTAGAGCGAGGGGCGACCTGATAGAGGTGTATAAGTGGAAGGCAGGGCTAAACAAAGGGGACATTACAAAGGTACTCAAACTATCCAACCAGGAGCAAACTCGTAACAATGGTTTTAAATTAGATAAATTTAGATTTAGGAGTGAAATCGGTAAACACTGGTTTGGAAACAGAGTAGTGGATGAATGGAACAAGTTATCAAATATCATCATTAACTCGAATACGCTGAATAGCTTCAAACATAGGTTGGATGCTTATATGAGCAATAGGGGTTGGGTGTAAACGGGACTGCCCAGTATGGGCCAATAGGCCCGCTGCAGTTTCCTCCATTCTTATGTTCTTATGTTCTTTTAAGAAGCGTTATGAAGTCAAGTTTGCCCACCAACCTGGGGAGAGTGCATCAGCTGATGTCATAGCAACAGAAAAATATCCACCTGTCTTTCAAACTCTTGTGGAAGAGGGTGGTTATTGCCGAGACAGGATTTTCAATTGTGAAACTGACATTTTCTGGAACCACTCACCTAAGACCACTTTCATTGCCAAGGATGAAAAACAGGCAAGGGTTGTAAAGACTTCAAAGGACAGGATCACAGTTTTACTCACAGCTAATGCAAGTGGAGATTTCTTGATGAAACCCCTGGTTGTTAACCATGCTGCCTGTCCTAGAGCTTACCGTCATGCCAGTATGTCACAGCTCAATGTTTATTGGACGTCTAATAAGAATGCTTGGGTTACAACGTCTTTATGCACCAACTGGTTTGACAAGCACTTTGTTCCTGACGCCCAACAGTACTGCCTGAGGAAGAACAATGACTTCAAAGTGATCCTGGTGATGGATAATGCTCCTGGACATTCAAGTTTCTAATTGGACGCCACACTAATGTCAAGTTATCTTCCTTCCTCATTACACCACATCGCTTCTGCAGCCACTTGACCACGAATTCATCTGTAACGTTATACTGTTCTACTATCAGTCACTCTGTGAAGACTTTCATCAGCAGACAGACTCATTAGTTGAGTTACAACAAATCGCGACAGAACTCTCTGACAGTGACCAGGCTCTATCAGCTAACCAGGAGGAGGAGGAGCAGGAGATGGTAGATGACTCGACTCCTAGCACCTCATCACCCCACAACCGTGAAGTGTTATCAGTATGTGAATTTTGGATGAAATATAATATTAAAAATGCAGTGGACAAAATAGTTAAGGCATGGCATAAGATTAATCTGGCAACAGTGCTACACGCACGGAAGCCTCTGTTCGCTAACTTTGAGGTAAGTGGGGCAGAGCAGACTGAGGCAAGCGGGGAAAAGCAATGTGGCGGAAACACTAATGGACACAGTCAAGGCACCGCAGTCAGTCCCGGCACTGGAATTTTCGGATGTTAAGGTTGAAGATTTGCAAGAAATCGTTGGTCAACATCAGCAGCACGACAAATGAAGAACTGTTGGAGGAGGATGAAAAACAAGAAGGACCGCAAGCAACACAAGAGGATGACGTTTATCCTGGTGAACCTACAACACGCCAGCTGACTGGATTGCTCACAACCAACGCATGTTTCATTGAACAGCTAGAAGCATACGATACCAGGCCTCATCCTAGGAACCATATCTGCCCTGTCCTTGATAAGGTCATAGTAGAGGAATATAAAACCTTGTACATGTCCCGTGTTAATGCTCGTCAGCAGCCCTTATTACTCGGCACCTGCACAAGGCCCAGCCTATTATTAATGCCTTGGCAAACATCACTTTAGGAGGTGATGATGGCACCACTGATGATGATGATGTTGAAGTGTTGGATGACTTGCTGGTGGAAGAGCTGCCTCAAGACTTTGAGGGATTTGATGCTGAGGTTAGAGGAGGTGTAGATGAGGGAGCAGGGAAGAGGCAGTAACCAGCCCTCCCTGCCTCGGAACCCATCAACCAGCCCCATCAAGCATTTCACTGACTCCATCAAGGTAAGTTATTCTACAGTATGATTGTTTATAAATATTGTCATCAACAATATGTACAATATAATATGTATGAATACATTACAGTAATGTCATTTTCTTGGTGGGTTGTAGGTCATTATAGGGGGGTTTGGGTGACAATGTGGAACTGATTAGGCTTATTTCTATGTATTTCAATGTCACTCGTTTCGCGATTTTAACTTTTGCGACGCTAAACCCGGTACCAATTAGTTGCGAAACATGAGATCCTACCGTACAGTAATACCAATCACTTAGTAAAAATCAGTATCTGTCAGGTCACCCTTTCTTGGGTGGGTGATTAGTGGGTCTCATGACCTGAAGATGTCTTGAATAAACACGAAAGCTAAAGTATTTTTAGGGAGATTGTGATAAGTATAAGTATAAATGAGTAAAGTTGTATCCCTTCAACATTACATTACATGACATTTTAAAATATGGAGCGAGAAAGAAGAAAGGTGTGGGTGATTAGAGAGACGGAGTGGAAAGGAGTGATAACATGCACCAGTGTTGCCAAGCGATAAGCTCCTCAACAGCTGATCTTGTAATTCACCTCCATGCAGTCACACAACAAGACCCTCACTGAATGCTTGTTGTCTTAATTCCTGTGTGTGTGGTGTGTGTGTGTGTGTGTGTTTGTGTGTGTGTGTGTGTGTGAGATGACAAATTTGAGGTTGTAGACATCAGCTTATCACTTACATCTGCTAGTCTACGAGTACAGTAGCCATCATGGAAACCACTACCACCATCAATACCATCATCAGCAACCATCATTACCACCATCACCAGTAACCACCACCACCTACAGCCATCACTTACAACCACCACTACCACCATCACCAGCAACCACTATTACCACCATCACTTGCAACCACCACTACCACAATCACCTACTGCCACCACTACCACCATCACTTGAAACCACCACTACCACCAACATCAGTAACCACCACCACTGTTTGTGACATGAGCGTTTGGTGGTTCTCGGGAGTTGAGTGATGCAGATGTATGTGTGTGTACGGGGAGGGGGGGGGGGGACAGCAACACACATAACTCAGTATTTCTTTAGGCAAGTTTTCATTGTTAAAACATTTGCATTGAGCCAACATGTTGTTAAGTTACATTTATTCATTATAGATACAATTAAACAGTAGATAATGGCAAATTTCAGGCTGTAGACATCAGCTCGTCACCTCGTCCACCTCTATCACTGCCACCATCTCCCGCGTTATTATAAACTTATTTTTAGTACCCTCATCTGTCAATATTAAATCAATTTTATTATAATACTGCATTGTCAAGATACATTTAATTATCATAGATAAAAAAACCTGGACTGACAAATTTCAAAATTTAGACGTATTTCCTTATTTTCCATTTATCTGTGTTATTGGATGATACAAAATGTTCCATGAGTTGACTGAAATGCACATGTGGTGGTGGTTATGCAATAGAGGTCTGAAACGTGTATTTTTATGTTTGTACACCCCCCCCCCCCCCTCCAAGTTAGCGGATTTTTATAACGCGGTCCTCTATTATTCGCGGATGACACCCTGAATGTAACGAAGAATGTCTGTGGGTAGTTTTAAAGTTGCCGGCATTTTTGTGGCTGGGACAGGGAGCCATTCATTCTAGAGGAGTAATTTCCTTTACCTGTATTGTAAATATGTGTGTGTGTGTGTGTGTGTGTGTGTGTAGAAACACATACAAATAATTAATACTGTAATTGGAAAATACTGACAAATAATCAGAAAAAAATTTATTAAAAATGTGAGTCTACCCTGAAATCCGTGCTTTATTACTTTATGAATAAAGCAAGGATTTGAGGGTAGACTGTCACATTTTTAATAAATTTGTTTCTGAATACTGTATTTGCGAGAGTATTTTCCCATTATTATTTATTTGTATGTGTTTTGTGTGTGTGTCTACACACACACATACACATACAATACAAGTAATAGAAATAATTGTCCTAAGGGCAAACACAAAGGGAATATACATTTCTTTGTACACGAGTAAAAATGTACCCCCCCCCCCCCCGTCCACAAATGTTATTCGCGGATTTGGGGATTCACAGCCATTTTGGGAACCTAACCCCTATGAATTTGGGGGGGGCCCCCCCCCCTGCATGTGGTGGTGGCAGACTGTTATGATATAAACAACTACCTATCAGGTTTCTTTCTACATACAGGTATTCTAATTGTTAAAGCCTTTTTATTATACATCACATCATATTGGAAATCTACATTTAATTACTGTAAGTTCAGTAAAAAGAAGCACAGCTCATATTGACAAATTTGAGTCGGTAAGAATTAGCTGATCACTATTGTCTGGCAGAGTAGCAGCCTAGAGACAAGCACATCACCTTTCCTCATCATCTTCACCTCCTCCCTCATCATTACATGCTGCCTTTTGGTGTTTAAGAGATGGACTCACCTCACCAGAACAAAGCATTGTATTGTACAGCCGTGTGATACCCTTTACCTCCTACCTATTAACTCTACTGCCTCTCATTCCAGGGGATGATGCCATTATTACAAGATGTGTATCTGTTCATTTAGTTAAATACAAACAGTACTGTAGCACAATCCAGTGAAATCTTTTATAGATTAGTAATTAGGAATCACTGGGCAACTCCAGTGTTAGTAGATTAGTACAGTACTGGTACTGGGCCTACTGGCAATACATAAAACTAATGAAAGAATGTCGTCCTTTGTACTTACTAAGCTTGACACTGCCATCCATTCCTAACAAGATATTATCTGATTTGATGTCACGATGTATAACCTGGCTCAGATGTAGGAACTCGAGTGCTTGAAGTACTTCTCTGTAAAGAAAATAAAAAAGAATTATCAAAATGTATATCACTTCTAATCTAATATATAAATAAACATTTCATAGTACTGAATTGTAAATACTTAAGACAATTGTACATACTCAGACATTCTCTAACCCTTAAATGACAACAATTGTAAATACATGATGAGCACCTTTTGTCCCACAACAACGGTGATAATCTATATAATCAAGAACTTTGTACTCCATAATTTTTAAGTTTGTCACTTAATATCTGCTCAAGTGAATTATTTTGACTTGTAACAACTTCTCTTTCAACGTGCTTATCCCTCCCTGCACCAGTAGCATTTTTTGTTGTGATGGAGGAAGTATCTGTCATATCCCCGGCAGTCAGAGCAGTACTTATGATGAAGATTTCTAAGACTGGGGCATTCCACCGAGAGGTGTCGAACAGTCAATAGGACCAGTCAGTCATCACAATGGGGAGAGGGAGCCCCCTCAAAAAAAAAAAAAAAAAAAAAAAAAAAAAAAAAAAAAAAAACCCCCGAGTCAGCCATGTGTGGCCAATGCGTCACATTATGAAAATGATGAATTAACTTTTGTTTGTTTTTGCCCTTACCATGTTGATGCTCCATGCCAACCTGTTCCCTGAGAGAAATAAGACCATCTGAGGACACCTGTGTTCCAGAAGTACTGTACAAGAGCAGGGATAGGTGCCAATAATGTTATCACAAACCAAATCCGTATACCTTGTAAATCCAGCCCTTATTATTTTTATATAATGAAAATAATAAAAAATTATGTACTATAATTATTTTCATCCGGACAGTGTGCCTTAGTTTTATTTTATTTCTCATCATAATAAATAATTTGTCTTACTGAAAATTTTCATTAGCCCAAACACCACAGAGGAAGAGAGGGGATGAGGGAGTCAGGGATGCGATACATTCCATACAACTTATCCTTGTATTTATTTATTTTTTTTATTGAAGATGTTATATTATCTATGATGAATCATACACCATAAAAGGCAGATTATATGATAAAATAATAAATTAATTAATAAAAACAGGTTCAAAGCTGGCACGTGCAGCAGTGCCCAGGTCACATACAGTGGTGCCTCGGTTAACGAGATTTCGGTTAACGAGTTACCTCCCATAAGATTCTTAACTTCGGTTAACGAGCAACCGTCAGTGAGACAAGACGTGCCCTGAAGGCGCTCCCGGTTGTAGCAGCCAGGCCGAGTCTGTTTGGCCCTGCCACTCCCCCTGCTATACCCCAACGCCCTACCAGCCTTACTACACCGGGATCTATTCAGCAAAACATTCTAGTGATTAGTGAACGATTGATTACCGAGCAGTGTTCCTATAGTGCACTTAAGGAAAAGCACAAAAGCACAGCAGTGAGACTGGACCCGACCTAGCCTGACCGGGACTTTCTCAGCAAAACATTCAAGTCATCAGTGCAATAAGTGATTATCATACAGTGCTCGATAGTGCACCCCAAGGAAAAGTCAGACAGTGGGCACTTTATCGGTCACCTTTAAAGTGCCAGTGACAAGGACCACCGCGGTGTTTACATATATTGTGAAAACTGTGTCGGCGACCCCAAGCACCAGGGACAAAGACCCACGGTCTTTACGACTGACAAATATTAATAGATGTCTACCAGTGTCAGTGGCTCTCAAAGTGCCGTCAGTGACAAACACTTCCGTCCGCCCACAACAGACATCAACAGATGGCCACCAATCACTTACTCCCGACGCACTCTGTACCATCTAAAGCGTGGGAACGGTTATCCTGATGGCAGTGTTATCACGCGACTCAAGTCACTGAACATATTCCACGCGCGTAGCCGTAGACAAGGCCGTCACACACATAAGCCCATTAGAACCGTAACCTCCACTAGGAAACTAGAGAAACCCACCCGACAGACCATACCACCACACTGAAGTTCCACGGATATGGTATGATCTCCCGTCTTTAATGCTATCCAACGTCACTTCCCTAGCTAACAAATTCGACGAGCTGGCAACTACAGTCAGGTTAGCCGCCGCGAGAGTCGTTGCCATATGTGAGGCTTGGCAAATTGTGCCTGAAACGTGTCATATTGAGGGATATCAATTCTTTCATCACCTTCATTCACATAGACGCGGAGGGGGCGTTGCCCTCTTCTGTCAAGATGACCTACGCCCGTCACGCCTGGATGTTCAAGTCCCAGCAGATGTGGAAGCATTATGGGTACGTGTTGTGCCACGGGCCCACCCGCGCAACACTGCTTCCATCATACTCTGTGTGGCATACTATCCGCCTCGCTCACCCACAAGAGACACTCTTATCAATCATCTCATTACCACCTCAGAGTTAGGTACCCATGTGCCAAGTTAGTTTTATGTGGGGATTTTAATGAAATTGACACCACTGATATCCAGGACCAGCTATCACAAGTTGTGACCTTCCCCACACACGGTCAAAATACCCTTGACCTTAACTTAACTGACTTAGCGGACCAGTACCAACCACCTCAACCAATGCCTCCTGTCAGGTGTAGCACACACTTATCAGTGCTCTGGTCCCCAGCTGCCACTCCCACTCAAGTACAGAGATCCTACATCAAGACCTACAGGCCGATTACTGACTCTGCAGTGCGCCTCTTCGGGCAGTGGATAGTTCACCATCCCTGGACTGAAGTACTTAGCGTGGATGACATGGAAACCAAATGGATAAATTATACCAACACCACCACGGAAGCTCACCACCACTTCTTCCCCGAGAAGTCCGTCAGATCTCACCCAGCTGACTTGCCCTGGATCACACCCCGGATCAAAAGACTTATGCAACAGAGAGACAGAGCCTTTCATCTCAATGACCACATCCGCTACAGGTCCCTTCGCAACCGAGTCATCCGCGAAATACGCACTGCAAAGAAGTCCCACTACCCAACCAAATTACAACACCTGAAGCAGACCAACATCAGTCAATGGTATGGTAAGCTTAAAGAACTCTGTGGACTAAACAATAAGACACACCCCCTCCCCTTCCTTAGCCATCTCACTAATGTTGACGCAGCTGAGCAAACAAATAACCATTTCGCTACTATATGCCAGACACAACCACTCTCCCTGCTTACCTACCAGCCCTCCTTCCCACTGACTTAGTAGAAGAATTTGAAGTAGCAAAACGCCTGGACAAACTAAAATTAAAACGCTCTACCACCCCCATTGACTTACCAATGAAACTCTTCAAGGCGTTCTCCCCGGAGCTTGCTAAACCCCTATGCTCCATAATCAATGCTTCTCTCAGTCAAGCCAGATGCCCAGCTGACTGGAAGACCGCTTATGTATCACCAGTGCCCAAGTCAACCAGCCCACAATCCTTAAATCAGCTACGACCTATTGCA
The DNA here is from genome assembly GCA_958450375.1 of Homarus gammarus. Taxonomy (NCBI): domain Eukaryota; kingdom Metazoa; phylum Arthropoda; class Malacostraca; order Decapoda; family Nephropidae; genus Homarus; species Homarus gammarus. Next base: position 3,998,299 of record CAUDMG010003255.1, read on the forward strand.
ATCACCCCAATACCCAGCCTAATCTGTGAAAGTTTTGTGTTCGACTGGGCTTATGCTGATATTGCAGGAGTCGTAGACCCTCAGCAATTTGGCAACATGAAAACTTCCTCCACCACTCACTGTCTTGTCAGCTTTCTCGATTACATATACCGCCATCTCGAGAAACGAAAAACGTCTGTAGCTGTCGCCTTCATTGATTTCACTAAAGCATTCGACCAAGTCGACCACAATATAATCATCAACAAAGCTATTGACCTCGGGCTTCGGAGAAGTCTTATACCATGGCTTACAGACTTCCTCAGTGACCGACGCCAAGCTGTACGCTTCCGAGGGGCTGTTTCCACCTTTCAGTCACTCACCTGTGGCGTCCCCCAAGGCACCAAGATGGGACCACTCTGCTTCCTTATGCTCATCAATGATGCCCTAAGAGAAACCCCTTCTCGCTGGAAATATGTCGACGACTCCACCATTGGGATCAGTGTCAACAATTCTGCTCCCAACTATACCGCCCTTCAGGATTTATTGAACAGTCTCCAAAACCGGGCCACCAACAACCATGTCACCATCAACCATACCAAGACCATGGTTATGCACATCAACCTCTCCTCCGACATTGTCCCACCTCCTTCCATTACTCTAGGTCCGAACACACTCCAGGTTGTAGATTCCACGAAGCTCCTCGGCGTCACCATAGACAACAAACTAAATTGGAAACCACACGTCAGTGAAGTTGTCAAATCCTCCAGTTTCCGTCTCCACCTCCTCCGCCGACTCAAGTTCCTCGGAGTTCCTGCACCCGAGCTCCTCAGTGTTTACACAACATTCATACTTCCCAAGCTCACCTATGCCTCCCCCACCTGGTCTTCCTCCCTAAATGCCACACAATGTAAACACCTAGAAAAAGTGCAAAAGAGGGCATACAAGATTATTCTCTCCCCTTCCTACTCCACATATCAAGAAGCGCTCAACACACTGACCCTTTCGACTCTCACTGACCATCACCACGACCTCATCTGCAAATTTGGTAAGAAGCTTCGACACCGGCTCCTACTACCACCTGAGATCCTTAGTCCGAGAATTGCTGTTTGACACCACAACCGCATCCAGCCCATACGTGCACGAACTGATCGCTATAAGAACAGCCCAGTCCCAACCATTGTAAAAATTATCAATAACTTGTAATAAACCAGTGTATTCACTCCCAGTAAACACTACTCCTTGCACTGTCACTATGTTGAAATGAACTGTAGTTAGAGCATTTCCCCATCTAGTCATTATATGTCTTATTTGTGTCACTTATGTTACTTGAATATTATTTGTAATTCGAAACCCATTCCCCAAATATGTAACTGTATATTTTCAGCCTTCTGGCTGCCAAGCTCTTTCAATAAACCGTTAATTATTATTATTATTATTATTATTATTATTAACGAGTTTCTTACGAGCCAACCTCAACAAGTTTTGGCTTGCACTGGGCGGTCAACCAGCTGTAGTATTATTCCGTCAATACATTTATCGGTTCTAGGGCTTAAATTCCTTACTATTTTAGTATATATCAAGAAGTTAAAACTATTCAATAATTTTAAAAGTTAAATATTAAATTTTTTAGTCATTTTAACAATTATTGAACATAATTGAAGGTAAAGTGACTAGTTTAATGTGCGGCATCCAGCCTCTTAACACAGCTAACAGGCGTTAGTCTCTCTGTTTTCACTGAAGGTAACATCTTGCTTGAGACTCTCTTCAACTAAATGGTTTTTTTCTGTGTTTCCAAGCAAATTATTGGTCATTTTGAAATTTATTTTACATATTGACAATATATAGCGCAGTGCAGTGTTATTTTAAAGAAAATATTCTTTATTTACAACAAGTTTAACTTTGAAAAGCACGTGTTGACATTGTTTGAATCCAGCATGGGGCCTAAGAGATCAAGAAAAGCGATTTCAATCCAAACCAAGCAGGAAATCATAAAAAAACATGAACAAGGCATTAGAACAAATGTGCTTAGCAAAGAATATGGCATGTCGGCGTCAACTGTGTCGACAATTCTTGCACAGAAAGACAAATTTAAAGAAGTGAAAGTGAGAGACAAATCTACAAGTGTTTAAAAGTAGATCACAAATTGCAGAAACTGAGAGGTTACTTATCATCTGGATTAGGGAAAGCAGATGAAAGGTGATTCAGTGTCTACTGAATTCATTTGTGAAAGAGCCAGGGAGATTTACGAACATTTAAAGACAGATCAACCTGGTTCTTCAGGCACAGAATTTGAAGATTTTCGGGCCAGCAAAGGCTGGTTCGAGAAATTTAAGAAAAGAAGTGACATTTTCAGTGTTGTTAGGCATGGTGAGGCTGCTAGTGCTGATAAGGAAGGGGCAGCAAAGTTTTTAGATGAATTTAAAAAACTGATGGAAGAAGAAAATTATCTTCCACAGCAAGTGTTCAATGTGAACGAAACTGGGCTGTTCTGGAAAAAGATGCCCAAAAGAACATTCATCACCAGAGATGAAGCCTCTTTACCTGGCCATAAACCCATGAAAGACCGTTTCACTCTATTGCTTGGTGCCAATGCTTCAGGGGATTTCCGACTGAAGCCTATGCTTGTCTACCACTCTGGAAACCCCAGGGTGTTCAAGCAACAGAAAGTGGTAAGAGGACAGCTTGGAGTTTATTGGAAGTCCAACCGTAAGGCATGGGTGACAAGACAGCTCTTTAATGAATGGGCTGTTGATGTGTTTTGTCCCTCTATCAAGAGCTACCTAACCACCAATAAACTCCCTTTAAAGGCTCTTCTCCTCATGGATAATGCTCCTGGTCATGACCCTGACCTTGCCAGAAATTTGGAGTATCAATTTGACTTTGTGAAAGTGTTGCTTTTGCCTCCAAACACTACATCAATCATACAGCCAATGGACCAGAATGTGATCAGCAACTTCAAGAAGTTGTACATGAAGAAAATGTTTAGGAGGTGTCATCAGGCAACTTCCAATGATCCTGAACTGACACTGAAACATTTCTGGAAGACACAATTCAACATCCTGGAGGCAGTAAAATTGATTGTGTCATCATGGCAAGAAGTCTCCACTCGATCCCTCAATTCTTCATGGAAAACACTGTGGCCATCAGTAGTCCATGATTTTGAGGGATTTGAGGAAGAAACAGAGTTGGACCAGGAGATTGTGTCCATTGGTCAGTCATTGGGCCTTGAAGTGGAGGAGGAGGATGTGGAAGAGCTTGTGATGTCTCATGAGGAGGAACTTACTCCTGATGTCTTGAAGCAACTGGATGAGATACATCTAGGCTGACAGTGTTGAGGAGGAAATTGAAAGTGATGACCATATGTCAGCTAAACAGTTGAAAGATGTGATTTACTACCGGGAGAAGTTCAGGGAACTGACTTCAAAGCACCCAGAAGTGGAAAAAACTGAACTAACTTTGTGTCATGTTGAGGACTCAGTGGTCTCCTTCTTTAAACATAAGTTAATGGTGAGGAGGACAGATGCCCCACAGACCACAATTGACACTTTCTTCAGTAAAAGGCAGAGGGAACAAGATGCTATCCCTCAGCCTTCCACTTCAAGAAGGAGAGAGGATGTTCATGGTGGAGAATCTGTCAGTCCAGAGGTTCCTGACATTTTCATGGAGGGTGACTCACCTTCCAAGAAGCAGTAAAATACTTCTCCTCCACCTCCACTTCCTTCTCTTCTCCCTTCTCCTCCACCTCCACTTCCTTCTCTTCTCCCTTCTCCTCCTCCACCTCTCACTTCAAATTCACATCATCATCCAGGAGCCTTCTACATACACACCTCAAAGTAAGTGTACTTTTCTACCTTTTTTGTTGAATTTAGGCAATTTTCAGTGAGCTGGAACCAATTACCCAGAAATCCATTGAAACAATGGTTTCGGTTGACTAGTTTTTCGGTTCACGAGCAACCTTCTAGAACGAATTGTGCTCATTAACCGAGAGACCACTCTATATTTAAATACAAGTTTTTTAACTCATATTTTCGGGTAGATAAACTTAACCTTCTTCATTTATTTTTACTAATTTACATTCACACACCATCCTAAATACATAATGCAAAAAAAGTAAGAAATAATTGTCCTAAGGGCAAACCTATACTCAAAATACTAAATAATTACTAAAAATTTTATGTCTAATGCAAACAATTTGATGCTTTTACTCATATCAATCACTATCTTACAAGAATTCCAGCAATGTAAGTTGTATTCTCCCAAGTCAATTCAGTAAAATTTTATAAGCAAAAAACTTAAAGTCCCTCAAAACAGTATGATCTGATAACTAGCTCCTGATAACTTTCCCACCTGCTGTCAACAACCTCACCTTCCCCCTCCTCCCAGCCAGGGTGGAGGTAGTAAATTTTAGGCTTAAAAGTTTTTAACTTATCAAATGTCACAGACTAAACTTAGCCGAATATAACTTGCATTGATGGAATCCTTGCAAGATAGTGAATAATTTTAGTCCTTAATGTAGTACATTTGAGTACAAAGTGAGTACAGTACAGTAATATGTTGCTTAAAATTATGGCTTTTTCACAGGAAAAAGTCTGAAGAATTAACCCCAGTGGTCAGGATAATATTTACTGTATTTTTGGTGTTTTTTATATCGTTATTTATCGTTTTTATACATTTAGTATATTCGCCAGAAGATTCAGACAATCGGCTTTTCGGATAGGTGGTCCAGATCTTCGAACGTTCACTGTATTAGAACAAGATATTTTGCAAATACACCGACAAGATTATTGGTGATTTAGTAAACTGGTCGATATTTTTTTATTTCATTTTTTTTTTTTGCAAATTGGCCGATTTTTGTGTTTGTAAAAAATTATCAGACATTTGCAAACACACCGATTTCGCATAAAAAAATGAAGAGGAGAGTCCAGCTTAGATCGACCAAAAAAAAAAAAAAAAAAAAAAAAAAAAAGAAGATAAAATATGAAAAAACGCCTAAGCAAAGGTGTTGCCTATGGCTGTATCTGGACGGAGTTTTATGACAATATTCGCAAGATTTATGCAGTTATGTATGGTTCCCCCCTCCCCCAACCTTCCTTGTGCAGACATATGAATGATCATGATAAAAGATTTTCCCCCAAAAAATTGGAATAAATATCACAAAAAAAAGCTTTAGAAATTCATTTCAGGCAACATGTGGCAAGTATAGGGGAGGTGTTAGTCACTGGTAGCACGTGTCATCAGTATGTCTCGGACCTTGTCAAGGAGAGGTGTGTACTCCGCTGCACTGCACATCTTACCTCACTTGTACTGCTGTACCAGACTTCTGTCCTCAAATATCAGGATTGCATGTTATTCAAAATATAAAAGACAACTGAAGGAAGCACGTGCCAAGAGCACTGCTAAAACCAAGAGGTTGAAAGAAGAAAACATTCGCTATAATAGCGACGGTAACAGCCGTCTCAGGGGGCACCTGATGGAGCCCAGCCCCAGCCTTCCCCACGACCTCACATAAAGAACATAACAGGAGTTCAGTTGGAGATGTAAAAATACACAACAAAACAAGATATTACATGTAAAATTGGCTCAGAATGAGCACTTACACAGGGGAGAAAGGTTGAGAAACTTTATTGGCCAGAAACAAACACTCATCACAGGAAGAACCTTTCCTCAACATAACTCCAGTTTTCAATTTTTTCTATCTTATAAGATTTATTTTTGGTTGAATATATAATCTAATTATTTTGAAAACAATTTCAACCAAACTTTAAAATTTTGTATTCATAAAACCAAAGATAAAAACAAACATATCGCTCTGGAGTATTCAATGACAATACTAGATCTCTTAGTACGATCAATTTAAAGGCAAAATGGAAAGAAGTAATGGAGAAATTATACCTTGAAAATTTAGACGAATATGAGAAAATGTGTAAAGGGTTGAAAATTTTGAAAGGGTAGAAGGGGGTTATGGGGCTAGAATTGATGTACATATGATCCTTGATTGATGACAGGAATATCATAACAATCGACCAAAATTAAAACACCTACAGCAAAGTAACAATGTGAAATGTCTCATGTTACGAACTTTTACCAAATACTACAGTAAAACATTGTTAAGGCAGACCCCGCTAAGGTGGATATTGTTTAAGCTGGACAAAATTATTTGCCCAAATATAATCAGAAAATAAAAATAATTAAAAAAAATAAAAAGGAGTAGAAAAAAATTTGTCCTCAGATGAAATGTCCACCTTGAGCCAAAACTTCAACGGACCAAGGCGTCAGCGCTAGGGACACAGGTGCCCAGGAGTTACCTACTGTTGTTTGTGGGAATATTATTTCATTCACTCTTGTAATGATACAATGTTTCTTATTATGTTATCATAAGTAAATGCATAGTTAATATAGTTTGTTTATCACTGCAACCGTCACTGTTTTCAAATTAGACTACAAGATATGTATTTCTCCCATACATATTTCGATCGTATGCCCTGGCAACGAATGCGAGTGAGTGACCACTAGCTAAAGCATCATCTGCTCTCTTAAATCTCCTCGCTCCCTGCCATATTTACTGTTATTATTAGTGTTTACTGAAATCATAGCTTAATATTGATTAATCATAGACTTGTACTGTAACCTGGTTAGACTCATCACTGTAACCACCAGGCTACTGGGCCAAGCTGTGAGGTGTTACAGTTGTTTTTCAACTAGTATTTTTGGGTATATGTACGTAACTTTCTTCATTTATTTTTACTCAAGTGTTATGTATATGTATATATATATATATATATATATATATATATATATATATATATATATATATATATATATATATATATATATATTATATATATATATATATATATATATATATATTTCATGTAAATCCACAATGAAAACGTGGATAAGATAAATCTTGATAAAATCACACAGGAAAATGGAAACAACGGAGTACCTTAGCTTTCGTCTTTATTCAAGTCATCTTCAGAGGCAACTCTGTAGATGTCTTGAATAAAGACGAAAGCTTAGGTACTCCGTTGTTTCCATTTTCCCGTGTGATTTTATCAAGATATATATATATATATATATATATATATATATATATATATATATATATATATATATATATATATATATATATATATTGTTACGAACCCCTCCACCGATTGTCTTCATCTACCTACCCAGCACCACGAGCAACGCCATCTAGGGACGAAACACGAGTATGGCTCGTCTTAGTTACCACTCCCGGGTTTCCCTTCTCCATATCCTGGTTGTTGCGTCACTTCCGCCTCAGTCTACTTTGTCAGCTCCAATTCGAGGAGAGGACAGACTTTACTCTGGGAAGCGACCACAGGATCACCTATCCTGGAAACCTACGGCACAGTGACTATTTACCGTCTTCTACCATACTCAGCCTTGCTCGTCAGCCATCTCAGCTCCTCACTTAAGTATTTGTAATCTTGTATTGCCTCTCCCCCCTCCACATTGCTTCACTATTGTTTTATGTTTTATTACTATGTATATACTGTTCATGTTTAGGTTAAGTTTGGTTAAGGGTAGTTTATAAGCTGAATATTTTGTTAAGGAATTTATGGTACTTTATTATATACAACGAAAACTCGCATCCTTTGTCTACCCTTTTATGTCCGATTGTCTTTGTTTTTTTTTGTTGTTACCCGTTGGGATCTGGGTAGACGCATAACTATATTCTAAATCCCCAACTCGTAACAATATATATATATATATATATATATATATATATATATATATATATATATATATATATATATATATATATATATATATATATATATTATATATATATATATATATATGTAGAAGGCTCCTGGATGATGATGATGATGATGGGATTTAGAATGGGGGTGGAGGAGAAGGAAGAAGAGAAGGCATTGGGGTGGAAGAGAAGTCACCCCATGGTGCCATTTCACCCATAAAATTTTAGCTCTCTGGTGTAATTCAAGATTATTTTCTTTAAATCAACACTGCACTGCATTATATATTGTCAATATGTAAAATATATTTCAAAATGACCAATAATTTGCTTGGAAACAGAAAAAAAACATTTAGTTGAAGAGAGTCTCAAGCAAGATGTTACCTCCAGTGAAAACAGAGAGAGACTAACTCCTATTTGCTGTGTTAAGAGGCTGGATGCCGCGCATTAAACTAGTCACTTTACCTTCAATTACGTTCAATAATTGTTAAAATGACTACAAAATTGAATATTAAACTTTAAAATTATTGAATAGTATAAACTTCTAGATGGCTTTCACGGTGGTTGTTACAGTAAATCTGTAGCTTATTAGATACAGTCAAAGGAAAAGAAAATTTGTTCTGATGATATTATTGAAACAAGATCTATTGTGGGGAACCACCAGTGGTAACTGTTTCAACTACTGGAGTGCCGGTAACAAAAGTGTATTTTCTGCAATGGTCTGGACCGCAAGCATTTCCGCAGTGGCTTTGAAACACTCTCTCCATGTGAGAAAATGCAAGCACAGGACAGTATTATAAATGCTGCAAAGCAACTGCAAGACAGTAACTTCCTTCGTGAATATGGACTCATTGACTCATAGCTAAGGAAATTAAATACCATAATGCATGCAGAGCAAGGTATATTTCTAAGGGTGCCAAGGCACAAAGAAAACAAAAAGTTGCAACATATACACAAAGAGATGAGAATCGGCTTCTTAAGATTACTTTCATATATAGAATGTGAAATCTTTCTGAAAGCAGCTTAAAAAAAAATTGGCTGCTGTCAATAAAACCTACATTGAATTCCTTACAGAAGAAGGGTTTGAGGAGCCAACCACTGAACCCTACAAACTAAAGTCCAAAATCAAGAAACAATATTGCAGCAAGCTGCAGGTTATTCAAGAAAGTAAGAAACAAGGTACTATGGTGGACAAAAGTTTCTTCCCTCAGCCAGCCATATGTGACTAAATCCCCTGAGGTTCAAATAACAAAGCAACTGAGGTAAGTGCTGCAATCGTCCAACAGATGGCGCACTGTGTAGTGCATATGACAGGGAATGGGAACCAAAGGGGGAAGGGGGCCAGAGGGGGAGAGAGAGGTAGGGCTACAGGAAGGGACTTTTGTCCACCATAGTACCTATTTACCTATTGCAAAAAGATGCCATGGACAATGAAATAAAGCATGTAGCTACGTTCCTCAAGGTATATTGAATCTTCAGCTGAAAATTATATCCTCAAAGCAAAAAAGTGAAGCTATCTATACAAAAGCTGCTAGGCATGGGTTTGAAAATTATTACTGGTTCTAGGAAGGTTATGGAAATTGTTAATCACTTTGGCCACTGCATAGGATATCATACTGCAGAGGAATATGAGATTCAAATTGCTGCTAAAATTTAGAAAAACAAAGTTCTTCCTCATGACCTAGAAGCAAGAGAAGGACTAAGCACAATTCAACATGGGACAACTATGATGAATCAATTTATCATGACACACAGGGCATCTGTATCCAAAAAGTAGCATCATCACCAACAGCAAACACGACAACAACAACTACAAGCTGGACATCAATCATAACAGCAGCCTCATCGTCAGGGCATATCATGTCAACAACAATAATACTTCCAATTTCTGTGAGCAAGCAAAGCAAGAGAAGTCTTGAAATACCAAATCCAGAACTAGAACCAGTGAGAAAGAGACTAAGATATCAAAATTTTCCTTTGATATACAAATAATGGACAAGTCTGTAAACTACAAAGCCTGTTTTGCCAGAGATGTAGAATGGACAATATCTTGCAAAACAAACACCAATGTGGTCTGGCTGGAACTCCACAATAACCAAAGATGATTTATCAGCTCAGAGGATAGGGGTATTTGGCAAACATTGGAGCCCTCCTACACAGCATGATGTAGTAAATGAAACAATGAAACGAGACGTAACACTTGCTGAAGAATGTAAGGAAGATTACATTGCAACAGCTTATGACCTGGCTATAGCCAAGCCAGCTTCCCAGCTGCAGGACACTATACAACCAAAGTATGACAGTGTCTTTATTTGTTTTGGGCTTTCCATATTATGTTCCACTATCTGTGTCCAGGTGGGCTAATACCCGTAAAAAAAAAAAAAAAAAAAATCTATCAGCAGTAGGGTACCTCGTAAATGGTTTAGGTGCAGCACACATTTTAATAGAAAGTGGTTTTCTCACCAAGGGTTCCCTCATCACGTTTCTGGCAGGAAAAAACTATAATCAAGAAAGAAGATTGAAGATGCTCCTAGCAACTGCAATGAGGAGCAAGCATGTGAACTTGTTCTTGCAACTGTAAGAGGCATATGATAGCTTGAACATTTCGTTGAAGCCCTGAAGACTGTCCAAGCATCATCATCCCCTCAAGAGGAAGAAAGATTTGGAAGAGACAGATAAGTACATAACATTCAAGATGACAACCCATGCAAGTCTCGGCGATGATACAAGAGCTGGCAAACATGGTGTTAATGCACAGTTCTAGAAGAACTACATTTACTTGATTGATATATATATGTTGTTCGATAGAGCTGTACGAACAAATGATGTGGACCTTTTCATCTTCTTGCTCGGGAAGATGACTGACATTTTCTTTGCTGCAAATTGCTACAATTATTCACACTACACGTGCTTGTACTATCTGAAACTCATGAACATGGATACCACCCATCCTGGCATTAGACAACAAGGAGGTTTATCTGTGAGATTGTTATCCAATTCCTATGCCAGACAACCAGTGGATTAAGCACTAGAGCACAAGCAATGCAGGTGCAGATGCAGCTTCACGACAAACTGGAATCACCGCTTTCCATCAAAGTCGAGGAGCAACCAGACGCTGGGTAGTTACTAGATCAGCCAGAAGTTCCATAGTTAGGCAACTGTTTGAAAATGTGGCTACATTGATCAGGTTATTATTCCTTAACCACAAAATTGTACTGCAAAATATTCAGGAACTCATTAGATACAATATCATAACACCATTCCACCCTTTTAAAAATATCTGGTTTTGGCCATATTTGGCCCAAAGTGGCCAAAATAGCTGTTTTGTCTTACATGGGGTCAATAAGTTTTTTTTTTAATCAGCTTGTCAAACCATCATTACCAAAAATTCTGATTGAAGCCCTCTCTCTCTCTTAGACCAGGGGTTCCCAAGCATTTTCCAGCAAGACCACGTTTAGTACTGTCCCCTATCCACTGCGATCCCAAGTTATTATATATGCTGCATATATGAGGAGCCTTAGAGTAAATACAGACATACAGTATTGATATACGTCTTTAACTAGAAAAACAAGTAAGGAAAATGAATTACATAATTGAGAATTCTAAAAGTAAACACTGACAGAAACAGGCTACAACTCTGTCATGTTTAATATGTGACATGTTTTTATATAATTCAATGTTCTATACCTGGGGATATAATTACATGGTTAAGCAACCTAACATACAATTTTCTTAGTTACATGTCTGTCGTACAGTACGTATTTCGTATGTGACGTGTATGCATCAGCTTATAATTAATTTTCAATACAAGTTACATCTGTCATAATTCATATGTAACATGTGTGCATTATCATTTAAATAAAATTCTATTAACTGAGGGTAAAATTATGTGATTAAAAACATAGCACACAATTTTATAAGTTTAAGTTTGATATGAGGTTACGGTAATCATTTTTTTAAAAACCCCATTGACAGGCAAGCTGCCCCACAGACATGGGAGCTTCCAAATTGAATCAGAATCTTGATAGTTTGATTTTTAACCGCTGAATGTCAATTTGATAAATAAACCAATATGTCATCATAGATGGCAAAATTCATCCTTGCCTCGTTGTCAGCCTGTAAATCTGCTATTTTGAGGACAAAAGAGCCACTCTGTTTTACATCTGTCTTGAACAAAAGCTGAACAAAACTCAAAGACTCAGTAAGCAACTCAGGGAATCCATCATTGAAATTTGCTGCCACTTTCTGCTGCATAATAAGTCATCAGCGTTCACCTTCCCTGGACTGACCTGACTTGACACAAGGAGATTAACTGCATTATTCCCTTGATCATAATTTATTGTCCCGACTTAACGAGACAGCACCTGGGTCACGTTCTTCAGTCCTTGACACCTGGACTATGAGCACTATGGGACCCCATCGACCCCATGACCTCCATGCGACCCCTTATGATGCATCATGCGACCCCATTTTGGGTCGCGACCCTATGTTTGGGAACCACCATCTTAGACTATTATCTTTTTCTAGCCATAATTATCCTTAAACTACAGTGAACCCTCACTTTAAGCGGTTAATTGAACCCACGGCGGCCCGCGTAAAGCGAGAAACGCATAAAGTGAACAACATAACATATGGGATTAATTGAAATAGAGACCGGGCCGGCCCCCAAACCCCACTTTTTCCCTGACACAATATGTACGTTTTACTAAAAATAACATCTTAACTTTATGATGGTTTTCACACACATAATATAGAAGGGAACACTCAATAAGAGAAAAATATACTGAAGGTTAGGTTAGAAAAAAACAAGGTTGGGGTTAACACTTACGTTAGTAGAAGAGATGGGTCGGCGTAGGGGAATGGAGGCTGGTTCCGAGGCAGAGGGCAGGCTACTGACCCTCAGGTGAGTCTTCATCGCTGTCATCCACACTTACTAGTGCCTCCCTGACAAATCCCTCAAGGTCATCATCACTGTCTCTGTCACTATCACTGGCTTGGGCTGCCTGTGGTGGGTTGCGGGCGAAGAACTCGGTTATGCTTTGCTGACGGCTGGTGTTTATGTTGTCGTGATAAACCTTGATGTAGGGCTCCATAGTCTGCAACAGCTGGGTAGTGAAGATTTCATACCTGTTAGCATCAGGGTCGTCGGAAAGGAGGAGCTTGACTTTCTCAATACACTCGATGGGATAACTGGCGTTCTTCTTGGGATGACGCACCACCTGCCTCTTCACTGACATCATCATCATCTACCATCTCGTTGGTAGTCACATCAGGATCCCTTATCACCTCCAGGATGTCATCGTTGGTGGTCTCGGAGAAGCCTGCAGCTGTAACACTCTGCGCAGCTTCTCTGGCAAGGTCCACTGCTACTGCAACAGTCTGAACCTCACCAGTCACAGATTTACTCTACCTAACTCCCGGAATACCTTGCAACACATGTCTCCATGCGTGACGAACAGTTGCTACAGACAGCAGATACCATGCCTCCACCAAAAAGTCCACAGCTTTCTTGACGTTGAATGTTCTCCAAAATTGTCTCACAAGTACTTCTTGCTTTGCCAACTGTTGATCCTCGTCGTCTTCGCTCTTGCTATCGGTGTCACCCAGGTTACGCAACTCTTCCTTGGTGTTGGTGTAGTCGTTCAGGAGCTTGAATTTCTTGGCAGAGAATGCAGCTTTTACATTACAGATCAATTCTTGGTCCATGGGCTGAATTATAGACGTAATGTTGGGAAGAAGGAAGACCACTTTTACGTTGGGGTGACGATCTAACAGTAGGGGCGAGTGTCCTGGTGCGTTGTCAAGCAGCAACAAAATCTTGAATGGAACATTCTGTTGCTCACAGAATTTCTTCACATCGGGAACGAAACAGTCATCAAACCAGGAGAGGGACAGAGTAGAGAACATCCACGCCTTACGTGCGGTCAGCCAGTGGACATTTAGCTTGGTAATGTCCATGCTCTTGTAGTCGTGCGGCTTGCGTGCTGTGTGGATCACCGATAACGTGAGCTTACAGGTACCGGAGGCATTGGTGGTAAACAGGACGGTGATGCGCTCCTTCTGCAACCTCCGGCCCCGACACTTGCTGGCATTCTTCACAACGAAGGTCTTGGAAGGTAGCATTTTCCAAAAAAGACCACCTTCGTCCATGTTAAACACCTGGTCGTTGGTGTACTGTCCTTCCTCCATAATCTCACGTAAAAACGGAGGAAATTCCCTAGCCGCAACACAATCAGCACTAGCTTCTTCACCACCAATGTTGATATTGGTGATCTTGTTCCTCTTCTTAAGCCTCTGTAACCACCCAGAGGAAGCATTAAAGGGTTTGGGCTCTGTAATTCCCATCTTTCGTGACACTGCAGCATACAGTTCATGTGCGTACTCCTTAACTGCGCGCGTGTCCACCGCCATGTTCCGTCGCACCTGATGAACCAAGTAGCTCACAAGTAATTTTTCCGTCTTGAGAAGCACCTGGTTGTGGAAATACTTGATCATAGAAGCACCTGTAGACTTTGTGATCTTCATGTGCTCCTTTATCTTGGCTGCATCCTTCTTAATTGTCCTGATCGTAGACTCGTTAACACCATGCTGGCGCGCGAGATCAACCTGTCTTGTTCCTTTCTCCAACTCTTGTATGATCTTATATTTAATTTCGTAGCTTAAGGAATGTCGTGTCTTCTTTGGCTTAGGGCGGCTGGGTCCAGGTAATGCAAGGTTTCTTTGTGGTGGTGGTGGTGGTGGCCCGGTGGGAGCTATTTTTATGGAACAATGGATACCGATATACACGGTGTAGCCGGGAGGGGTGTAACTGACACGGGTAAGTCAAGGGGTTTGAACGCTCCCGCGGCGGGGCACGTCATAGTACATTAAACCAATCATAGCTAGCGGGGAGGGAGGTAAGGATGCTTTGCCCAATCACAGTCCGATATGTCATATGACGTTACCGATAACGCAACAATGACATACACTGCGCAACCTACTCGCGCCGCTTACACAACATGGCATATGGTGGGAGAGGGGGGGAGAGATGGCGGGAGGTTTGGATCCAAAAATGGCGCGGCGCGAGAGGACCGCCAGCCGCTCTCCGCGTAAAAGGGTACACACACCGCGGAAAGTGAGCAGGGTACCGCGTAAACGTGGAACCGCGTAAAGTGAAACCGCGTAAAGCAAGGGTTTACTGTATTAGTTTCATACATTTTCTGCATTATTAGCATATATTCCATAACAGCTAGTATAGTGCTGAGCCATTTTCTCAAATGATGTATGCTAAGCCACTTTCATTAATAGTGTACATTATTGAAAAAGGGGCAACTTTTAAAACCTTTAAAAATTCAAATTATATTTCTGGGTATTTTTCGTGTTCTACAAAGGTTTACCAAAATAAAACATTTATTTATTATTTTTATACTTTGCATCTACATTATAATTTATGTTTTCATATCTGTACAGTACTTTATGTCTCTTTTATTCACTGAAATTGATTTTCAAATGTCAGTATGTTAGCTTGGGTTGTGCTAAGCTGGATGAAATGTATCTGAGTTCCTTTACAAGCATAACATTCCTTAGTCCATATTCCTATTTATAAACACAACTTTATTCCCAATTAATAGCATGCTATACTTCACTAAATAAAGAAGTCACCAAGAGAGCATCAGTTTACACTGAAGGAGATAACACGGAGAAGACTCTCATTACTATTATTTACACTGAAGAAGATGACATGGAGAAGACTCTCATTACTATTATTTACACTGAAGGAGACTCTCATTACTATTATTTACACTGAAGGAGATGACATGGAGAAGACTCTCATTACTATTATTTACACTGAAGGAGATGACATGGAGAAGACTCTCATTACTATTATTTACACTGAAGGAGATGACATGGAGAAGACTCTCATTACTATTATTTACACTGAAGGAGATGACATGGAGAAGACTCTCATTACTAGAAACTTTCTTTTCTATTTTCATGAGCACTATATAATTCATAAGCAAAATATTCATCCCTATTCACATTTCCAACTTTAGTTACTCTTTTCCTCAAAATATGATCACATACACTGATGCAGACACTCAAAATGGCACATACAGAAAAAATAGTCTCCTCGCCTATTCAATAAACCTTAGGGCAAAAATTTTTACTTATCACAAAAAATCAAATTTGCTTAGAACACAAAGGTTGTACAGTACACTGAATCATGTCAGTGTATATATCAGCACGAGTAAAATGCAGTGCACAACATTTAATTTTTTTATCATTAAAAATTTAAATTCAAATTTTTGAAAGTTAGACAAAATACAAACAATTCTAAAATGCCTCACCTGCAAACTGCCGCAATCTGCCCTTCATCCATGCATGTTTCCGTGACAACATCAGTCAGGGAGCCACCAGGTAAATATTCCATAACTACCTGTAATATACAGTAAAGACAAAAAATACATTATTGAAATAAAAAGTTACAATTTGATAAACTACAATTTAAGTGAAACTATGACAGTACAGTATTTAACCTCTTCAGCTTTATGAGCAAAAGTGCCACAATATGTTATTTTAATACAAAATTGTGAGTCAGGCTAAATTGTGAACATTATATTTTTTCACTTAATATAATAATAACTAAACTATAAGAATATTGACGGTAATATTGAGGAGTAAATACAGGAAAACCTCTTTAATCCACCAAGGTTCCAATAGTTTTCTCATTTTGAAGCAGGCAGTTCACATTTTAAAATTGAGTGACTAGATTTATGAAACCAGAAAATTCTAATTCTTTTCTTTTACGTAATAGAAATTTAAGGTGCTCTTTCATGTAAGTGATAATTTTTTGGGTAAACTTCCTTTGTTTTTATACAAGTATATGTCTAGAATACTTGACATATTATTCCTCGTTATCCCTCGTTTAGTAATAATTTTGTTTAATGTTAGGTTTTCAGAAACACATCCCATCGTTAAACGAATGATACCAGTAATGTGGTTAGTGTTGGCATCATGGGTTAGCCTGTCAGGTAAGATATAATAGGGTAGTCCCAGCAAATTGCTTCAGTTTTAAGAAACACCTCATTGTCAGAATTTAAAGACTTACTTCAGATTATATGGTAAGAAACAATTAAACTACAATAATAATGTAAAAAGCATTATGCTTTTTAAAAGATGTAATTTGTAAGATTATGTTCAATGGTGCATTTAAACAAGTCCCAGAAGTCATCCCCCCCTTTCAATCACAAGAAATTTACACCAATGCAGTTCATCACTTATGTATAATTAAATGAATGGTCACTTTAACCCTTAAAGCCCAGGTTATGTTCCTCTACATCCACCATAGCAACCCTGGGTGACATTCCTCTACGTCCTTAATTTTCGCGATATAGTTTGAATGTCCAGGCGGGACGAAGCACTTTGTACAAGATATTTATTTACTTGGAAACTCAAATTGCACATAATCTTTGTCTCAAGTCTTGTGGTCCAGTTACCCACAAGCTATCATGATGGATGCAAGTCCTTTGACGTCTCATGACATGCCTTGCCGCCACATACCTTCGACAGTAGCGCTACTTGATTTGAGTGGCAATGATATAGTATCAGATAACGAAGACAGTAATAGGGAGGAAACAGACCAAAAATATGTCGAGTTTGTTGAGGTGGCCAGCGATGTGGACAGTGATACAGAACAAGGACTCACTCCTCCACCCCACCCCGTGGGTGCCGTGGTGGCTGTGGACATTGGGGACCACATGCATGCCAGCCACAACAGTATGTTTGGAGTGACTGTAATAATTTTATGCCTGAAATATCAGTTTTCAACTGTGGATTTACAAAAGAAAAAAAAATGTTGAAATATGCCCACGTGAGGGGTCCAGCAGGTCTTCCAATGCCCATGGAATAAGGGTTAGATATTAAGGGAGATGGTTCTAACTCATTCGTATCACAGTAAACCCTTGCGATTCGTGGATTTGCGATTCGTGATTCATGATTTTGATGATTCACGGTAAGCAAATGGTGGTTATGGCGGCTAGCTTGCGAGTCTCTCCACAGCGCAACGAGTCCCACAACACACCCACAGCATCTCCTCTCCTTCTGTTCGTGCTCAACAATGCCTGTGACACAGCACCTCGTAATGTACTTTGAAAACTTTAAGTGTTTGTGTGAAAATGGCCCCTAAAAAATTGCCTAGTGTGTGTTAGTGATGCTAGCAGAGTGAAACAAGGGCAAAAGTCAGTGATGACCCTGACAAGGAAAGATGAATTATTAGACAAGTTAAAGTAAGGGACGAGTGCTGCTGCGGTTGAGCGGTTGTTTAGTGTGATCAAATCCACAAAGCGATACCTAAGAAAGAAGTAACAAGCAATTCATGATTCTATTCAAGCAAATGCTAAAGTGGTGCAGGTTGTGTGTGACTGAAAAAGCACAGAACATTTGGATTGAGGACCAGCACCGCAAAAAATTTTCAGATCGACAGCAACGTGCCTATTTTTACCAGTCAACGGGTGGTGAAGGGGTTAGTGCAGCTACTGAACCAACTTTTAGTGCCAGTAAAGATTGGTTCGAAAATTTTAACAAAAAAATTCTCTCTCCAGAATGTGAAGCTGAGTGGGGAGGCCACATCAGCTGACCACACAGCCGCAATTGCAATTCCCGCCAAGCTGAAGAAAATACTAGAAGAAAAAGGCTATGGACCAGAGCAAGTGTTTAATGCTGATGAATTCATTCTGTATTGGAAAAAATGGCTGGTAGAACGTACAAAAACAAGCAGGAGTGGCGTGCCCCTGGGTTCAAGGCAGCCAAGGACAGTGATGCTCACCTTCTGTGGCAGTGCAAGTAGCCACATGACCAAACCTGGCTTGCTTCACTGCTCAGCAAACCCTAGGGCTTTAAAGGGTAAAAACAAGAGCTTTTTGCCAGTTAAACGAAACCATTGTTTCAATGGGTTTTTGGGTAATTGGTTCCAGCTCACCGAAAATGGCTTAAATTCAACAAAAAAGGTAGAAAAGTACACTTACTTTGAGGTGTGTATGTAGAAGGCTCCTGGATGATGATGATGGGAATTAGAATGGGGGTGGAGGAGAAGGGAGAAGAGAAGGCATTGGGGTGGAAGAGAAGTCACCCCATGGCACCATTTCACCCATAAAATTTTAGTTCTCTTGGTGTAATTCAAGATTTTTTTCTTTAAATCAACACTGCACTGCATTACATATTGTCAATATGTAAAATAAATTTCAAAATGACCAATAATTTGCTTGGAAACAGAAAAAAAAAGCGTTCAGTTGAAGAGAGTCTCAAGCAAGATGTTACCTCCACTGAAAACAGAGAGATTAACGCCTGTCTGGTGTGTTAACAGGCTGGATGGCACGCCAGAAACTAGTTTCTTTACCTTCAATTATGTTCAATAATTGTTAAAATGACTAAAAAAGTTAATATTAAACTTTTAAAATTATTGAATAGTATAAACTTCTTGATATTTACTAAAATATTAAGGAATTTAAGCCCTAAAACCGATTACTGTATTGGCGGACTACTACTACAGCTGGTGGACCGCCAAATGCAAGCGAAAACATGTTGAAGTCGGCTCGTAAAAAACTTGTTAATTGAGGGATTGCTCGTTAAACGAAGTTAAGAATCTTATGGAAGGTAAATCGTTAACCGAAATCTCATTAACCGAGGCGCTCGTTAACCGAGGGATCACTGTACTTATTTTTACCTTAATATTCAGCTTGACATTTAAAGATATCATATTGGAAACGTCTCATAGACAATTTATTCAGGATCATTATGGTACCAAATTCATCTCTCTAACACAAATAGAAGTTCATAATGAATGCTGTGAGGTAGGCAGGAGAGGGGGGTCTATTGGAATGCGAGTGTGCCGTTCACTGATTGTTTGTTAGCAAGCTGCTTCATTCATGATACAATATTGTTCATTTGTTTTTCGTTAATTAGTAATGATACGTTACTGTAAAAATCTGTGCTTATTAATACACGAACCCTTCCTTTACAATACAGTACAGTACTATGTAAATACCTCAAGATGTAAAATTTATGTCATTCAAGACATCTTCAGGTCATAAGACCCACTAATCCCCCACCCACCAGTGGGTACCTGACATAGCATTCAGAATTATTTGGGTAAAAAAAATCATGTGTCTAACAAAATTAGTACAGTAAGGTCGGGATATATCGTGAGATAGGGTCCAAGGATGTTCGCTATACTGTATACTAAATCGCGAAATATAATTACATGTAATCAATGGGGAAAATAGGGTTAGGTTCTGTAGGCCAATAAAAGTGACTAAAATTTATATAAATTGGCACAGTCTAAAGTTAGCAGAATATAAATTACATTGCTAAAATCCTTGCAAGACAGCAAATAATTTCAATATAGACATCATATATTTTGCAAAAGAGATACAAATTGTAGCCCTTTGTAATAAAATTAATAATTAGTACTAAATTTTCTATGCCTATTGTGAACTATAGCATGTTCATATTCATTTTAATCACTATCTTATAAGAATTCCAGCAATGTTAATTATATTCTCTTAAGTCAATTCATTGACATTGTATAAGAGAAAAACATAAACTCCCCCTCGATGACAGATAAATAAATACCACTAGGCAACCATTGTCTGGCTCCAGCCCAGCTGTCATAATAAATCAACTCTCCTCTGACTTCCAGTAAGAGTGACTATAGTTTTGAGGCTTTAAGTTTTGATCTTATAAAATGTCACACTCTAAAGTTAGCAGAATATAAATTACATTGCTGGAATTCTTGCAAGATAACAAATAATTTGAATTCAGACATCATATATTTTGCACAAGAGATAAAAAGTTTAGCCCTTTGTAATAAAATTACTAATTAGAACTAAAATTTGTGTGTATTGAAAACTATAGCATGCTTATATTCAAACTAATCACTATCTTACAAGAATCCCAGCAATGTTAATTATATTCTTCCAGGTCAGTTTAGTGACATTTTATGAGAAAAACTGAAAGTCACTCTTAAGGACAGATATATAAATAAGCACTAGACCTTGGCATCAACTGTTAAACATATCACCCCCCCCCCCCCCCCATCTTCCCAGCCAGGTTTTGGTGGTTTTGGGCTTAAAGTTTATCTTATATAATATCACAGACGAAAGTTATGAGAATATAATTTGCATTACTGGAATCCTTGCAAGACAGCAAATAATTTGAATATAAACGTCATATATTTTGCACATGAGATAAAAATTAATCACCTGTAACACATTACAGTAGTGATTTATGAGTTCTAGTGTATATGTACGGATATATATAGTGATTTAAGGATGATTTAGGAGTGTTTCTGACTTTACATGAGGTCCCAGGAACGTAACCCTCGCATAAGTTGCAAGTCTACTGTATATTGGAAAAAAAAATTAATTTTGGTAGCAGTGATAAATTCAAAATATTTCCTGCCAGATTTCCCTCATGAAATGAAAAAAAATATCGCAATACATAGGAAAATGTAGATAATTTTGGTAGCCCACGATATTAAAAAATCTTTAAATAAAGGCGCTATATATTCCGACCCTACTGTACTCATTTTATCGATTCTGGTATCAACATTTCTTTTCTTTGTTTTTTTAAATAAAAGAATGGAACTCCTATCATTATACCTTTTCAAAATATTTTTTTTTAAGGATATCTTATTGGAAACACCTTGAAGAGAATTTATTGAAGATCATTATGATCCCAAATTCACCTCCCTATCACAATTAGACACACTTGAGTGAGAAAGGGGGAAGTGACTGCACGGCCCTCACCCCCCAAAAAGGTTCGACTCCCGCCCTCTTAGCTCATTTACCCACACTGTGCTACATTTGCCAATATTACACCCTACATCACACACACAGACAAACACACCCTCCAATACCACCCACACACCCCTACATCACCCACACACACCCTCCAACACTACCTTCACCACCTACACATCACCCACACACACTCCAACACCAATCACACACCCTTGACAAGGGAATTGAGACAGTAAGCATGAGGAGTGAGGGTCTTATTGTATGAAAAATTTGCGTGTGTGTGGCTGCATGGTAGTGAGTTAAATATCAGCTGTTAAGGAATGGTTGGCAACACTCAGTTCCACTCCATCTCTCGAATCACCCACACCTTTGTGCTTTCTCACTCCATATTTTAAAATGTTTTGCAACGTAATGTTGAAGGGATACAACTTTGCTCATTAAATTTAAACTTATAACAATCTCTCTACAAATACTTTAGGTTTCATGTTTATTCAAGACATCTTCAGGTCATGAGATCCACTAATCTGCCACCCAAGAAAGAGTGATCTGACATACCATCAGAAGGTCAGTAATGTGAAATCACTAATCCCCCACCCTACCTCCACATGACATTGCATCAGGTCAGGTCAGTTACACGAGACCCGGTAATCCCCCACAGCTCCATGGGAGTGGAAAATACCAGTCTTTGCTGCAACAGTTTCATTCACGCCCATAACACATAGATTTTTTATTTTTAAATATATTTAATTTACCATACTTTTAGATAAACTATTCTGGATTATTATAGTAAAGAAATGGAGTTCCTAACTTAATTCAAACTGCATTTACAGATTCTGGAAGTTTAGACTAAAGGAAAACATCTCCAGAACCCAGAAATGTTCTGGGGAAGTGGGCTAGTCTCCATCTGTGCAAGATGTCTAGTTTAGACACTCGGAAACTTTTCCCAGTAACCGGAAAAGATTCCAGGGATAGGGAATTTTTCCGGGTTTGAGAAAGTCGTCTGGTTAGCCAGAAATCTCTCATCCCCGAAAGAGCTCTGCACCAGTTGTTCTGGCAAACAGGGATATCATTGTATAGGTATATATTAGTACACAAATGTAGTATAAGTTGCTATTTGTGGTTTTGCTAATTCGCACCATTCCTTGGAACCTAACCCTCGCATATAGCAAAGTTTACTGTACCACTATAAATTGTTTATCTCATAAATTCCTCTGTAAAAGAAAGGACACTGGCACAAAAGCTTGCCTTTTTTCCTCTCTGCAAAAGGAGGGAAGGTTGGACTCTGGTGTACCCCGTAGTTTCCATGCATAGCTCCCCTATAAACTACACACAGGTCTGACCAGCATAGGGATGCTCCCAGGTGCCTGCGTCAGCACCTTCCAATGATTTAATAATAATAATATTAATAATAATAATAATAATAATAATAATAATAATAATAATAATAATGATAATGATGATGATAATAATAATAATAATAATAATAATAAAAATAATAATAATAATAATGACAGCAATCTGGGTTTTTGTTCTTAAAACAAAACAAAGGATGAAAAT
This sequence comes from Homarus gammarus, assembly GCA_958450375.1. Taxonomy (NCBI): domain Eukaryota; kingdom Metazoa; phylum Arthropoda; class Malacostraca; order Decapoda; family Nephropidae; genus Homarus; species Homarus gammarus. Next base: position 4,021,339 of record CAUDMG010003255.1, read on the forward strand.
CAACAGGCATATCTTGATACTAAGGATAGTTCCCTGACCTGACACCTTGGGGCTGGCTAAATAATAATCCTGTACCCCAATACAGCAAACGTTCTAAATAAGGAACGTCATTTTGTCCGGTATAATTAGCAGAATAAGCCAATAAGATGTGTTAATTGAAACAATGTCTGCTATTGACCAGGCACATTGCCCTTCAAATGTCTTTAAAAAAAAAAAAATAAAATAAAAAATAAAAAAGTAAAGTGAAAATTCTCCAAAGGCTTGATATGGAAACTCTGTGACCAAGCATTCTGGATTCCTAATACAGTAAGTCCTCGTTTAACGTTGCCCCCGTTAACGTTGTTTCGTTGCTACTCTTTAGACACCAATAATTCGGTTAACGTCCTGACGACTCAATATAACGTTGTTTTTGCGTCGTTAATGACTACTTTACATGGCACATCATTCTCTCTCGTCTTGCCTCGCTATGCTCTATCTGCTTGGCGTGTTACCTCTCACTCGCGGAACATCACACATCGTACCAAAGCGGCGCCAGTCTTTGTTAGGTTTCCACAGCGTTCTTACGTGTTCAAAAGTGTTTGCTCGTAATCCTGTACTCTAACCATTCAAAATGGCTTCCAAGCGTCCATCAAGCGCTATTGATGCTAGTGTGGTGAAGAAGCAACATAAGACCATTAGCCTTGCTACGGAAATGGAGGTTTTAGCCCGTTTTGAATAAGGGGAACATGCAGCGGACATTGCTGGTGCGCTTGGACTAACCCCCACAACATTGCGTACTATCCAGACCAACATGGACAAGATTAAGGTCAGTGTTGGAAGTGGTAGCTCTCCGACTGCAACAAAGACAAATCATACTCGAAGTTCCGTGATTGAAAAGATGGAAAAGATGCTGGCTATGTAGATGGAGGACCAGAATCAACACACTGCCCCTGTGAGCCTTATGGTTATCCAGCATAAAACCAGATTCTTGTTTGATGACAAAGGCAGAAGAGGGTGAAGGATCGAAGGAAGAGAACTTTACGGCCAGTCAAGGATGGTTTCAACGAATTTAGGGTCGTTATAACTTCCACAATATTAAGATGACTGGTGAAGCTGCTAGTTCAGATATGGTTGCAGCAAAGATATTCTCACCTGCATTCAAAAACATTATCTAGGAAGGAGGCTACTCAGTGAAGCAAGTCTTTAATGCAGATGAGACTGGTCTCTTTTGGGAAAGGATGCCTGAGAGGACCTAGATCTCCAAGGAGAAAAGAGCGCCAGGTTTTAAAGCAGCAAAAGACCGCTTCACGCTGCTGCTTGGCACGAATGCTGCCGGTGACTTCAAGCTGAAGCCTATGTTGATTTCTCGCGCTGCCAACCCACAGGCCCTGAAAGGTTACTCCAAGGAACACCTTCATGTGATCTACAAGGCAAACAAAAAGGCATGGATACCCAACGCCACATTTAGCCAGTGGTTAACCAAGTATGCCATCCCTGCAATGAAGGAATACTGTGCCAAGGAGAGCCTTGACTTCAAAATTCTTCTTGTCGTTGACAATGATCCAGCTCATCCTCCCAATATCGACGACTTACATGACAGTGTAAAAGTTGTGTTTCTGCCTCCCAACACGACAGCACTGATGCAGCCTATGGACCACGGCGTCATCGCCGAATTCAAGGCGTATTATTTAAGCTGTACCATGGCTCAGCTGCTCAAGGCTACTGACAGAGAAAATAAACCTACGATCCAAGAAAATTGTCAGGGCAACATGATTCAGCAAGGATTGCAAATCTTCATTGATTTCGACCCAAACAGAGAACGTAGCTCAAAGATTCAACACAACATTGATGACAGTCTTGGTTGTTACACTGAGATGTATAAGGAGAAGAAGAAGAGGAGCATTAAGCAGTCAACACTGGATTAATTTTTTCGTTGTCAGAAGGCAGCACCAGCATCTTCACAACAGCCTGCAAGCGAGGAGAAGCAAACAGCAGCCGAGGAACCCCAGTCAGAGCGGGAAGGGGAGGCACCTGCCGAGTCTCAGTGACTCACCACCCTCCTCCTCCGCTCCCGCCAAACTCCTCTGCTCCATTACCCACAACACACTCCGCCCATCAGTGAGTACAACACACAATGATCTAGTTCTATATACAGCACCTCCCCGACTTACGAAGGGGTTAGGGACCCAAATCCAGGTCGTAAGTCGAAAATGCGAAAATAATAGTGGTCCCTTGATTAACAAACAAAATTGGTTCCAACTCACAGAAAAAGTACATATAAAGTATATATATATATATATATATATATATATATATATATATATATATATATATATATATATATATATATATATATATACATATATATATACCGTATATCACGGCCTATAAGGCGGCGGGGTGCATAAGACGCCCCCCCCCCAAATTTCCATTTAAAAAGTAGCTTTTGAGCTCTATTTGCTGTATAAGACCAGTACCCCAAATGTGACACTTACCCACTGACTCAGTAGTCCTTTACCAACCATCCTTGATTTTTTAAAATAAGGCCAATTCACTTCAAGTAATGTCATCAAATTATACCCGCTGGTGTAGTGTAAACACTAGTGACGTCACTGAAGCGTCTGCTATTTACCGGTAACTGGAACTAATGTCGGTATCGAGGAAAATTTTTCCATTTACTTGAAATGGATTTACCGATTTATTTGTTTATTTATTTATAATATACTGTAACATATTAAACACACTGCAAGTATTTTCTTTCATTTCTACGCTTGCTTCACACGAGACGATCGGTGGTGGGAGTGTTCCCTCGTCTCGGTGGTGTGGCTGTGTTCCGACTATTTATACAACAGGTGGTTCAACAGCAACCACCGTATTCTAATTGTGGTGTTTCATTAGGATTTGAGTGAAAAAGGTTACCGGTATATACTGTACTTACTACATACATTTATTACACAAATATATATATATATATATATATATATATATATATATATATATATATATATATATATATATATATATATATACTGAATATACTATGTACAAAAAATGAATGTTCAATGAATTATTTATGGTGCATGAGGGTACTGGCCACTTCAGACGGGCTATAAATAGCCTTGTTATCTCCCCTCCATCTCACCCCGAGCCAGAAGGAAGCGTCTTGGTAAATAACATGTTTGCTTATTTTCCATTTACTTGAAATAAATTTACCGAATTATTTGTTTATTTATTTATTTGTAATACAGTTCGTCCCCGAATTACGTACATCCGAATTACGTACAAACGGCCGATACGTACATCGTTTCTGAAGTCTTTAATTGCAAAAATATTGTCTTAAAAGGGCGAGCAATTTTTAAATTTGGCGGGCGAGCCAGCCGCACCGCGCCGCCACTATCACTGACCATGCAGACGACACGCTAGACGCACCAAAACAACAAGTGTGGTCATTGTGCATACAGTACTTCTCCTGTGAATTTCTGCCCTATTTTGTACACTTTACTCTGTGTGCAATGACTGGTGTAAAGCGTAAGAGTGGTGAAGCCAGTGGGAGGAGTAGTGTTCAAAAGCTTACCGTCCTCTGGCGCGCCGGTCCCAGAGAGGACGGCGCTGTACAGGACGTTTGTTTACTCCAGGTCTCGCGCACAGCGATGGTTATTTCGTTCATCTTTTCGTTTTATCCATGGAGTAAATTTAAAAGTAGACTTCGAGAAAACATTCAGTTAAAACACAAGGATATTAAAAGTTTGAGTCAATAGTACAATTTGTAGTATGTTTAATACAACATCTCTACAGAAATGCATAAACATGAAATTAACGCATCGGCGACTTTTGCCGGTCGGAACAACGCATCGGCTACTTTTGCCGGTCGGAACTCACGTCCTGTGGCGCGCCGGTACCTGGTAAGGTTTTGACCCCTGTTGTGGTGTCTCAGTATGATTCAGGAGAAAGCCCTAAGTCTTTTCAACGATCTAAAGAAAGATCACCCTGATGATACTGTGACATTCAATGCTAGCAATGGGTGGTTTAACCGATTCAAGGTGCGAAATAAGCTGCATAATGTTCGAGTGACTGGTGAGGCGGCGAGTGCTGATTGGAAAACAGCACAGGATTTTCCAGATAACCTTATAGGGTTGGGGGATTTTCGAGTTAAGTACATTTCGAGTTAAGTACAACCTTTTGGTCCCCATTATGTACGTAACTTGGGGACTTACTGTATACTGTAATATATTAAACACACTGTAATTATTTTCTTTAATTTTTGTATTTATTTATAGTTAGTTACTTAAAATAAGGCCAATTCACTTCAAGTAATGGCATCAAATGTTACCAGCTGGTGTAGTGTAAACACTAGTGACGTCACTTAAGCGTCTGTAATTAACCGTCGATAGTTTCAAGAATTAATGCACTCATTTACTGAATATTCTTTGTAAAAAAATAAAATTTAAATCAATTATTTATAGGAGATAAATATTATTATCAGTAAATATACCGATACCCGGTATGCATTACTGACCACCTCCACGGCTAAAAATAGCCCAACTCGCGGTCACTTTCCCTTTCTTGTCTCCTCACTGGCAAATGGGGGGGGGGGGCGTGTGATGATAGCTGTGTTTATTACAGGGGTATAAATCCCTTTTACGGTATGTTAGACAGGTTTATAATACATTTTTATTATTTTAATATACCGGTAATCTTAATTTGAATCCAGCTTGCCAAACGTAAGTTTCAGTATAAAATAATTAGTGGTAAGACCTTGTGAGTGGCTTACGATGTTTTCATCACCACTCTTGACACACTAAACCACAATATTTAAGAGGTAAGAATTTTAAACTTGGGGGTTTAGACGACCCCCTAACTTTGGGCAGATTTTTTTAATGTTCAAATTTCGTCTTATAGGCCGTGATATACGGTATATATATATATATATATATATATATATATATATATACACTAGAACTCGTAAATCACTACAGGTGATTAATTTTTATCTCTTGTGCAAAACATATGATGTTTATCAAATTATTCACTGTCTTGCAAGGATTCCAGCAATGCAAATTATATTCTCCCAGCTTCAGTCTGAGATATTATATAAGATAAAAACTGTAGGCCTAAAACCCTGGCTGGGCAGATGAGGGAGGGGGAGGGGGGGGAGAGGGAGATGGTGATATATTTGACAGTTGGCGCCGAAGGTCTGTGCGTTTATTTATCAATCCTGAAGAGTGACTAAGCTTTTCTCTTATAATTTGCCACCAAAACGACCTGGGAGAGAATAATTTACATTGCTGGAATTCTTATAAGATAGGGATCAATTTGAATATAAATGTCATATATTTTGCACAAGAGATAAAAATTTTAGTACATAGTACATTTCAATAATGTAAAAAATTTTCAACTGTATCTTTGGGTAGATTTACATAAATTTCTGGTTGTCTTTTTCTTCTAAGCACTGAGAAATCTCACTTTTACGCTTGCCAGCCATTTTAAAGGGAATTACAAACGAAAATTTTTTTCCGTGTACAGTCAACCCTCACTTTACGCGGTTAATACAACCCACAGGGTATCGCGGAAAGTGAGACAAGGGTAAAGTGAACAACATAACATATGGGATTAATCGAAATAGAGACCGGGCCGACCCCCAAACTCCACTTTTTGAAGACACACAACTATGTTGTAGAAAAAAATTTATTTTAACTTTATGATGGTATGCACACACAATTAATATAGAAGAGGTTAGGTTAGGAAAAATAAAGGTTAAGTTAGGAAAAATAAAAAGTTAGGTTAGGAAAACTAAAAGTTAGGTATAATACTTACATTAGTAGAAGAGATGGGTCGGCATACGGGGATGGAGGCTGGTTCCGAGGCAGAGGGCAGGCTACTGGCCCTCAGGTGAGTCACCATCACTGTCATCCACACTTGTCAAGGCCTCCCTGACAAATCCCTCAAAGTCATCTTCACTGTCTCTACCTCTGTCACTATCACTGGCTTGGGCTGGCTGTGGTGGGTTGCGGGTGAAGAACTCTGTTATGCTTTGCTGATGGCTGGTGTTTATGTTGTCGTGATAAACCTTGAAGTAGGGCTCCATAGTCTGCAACAGCTGGGTAGTGAAGGTTTCATACTTGTTTGCGTCAGGGTTGTCGGAAAGGAGGAGCTTGACTTTCTCAATACATTCGATGGCACCTCTAACATTACTATGGGATAAGCGGTGTTCTTCTTGGGATGACGCACCACCTGCCTCTTCACTGACGACGTCATCATCATCTACCATCTCGTTGGTAGTCACATCAGGATCCCTTATCACCTCCAGGATGTCGTCGTTGGTGGTCTCGGAGAAGCCTGCAGCTGTAACACTCTGCGCATCTTCTCTGGCAAGGTCCACTACTACTGCAACAGTCTGAACCTCACCAGTCACAGATTGACTCTGCCTAACGGCCGGAATGCCTTGCAACACATGTCTCCATGCGTGACAAACAGTTGCTACAGACAGCAGATCCCATGCCTCCACCAAAAAGTCCACAGTTTTCTTGATGTTGAATATTCTCCAAAATTGTTTGAAAAGTATTTTTTGCTGTGCCAACTGTTGATCCTCGTCGTCTTCGCTCTTGCTATCAGTGGTGGTGTCACTCAGGTTACGCAACTCTTCCCTGGTGTTGGTGTAGTCATTCAGAAGCTTGAATTTTTTAGTTGAGAATGCAGGTTTTACATTACAGATTAACTCTTGGTCCATGGGCTGTAATATAGACGTAGTGTTGGGAGGAAGGAAGACCACTTTTACGTTGGGGTGACGATCTAACAGTAGGGGAGAGTGTCCTGGTGCGTTGTCCAGCAGCAACAAAATCTTGAATGGCACATTCTGTTGCTCACAGAATTTCTTTACATCGGGAACGAAACAGTCATCAAACCAGGAGAGGGACAGTGTAGAGAACATCCATGCCTTACGTGCGGTCAGCCAGTGGACATTTAGCTTGGTTATGTCCATGCTCTTGTAGGCGTGCGGCTTGCGGGCTGTGTGGATCACCGATAACTTGAGCTTACAGGTACCGGAGGCATTGGTGGTAAACAGGAAGGTGATGCGCTCCTTTTGCAACTTCCGGCCCCGAATCTTGCTGGCATTCTTCACAACGAAGGTCTTGGAAGGTAGCTTTTTCCAAAAAAGACCAGATTCGTCCATGTTAAACACCTGGTCGTCGGTGTACTGTCCTTCCTCCATAATCTCACGTAAAAACGAAGGAAATTCCCTAGCCGCAACACAGTCAGCACTAGCTTCTTCACCACCAATGTTGATATTGGTGATCTTGTTCCTCATCTTGAACCTCTGTAACCACCCAAAGGAAGCATTAAAGGGTTTGGGCTCTGTAATTCCCATCTTTCGTGACACTGCAGCATACAGTTCATGTGCGTACTCCTTAACTGAGCGCGTGTCCACCGCCATGTTCCGTCGCGCCTGACGCACCAAGTAGCTCACAAGTAATTTTTCCATCTTGAGAAGCACCTGGTTGTGGAAATACTTTATCATAGAAGCACCTGTAGACTTTGTGATCTTCATGTGCTCCTTTATCTTGGCTGCATCCTTCTTTATCGTCTGGATTGTAGATTCGTTCACACCATGCTGGAGCGCCAAATCAACCTGTCTTGTTCCTTTCTCTAACACTTGGATGATCTTGTACTTCTCCTCGTAGCTTAAGGAACGTCGTGTATTCTTGGGCTTAGGGCGGCTGGGTCCAGGCAAGGAAAGGTTTCTCTCTGGGGGCGGTGGTCCGGCAGAAGCCATTTTACAGAACAATGGATGTACGATTACACGGTGTGGCCTGGAGGGATGAAACTGCCGCGGCTAGGTCAAGCGTCGTCTTTCCTCCCTCCCTCCCTCCCCCGGGTGGACACGTCATATTACTTTAAACCAATTACAGCTAGCAGCGGAGGGAGGTAGGGATGCATGGCCAATCACAGTCCGATACGTCATATGACGTCACTGGTAACGCAACAGAGACATGCACTGCGCAACCTTACTGCGCAGCTTGCCCAGGCGGAGGCAGGAGCAGGCGGGAGGGGCGAATCTAAAAATAGCATCGAGCCGGACACTCTCCACGTAAAGGGGTACACGCACTGCGGAATGCGTGCATCCCGGGTTCCGGCAGGGTACCGCGTAAACGTGGAAATGCGGAATGTGGGACCTCGTAAAGTGAGGGTTGACTGTACTGACGTTGGGACTCGAAAATACGTAATTTGTCAAAATTTTGGTACGACTGAGGCAGGTCGTAAGTCGAGTAGGTCCTAAGTCGGGGAGGAGCTGTATATACAGGGTATACTATTTTCAATATAAATGCCATTGAATTTCTGTATATGTCATGTATTTCATGAGGCAAAGGGAGGCTCAGGAACGTAACTCCCGTATTTTATCTATTTCTTATGGGGAAAATTGATTCTGTTAACGTTGTTTCCGTTAATGTCGCGGTTTTTAGGAATGGAACCACGACGTTAAGCGAGGACTTACTGTACAGTGCTCAACTTTATGATAAAGGATGTATATTTTTATGGTCAGGAATGAAGAGGTTAAATTTTCATTAGCTATATTATTTTATGTATACTGGGGGAAACCCCTCCCATTCAGGAAATCCAGCCAATAAGGGACAACATTTGCATGATTTAACCTGGTATTCGAAGGGTTTACTGTACCTGTGCAGTGAGCCCTATTCGGTGGAGTGACACAGGCTGTAGTGGAGAAGTGGGATCCAACATAACTTAAGCACAACTTTTGTAATTTGCATGACAAGAAAAAAGCTGATCAGTAAATTACACAGCACTGTGAAAAGTGTTCACTAATTTAACAAAAATTATATAGTATATACAGTAGAACGTCGATTTAAAGCGATTCAATTTAAGATTATTGATGTAAAGCGACACCCACAATTAAGGACAAAGTTTTAATGTAAAGCGAATCTTTCCTATTTTGCGCGAATCAATCTGGCACGTCCTATTTTAAATTTCGGGCCTAATGTTTTCCACCAGACGCGTTTCTGGGCACTCTACACGGCTCCCCGCCACCCTCCCAAATGCTCAGTTCTCACACTGATGGTCTAGTGAACGGACATGTTGTGTGACACTATCTCCTTCTACCACGTGCATCAACCATCGCTACTCTGTCCAAGAGGCCAGCCACTACATCATTAACTACCCCAAAGGCCAAGAAATCAAGGCAAGCAATTACAGTAGAAGTCCAAAAATCAAGACTGCTTGGGGATTGGGTCGGTCCAGATTTTCGGATTTTCCGGAGTCTCAGGCAGTACTATTAAAATTAAAATTTAAGGAGGAATGAAGAAGAGATGAACAGGTACATTTTGATAGTTTATTCAATAGCAAATATAGCATTCTTCATTTATCAAAACGAGCAGTTTTAAAGAAAAAGCTGTGAATTCTAGAATTGTATTCTTTGCCTATTTTTAGATCATAAATTGTAGACTTTCCAATGTCGTATGTTACCATTAGGACAGTATTGCTCACACCACGTTCTAGTTTCTTAATTATTTCAAGTTTGTCACTCAATTTCAACTTGTTCTTCTTTCTCTTCACACAACGAAGTTTATCTACTTTAGGAGCCATTATTATAGGCTTGTACAGTACTCTGTAAATGGAAAGAGTAGGACTCAAAATTACATACCCGATACGTTGTCACAGTTTGATTGCTCGTTTTAAAGTGGCGACTGTGTTGTCGCTTGTTGTCGCTGTGCAGCTGTGGCGCTCACGCATGCGCACATACACACAAAAGCCAGCTAAATAAAAAAATAAAAAAATTGAGTTTTTGAAAAAGTCCGGATTCTCAAGTGGTCCGGATTTCTGGCATCCGGATTTTTGGACTTTTACTGTACACTGGAGCAGAAAAACAAGGTGCTGGAAGCACTGCAGCGTGGAAATAGTGTTTTCCGCGGGATAGATGCGTCCACAGCACTAGACAGTGATGTGGATGATGAGCTGGTCGAGTTGGACTCTGCATCTTCAGAGGATGAATTACTGAACTAAAGTTGAGTGAAAATCTATTTTTGATAGCATAAAGAAATAAAAAAATAAGTTGAGAGGAAAGTGGAAGAGCTAGGTGAGGCAGGCAGGTGGTTAGTGGCACCAGCACAACCACCCTCTTGCATCAGCTGATCGCTAGTAAACAGACCATTTCACATCCCTTAATTTTAGCTGTGTTGACTTATGAGTGTTTGTTTTAGCATAATACAGTATTACAAAAACAATGTTTTGTTTATTCTAGGAGATGGGCTGAGGTGCATGTGGGTAGACTCTCAGTCTTTTTAGTATTTTGTGTTTCTCTCAAGTACCAAACTAAATTATTCCATTGAAACAACACTTCCATTTAGTGCGAATTCGGTTTAAAGAGACCTCTCTTGGAATGTATCTCGTGTTATATCGAAGTTCTACTGTACTGCACATAAATGTGTATCGCAGGAATACATATGGTGTAGACTACCTGTACTCTATTCCCAAAAAGTAAATGAGAAAGCTCATCACGGTTTCATTATTTAAAACTCTACTCAACTCTCCAAACAAAACATTCACTTCACACACAATAAACCTCACACATAATAAGCCTCACACATACACACTCTTACTAAAAATATAAAAACAACAAACTTACCCATAAGTCTTCATTTACAAGATAGGAATCCAAATAATTAACAACATTAGGGTGCTTATTTTCTTTCATGACCAGAATTTCATTGATAATAAGCTCTTTCTTTGGTTGCTGAGATAGATTCATCTGTTTAATTGCTACCTCCACCCCTGTAGCAGTTTCAATTGCTGTGTACACTGTACCCGATGCTCTGAAAAATATAATAAAAAATAAAAGTGATGGCATCTTTTATAAAATTACTGATATTAAAAAAAAAATCATCAAAATTTATAGCATAGCACAGGTGAAATTTGTTCCTGGAAACTCAACTATAAGCTAACATGTCCTACAGCATGGATTGATTGATTGATTGAGTGAGTGATTAATTGACTGTGGTAATTACATCCTTGGTGACACCATAGCTTAGGTCATATGTCGACGAATTAAAATAAAGGCTTAATAGACTTAAATCAATAATGTAAGGTAAAAAACATAAGTAACAAATAACATAGACTTTTCATATTAAACATTTAAACATTAATAGATAAAACTCACAGAATGGACATACGATTTTGACCTTTCCTATAAATATGATACTAAAATAAAAAAAATTTAAAAATAAAAACTGGAGCTAAGGTAAAACTATATAAAGAGCTTCCTCAAAACTACATAGTAGCTACAAATGTTTTGACGATGAAAAGCTGTCACACTAAACAACTTTTGATTTTGTTTTAGTACAAAGTAAAACATCAAAACAGACAATTTCAGGTATCAAATATTGAAGAAAACTATCAAATTCCACAAACGAATTTCAGTCAAAATATAAAATGTAACAGATAAACAACAACAGTTAACTCACCCCTGGCCAATCTTTTCCATTTTAGTATACTTGCGGTTGGGGTCTCCAACAGATACTATACTTCTTAATCGTTCTAAAATTTCCTCATCACTCATTTTCTTCTTCTTCTGCTTCTCAGCTGTCCTCTCTATTGCTGTACTCACACTGTAAAAAGGCATTAAAAGATCAGCTAAGTTATCATATTGTTTATATTCTTCAAGACCACTCAATTTATAAACAATGCAACAATATTTACCATATACAATGACTTGGTAAAGTCTTAGGTACTTTTCCATTAGGTTCCAAGATACAATGAAAACCACTGAGACAGGTGACACACATAGATGATGTGCTGTACAATTCACTACAAAGTAAAATGGAAGTCAACTTCTGGTTTATTTCATGTGACATTTCCTTGGGAAGCAAAACTGTTCCTCAATAACTGACATTTTGTAAAGAGGATGACAATGAGGTCATAAGCAGATAAACCCCATTAATTGGGACTTCACTAAACTGGAATTCTGGATAAACTGGACACTGGACATGAGAGGGGTCAGCATACAGCCACACACCTCACATTTTGCAAGGAACGAAAATAGAACTTTATTATCATCATATGGAAGACAAAAAAAAAAAAGATGGGGAACTTGAGTAAAAGCAATAAGGCTAATTTTAGTTTTCATATTACACCATCAAACCACTTGCCATTAAAAAATTACTTAAAAAGTAACGTATTTGCATATTAGCAGAATAAAAAAGGAAAAGTACAGAAAGCAGGAAAATATATGGCATGTTCAAAAGTACAATGGTATACTGTATACAGAGGTGGATGATAAAGTATTGTAAATTTATTTCATTACCAAGCTCAAACAACTTTCTTTTAATGAAGTTACTTGACAGTACCTTTTTTCTCAGTACTTTTACTTGGGTAACATTTCAGGTAACTATCAGCATTCTTACTTCATTAATTATTTTGGGGGCCTTATTAAGACCATAAGAAAATAAGGAGTCTGCAATAGGCCAGTTGGCCTGTGCATGGCAGCTCCTGTCAAGAGTTACTACCACTCTCTATCATCCATGAATCTATCTAGCCTCCTTTTAAAACTTTCCAGCATTTCAGTACTTACTACAAAGTTGCTTAGCTTGTTCCACTCGTCCACCACCCTATTTGTGAACCAGTTCCTTCCTATCTCCCTCCTAAACCTTAACTTATCCAACTTAAACCCATTGCTACGAGTCCTATCCTGCTGGTATATTATAAGAACTTTATCTATATCGCCTTTATTGATTCCTTTCACCCACTTAAATACTTCTATCATATCTCCCCACACTCTTCGTCTTTCTAGGGAATGCAAGTTTAGTTTCTTTAACCTATCTTGATATGGAAGGTTTCTAAGTCCAGGAATCATTTTCGTCATTCTTCGCTGCACCGACTTCAGCGAATTGATATCCATTCTATAATACGGGCACCAGAACTGAACCGCAAAATCGAGGTGCGGCCTGACTAGCGCAAAATATAGTTACAATTCTTGGGTGTCTAAGTAATGAATTTAAGATATTTTCTCAGACAATTAGAACTTACAGAGTACATGACAAGTTTCCAGCCAATCTTAACTCAGCACTGTGCACACAATATGTTTTGAGCCAGTCACAGAGTAAAGCATCTCTTCAGTAGCATGACCAAAAACAATTCCCCTTGGTCATTCAGCCCCAAAAAGGCTACATAACAAAAATTAGAAAAAATCCGCCGCTGATAAAATTAAATGAAAGGCAAGTGCAATAAATAACAAACTATACAGTACAGGCACACCCTGACTTACAAACAAGTTACATTCCTAAAACTTATCTTTACATCAAATTGTATGTACTGTATGTCATAACCTGATATAAGCCTGTATTTAAGTGAGAAGAAGAAATACAATGATATCCCATTAGCTGGAACAATTGGTGCAGAGCACTTCCGGGGATGAGAGATTTCCAGCTAACCAGACGACTTTCTCAAACCCGGAAAAATTCCTTATCCCTGGAATCTTTTCCGGTTACTGGGAAAAGTTTCTGAGGGTCTAAACAAGACATCTTGCACACAAAGACACTAGGCAACTTCCTCAGAATGCTTCTGGGTGCTGGGGATGTTTTCCTTGAGTCCAAACTACCGGAGTCCGTAAATGCAGTTTTAAAGTTAAGAACTCCATTTCTTTACTATAATAATCCAGAATTGTTTAACTAAAAGCTTGATAAAATAAATATATTTGAAAACTAAAAATCTATATGTTATGGGCGTGAATAAAACTGTGTTACAGCAAAGGTTGGTAATTTCCACTCCCATGGAGCTGTAGGGGATTAGTGGGTCTCATGTACCTGACCTGAGGCAATGTCAGGTGGAGGTAGGATGGGGGATTAGTGGTCTCATGTTACTGACCTTCTGATGGAATGTTAGGTCACCCTTTCTTGACCAGGGGAATAGTGGGTCCCATGACCTGAAGATGTCTTGAATAAACACGAAACCTAAATTATTTTTAGAGAGATTGTGATAAATATAAGTACAAATGAGCAAAGTGGTATCCCTTCAACATTATGTTACAGAACATTTTAAAATATGGAGTAAGAAAGCAGAAAGGTGTGGGTGATTAAAAATATGTAGTGGAACTGAGTGTTGCCAAGCACTCCTCAACAGGTAATATTTAACTCGCGGTCACATACACGCAAATTTGTCACACAATAAGACCCTTACTCCGTATGTCTGCTGTCTTAATTCTCTTGTTACATAAGAACATAAGGAGTCTGCAATAGGCCAGTTGGCCTGTGCATGGCAGCTCCTGTCGAGAGTTACTACCACTCTCTATCATCCATGAATCTATCTAGCCTCCTTTTAAAACTTTCCAGTGTCCCAGCACTTACTACAAAGTTGCAAAGCTTGTTCCACTCGTCCACAACCCTATTTGTGAACCAGTTCCTTCCTATCTCCCTCCTAAACCTAAACTTATCCAACTTAAACCCGTTGCTACGAGACCTATCCTGCTCAGATATTATAAGAACTTTATCTATATCGCCTTTATTGATTCCTTTCACCCACTTAAATACTTCTATCATATCTTCCTACACTCTTCATTTTTCTAGGGTATGCAAGTTTAGTTTCTTTAACCTATCTTGATATGGAAGGTTTCTAAGTTCCGGAATCATTTTCGTCATTCTTCGCTGCACCGACTCCAGTGATTTAATATCCATTCTATAATAAGGGCACCAGAATTGAACCGCATAATCGAGGTGCGGCCTGACTAGCACAAGATATAGTTGCAATAAGACCTCTGTACTCTTATTACTTACACTTCTAGATATAAAACCTAATACTGTTTGCCTTATTTCGAACATTAACGCACTGTTTTCTAGGCCGTAGGTCCGGGCTTACAAGTACCCCTAAGTCTCTTTCACAAGTCGACTTCTCAAGGTTGATGTTGTTAAGGCTGTATACATTGACTGCATTTGTTCTTCCAATATTTAGTATGCTGCACTTGCTGGTGTTGAATTTCATTTGCCATTCTTCTGACCACTCCTGCAGTTTATTTAAATCCTCCTGTCATGCATTTGCATCCTGCCCCGAATTTATCTGCAGCCCTATTTTGGTGTCATCCACAAACTTGCTTATGTCACTGCTGATCCCAGTATCTAGATCGTTTATGTATATTATGAACAAGAGTGGGCTCAGTACTGACCCCTGGGGAACCCCACTGGTTACACAACCCAACTCAGATTTAACACTATCTACGCTGACCCTTTGTGTTCTATCGGTGAGCCATGATTTTATCCAATTCAAAACTTTCCCCTCGATACCATGAGCCTTAATTTTTCTCAGAAGCCTCTGATGCGGTACTCTGTCAAACGCTTTGCTAAAGTCTCGGTAAACAACATCGTAATTTTCGTCTTTTTCTACTACCTCAAAGACTTTCCTAAAAAACGTCAGCAGATTTGTTAGACAAGATTTTCCTTTTGTAAACCCATGCCGAGTCGTAGATTAATTTGCTTTTCTCTAAATGCGCACAGATGCTATTTGCTATAATTCATTCTAGAAATTTCCCCACTACTGACATCAAACTAATCGGCCGGTAATTTGACGCTGATGCTGTCTCCCTTTTTGATTATGGGTACTACATTTGCCTGTTTCCACAAGTCTGGCACAACTCCAGGTGTCTAATGATTTTGTAAATAAATTTACGAGGGGTCCGCTAATCTGTTCCCTACACTCTTTCAAAACTCGAGGAAAAATTTCATCCGGCCCTGGGGATTTTGTCTTCTTTAATTTATTTATCTTCTTAAGAACATCCTCTTTTCCTATTGTGATATTCTTTAATTTCTCTTCTTCATTTCCCCTAAATATCAGTTCCACCTCTGGAATTTCCTCGTGAATTTCTTCTGTGAAAACTGATAAAAAGTAGCTTTTTAATGCTTTGCTTATTTCCTCACTGTCATCGATCACTTCCCCCCTCCCTGACTTCAAAGGCCCAACTTTGTCCTTGACCTTTGTCCTATATACCTGAAAAAATCCCTTGGGATTCACCTTGGATTCTCTAGCTATCCTGATTTTGTAGTCCCTCTTTGCCTTCCTTACATTTTTCTTAACATTCCTAGATAGTTCATTATACCTATTTCTGAGCTGCTCCTCCCCTCCCTTTAATTTCTTATAAATTCCTTTCTTTATTCCTATGTCATGTTTAAGTTTTCTGGTCATCCACCTTGGCTCATTCTTATTTGACCTAATTTTTCTGTATTGTATATTTTGTTCTTGTGCTTTATGTAGTATACTAGTGAATATATTATAGTCATGATCAATTGTTGTTTCACCTGTGACCTCACGCATTCCTACTGGGGACTGATCTGACTGTTGGAGTGGGTGTGTGTAAGGAGGGTATGATATTGGGGTGTGTGTGTGGCTGGTTGTTGGTGTGTATGTGTGAGAGATGGTGTGTAACGTTTGGCGAAGAGTGAGTCGAACCTTTTTGGTGGGTGAAGAGGGGGGGGGGGTGCAGTCAGTCTCCCCCCCCCCCTTCCTCACTCAAGCATGACTAATTGTAATAGGGAGATGAATTTGAAACCTAAATGATCCGTAATAAATTATCTACGAAACGTTTCCAATAATATATCTGAAACCAAAATATTTCTAAATGATATAGTGATGGGAATGCCATTCTTTTATAAAAAACGTAAGAAATGTTGATACGGGAGTCAGTAAAATCAGTTCTAATTTCATCACACTTTTTTTTTTTCAAAATAATCCTGAATACTTTATCTAAAAGTTTGGTAAATAAAAAAAAAAAAAAACTCTATATGATACGGGGGTGAATAGAGTTGTTACTATTATCCTCTTCACCACTGATCGGCTCGTTAGTCGCTTGGGCGATCGTCAAGTCTCTCTTACACACTTCACTCAATTGACTGTAGTAATACATAGCTGATCATGTCGTAACACTTGTGATGAAGGTTGGATGGGGGATTATTGGGTCATGTTACTAACCTGACCTGATGCAACGTCAGGTCACCCAATGTTGGGTGGGGGATTAGTGGGTCTTATGACCTGAAGATGTCTTGAATGAATTTTTTTTTTATCTATGAGGTATATACATAGTACTATACTGTATTATATATGAAGGGTACATGTATTAATGAGCACAGATTATTACAGTAACATATACTGTATGTACTAATTAATGAAAAACAAATATTATTGTACTGTACGTATCATGAATGAGTCATACAAACAGAGAGGGGAGGGGGGTGGTGCAGTCACTTTTAACCTCCCACCCCACAAGGGATAGATTAAAACTTATAAAATGTCATTGACTTGACTTACGAGAATATAACTTGCATTGCTGGATTTCTTGGAAGATAGCGATTAATTTGAGTATAAACATCACTTATTTTGCACGCACGCACAAACACACACACTAGCTGTGTGGAGGGGAGGGAGTGTCAGGGTCACTTTTACCCCCCAACAGACCCTTCTCCCTTTGGTTGGGAGGAGAGGGGAGGTGGGTTGTTGACAGCCAGGAGGAGGTTAGATTAATGCATACTCAAGGCAGAGGGGGTTTTATTTTTTTGCTTATAAAATGTCACTGGCTTGACTTATGTGAATATAACTTTCACTGCTGAAATTCTTGTAAAACAGCAATTAATTTGAGTATAAACATTCCTTTACTTGCACTAGACATAATAATTTTAGTAATTAACTTAATACATTTGAGTACAGGTTCTGATAATATATGTGGTTGCAGTTTCAAAGCTTTGTGACATCACTAATGTATAATGAGTCTCCATATGCTCTGGTTTATTCATTGATCAGTTGTCTAAGTGCAAAAGTCGCCAAATCGAGCCGTCATGTTGTAGTGGATACTCTCTACAACTACAACTGCCATTTGTCACTGACCAGCCGATCCACTGTCGAGTTTCTCAGCCAAAGCCTCGTGGTCTTACAGAGCAGGGTCGGCCACCAGCGATGTCTACCTCCTTCTATATAAAGCTCCCAGCCACGCCGTGACAGCCTTTTACCTGAGCCAAGCAACACCTCCCTCTACTCCACGCTCCCGAACCAACAAGTCCTCTCAACAAGCTCCTCATCCAATGCCTCCTCTCAGCAAGCTCCTTACCATGCAGCAACTTCCCAGCACCAAACTGCACTGTACATTCAATATACAGTCAACCCTCACTTTACGCGGTCACACATTCCGCGTTTCCACGTTTACGCGGTGCCCTGCCAGAACCCAGGATGCTCACATTCCGCGGTGGGTGTACCCCCTTTAAACGGGTGAGGCATAATTTTTTTATTTAGCTCATAAAATTCATACAAATTATCCGGCCAGAATATAATTTACATTGCTGGAATTCTTACAATTTGATGATCATTTTGAATATAAACATCATAGATTTTCAATTAGACATACAAATTTTAGATATAATGTTTATTCTGAGTAAATATGTTATCTTTTGTGCAAAATATATGACATTTATATTCAAAATATTCCTGGTCTTACAAGGAATCCAGCAATGTCAATTATATTATCCTAACTTTAGTCTGATTTATTATTTATTACTAAAAAGGTAAACAGTCTGGTATTCCCACACATTTATCTAGTAGGGAGGGTTGGTGGGGGGGAGGGAGGGACCGGCGACCGACCATCTGTTACCGTGTGACGACTATCTTTTTTTTTATTAACTGAAGATTTTTATTTCAGCTCATAAAATTCATACAAATTACCCGGCCAGAATATAATTTACATTGCTGGAATTCTTACAATTTGATGATCATTTTGAATATAAACATCATAGATTTTCAATTAGACATACAAATTTTAGATATAATGTTTATTCTGAGTAAATATGTTATCTTTTGTGCAAAATATATGACATTTATATTCAAAATATTCCTGGTCTTACAAGGAATCCAGCAATGTCAATTATATTATCCTAACTTTAATCTGAGGTATTATTTAATACTAAATGTTAAAATCTAGTTTTTTCACCCACTCTTTCTCTTGAAGGGAGGGTTGGTGGGAGGTGGGGGGGAGGGTTGGGACGGACTGACCATCTGGCCGGGTTGGAAGAGGGGGGGAGGCAAGGTGGGGTACTTTGATTGACAGATAGTGTCGTGAAGAATATTTTTTTTTTTATTAACTGAAGATATTTGTTTTAGCTCATAAAATTCATACAAATTACCCGGCCAGAATATAATTTATATTGCTGGAATTCTTACAATTTGATGATCATTTTGAATATAAACATCATAGATTTTGCATTAGACATACAAATTTTAGATGTAATGTTAACTCTGAGTAAATATGTTATCTTTTGTGAAAAATATATGACATTTATATTCAAAATATTCCTGGTCTTACAAGGAATCCAGCAATGTCAATTATATTAACCTAATTTTAGTTTGAGGTATTATTTATTACTATACCTGGTTTTCCCCCAAAAATTTCTCAGAGGGAAGAGCCAGCAGTGTAGTGTGAGAAGAGGGGGAGGGAGTTGAGTCCATTATTTGAATGGACATTAGCTTGGCGACTGTATTTCTCTATTTCTCTTAAGTATTAATTGTGTGCATGTACCATCATAAAATTAAGATGTTATTTTTACTAGAACATAGGTATTGTGTTGGAAAAAGTGGAGTTTGGGGGTCAGCTGGTCTCTATTTCATTTAATCCCATATGTTACGTTATTCACTTTACGCATTTCTCACTTTCCGCGGTACCCTGTGGGTTACATTAACCGTGTAAAGTGAGGGTTGACTGTATTTATATACAGAAAACCACACTAAAGAGTTTCCTTTCTCCAACCCATCCTGAGTGCGAGACAACATCTCGAAACCCCACAATGTGTCAATTAATTTTAAAAAAGAAATTATAATATAAAATGTTATAAAACAATGGTTTAGTGGTGCTGTTAATGTGTGTGCTGTGTAACGCCTGTATTATTAAACATCATCTTTCTTTGAAGAGGGTCATCATGTTTCAACCCAAGTTTTAAACTACCCCTTAAATGAGTCCTGAGAGACACCGCAGTACAGTACTTAACAGGGTGGTGTGGCGGTAAAATTAACTAATTCCAATATTATAAATTAACTTTATTGGAATTAGTTAATTTTACCGCCACACCACCCCGTTAAGTACTGTACTGCGGTGTCTCTCAGGACTCATTTAGTTTAAAACTCGGATTGAAACACGATGACCCTCTTCAAGGGAAGATGATGTTTAATAATACGGGTGCATGTCACTTCACCACCTGACTCCTGAACAAACTCTTCATCAACTTCATCAAATCCTACAGTGTGCTTGGCAAGCTCAAAAAACACACACACACAGGAATTAAGACAAGCATTCAGTGAGGGTTTTGTTGTGTGACTGCATGGAGGCGAATTAAAAGATCAGCTGTTGAGGAGCTTATCGCTCAGCAACACTGGTGCATGTTGTCACTCCTTTCCACTTGATCTCTCTAATCACCTTCACCTTTCTGCTTTCTCACTCCATATTTTAAAATGTAATGTAATGTTGAAAGGATACAACTTTGCTCATTTATACTTATACTTACCACAATCTCCCTCAAAATACTTTAGGTTTCCTGTTTATTCAAGATTCAGGTCATGAGACCCACTAATCCCCCATCCAAGAAAGGGTGACCTTACATTCCATCAGAAGGTCAGTAATATGAGACCACTAATCCCCCACCCTACCTCCACCTGACATTGAATCAGGTCAGTTCCCCACCCAAAAAAAAAAATTACTTTCATCTTTATTCAAGACATTTTCAGAAAATTCTCTCGATTTTGAACCTCAGAAAATTTGTTTCTAAAGCCGGAAATTTTTGGAAAATTCCAGCTTTGGGAATGAAATTTCAAGCAAATTTCAAATCCGGGGTTTGAGGGATTCCGGCTAACGGAGATATTACTGTATTGTAGTTTAAATACTAGCAATAAATACCGTTGTGTAATAATTAAAGCATAAAATGAGATAGATTAACATCAAATATATAATATGTTGTTTTAATCTTACATTCTCTATTGAGTCTTAGTGCTTGCTTCCATAATGGAAGGGTGTTTCGTCCAAGGTGGGTTGCTGATATTTAGGTGATGATGAGGCAGGGAACGAGGGTAAAGTTTTTTTTGAAGAGGTACATATTACTGAACTGTATTTGGAGATACATGTAATGGTGACAAAGTTCATGCAGACTGTGGCTCCCTTTCAACCTTCTTGTAATACTTTTCAAGGAAAACTTATATGGAGGTCCTCATCTAGCCATCACAAATCTCCTAATATTGTTCACACACCTATATATCTACATGAACTTGGAAGTTGGAAGAGGACTAAGCCATTTTCTAGATACTTGACTGTCATTGCCATTTTCTTGGGAGTGAATCTTTTGGGTTCTTGAACCTCAGTAACTTTCTTTTTTTTTTTTCAGCCTCATCTGTGAACTTTTAAACTTCTAATTCCATCAAGTCTTCATTCCTAAACTCTTGTGATTGTGAATTCGCTAACTGTTAAACATCTTCGTCTTCCATTTCTAGTTGCAGTTGCTTACCCATTTCAACAGTTACCAAGACAATAGTCTCCTCAAACCCCATGAAATCACTGACAAATTGAGGGCAAAGTTTTTTTCAATACACTATTCATATTTATTTGCTTGACCTCATTCCTGATTCAGCAAAGTTCTTGGTGGCTTTTTAAATTGTACCCTTTCCAAAACTCCTTTATGGTTATACCATCCTCCCCTATGTAGATATTAGGCTTTATATGATGCAATAACACCTTGATCCATAGCTTGTAGCAATGACATAGCAATCAATGGCAAAAATACCATCCAGAAATGCAGGGAGGTCAGAAGCATTGTCCAACATAACCAAAATCTTGAAGATTAGTACTGTGGCTGTGCAGTAGTCCCCAAGTTCAGACACTAAATAGGGCCAAAAGTCATTCTCAAATAGGTGAAGTCACCCAGGCCATGGGGTAAGAGTTCCTAATGACTGGAAGTGACACATTGCTGACCCCTTTAAGGGTCCTAGGGTTCTCTGAATCTAATATACTATAGGAATAGCCGTGGCTCTGTCTGTCTGTCCTGGGCAGCCGAAACGGCACAATCATTTTTCATCAAACTTAGTGGAAAAATTGCAAAAAATTCGTTGAGTGGAACAAACCTTGTCCCATGTCGATGGTTTCCTTAGGAAGGCATTAATTAACCATTTTACTGTATTTACGATGGAAAACGATGCAAGTCTACGAACTTGGCGCACCCTCATTCGCTGTACGCTAGCCAAGCACAAGTGTTCAAACTTTCACCGGGCACGAAGGGCCCGCGATCACTAGTGATAAACTAAAAGCAGTATGAGCTTTCAATCTTTAACTGCATTCCCTTCAAACAATAAGGAAAGCCTATCCTTTACTGCTTTGATCAGGCATCGAAATTATCAACAGTTACTTCATTTCACTGATAATGCCACTCCTTTGCTGTTATTATCACTGATTTCATAAGTGCTGATTTTTTTACATGTTCCTTTATTTGTTCTTTGTCTTTATGATAGCTTTACATATTTCTTAAAATACATAAACTGCCCTCTAGCTTAAGGTAAGCATCCGGCTAAGCACGAAATTCGTCAATAATTGATCAATCAATTTCAATATCCTGTCAGCAATTAAGGACACCAGATACATTGTTACTATACCCCTGAATCGGTTCTGCCTAATCCCTGATATATGATTTTTCCCATATATTCTTAACAATTTTCAAAATTCTACTTCTCCATAACTTCTTGCTAAATTTCATTGAAATTCATGAGAAAAATATAGGTAATTCATTCTTCTTGAATGTGACAGATATTTCTGATTATCGCTTTCGTACTGGGTGCATGAATTTTTGTCCTAACTTACCATTTTTTCCTCCAAATATTTACAAAGATAAATACAGTGAGGTCGGCTATAACGCGTGTTTTGACAACGCGAATTGGCTCTAACGCGATTTATGAATAGAGGAACGATATTTGTATAACGCGAACGCTTGTTTGCTGTAACGCGATTTTTGCTTACTATTTCTCCAATTTAGTGGTATTAACTGTGAATATGGTAACGAAGAATATCTCCAAGAAGCGTTCTGGTGATCGCATTGCCGGTGATGATCGTAAAAGAAAGGCCATAACCCTTGAAGAGAAGCTCGATGTTATCAACCTCAAAATCACCCTTCTCCCCCATCAAGTTATATTCATATTTTTTCAAGGTAAAGTGTTACATTTACTGTATGATTTCATTATTAGATATGAATGTAACATTTATTTAGATTGTGCTAACCTTTGTGTTAGGCTAACTACTAAATTTTTTTCGATTTCGAGTAGTAATCTGCACCTAACCCTATTTTCTCCATAAGCCCTGTTATTTCTATGACGCGAATTTCTATAACACGATGGTTTACAATAACACAACTATCGCGTTATAGCAGAACCGACTGTAAGCAAACAATAAACCAAGCCAAATACAAAAAAATCTATATGTTCAACCATGCACAATATGTTATTCTACTACTTGGTTTTTGTTTTATTAGAATCAGCCCATAAATGGCCGAGCCTTGGGAATTAGAAGGTTAGAAAAACTAGTTTTGAAGTACAGGCCGATAAAAGTGGCGTGAGAGCGACTCACGATCGTACCTCGCTCTTGCATGTTTGATGGGTAACCGACTCTCGTCCTATGGTTACTCTGGTTAGCTAGCTGAGAAAGGCGTCAGATACTTATTTTTACCAAGTGATTGGTATTACTTTACACAAAAATATTATACGGTAAGTGCTTTTCAACAGCTTTTCAAACATTAACAGAAGGGCCCTCTAAATTAAGGGGGGAGTAGAACAGTCATGCATAGCTACATAGGCAACAGCTTTCCTCAGGAATTTTTCTGAATATTTTCGTAATTTTCCGATTTTCATCGGGTTTGTTCAATGTAAATTCACTCAAACACGTTTATTTAGTACTTCCCGGTACAGGTATTGCTTAATACAGAGCTAAGATTCGTTTGAACGCAGGTTGAGCCAGGATAAAACAGGAAATTCCGCATAACATGATCAGATGGAAAACATTTTGCACGAGCCAATGGTCGAGTCCATTACAGTCATCAATGGGTTGCATTCCCCTGCCACTTGGGCACAGTTTAGTTCGCGCTCGGTCCGTCCACAACCAAAAACTTAAGTTTTTTCACCTGCTTTCTTCATCATGGCTTCACTTAAACATTCCAAGCAAAGAGGAGTATGACCACATTTGCCCTAGAGAGTAAATTATGAAATTCTTCAACAACTAAAGCTTTGTGCATCAACAGGAAGCGGAGCGTTGCTAAGGGTCGGGAGGAGAAGAGTCCCCAGCCGGGCAGGATTACTATGGTGAGGCTTGAGGGAGGCCACGCGTGACTTAACCAACCCCTGCAAATGGCTGCAGTATTAAACTTTCAGAAACTGATTTCATGGACATGTCAGTGCCTCCACAAAATCATGTTTAAATGAATTTGGTAGATGTACTTATTGTATGTGCACTAGTAAGCTACTTTAGAGCTATACGATGTCATTGAACTTTGGATTTGGAGTGTTTTTGGTGGTGGGGGAGGGGACTTTTTGGGGTCCACCTGACGCATCTCCTATCTCCCCATGTCATAATGGGTTGGTTCTATACAGCGCTTTCTGGGAACGCAATACCCGTGTTAAGCTAGGGGCAGTGTACTGTACCCTACATTATTTTACCCATTTCTTAAAACCCTAAATATCCCCATTAAAGACAATACATACTCTTCATAAAAATTTCACATATAAATGAGTGTAGGTATTGAAGTGTGGCAAACTGATCGATACATATGAAGGCAGGACTCAGACTGAGACAAGGGGCCACACGACTCCCAAGCACAGACATTTAACTGCATGTACAAACACAAACTGTCCAGACTGAGCTGGATTTTCGAGACTTTTATAATATTTCTAGTGAATAGAGGTGCAGTCTGGAGCACCTAAGCGTGTCAAAAAAAGTGAATTCCGGTATATGGAGGTTCTACTGTACTGAAATAAAACTAAAATATATGAAGCTTAACAAAAGAAGAGGTACTAATATAAATTTGATAAGATGATACTGTATTCCCACCTTGTGTTTGTAGTGGTTGGAGGCGCAGGTGCTGGTGTGGGAACAGGGGTAGGGGTAATGTTTGTAGCTTGTGGGTTGCGATTGCTGTCTAATGCAGCTCCATTTGCATTGGCCTCGTCTTCAACAGGTTTGGTGTATATTGACTTTGTACGTTCTGGTCTTGTTGCTATAGGAGGAGGTGGCGGTTCCTCCTCTTCCTCTTCAGGAACCTGAAAATTTAACACATGAGCTGGTACAGTACTGAATATAAATTGAAAAATAATATTCAAAGTAAATATAAAAATGTGAAATAATTGTCATATAAAATTTGACAATTATGCCTCTAAGATGAAATTTACTTAATAAACCACAAAGACAACAACTATTAATACCACAAGGTATAGAGAGATGGGCAGCTCATCTGGTATGACAAGGGGAGGGGAAGCACTCTAATTAACTTGGAATAAGCCACTTGGAGGGATGAGATAATGAGAGAGAGATAAGGTGGAAGGATGTGGTTGAAAAAGACATACAGATTATCAGGCTGAGATAAGGTGAAAAAGAAGTCAATGGAATTACTGAAACCATTTAAGCTGTAAAACTACAAACTCAATTGGCATAAACTACAATAATTTATTTACAAAATGCTACAAATATAATTTTCTACTACTGTATAGTGAGACTTTATATGCTTAGCCTAGAAAGCAGACCAGTTATAATTCTGCTGTGACTGACCAGTAAATGTGCAAAGTTCAATTAGGCAATTTAAGATAACCATTGAGACATTATTCCAAATTTAAAGAATCATCATAAATTCATGGGGAACAGTAGTAACCATTATAATTAAACTCACGCTAACTTCAGAGCAAGTTTCAGGAGTGGATGGAGACCCGGATGAAGCATCTGATATTTTGTGTGGTGAAGGAGTTGCTGGATAAGCAGGAATATTAACACCACCTCCCTGATAACTCGGTCTTGGTGATGGGTCTGTAACAAGTTTATATGGTGATAAATGTGGTAACAAGTGTACATGATGATAGTGTGTTAAGTTTACATGGTACTTTTATTAAAAATAATTGTGTTTGACAACTTCTGGGTATGTTTTTATTGTTCATTACACTAATACTCTGACGATGCTTTTGTAATTAAATTATCATGCATCCATTATTCATTGGGTCATAAATGCAACCTCGTCATAAACAGACACCATGTAGAGGCCCCAGCCCATCCCCCTATTGCCCCTGGAGTAAGTGACAGTTTCTTAGGTTTCGGCAGGAGGAGGGAAGGACATGGAGGAATACTGCATAACTGATGTATGTGTGTGTGACTTGAGAGGAGGGGGGGGGGGGGGGGGAGATTGTCATGTTATCACAGTAACCAATGATCTTGTAAATTCTGGACAGCAAATATGCAGAAATGGTTCAGACTTGTAGCACAAACTGGGAATACCACCCTTATGTGTTGTAATACATTCTACTCATACTTTTTTGTTTTGTCCTACGTATTTATATCCAAGCTTAATATATCCTGAGTTGCAACTGTAGAGGTAACTGCTTAACTCTCACCCCCCCCTCAGTACACCGTCACCCTCACTCACACTGGCCCCAGTCCTCCCTCTCCTGTGAATACTTCAGATTCTGGAGTTGATACTCCTGAGGTTCACACCACACACAGGTGTATTGACAATGCTGATTGTAACAGTTGGAAGTGGAAGAGGTTGTACGTAACTGTTAACATACCTTTACTTTGTAAACTATTAGTTTATTTTGCTGCCCTACATTTTTTCATAAAGAAGACACACCCTAACCTAGCCTAAGCCTAGACTAGCCTAGCCTAACCTAACATTAACAAAAACTTAACCTTAACCTTAACCTAACCTAACCTAACCTAACCTGACCTGACCTTATGACACCACAAGGTTTCACACTAGGAGACACTAAGTAAGATGCTTGAGGCTACCTGATAGTTGACATCTCATGATTGTATCTTTGGTCACTTGTATTAAGGACAGGAGTATTAAAGAAAACAGTGAGCATTAAATAATTTAAAAATCAGTATTTTACCCACAGCTAAGTTTAGCTTGTTTTTAAACTACTGTATGTATACTATAAAATTATTTCTACACCTAGGTAAGGCTCTTTACCCCCAAGGTTAAGAACCACTGGTCTAAAGTATTCTTAACAACAGTGATTAACAACTTCCTTACCAACAGACTTTGTGACAGTCATGAACTTTGATGTTTGGTGTTCTTTGGTGGAGGCATCATAATAGTTGAGTACGTCGAGCACTGCCTGAGGATTATTCTTCTGCTCCTGTTTGCTGATGTTGGAGATGGAGAGCAGCTTTGTCCAGGAATCAGGCATGCCCTGAGGATCAGATTTGACAATAAATATGAACATATATATAATTAAATACACAAAAGTGAACTGAACTATATATCTCATCAGCATGAGACACTAAAAATGACTGAAATAAAAACACAAAACAAAATTCAACCTTGAATTGCTGTTTAAAGCCAACAAGAATTAAAAAAATTCTAGAATTTCTAACTATTTGTATAGGTCGTACTAAAAGTTTAATTCCTAACACCAGAGTATACCAATTCTTTTTTTAAACTGGATAATGAAAGCAACTGAGTTGTATTATCATTACTGTATTTTCTGTTGAAAGAAATATATAAATAATGCAAATAAAATTTTAAATACATTACAAGAATTTAAAGATTTTCATTAAACTGTATACAGGTACTCCCCGACTTACGACAGGGTTAGGGACCGACATCCAGGTCGTAAGTCGAAATGGTCGTACGTTGGAAATGCTTAAATAACACAGAAAATAAAAAATGGGTGTCTCTTTTTCTTCGCAGCGCCACAAAACTCTCACTTTTAAGCTTGCCAGCCATTTTAAAGTGAATTACAGATGAAAATTTTGTCTGTGTACTGACTTTGGGACTCAAAAATACATAATTTGACCAAATTTTGGTACGACTGAGGCAGGTCGTAAGTGCGGGTGGACGTAAGTCGAGTAAGTCATAAGTCGGGGAGTACCTGTAAAGGGTTTTAAAAATTGACACAAACAGCCAAGTGCAGACACACAATTGTGAATGTTGAGCACATTCTATCACTACTCTTGTCAACACAAAAAAAAAAGACACACACATCCTACTCTGAAAAAAATTGTATCTGAATAAATTTACAGCAAATGCGGTTCTTTACCAATTACTTATAGATTCTGTGCCAGTTTCTTTCAACTAATTGGACACCAAATATTCATGTTCTGACCAAAGTGTTCCAGCTCATAAGATCATTTTGGAGCTTCAGTTAGGACAGAAATATATGATTAATCGAGGCCTTAATGCACACACACACACACACAAAAAATATCCTTTTACCTTTTGGACGAAGCAAACATCAAATTCCTGCATTTCTCCCTTAACATGGATGAAATCAAGTACTGTACGTAAGATGTAAATAAAAGGAACAATTTCAATGTTTACATACTGAACTTATTGATTAGCGTACCATCCCTGAGTTTTAAATTTTGACAGAACATGCACGACTGGTGTCAATACAGTACATTCACCATCTAGACTAAATATTATTTTGGCACACACGTCACACTTCTCCCTCTTCCTGTGAACATGAAAGCACTCAGTATCTAAGAGGAACACATAATGTATGCACAACATAGAAACTTGTATAGCCTACTACCACTAGTAAGGACATGACAACCTCTCACCCCAATAATTTGTAAATAATGGGAAAATAAATCAACTCTTAACAATACAAGAGAGATTAGATTTTCCTCCAAGGTACATCAAAGACTAATTGTGAAAAAGCAAAACGTGCTAAGGAGTATAAGAAGCAGAATGTGCACAGACAATTTGTTTTCTTGAAACATCACAAGGCTTTCTACTGTTAAGGCTATTAGTACTTTAAACTAGTACTTAAACTGGATGCAACTGTAGGTGAAACATGAAGCCAAAAATGAAACATAATATAGTGTCATACAATGAAGTGTTTATGTACAAGAATAGTGTTCAGATAATTTGACTTGGTGGGAAAAGTGGTTAATATAAAACAACTAAAGTTACAAGTATAAAATACATAAAGTGCGTGTTTGTAATCACACATAAAGGTTATCATAACTTGAATAAAGAGACAATGAGAAGAGTATGCCAATTGAGAGAACATTACAGAGAAGTAGTGACCAAAATACATTAATACAGACAATTGTGTGGAGTGACTTCAAAATCATACAATGTAAATACAGTATACATCTAACTAAAATATTATTACTCCTGTTTCTTTGGACAAATTCTGAATCAATGAACTTATGTTTACATAAAAAAAAATATTCAGAAAGCCCTGTTTTGTTTCTAAAGAAAAAGTAAATAAAATTTAAAAAAATAATAACTAGAAGTCCAGACATAATGACTTGACCTCCAAACAGAAGAGCCATCATTACAAATGGCTTCTGATCAAATAGCCAGACATGATGAAATGGCACTGAACAGAATGGCCAAGCTGGGACACAAGCAAACAAATGGAAAGTGCACCTGGCAACTGCTATGGTCCCCTGTAGGCTGCATGAAAGAAAAAAAGGATCACATCTGCATAATGAGCCTTATGCACCTAAACCTGAATATCACCACAATGTTTCAAGGACAAAATAATGTGCTGATCAAGAAGGTCACCAGAGATAATAAAAGCATGACCAAAAGGTGTTCTGGGGTGAGTATTCTGAGTCTGTGAAGTGTCCCCACAGATATGAGGGTGTTAAAAATGCTCATAATGGGCTGCATGGAAATAAAAAATCAAGTTTGATATGTAAGCTTCAGAATGAACTGCAATTTTTTTTAGATTCTGGGGGAAAGTGAAAGGATTTTCTTTTAGTCTCTCCAAGTAGTGAGGAATAGCCTCTGGAAGTACTGGGGACTATAAGTACAGTGTGTTGACCACAAAGGTTTGTACAACAGTATGTGGTCTAGCAATACTCTGACAAGCAGATCCAACTTAGATACAAGATTTTTTTTACCAAATTTGGTATTCATACAATTAATTTTTTCTTTCATGCTGAGGACACCCTGTTTTTGCTAAAATAAAATTTAAGGCTGGGCTTTAATGATGACAAAATGTAGCTTTTCCACCAAGCAAACCAATCCATTAGCCATATCACAATCATTTGTCATCTTCATAATGTTTGTGCATTCAACATAATCACTTAAAGACAGCTAGTAAAAGAGGGAAAATTATTAGTAGCTTAAAAAATAAAACACTCAACTTATTCATGACAGTCTGCAAAAGAAATATTTTCTGGTTCTAATATTCATATTTTAACATTGGCAAATGCATATAAAACCATGTTGAATAATATACATTCTGTAAAGTTGGAGTCAAAGAATGTCATAAAACAATTTGCTTGATAAAACAGCAATGAAAAGAAAAAAAAAGAGAAACAACTGTATGTTACATGAGATTACAGAGGCATCACTCCTCAAATCTGATAACAGCTATCAAATCTCAAACCTAAATACTGTACTGTATTACAAAACTCTCATTATAAAAGGAATTCCCTTATCTACTACTTAACATAAAATAATTAACTGTTTTGCCTTGGCTAAACATTTTCCTGTTTAGGTATAAAAAGTGAAAATGAACTGTAGAAGCAGCCAATTACTGTAATTCTCTGCCTACAACAGATATTAGATGTGCATGGGATGTTAAGTTTTAAGTTCATATTTTATTTACAAAGGTTTCACTAATTGACCACAAGGATCTGAACAAAAGCATATGGGTAGAATTATAACATCAGTTACTAAAATAGGTATTATTGCATCCAATAACAAATTCAATTGCCAAATAAAAAAAAAGTAAAGTTGTTTCATGCAACCATGATCAGGATCCAACGATAACACTGCAGGTTGTACTGGTCAAGGAGATACTCACCTAACAAATTAAATAAAAACATAATTTAAAGTCAATAATAAATCAAAGATTTCACAATACAATTCATGTACAGTCGACCCTCGTTAATTCGGACCCCTTTAATCGGCTTTCGGATAATTCGGACAAAATCTGAATAAACTTTTTTTTTCTTTTTTTTTTTTATAGATTTGTAGGAATATTACCTACGCGGACCTTAAGCTAAAATGCTGGTCCACCCACTGCTGGGATAAAATGCCAGCATCTTTTTGGTTAAATGTAACATCACCACTAGTGTGGGGGGGGGGGGGGGGGGGATGCAACTTTTAGCTTCATACATGAAAAATATTTACCATTTACTCCCAGTAAACAATGGAAACGTAAAATATGTACCAATTAGTAATGAAAAGCTGTGCAGTTCCTTCAGCAAATGAAGCTCACCAACTTACAATAGGCTAAATTACCTTACAACGTGTTTTCAGTTGTCTATGTTGAAGTTCTTAGCACAGGCTAACTTATCATATCATATACGGTATCACAGTTCTCATTGATCTACAAAAAATACCAGTAATAAAAACCTTTTCGATATTTCACACTTAATATAATACCCGGTAATCTACTTCAACCTCCTATTGTTTACAACGACGCATGACGCACCACCAGCTGTTGGGTATCAGCTAGACGGCACACGTGTTTTTTGAATCGTTTTCAGTTAAAAAACTGTTACATCACATGTATATTTTACCTTAACTGTGCCTGAATAAATACATTCTTGGAAATAAATAGTAGTTTTGCTGAAACGTGATGTATTTTAATGTAAAATAGGATAAAATACATGACGAAAACAAAAGATTTTACCTAACCTTCCGATGTTCAAGAGAAGTTACTCGTTTTTTTAATAGTTTTTGGTTAAAATACTGCTATCTTACAATGGTATTCTATTCAAACTGTGCTTGATATAATGCATTCACGGAAATGTAATATTTTTGCTGAAATGACATACGTATTACAGTGGAAAGTGGGATAAAATCGTGACGAAAACAATGACTTTCGCTTTCTTTCGTTCAAAAGATGTTACCGTAATCGCTTTTCAATTGGTTTTCCGTTAAAAAACTGTTGTATTACAATAATATTCTATCCTAATTGACTTGAATAAATACTACGATACCATATTTCTGAATATTTTCATTAAAATCCATCCAAATCATTTTCCTTGTCATCGTCTGCAGCACCAAACAGCTTCTCCCAGTCCTCTCCTTGAACAGGGCTAGAGGGTACGTGTTTTTCGAATCATTTTCAGTTAAAAAACTGTTACATCACACGTATATTTTACCTAAACTGCGCCTGAATGAATATATTCTCGGAAAAAAATAGTAGTTTTGCTGAAACGTGATGCATTTTAATGTAAAATAGGATAAAATACATGACGAAAACGTAAGATTTTACCAAACCTTCCGATGTTCAAGAGAAGTTACTCATTTTTTTAATAGTTTTTGGTTAAAATACTGTTATATTACAATGGTATTCTATTCATACTGTGCTTGATATAATACAATCACGGAAATGTAATATTTTTGCTGAAATTACGTACGTATTACAGTGGAAAGTGGGATAAAATCGTGACGAAAACAATGACTTTGAAATATAAGGCAATATTAACCCCTAAATCGGTTAATTCGGACACCCTCCCTCCCCTATTAGTCCGAATTAACGAGGGTTGACTGTACTGCATATACAGGTAGTCTTCGACTTACGACCTATGCGACTTACGTCTGTTCGACTTTACGACCGGCGGTACGACAGTTTTGGCCCCAGCCTCCTGGCGCTGCCGGGAGCTGGAGCCGTGCGCATCCCCGCGCTCAATTACAAACACGCTCGCTGGTACAGCACACTTCCCTCCGTGTCTGTTTGCCTTGTGCCTTTCTTTTGTCTTGGAAATTTTTCTTGAACCACCACCCCCCCCCAAGATGTCTACCAAGAGGAAACTGTCTTCATCTACTCCTCAACCTGCCACTAAGGGATTATCAGAAGGTTTATCTCTACTGAATAAACTTCTTGCCCATTTTGAAGGAATGGACCCAAACATCGAACGATTTGCAAGGATTGAGCGGATGGCACGCAATTCGTTTCGTCCGTATCAAGAAATTTACGAGGAGAAGAAGAAACGAACAATTCAGACAAAGCTCACCATGTTCATGAAAAAAACAACTCCTCCGGCTACCCCAAAGGCTGCCCCAGCTGACGACATCGACGATCCACAGCCAAGCACCAGCGGCCAATAAGATGTTTTTTGTCTGTTTGTATGTGTTTGTATGTTTTGTAACTAAAATGTTTTATATGTTTTGCACCTGTATTTTTTTTTTTGTATGTTGTGTAAATAATAAACCAATTGTACTGTAGTATGCAGTGATTTACTTAAACCTGACGACCGTAACAATAATGAACAAAGAAAATGTTGATAAAATATGACTTAAAGATGATTATATTATCATTACACATTATAATATACGTAAGGTAATTATAACATAGGCCGACTTACGACCAGATCAACTTACAACCGGGCGGCCGTAACCAATCTAGGTCGTAAGTCGACGACTACCTGTACAGTACTGTACTGTACATTCCATTAAACCATAATGTATCAAGTGTACAGTAAAGCCTCGAATAACGACGGTAATGTGTCTTCCAATATTGCAGTGAGGTGAATCATTGTACCGCAAATCATTAATTACCATTAAAATAAAGCAATAATAATGAGATGCGATCCCCAGTGTAACCTTTTCAAATCTTTGGTGTGACTTTTTACCCTCAAAGAAATACAATTAATGAAAATTGCAAACTATATTCTTTAAATAATGTTTCTGAATGCACTTTATACAATATAAATGAATAATAATATGGTCATACAAGAGGAGATAGGATGCCATTGTTTTCGTTAGTGTTTACAGCCGGGAGTCCGGGATGATAGTTCTGCGTGAGAAAATTAAGAAAATAAGACCCTGGACGTAGCTGTAGTAAAATTAATGTAAAAAAATGAATATACAGTGAACCCTCACTTTACGAGGTCAATTGAACCCACGGCGACCCGCGTAAAGCTAGAAACGCGTAAAGTGAACAACATAACATATGGGATTAATTGAAATAGAGACCGGGCCGACCCCCAAACTCCACTTTTTCCCGACACAATACGTACGTTTTAGTAAACATAACATCTTAACTTTATGATGGTATTCACACACACATAATATAGAAGGGAACAATCAATAAGAGAATAATATACTGTAAGTTAGGTTAGAAAAAAACAAGGTTAGGGTTAACACTTACGTTAGTAGAAGAGATGGTTCGGCGTACAGGAATGGAGGCTGGTTCCGAGGCAGAGGGCAGGCTACTGGCCCTCAGGTGAGTCTTGATCACTGTCATCCACACTTATTAGTGCCTCCCTGACAAATCCCTCAAAGTCACCATCACTGTCTCTGTCACTATCATTGGCTTGGGCTGGCTGTGGTGGGTTGCAGGCAAAGAACTCGGTAATGCTTTGCTGACGGCTGGTGTTGATGTTGTCGTGATACACCTTGATGTAGGGCTCAATAGTCTGCAACAGCTGGGTAGTGAAGACTTCATACCGGTTATCGTCAGGGTCGTCGGAAAGGAGGAGCTTGAGTTTCTCAACACACTTGATGGCAACCCTTACTATGCAATAACTTGCATTCTTCTTGGGATGACGCACCACCTGCCTCTTCACTGACGTCATCATCATCTACCATCTCGTCGGCAGTCACATCAGGATCCCTTATCACCTCCAGGATGTCGTCGTTGGTGGTCTCGGAGAAGCCTGCAGCTGTAACACTCTGCGCAGCTTCTCTGGCAAGGTCCACTGCTACTGCAACAGTCTGAACCTCACCAATCACAGATTTACTCTGCCTCCCACCTGGAATACCTTGTAACACATGTCTCCATGCGTGACGAACAGTTGCTACAGACAGCTGATCCCATGCCTCCACCAAGAAGTCCACAGCTTTCTTGACGTTGAATTTTCTCCAAAATTGTTTCACAAGTACTTCTTGCTCTGCCAAGTGTTGTTCCTCGTCGTCTTCGCTCTTGCTATCGGTGTCACCCAGGTTACGCAACTCATCCTTGGTGTTGGTACAGTCGTTCAGGAGCTTAAATTTCATTGCAGAGAATGCAGCTTTCACATTACAGATCAATTCTTGGTCCGTGGGCTGTATTAATGACGTAGTGTTGGGAGGAAGGAAGACCACTTTTACGTTGGGGTGACGATCTAACAGTAGGGGCAAGTGTCCTGGTGCATTGTCAAGCAGTAACACAATCTTGAATGGAACATTGTGTTGCTCACAGAATTTCTTCATGTCAGGAACGAAACAGTCATCAAACCAGGAGAGGGGCAGAGTAGAGAACATCCACGCCTTACGTGCGGTCAGCCAGTGGACATTTAGCTTGGTCATGTCCATGCTCTTGTAGGCGTGCAGCTTGCGTGCTGTGTGGATCACCGATAACTTGAGCTTACAGGTACCGGAGGCATTGGTGGTAAACAGGACGGTGATGAGCTCCTTCTGCAACTTCCAGCCCCGATACTTGCTGGCATTCTTCACAAAGAAGGTCTTGGAAGGTAGCTTTTTCCAAAAAAGACCAGATTCGTCAGTGTTAAACACCTGGTCGTCGGTGTACTGTCCTTCCTCCATAATCTCACGTAAAAACGGTGGAAATTTCCTAGACGCAACAAACACGGTCAGCAGTAGCTTCTTCACCACCAATGTTAATGTTGGTGATCTTGTTCCTCTTCTCAAATCTCTGCAACCACCCAGAGGAAGCATTAAAGGGTTTGGGCTCTGCAATTCCCATCTTACGTGACACTGCAGCATACAGTTCACGTGCGTACTCCTTAACTGAGTGAGTGTCCACCGCCATGTGCCGTCGCGCCTGACAAACCAAGTAGCTCACAAGTAATTTTTCCGTCTTGAGAAGCACCTGGTTGTGGCAATACTTGATCATAGAAGCACCTGTAGACTTTGTGATGTTCATGTGCTCCTTTATCTTGGCTGCATCCTTCTTAATTGTACTGATCGTAGACTCGTTAACACCATGCTGGCGCGCGAGATCAACCTGTCTTGTTCCTTTCTCCAACTCTTGGATGATCTTGTATTTAATTTTGTAGCTTAAGGAACGTCGTATCTTCTTTGGCTTAGGGCGGCTGGGTCCAGGTAATGCAAGGTTTCTTTGTGGTGGTGGTCCGGTGGAAGCCATTCTTATGGAACAATGGATACCGATATACACGTAGCCAGGAGGGGTGTAACTGACGCGAGTAGGTCAAGGGGCTTGAACGCTCCCGCGGCAGAGCACGTCATAGTACATTAAACCAATCACAGCTAGCGGGGGAGGGAGGTAAGCATGCTTGGCCCAATCACAGTCCGATACGTCATATGACGTCACCGATAACGCAACAAAGACATACACTGCGCAACCTACTCGCACCGCTTACCCAACATGGCGGGATGGCAGGAGAGGGCGGGAGGTTTGAATCCAAAAATGGCGCAGCGCAAGAGGACCGCCAGCCGCTCTCCGCGTAAAAGGGTACACACACTGCGTAAAGTGAGCATTCCGTGTTCGGCAGGGTACCGCGTAAACATCGAAACGCGCAAAGTGGGACCGCGTAAAGCGAGGGTTGACTGTACTTTAAATGTTCTCTTGTTCTAATTGGGTTTTGTTTTGTTCTGTTGCAGATGTATATGGATTTATGAGTTGAATAAAGCCTTGATTACTGAAGGTGTTTGATATCATACGACAATTTATTCAACTCATATTCTACTAGCAACATGGAACGCATACTCTGCCCCGACAAGCTTGATGTTGATCCAAATTCCCCAGCTGCTGAGAAGGAATACAAGCATTGGCATAAAACTTTTGAAAACTTTATTGGTGAGTGTGGAGACAGAGCGCCTGACAAACTACAATGTTTGACAAAATATGTGTCTGCTACTGTGTATGAATACTTTGCTGATGCTACGGAGTTTGAAACAAGTGATGGAAAAGGTGTATGTGTAAAAGAAAAATGAGATATTCGCCAGACACCAGCTCGCCACAAGACGTCAGCGTCCTTCCGAAACACTGGATGAATTTCTTTGCGACTTGCACAGATTCAGCAAAGATTGTACTCTAAAAGCTGTCACAGCCGAAGAATATCATGAAGAGTTAGTATTGGATGCCTTCATCAACGGACTGTCTTCTGCAAATATACGTCAACGACTATTGGAAAATCAGGCTCTCACACTCTCTCAAGCCTTTGATCAAGCTAGAGCCTTGGATCTTGCACAGCATACTTCGGAAGCCTTCCAGCCACTAGGCCCTGTCATTGCAGCAGCTTCAGGATGTGTGGAGGAAACTGTTAAGTTACCATACACTAATCAACAAGATATACATCCAGTTGAGGAAACACTTGCTAGTATGACCACTAAGAAACGATGTTGGTTTTGTGGCCTTCATTTACGGGCGAGATGTCCAGCTAAAGATATTGATTGCTCTTCATGTGGAAAAAGAAGGCACTGGGCAAAAGTCTGTCAGACTATGGGTAAGAAACAGGTCACGGCATCAATTTCATCTCCTGCTCTTTGTGCCATCTCAGCTGCTGTTCCTCATTGCCTGAATTGCTCTGCTACAAACTTAAAGGTAAATGGAAGCAAATCTCCAGCCTTATTGATTCGGCAAGATCCGAGAGTTTCATTGACAAGAAAGTGGCCCATCGGCTTAAGCTTCACATCAAACCCGTTTCCCAAAGTATAAGCCTGGCAATGTCTTCTTCAACGGCTTCTGTGATAGGTGAATGTACGGTGGATCTCTATATGAATGACAGTCATTATCCAAACACACGTCTGGGCGTCAGGGAGAATCTTTGTGGTGATGTTATTCTAGGCATAGATTTATCAAAATAACACTCCTCAGTTACCATAGAGCTGGGGTGGGCAATTATTTTTGATGGAGGGCCACTTCATGAATGGTGGCACACTTCGCGGGCCACCCACTTAATGTAGATGCAAATGTATTATATTAACACAAAGTAAAGCCTTGTATTTGTAAATACAAATGCAGTGGCGGGCCACAAAAATAATTTGGCGGGCCAAATGTGGTCCGCGGACCATTTTTTGCCCACCCCTGCCATAGAGAATGGAGGACCCAGACCTGAGCTCAAGATTTCCAACATTGGTAACAAGCCTGGCATCAGCAGGTATGTCAGAACCACTGTTATTTGCAAACATGCGAAGAGATGCAAAGCCGATAGCCACCAAATCTAGGAAGTTTAGCCCTGATGACCAAAAGTTCATTACCAAAGAAATACAACACTTACTGTCTGAAGGCATCATAGAATCAAGTACATCACCTTGGCGTGCACAGGTGGTGATTGCAAGAGATGATTCAGGCTGTCACAGAAAACGAATGTGCATCGACTACTCTTCTACGGTGAACATTTACACCAATCTCGAAGCATATCCATTGCCAAACATTGAAACCATGGTCAACACTCTTGCTAAGTACCACGTGTTCTCAACATTTGATCTAAAGAGCGCATACCATCAACTACACATAAGCGAGTCTGATAAACCCTTAACAGCATTTGAAGCAAATGGCAGACTGTATCAATTCACACGTGTACCATTTGGTGTCACTAATGGTGTTGCCATTTTTCAAAGAGCCATAATGGAGGAGGAGAATCTACGTGACACATTTCCCTACCATGTCAATATTACCATAGGTGGTCGGGATAAGAAAGAACATGACTCAAATCTTGAGAAATAATTGGTCAACAGCAACCGACAATTGAAGAAGTGTTGGAGGATGATGAAGAACAGGATGATCAGCAACCAACACAAGAGGATGACATTTATCCTGGTGAACTTACAACACACCAGCTGACTGAATTGCTTACAAACATCGCACACCTCACTGAACAGCTAGAAGAATACGATACCGGGCCTCATCCTCGGAACCTTGTGTGCTCTGCCCTTGATAAGGGTATGGAGGAATATAAGACCTTGTACAGTCGGCCACAAGAATAAGTATACACCTAAGGTTCGTGTTTGAGACAAAATATCTAGTAACACTGTCCTGAACAGAACAGACAAAATTACAAAATGACCTGTAATTTATGTTTTATTCCTACATATATGTTATAAATACATTTGTTGTGAATGTTTTACTTGTGTCTTGTGTTTATATTACAAGGAATATATTGTATCCATCATTAGTAAACTTGTTGCCGAAAGGGATTGCAGTTATCGTACAGCTCCCTCCTCCTCTCCCACTTTTCTCTAACCATATTTTTTTTTACTGATGTTTGGATTAGTAGGAAGAGGAGTAAATAGAAGAATAAAGAAGGGGAAACAGAAAATAGGTGGGGGGAGCTGAGTTTCAACGTTACCAAACCATTCTCGGACCTTACAGCTACAGTGTGTATACTTATTCCTGTGGCCGACTGTACATGTCCAGTGTTAATGCTCGTCAGCAGGCCCTTATTACTCGGCACCTGCACAAGGCCCAGCCTATTATTAATGCCTTGGCAAACATCACTTTAGGAGATGATGATGGCACCACTGATGATGATGATGATGTTGAAGTGTTGGGTGACTTGCTGGTGGAAGAGCTGCCTCAAGACTTTGAGGGATTTGATGCTGAGGTTAGAGGAGGTGTAGATGAGGGAGCAGGCAGTAACCAGTCCTCCCTGCCTCGGAACCCATCAACCAGCCCATCAAGCATTTCACTGACTCCATCAAGGTAAGTTATTCTACAGTATGATTGTTTATAAATATTGTCATCAACAATATGTACAATATAATATGTATGAATACATTACAGTAATGTAATTTTCTTGGTGGGTTGTAGGTCATTATAGGGGGGTTTGGGTGACAATGTGGAACTGATTAGGCTTATTTCTATGTATTTCAATGTCACTCGTTTCGCGATTTTAACTTTCGCGACGCTAAACCCGGTACCAATTAGTTGCGAAACATGAGATCCTACTGTACAGAAATACCAATCACTTAGTAAAAATCAGTATCTGGCACCTTTCTCAGAAAGCTAACCATAGGAAACCGTCATCACAAGAGTCAGGTACCCATCAAACATACGAGAGCGAGGTACGATCGTGAGTTGCTCTCACGCCACCTATATTGGCCCATATCTCAGAATGAGTTTTTCTAACATTCAAATCCATAAGGCTTGGCCATTTATGGGCTGATTCTAATAAAACAAAAATTAAGTAGTAGAATAACATATTGTGTATGGTTGAACATATAGAGTTTTTTTTATTTGGCTTGGTTTATTATTTGCTGATTTATCTTTATATATATTTGGAGGAAAAAACAGCAAGTTAGGAAAAAATTCATTCACCCAATACAAAAGCAATAATCAGAAATATCTATGTCACATTCAAGAAGAATGAATTACCTATATTTCACATGAATTTAAACATAATTTAGAAAGAAGTTATGTAGAAGTAGGATTTTGAAATTTTATAAGAATATTCGGGAAAATCAGATATCAGGGATTAGGGATTAGGCAGAACTGATTCAAGGGTATAGTAACAATTGCTAACAGGAATTTTATATTGATAGATCAATTATTATTGAATTTTGTGCTTCAGCCAGACACTCCCTTTAAGGGAAATTGGGTCATTGCAAAAAATTCTTAACCTACTGTACACTTAGAAAAAATAATTACATAATAGTAAGAGTGCTGGAGGGGTAACAAATTTGTAACTGATGAGTGATAAACATTACTGAATGGGACAGTGCAAATAATTAGCTGAGTGCTTACTAGTTTAAAAGTTATTTGGATTAAGTTGGTGGCTGGAATCCATAAGAAAGGAATTTGGAGAAAGGTACAGTGTTCAGTGCTGAAGAATAGTGAAATTCCAATGAAACTTAAACAAAAAATACTGAATCAAATTAACAACTGCTAAACATATTAGGACATTACTGTACTGTACTGTACTTTACAGTACTGTACTGTACTAGTAATGTAAGTGAAGTTCAGGAAAAAAACTGACTATAAATGTGAATCCATGTTAGCTGACTGATATGTGCTTATGAGGACTGGCAGCATGAGTAAGAAGGATATTAGCGAAAATGGGAGCATTTATGAGGTTGTATCGTACTGATAAATATGAGGGTGTTAAATATGCTTTTCGGACATTTACAATGAATCATCTTGCTTTATGACAGCTCAGTGTATCAGACCTTGGTCAGTCTTGACACTGAAATGCACCAATAATTCAGGTGATAACATTTTGGTCAACCGAATCACAAAGCTTTATAATATTATGTAAATTTTGAGCTTTCATCCCACCTCTTGACTAATTGTAGCAGCTTATAACTATATTTGAGAAGCAATTAGACACCAACCTCTCATATATGACCTACTCACTCACCAAAATATAGTGAAAAAATAAACAACTAAACACAGTACTAAACAACACTCACCGTAAACTCCCCTGTACAAGCATCAAAACCCACATGGATTGTGTGTTCAAAATTGGTGGGATATGAAATATTTGGTTTATCGCTATCCTTGTGTCTTTTGCCCCCTTTATGTCCCTTATGCTTCTTCTTCTCTGACTCGGGTTCTTTGGGCAGTGGCCGCATGTCTACTGCCATTACTGGTTCCGTCCTGGGAATTAGAATAATTTTTTTTGTCAATGTGATATCAAACTCCTGTAATTTATAAAAGTACTGAACATAATACCATCTTTATACAAAAGACAAACCACTCACTGAAATTTCAATTTGTCCACAACAAGGAAAAAATTTGAATTGAGGACAGTAGTGTACTATACTGTATTTATTATAAATATAAATTTTCTAGCAAACAATAGCTACTGTAATTATATTTGAAGATGTTGAAATAACCATTGGTAAAATTGACAAAGAACCACAGTTGGTCCTTTTCCAAGAAAACAACACAAGAACACCAAAATTCACCAGTAACAAATCCAGTGCTTGAAAATATTAGTCTACATTAATATACCCTTTAAAATTTACAAGTCAACACTGTGTACAGTAAACTCCTGAATTTAATTGGACTAATGTTCCTGGTGACCTGCAAATATTAAAATACTGTATTTGAAGAACTGAACATTGTAATTTACAGTAAAAAAATAGATTAGATCCAAGGCTAGCTAATTTAAGAAATTATTTATTAATAATATCCTAACATTCATTCATAAATTAAATTATAAAAAGTACAATAAATAATGTATACATAATTATAAGACACACACTCATCAAGGTTAGGGTGTGTGCGAAGGAACTCAAGTCCCAAGAGGAACCAGAAACATGAACATTCTTCTGCACCCTGCCTCTTATGTTCTTTAACCCCTTGTGTAC
Source organism: Homarus gammarus (assembly GCA_958450375.1). Taxonomy (NCBI): domain Eukaryota; kingdom Metazoa; phylum Arthropoda; class Malacostraca; order Decapoda; family Nephropidae; genus Homarus; species Homarus gammarus. The sequence continues at coordinate 4,063,698 of CAUDMG010003255.1, forward strand.
AGGGGTCTCTTTGTGTTGAATAAAATCACCTGGCATTAGCCAAATAAGATATTATTATTATTACTTTTCTTTTTTTTTCTTTTTTTTTTTTAAACAGGGGTTAGCCCACCAAGGCACAGGTCACCTATCCACAACAGGGCCTTGAGGGCAAATAAAAAATAATAAATAAATAACAAAAAATAAAAATTAAAAAAATACAAAATAATAATAATAATAATAATACAGTGATATCCCCGTTAGCCGGAACAGGTGGTGCAGAGCACTTCCGGGTAACGAGACGACTCTCTCAAAGCCGGAAAAAATCCCTCATCCCCAGAATTTTACGGGTAACGGAAAAATGTTCTCGGAAGTTCCAGAAATTGCCCATTACATCATCTCTCGAACCCGGAAAATTATCCCTCATCTCCGGAATTTTTCGAGTAACGGAAAATTTTTCTCGGAATTTTCAGAAAATGTACCTGATTTTCATCTATCAAACCCAGATAAAGACATAAAAACAACAATTAGGATCACCAGGAGAAAAGGAATGGTGCTCAGAACTCGACCAACTGAAAAGAAACTGAAGATATGAGACAGAATTGATGCTGGGGTCTCCAGGAATGCTATCTGCTGAGGAGCTTAAGCTGAAGTGGAGTACTTTTTAAGACACTCTGCCAGAGTTAACTGCAAACTAGATACATGAGTAATTTTTTTTTCTTTTTTTACGGGGAATAGCCCACCTGGGCACAGGTCATCAACCCACAACGGGGCCTAGAGGGCGAAAAAATAAGAGTAAAAAGAAACTAAAAATAGAAAAGAAAGAGATTATACAGTATATTAAGCTACACCACGAAGATGTTGGAAAACCAGCGTTTTGGAGTGAGACAGATTGTACGAGTCTGGAAGCACAGAAGGCGGAGTATTCCACAGTTTGGCTGTGTGAGGAAAGAAGGGTGTACTATAACGGGTTATTCTAGTGTGACTGACATTCACAGAGAAACGGTGGGCACTGCGGGCAAGATGAATGCTACGAGCCCACGGCCTTGCTGGCGGTACACAGGATGACAAATCCACAGAACATTGCCAGTTAAAGTATGTACCTGTAAAAGAGAGAGTGAAGCAACATTGCGGCAAAAAGAAAGGGAATTATCAACAAGAGGAGGAGAGTTAATAAGACGAAATACCTTTAATTCTACCTTATCTAACAGTTGGACAGAAGAAGAGCCACCCTAGATATGAGAGCAGAACTCCGAGTTAGGACGAATGAATCCCTTATATACTTGAAGCAGTTGCTCAGGAGAGAAGTAGTTATGGCATCTGTACAGCATTCTCAGCTTTTAGGAGGTAGGTTTAGCTATGTTGAGGATGTGTGGCATCTATGACATATTAGAGGAAATAGCATATCTATTTTAGAATTTGGCAGAATGATTGCATCCTGAAATGTGATTGGTGGATATCATCTAATTTGGAAAGTGTAATTGGTAAATACTGCTTTATTACTTTTGAATTTAACCAAATTTCTACCTCCCTGATCGGAGATGCTGCATAGATCTGCATTGATAGATGTAATATCAGCTCTAGAAACAGATCTAGTTTGAGAATTAGGGGGAAGGGAAAAATGTGAAGAAGAGTGAAGAGTAGAATCATCAGTGTAAGATTGGATAGAATTAGTCGTAGTAAGAAGTAAATCATTAATAAAAAGAAGTAAGAGAGTAGGTGAAAAAGCAGAGCCCTTTGGGACACCACTAGATAGAGAAAGAGCGAGAGATCGAACCCCTGACAACAACTGCCATACATTGGTTCTCCAAGGAAGCTAAAAATTAGGGAACAAAATGGGGGAGAGAAACCATAAGAGGGAAGTTTAGAAAGCAAAAACTTGCGCCATACCCTGTCAAATGCTTTGGAGATGTCGAGGGCCACGACGAAAGTTTCCCCATAATCCCTAAGAGAGGATGACCAAAGATGGGTGCAGTAGGAGAGCAGATCCCCAGTCTATCTCTCTTGACGAAAGCCATACTGGTGATCCAACAAAAGAGAACGGCGTTCAAGGTGACAGAGAAAATGAGAGTTCAAGATACTTTCGAATCTTAGAGGGGGATGAAGTTAAGGCAATGTGGCAATAGTTGGAGGGGTAATGAAAGGGGAGTGGGTAATAGGAGTAGGAGATACAGTAGTTTCACAACTTCATTTGCCCTATCTCTCGCCCTACATGCAAGAGAACAGGTGAGCGATCAAACCGTGATTGTAAAGTGAAAGTTTTGGTAGAAGATGGGATAAATGTACTCATACCACCCTGGATAACCCCAGCAATGCTGTCAGCACATACCGAGGCATCCTGAGTGGAAGAGCAACATTCATTCCAAGGAAAGTCGGAGAAGAATGCTCGCAAGGATTGCCAGTTTGTTCTCCGATAATGCCATAGTTGGCGTTTAGAGGGGGTGGGGGAGGTGTAACTAAATATAAAAGTAAATGAAAAGTGTAACTAAATACAAGAGTACGTAAATGAAAAGTGTAACACAATATACAGCTCCACCCCGACTTACGACCTACTCGACTTACGACCACCCGGACATACGACTGCCCCAGTCATACCAAAATTTTGTCAAATTACGTACTTTCGAGTCCCAACGTCAGTGATTGCGCTGTGTACTGACAAAAAAAAAATTTGTAATTCGCTATAAAATGGTTGGCAAGCTTAAAAGTGAGAGTTTTGTGGTGCTGAGAAGAAAAAGAGACACCCATTTTAGATTTTCTATGTATTATTTAAGCAATTTAGACTTACGACCTGAATTTGGGTCCCTAAACCCATTGTAAGTCAGGGAGCAGCTGTACATGTAAGTTTGAATATAAGTATTGTAAGTGTAAGCAAACCCTCGTTGTCTTCCACCTCAAGATTCATTTGCTACAATAAAACTAGCACAGTATAAAAGTATACTGTTAACTTTAATACTGATTTTGGAAGGGATTTTTCAGCAAAATGGTGCTTGAAAACATGGAGGAGAGGGGGGGGGGGATATCGCATAAGTCAAAATTCAAGATAAGTCGGACAGCCTAGAGCTCCATATACAGAGTATTGTAGTACGACTTAGAGAGGTCTTACTTATATGGATATATTTGCGATACACTGTATCAATATTAATCGAACATTATTTATTACCGGCAGCAAAAAAAAAAAAAAAATACTATTACCTCCATAAGCCGGAACACTCCAATAGCCAGAATTTAAATTTTCTCGGAAAATCATTACCAAAGCCCGAATTTTCGGCTTTTGGAACGATTTCCAAGGTGCACATTTTCTGAAAAATTCTGATAAAATTTTCCTGGTGCCTGGAAAATCCCCAAAAATTCTGGGGATGGGGGACTTTTTCTGGTTTTGAGAGATGAAAATCAGGCACATTTTCTGGAAATTCTGAGAAAAATTTTCTGATACACAGAAAATTCTGGACAGGTATGGGGGATTTTTCCCAGCTCTGAGAGATGAAATAATGCACCATTCTGGAAAATTCCGGTATCCAGAAAAATTTCAGGGATGGGGGATTTCTTTCCAGGTTTGAAAGATGATATACTGTACTTACTGTAAAGTGCAATTTCTGGAACTTACGAGAAAATTTTCCAGGTACCTGGAAAATTCCGGGGATAAAAGATTTTTTTCCAGCTTTGAGAGAGTCATCTCATTACCTGGAAATCTCTCATTCCTGGAAGTGCTTTACACCAACTGTTTCGGCTAAAGGAGATATCACCATACCCGCACAGTCGTGGAATATTAGGGTGTTCTACCATGAAAAATGAAACAGAGCAGTATTTCACAAGGTACATCTGCTGGTGCACTGCTTGGTGTTCTAGAACATACTAGGTACATCTGCTGGTGCACTGCTTGGTGTTCTAGGACATACTAGGTACATCTGCTGGTGCACTGCTTGGTGTTCTAGGACATACTAGGTACATCTGCTGGTGCACTGCTTGGTGTTCTAGGACATACTAGGTACATCTCCTGGTGCACTGCTTGGTGTTCTAGGACATACAAGGGTTAATAAGATTGGGTCAAATTGTAAAATAAAGTCACAGTTAACATACCTGGTGGAAGTTAGTCTGACAGGTGGAGCTGGTGGCTTATCCTCATCATCAGACATGTTGAGGGGAGGGAGGGGAGGCCCGAATGTACTCAATTTGGCGGCTTAAGCAGGCATTCAAAACAATAAATATTTCCTTTTTACACCCCTCACACGTTGCCCTTAACCTATGCTTATGCTTCTGGCTCCTTTTTTGGCTTGTGTTTAAGTCCCCCTCGTCTCACTGTTTGTATAAACGTGTCATCATCGTCTTGTTGTCTCCACCAGCATCACCCAATGCCGGTGTCCCATACCCTTTCACTTTGTACTTTTCACCATTCGACTGTTGTGTGAACACTTCTTTGTTTTACTTAGAAATCGATTTTGACTCTTAAACAGCTGCCAACCAGTTTTTTAATGTGCACCTTGTGACACACGTATGTAGTATACATGTACTTGTACACATGTACTTCTTAAAGGAATGTCTGAAATAAAATACAGAGAATTCTTAAAGCAGTATTACAAAAATTAACATTCTCTTAATAAAACTATGCATATCAATTAAAGTCTTCTTCCTAGTACAGTACTGTAATCATGTGAAAATTGTTGAAGATTCTTATACAGTAGTTTAATGCACTATTTAAACAGAGTTTTTACACCTCTATCATTTGTGTAATTTTACATTAGACAACAGCATACAAAATGTACGAGTGATGATAAACCAATATTGTACACTGAATAAGATATAAAGAAAGAAATACAGTACTGTACAATACAGTATTATGGAATAAGCTTTGCTGTATGTTAAATTAACCCTTTGGCTGCTGACTTGACTATACTATTAAAAAAAAAATTATACCTGCTGGCTATGGATTGTGACCTTATCTGTGGTCTACAAGGGACGTTTTTTTTATCTCCCTTGGCTGAGCTCCTCCTGCCATCTGTTAGATGCTTGAGATTAATTGTTATACAGTATAGTCTGCATTTACGCGGTTAATTGAACCCGTGGAGGTCCGCGTAAAACGAGAAACGCGTTGACGAAATAACAGAACATATGGGATTAATTGAAATAGAGACTGGGCCGACCCCCAAACTCCACCTTTTCCGACACAATACGTACATTGTAGTAAAAATAACATCTTAATTTTATGATGGTATGCACACACAATTAATATTTAAGAAAAATATCAATAATATTAGGCTTTTTAACACTTACGTTAGTAGAAAAGATGGCTGGGCACACGGGGACGGGGGGTTGGTTCCGAGGCAGAGGGCAGATTAATTATTGGCCCTCACCTGTATCACTTGTATCAATTGTAACACTATCCACCACAGAGGCTTGCAGGGCCTCTTTGTCAAACCCCTCAAAGTCCATATAAGTCCATATCCTCACTATCACTATCACTGACTTGGGCCGGCTGTGGTGGGTGGCGGGTGAAGAACTCAGTAATGTTTTGATGACTGGGCTACCTTGTGCGCACCCTGCCCGTGCTGCTTCCCACGTAAATGATGAAATTTACCGCGTAATTAAAACATTTCATTCTGGCAAGGTGCCGCGTAAACAAACACCGCATAAATCCAGACTACAGTCAACCCTTGCTTTACGCGGTCCCACTTTACACGTTTCCACGTTTACGCGGTACCCTGCCGAAACCGGAATGCTCACTTTCCGTGGTGTGTGTACCCTTTTACGCGGAGAGCGGCGCAAGCAGGGTGCGCACAAGGTCGCCCAGTCATCAAAACATTACCGAGTTCTTCACCCGCCACCCACCACAGCCGGCCCAAGTCAGTGATAGTGATAATGATAGTGAGGATATGGACTTATATGGACTTTGAGGGGTTTGACAAAGAGGCCCTGCAAGCCTCTGTGGTGGATAGTGATACAATTGATACAAGTGATACAGGTGAGGGCCAATAATCTGCCCTCTGCCTCGGAACCAACCCCCCATCCCCGTGTGCCCAGCCATCTTTTCTACTAATGTAAGTGTTAAAAAACCTAATATTATTGATATTTCTCTTAATTATTAATTGTTTGTGCATACCGTCATAAAATTAAGAAGTTATTTTTACTACAACGTAGGTGTTGTGTCTGAAAAAGTGGAGTTTGGGGGTCAGCCCGGTCTCTATTTCAATTAATCCCATATGTTATGTTGTTCACTTTATGCGGGCCGCCGTGGGTTGAATTAACCGCGTAAAGTGAGGGTTCACTGTATACTGTATTGCAATAATTTTGTTTACCATTTTCATGCATTTCAGATTTAATTTCAACATTTCAGAGTACTGTAGTGTACATGTACAGTACTGTACTATACATCAGTGTTGGCCATCTTAATAACTATGTGTTATAATAAATCCTATGCGAGTTATTATTAAATTTGCTGTACTGTAGTACAGGTATATTGATAAGACGTTATAATATCTTTTTCATAAATTAACACTTTCGAGAACCTCACCAGAAATGTTATAGTGTAGTACAGAACAGCCAAAGGGTTAAGCTCTTAACTAATATTATTAAATAAAATACAAAACATAAAGCACCAATACAATAGGACAATGTGTTTATATGACCTGAAAAATGTATTTAAAGCATTTAAAAAGTAAGCATAAAAAGATCCAATCATATCCAACACAGTACAGTTGTATACCTATGTGGTGGGGTATATACCCCATCCCGTATTTAGCTCTCTTCTGCTGAAAAATCCCAGCTTTTTTTGTAGATGATCTGCTTGTGTCTAGTGTCAATAAAAAAAATATTAAAATACAGGCTACCCTGCCATTAAATTTTTTAGATCAATCCTAGTCCCACACTCTGTAATTCTACAACTTTTAAACTAACCTTTGAGTCTTTAACTCATCTAAATACTAAATAAATGGTTTTCACATGAAAAGCAACATATGGTTGGTGGCATACAGTACTGGCCTGCAAACAAAAACTTGTACATAATACAAGATTCCTCAACTACAGTTAAGTTGAATTATAATATATAAAGCTAGAATATTATATTTTATTCTGAATTATATTAAAAAATCTAATAATTTTGTACTAATTCTGCATAACCATTTTCTAATATATAACAAATTTCAACCAACTCAAATGATCACACTGTACAGTAATGTAAAGTTTTGACAAGTTATCTGAACTGAAAAAGGAAGCCTTTACAAGTTACAAGCTATGTAGACTGGCTTGGGCTTAAATTAGACCATCAAAGCCATTCTCAACCACACATCTTTGGCATACTTCCCTAGTTATTGCTGTCACTACAGTGTTGCTCTTTCATATGTCAAGTCTCTAGTGAGTTAGAAGCAGCTAAGTGATGGGCTGCTGGAGATTTTTTTCAAATGCCTCACTGAAACAATTAACACAAGCACAAAAATAGATAAAGTAAATTAAACAGTGTTGTACAGCACTTGGATTTACATGTTGCTTCATTTTTTAATTTGCAAAAGAGAATTTATGTGGGCCAGGCCCCCCTACTTGTATTCTGCAACCCACCAAATACTGTAACATTTTAATACATGTCTCTCTACATTCCACAAAATTAGGTACTACAGTAGTGTAGTGTTGATGGTGTGCTACAATTATTTTTGGTCATTAGTTCAGATGAAAATTTACCAAGTGTCTGTCAGCAGAAATGAATGATTGATCAAGATATACAGTATACAGGTATAAAATACAGTAGTACATCTGGCAGCTGGACAGTTTTAGTCATGTGATGCTGTTCTGTCAGTAGAATAAGATTATTACACATTCCAATTCTAGGGTAATAAGGAAACAAGACTTTAAAAAGTATTCAAAATAAATCCTTAATACGAGAGGGTCATTTAGATTGAAACAGAATGTTATGTTTGAACTGGGCAAGTTCCATCAGGTAAATTTAATTCAGAGTTAATAATACAATACCGGGTACATCAAGAAACAAGTTTGGGTTCAGGCCACCTAGAATACATGCTTAGTATGCCTTCAATATCATAAGACATCTAAATGAGCATGGAGTGTTTAAAGTCCCTGCCTGGGCTTGATGTACAGTCTTGTTCAAGATTCTTCGAACACTACTGGAAACAGCTGGCAACTCAAGGCCGTTTGTTTACTTTTGTACGTAGTATAATATAATATGAAACAACAAAGCCCAACCATTAAATTAAGCAACGGGGAACTAAGTAACCAATCACTGATCACTTATACATTTATTCATAATTTTTACTACGTACTATAGTAAACAAACGGCCTTGAGTTGCCAGCTGTCTCCAACAGTGTTCAAAGAATCTTGAACGAGACTGTACCTGTACTGTATGGTACTGTAAATTGCAAATGACTGTAGAGGATTATCATCAGATAACTGGAGAGTTTATCCTGAAATCCCAAATTATGGGCAAGATCAAAGTGGCTACCTTGTGTTATCAGCCAGCCTCAGCCTATGGTCGTGGATCTCTTATCACCTTGGCAGAGTGGCTACCACCAGGGCCCTTACAAAATATTCCCTAAGAAATTACCATTGTCAGTCAAGAAGGATTATTGAGTCAAGAAGCAAATGTGCATTACCACCAGGGAAGGAGTGAATACAAGAATAGAAGCAAAGTGTAAATGCGAATGTGAATACTTTATGAAAGTATTCATAACTGCATTTAATAAATTAACTTTTTACATGTATACCCCAACAAACTTATGTTCCCTTGACCACCATTTTGCATAACCGATAATTATATAACAAGAAAATACTCAGCAAGCTTCTCTGACTACCCTGTTGATCTGACAATTAGAGGAGCGGCAGAGTGCTTTTTAGTTTGGCGCTCAGTGGCATGGTGCGAATTGTATTTCGTGAATTATCAAGATTCCACAATGTATATGGTGTTCATATCTCTCTCCCTCTTTGTCTCTTCTTTTCTTCTCTTCTCTCCAACTTTGTGTTATGCAATCATACCTAAATGCCCCATAAACAATAGCTGGCATTTTAAGTAGAGCATATAATGTCTTTAATGGGGATGGTGTACAGTGATCAAATCAGATTTGAAAAAGGCCTAACAAGAGCTAATAGGTACGGGATGACACTTAATGTGCAAACGTATTCTCGTATGATTAGCCTATTATGTTGTAAGTTTCATCATATGTAAAAAATATAACACGGTAATAAATTATAAAACAAAACACAATATAGTACAGTAAAAGACAAACCAAATCACAAGGAAATCCATTTCCCTTACTACTAACCCCCTCCCTCCATAAGGAGTGGGATTGGCCTTGCCACATTTGCCAGTGTGTTTTTATTTATTTATTTTTATATTCTAGTATGATCAACCACTTATGGTGTATATTACTTAATAAATAATATATTAAATATAGAACAAATACGATATATAATACGTACTATGACTTAAAAATAAAAGGACAAGCTGTATCAGAAGGTAATCTCTTCCCTTCCGGCCGACAAGGACGGTTTTTGACCTGAATGCAGTATTTTTTAAATATTATATTCTACTATGATCAGCCTCTTATGGCATACAATTCATCATAAATAATATAGCCTTCAATAACAGAAAAAATAATATATAATTTGTATTTTGACTCAAAAATAAAAGGATACGCTGTATCAAACGTGACGTCTCATGTTATGTTCTCTCCCTCCTCCCTCCCACAATATATAGTAACCTAACAAAAAAAAAAAACATTGAGAGAAGCCATTTATTAATCCGTAGATGCCCGTATTTCTCCAGTAACCATACAGAATGGGTTTATGGACAAGGTACCTCAGCAAACTGAAGGTGAAAAAAAAAAAGGTTCAAAGAACATCTTGTGTGCATGTTGGAAGGGCTGTTGAATCAAAATACTGTACAGTTAACCCTCACTTTACGCGGTCCCGCATTCCGCATTTCCACGTTTACGCGGTACCTTGCCAGAACCTAACGTGCTCACATTACGCGGTACGTGAACCCCATTACGCGGAGAGTGTCCGGCGCGAAGCTATTTTTAGATTCGCCCCACCCGCCACCCGCCCGCCTGCCTGCCTGTGCTCCTCGCCTCTCCCTCCTCCTCCCTCCGCTTGGGCAAGCCGCGCGGTAAGGTTGCGAAGTGTGTGTCTTTGTTGCGTTATCACTGACGTCATATGACGTATTGGACTGTGATTGGCCATGCATCCCTACCCCCATCTGCTGCTAGATGTAATTGGCTTAAAGTATTATGACGTGTCCACCCGGGGGAGGGAGGGAGGGAAGACGACGCTTGACCTAGCCGCGGCAGATTCATCCCTCAAGGCCACACCGTGTAAACGTGCATCAATTGTTCCGTAAAATGGCTTCCGCCGGACCACCACCCCCAGAGAGAAACCTTTCCTTACCTGGACCCAGCGGCACTAAGCCAAAGAAGACACGACGTTCCTTAAGCTACGAGGTGAAGCATACCATCATCCAAGAGTTGGAGAAAGGAACAAGGCAGGTTGATTTGGCGAGCCAGCATGGTGTGAACGAATCTACGATTCGAACAATAAAGAAGGATGCAGCCAAGATAAAGGAGCACATGAAGATCACAAAGTCTACAGGTGCTTCTATGATCAAGTATTTTCACAACCAGGTGCTTCTCAAGACAGAAAAATTACTTGTGAGCTACTTGGAGCGTCAGGCGCGACGGAACATGGCGGTCGACACGCGCTCTGTTAAGGACTACGCACGTGAACTATACATGGCAGTGGCACGAAAGATGGGAATTACAGAGCCCAAACCCTTTAATGCTTCCTCTGGGTGGTTACAGAGGTTTAAGATCCGGAACAAGCTCACCAATATAAACATTGGTGGTGAAGAAGCGAGTGCTGACCGTGCTGTGGCTAGGGAATTTCCTCCGTTTTTACGTGAGATTATGGAGAAAGGACAGTACAGTGACGACCAGGTGTTTAACATGGACGAATCTGGTCTTTTCTGGAAAAAGCTACCTTCCAAGTCCTTCGTTGTAAAGAATGCCAGCAGGATTCGGGGCCGAAAGATGCAGAAGGAACGCATCACCGTCCTGTTTACCACCAATGCCTCCGGTACCTGTAAGCTCAAGTTATCGGTGATCCACACAGCACGCAAGCTGCACGCCTACAAAACCATGGACATGACCAAGCTAAATGTCCACTGGCTGACCGCACATAAGGCGTGGATGTTCTCTACACTGTCCCTCTCCTGGTTTGATGACTGTTTTGTTCCCGATGTAAAGAAATTCTGTGAGCGACAGAATGTGCCATTCAATATTTTGTTGCTGCTGGACAACGCACCAGGACACTCGCCCCTACTGTTAGATCGTCACCCCAACATAAAAGTGGTCTTCCTTCCTCCCAACACTACGTCTATATTACAGCCCATGGACCAAGAGTTAATCTGTAATGTAAAAGCTGCATTCTCAACAAAAAAATTCAAACTGCTGAACGACGACACCAACACCAGGGAAGAGTTGCGTAACCTGAGTGACACCACCACCGATAGCAAGAGCGAAGAAGATGAGGATCAACAGTTGGCACAGCAAAAAATACTGTTCAAACAATTCTGGAGAGTACCGGTATTTAACATCAAGAAAGCTGTGGACTTCTTGGTGGAGTCATGGGATCAGCTGTCTATTGCTACAATTCGTCACACATGGAGACATGTGTTGCATGGAATACCAGGTGAGAGGAGGAGTCAATCTGTGACTGGTGAGGTTCAGACTGTTGCAGTAGCAGTGGACCTTGCCAGAGAAGCTGCGCAGACTGTTACAGTTCCAGGCTTCTCCGAGACCACCAACGACGACATCTTGGAGGTGATCAGAGAACCTGAAGTGACTGCCGACGAGATGTTGGAAGAAGATCACGTCAGTGAAGAGGAGGAAGAAGGTGCGTCATTCTCCGAAGAACACAGTTTAAGTCATAGTGATAATATGGGTGCCATGGAGTGTGCAGAGAAAATGAAGTCCTTCCTTTCCCGCGACAATGACGATGACCGCTATGAAGTCTTCCATACCCGGCTGGTGCAGGCTATGGAGCCGTACATCACGGTGTATCACGACAACATAAACACCAGCCGTCAAAAAAGCATAACCGAGTTCTTCGCCCGCAACCCACCACAGCCAGCCCAAGCCAGTGATAGTGACAGTGAAGATGACTTTGAGGGATTTGTCAGGGAAGCCCAGACAACTGTAAGTGACAGTGATGGTGCTTCACCTAGTAATGGCGATTCACCTGAGGGCCAGTAATCTGCCCTCTGCCTCGGAACCAGCCTCCATCCCCGTATGCCGACCCATCTCTTCTACTACCGTAAGTGTTCCACCTAACTTTTAGTTTTTCTAACCTAACCTGTATTTTTCCTATGTTAATCTTTATTTTTCCTAACCTAACCTCTTCTATATTACTTGTTTTTTCATACCATCATAAAGTTAAGATAAAATTTTTACTACAACATAGTTGTGGGTCATCAAAAAGTGGAGTTTGGGGGTCGGCCCGGACTCCATTTCAATTAATCCCATATGTTATGTTATTCACTTTACGTGGGACCCTCCGGGTTACATTAACCGCGTAAAGTGAGGGTTAACTGTATATGGTGTTCGCCCCACAAGTTTCTACTATCCCATAATTGTTTTCAAAATGTGTGGGATATCTTTTAAAACTCTTAATGGCAGACAGTGGCTTCAATTTATGTAGGGTTTTCAGGATCTGAACCATTTCTTAAATCAGGGTACTGTATCTTCCCAGCTTTGGCCAAAGCACAGTAATATCTCCCTTAGCCGGAATCCCTCAAACCCAGAACTCTCCGATAGCCGGAATTAAAATTTTCTCTGAAAATCGTTCCCAAAGCCGTAACTTTCCAGAAAATTCTGGCTTTGGGATCGATTTTCCGAGGGCATGTTTTCCAGAAAATTCTGAAAAATTTCCCATTACCCGAAAATTCCAGGGATGGGGGAGTTTTTCCAGGTTTGAGAGATGAAAATCAAGCACATTTTCTAGAAATTCTGAGAAAAATTTTCCGTTGCCCGGGAAATTCCGGATGCGGGATAATTTTCCGGGTTCGAGAGATAATGTAATGGTAAATTTCTGGAACTTCTGAGAAAATTTTTCTGTTACCCGGAAAATTCCGGGGATGAGAAATTTTTTCCGGCTTTGAGAGAGTCGTCTCGTTACCCGGAAATCTCTCATTCCCGGAAGTGCTCTGCACCAATTGTTCCAGTTAACAGATATCACTGAATAATGAAACCTGACTACCAAACACAATGAATAGTGTAACTGGTGACCCCTTTCCAAGGTTCCACAGGCCTGCCAACTGTTTATGGGCTCCACACATGTGTGTGTCAAATGGCTAAACCATTCTGTGACGTATTCATCAAAACCATGGGAAGATAATTCAATACATCACTATACGTACAGTGAAACCTCGAAGATCCGGACCCGGTAAATCCGGATTTTGGAAGATTCGAACAAAAAATTTGGGGGTTCTGGGCTAAGAAGCCTCCCTAAGAAGCATTCCCAAAACAGGGTGAAGGTAGTTTTAGGCTTAACATTTTTATCTTATAAAATGTCAGACTAAACTGAGCAAAATATAACTTGCATTGCTGGATTCCTTGCAAGATAGCAATAATTTGAGTACAGACATCACATAGTTTGCACAAGAGATAAAAATTTTAGTCCTTTAGTGTAGTACAGTAATTTGCTGCTAAAAACTATGGCTTTTTCACAAGAAAATCTGTATATCTAACCCCAGTGGTCAGGATAATACATATTATTTTTATGTCTTTTTGTATCATTATTTATCGTTTTTATACATTTAGCACATTCACCGGAAGAGTCGGACAATCGGCTTTTTCTGACAGGTGGTCCCCCGTTTTAGTCTGGATCTTCAAGGGTTCACTGTATGTACTGTACCTTTTTACCAGTACAGTACCTGGATGAGTGGACTCGAAGTGCCCCAGAATTGAAAGAGTGACCTTAAAGACAGGAGGCTGTATTTACTCAGCAGCTACACTTCAAACCATCAAACATTCATGTACTACAGAGGGGTAATGGACTGGTAGACATGTCCAGAACCCAATGCACAGCAGGTGGTGGGAGCCATATGAGCAAACAGCTGGAACCACTGACCATGGAGCCCCCATGGAGCGGTGAAACCCTGAGGGAGAAGAAGCTGCACCTGATACAAGCAATAATAATACCAACCAAAGCTGCACCTGATACAGATACTGCCTGCCCCCACCACCAAAGTGCAACCCAGGATTAAGTCTCTTCATGCCTGCCACACCTCCCACTCACAGTAGTCCAATTTTTCACCAATAATGAAAAAAAAGAGCATTCAGGAAATAATTGTATAAAATTAAAATAAGCATAACAAAACATAATTAACCTGATCAGGCTTATAATCTTCTTAGGTAACTCCCAGCATAAACAAGAGATGAAAAGCAGGCAGTGTGTTAGCAGACAACAGGGTACATCTGGCCCCCACCAATGGCAGCGTTGACATGAAGGATATTGGTCTGCAATCACATGATGTGGCTGAGATAGGTGAGCATGATGACAAGTACAGGACAGTATTCTCTTCATGATTCAATATCCCATCTGTTTTGAAGAACAATAGCAGTTTCTTGGGAGGAGGGGGGGGACCTTTTGTACTGTAAGTCCTGATTATAGCTGTTGATAGCACAAAACTGCCCTTCAAGGATGGAGGTTCTATCTCTGTAGATAAGGGCTGACTTAATAACAAGAGTGACTTGCAGAGGGCTTGTCCACAAAGAAGTATCTCAAGTCCAACCTTTTCCCCTATTCAACAACTCTAGCTAAGTAACTTAAGTCCTATAGAGTAGATTGATTTATGCAGAAATAATCAATACAGCACCATACCATTACAAATAGAGATGTATAAAAAAAAAAGGGGTTTATGTTAGATGGAAAAAAAAATGATTTTTTTGGAATTTTTCCGGTATTTTTGTAGCCTATCGTAACCTTACATTCTGAGTTGCTTCCAATACAGGTACTCCTCTACTTACGAACGAGTTACGCTCCTGAGGCTTGTTTGTAAATCCAACTTTACTCTTGTAGATACCAAATATATTGTATAAAATTAAAAGATTATGGATATTTACAGTGGTGGGCACAGCAAACTAAAAAGTTAACTTCGTTAACGCTAAACCGCTAAACAGCTAAAAAAATTGGCGGAAGCTAACGCTAACCGCTAACTTTTATTATATGAATTTAGCTTCTTTTCTTTTTGGGGGGGGGGGGGCTCTAAAAACCCTTAATAACAGGCCTAGAGAGCTGAAATTTTCATATGTAGTCTTGTAGCTTAGATATAGAGCTTTCCAAAAAGGAATAGCATGCCAAGATCAGATGATGATCAAGGTGTCCACAAATAATTAAATGAACAAAAGAAATTAAACATTAGTTTACATTCAAGTTTCAACATACACTTTATAATCTTTATTTACTGTACGAAAAGACAGAAAGTATTAAACGAATCCAAAATCTATAGTACTGTAGTATTGTATAGCATAGGTAGCAAATAGCATCATGCCAAGATCAGATGACGATCAACTTATCAAGGTGTACACTGTACACAATTTCACAAATAATTAATTTGCATTCTCATACAACCTATCGGCCTTATTCATTATTCATGTAAATATGCAGTACCAACCACATACACTTTATACCAGTGCATTTTTATATAACTTATTGTTGGTCTTAGTCATGTAAATAAACAGAAAACTCTAAACTTTAATGAAAAGTAAGTTTTTAGAAAATTTTGTTTGGCGCACACCTTGGATGACATCCTGGTTATGAACTTATGCAGTACTTAGCACAACTAAATATATTGACACAAAAAAATCCTAAATAAATTAACAAATAAATGTGAAATTAAATTATACATTAGTTTACAATTACATTCTATGATTCTTTCAACATACACTGACAGTCTTTATTTACTGTACAAAAAAAAGTATTAAACTTCAATAATCGAAAAATTCCATTCACATTTACACTTACTAACACGCAGTCAGCCAAGCATGCCTGACTGGCTGCTCGAGACACGCGTCGCTGCGTCACACGCTTACAACAGACAGAAACATACATGTATAAATTTTGTTAGCAGACTTAAAGTTAGCGGAACTAAATTTAGCGGAAGCTAATTGGTCCGCTAATGGTTTCCAAAGTTAGCAAAAACGCTAATCCGCTAACGAGAAAGTTAGCTTCGCTAATTAGCAGTTAGCGGAACCGTGCCCATCACTGGATAAATAGTACAGCTATACCCTTTAATACAGCCTTAAAACCTGGCTCAATCTTCTCCTCTTAGGTAATGTTTGTTCTATCTGGAGTTTTCTTCAAAATAATCCAGTCTCATCCACATTAAACACCTGTTCTGGCAGGTCTCAGTGATGATGTTTGTATCTCTAAAAGTTTGTAAGTTGAAAGTTCTTAAGTAGAGGAGCAACTGTACAAGATATCATTACAGGGGGGCCCCAGGTTACAAACGGTTCCGTTCCTGAGGACATATGAAGTCGGAACATATGCTATATGCATACCATACTTACAAAACAATGTTGAAAATCCCACTATATCATAGCTTCAGTCCTTATATACTGTACATCTAAAATCACTTGATTTAAGACAAAAGAAGAAACTGAATGACAAAATACAGTCAATGAAAGTAATAAATAAGTCCTCAGGTAAATACTGTTGAGTACTGTAAATATCAAGTTTAACCCCGTTTCTATCAGCGGACATTCATAAGTCGGGGACCTCCTGTACAGTGTTTTTAGATAATTTACACATTTACTTTAATTCATTTACAAAAATTATTGTCAAAAGTAGTACTATAATGTACAGTCAGTCCTCGACTTACGAGGGGTTAGGGATCGACGACCAGGTCGTAAGACGAAAATGCGAAAATAATACATAGAAAATCTAAAAAGGGTGTCTCATTTTCTTCTCAGCACCACGAGAACTCTCACTTTTACGCTTGCCAGCCATTTTAAAGGGAATTACAAACAAAAATTTTGTCAGTACACAGCGCGATCACTAACTTCGGGAATTGAAAATACGTACCGTACAGTGTTCCCTCAGTTAACGAACGCCTCGGTTAACGAATTACCTTCCATAAGAATCTTCAACTCGATTAACGAACAAAAATTCGGTTAACGAAATCCTTACAAAATCGTGTCAACATGTTTCGCCTGCTCACCAGCTGGAGTATTAGCCCGCCAATACAGTAATCGGTTTTAAGGCTTAAATTCATTACCATTTGAGTAAATATCAAGAAGGTTGTACTATTCAATAATTTTCCAAGTCTTTTATTAAAATTTTTAGTCATTTTAACAATTATTTAAAATAATTGAAGTACAGGGAACTAGTTTTTAGCGCGCCAAACAGCCACTTGACTCACCCAGAATGGAGTCAGTTTGTGTGTCTGCTCAGTGGAGGAAGCATCTTGCTTGAGACTCTTGAACATAAACTATTTTTACAGTACAATTATTGGTCATTCTGAAATTTATTTTACATATTGACAATATATGATGCAGTGTTGATTTAAAGAAAATAATCTTGAATTACACCTAGTGAACATAAAATTTTGTGGGTGAAATGGCAGCATGAAGCATGGGGTGACTTCTCTTCCACCACCACTTCTAATTCCCATCATCATCATCAACCAGGAGCCTTCTACATGCACACCTCAAAGCAAGTGTACTTTACTGCATTTATTTTTAGTTTGTATGTAATTTTCGGTGAGCTGGAACCAATTACCCAAAATCCCATTGAAACAATGGTTTCGGTTAACGAAATTTTCGTTTCATGAACGACCTTCTGGAACGAATTGTGTTCATTAACCGAGGGACCACTGTAATGTGAAAAATACTTTATACCACCATGGCCGTCGTATGTTCGGGTTGTCATAAGTCGAGGAGAGACTGGATATATATTACAAAAATAAAATACTGTACAAGATACAGAGCTAACGGTAATATTTTAGATTAGGTAAGAGTCAGGTAAGGGTTGGTAGGTTAGTAGGGTTAATTTAATGAACAATAGCTTAATTATAGAATGTAGCAGTATCTGTTACCTCCATAATGTAAGCTGGTAGCCAACTATTGAAGTAAATAATACTGATGTTCCACAATCTTTTGTTCTCATACTGAACCAAACAAACCTTAAAAACCTAATCTTCTCTATTAATCTTAAAAAGAACGTAAAGGTAGAGCAGATAATTAGCACCCGAATGCATTTATATATTTTGTTCATAATTCCCAGAGTTGTTTTGTAGATGATATAGAGTAATAAAATCAAAGCAACAACATTGTAGTATTTTATTTCGTTGTAGCCTATCCTTCTATCATAAATTATGTGTTAGTGGGAAAGGCATGAATGAAAAGGGAAATAATAGGCTAAAAACACTGCGAACACTGATCATAAGACAGTAATTTTTCGTCTACAGTAAGTCCTCGCTTAACGTTGTTTCGGTACTGCGTAGCTAAACTTTAAATACCAAAAATTCGTTTAACATCCCGGTGACTAGGTACAACGTCATTTGCGTCGTCACGGACTACTTTTTACGGCGCATCACCATCTCTCGTCTGGACGCACCACGCTTCCTCAGCTCAGCGCGCTGTCCTCACTCGCTGAACGTCACAGCGTCCCTGAGCGACGCCAACCTAGTCTTTGTTACAACTTCACATCATTCGTGTGTGTTCAAGTGCTTTTGCTCTAAAACTGTACTCTAACCATTCGAAATGGCTTCCAAGCGCCCATCAAGTGCTACTGAGCGCTAGTGTAGTGAAGAGGCAACGTAAGACCATTTCCCCTTGCTACGAAAATGGATATACAGTATTAACCCGATTTGAAAAAGGGAACGTGCTGTGGACATAGTCGCTGCGCTTGGTCTAACTCCCACAATGGTGCATACTATCTGGACCAACGCTGACAAGATTAAGATTAGTACTGAAAGTGGTACTTCTCTGAGTGCAACTAAGAAACTCGTACTAGAAACACTGATAGAAAAGGTGGAAAAGATGCTGGCTATGTGGATGGAGGACCGGAATCAACGCAATGTCCCTGTGAGCCTTATGATTATCCAGCATAAGGCCAGTTCCTTGTTTGACGACATGAAGGAAACGGAGGGTAAAGAATCGAAGGAAGAGACCTTTACAGACACTCGAGGATGGTTTCAACGTTTTAAGCGTCATTATAACCTCCACAACATAAATATGACCGGTGAAGCTGCTAGTTTAGATATGGTTGCTGCCGAGACATTCCCGCCAGAATTTAAACGGATTATCCAGCAAGGAGGCTACTCATCGAAGCAAGTCTTCAATGTGGACGAGACTGGTCTCTTTTGGAAGAGGATGCCCAAGAAGGAGAAAAGAGCGCCAGGTTTTAAAGTGGCAAAAGACTGCTGGACGCTGCCGGCGACTTCAAGCTGAAGCCGATGTTGATTTTTCGCGCTGCCAACCCACAGGCCCTGAAAGGTTACTCTAAGGTTCACCTTCCTGTGATCTACAAGGCAAATAAGAAGGCATGGATCACCAGTGCCATATTTAGCCAGTAGTTAACCATGTATGCCATCCCTGCAATGAAGGAATACTGTGCCAAGGAGAGCCTTGACTTCAAAATTCTTCTGATCGTTGACAATGATCCAGCTCATCCTCCCAATCTCGACAACTTGCATGACAGTGTAAAAGTTGTGTTTCTGCCGCCCAACATGACAGCACTGATGCAGCCTATGGACCAAGGCGTCATCGCTGCATTCAAGACGTATTATTTACGCCGTACCATGACCCAGCTGCTCAAGACTACAAACGGAGAAAATAAACCTTCAATCCGAGAATATTGGTGGGGCTTCAACATTCTTCATGCAATTGACAACATTAGCAAGGCATGGGAAGAGGTTTCAGAAAGTTGCCTGAATGGTATGTGGCATAAATTGTGGCCCGAGTGAATCAACAGTTTTACGGGATTCACGGACTTAGTCCCAGCCTTGAATAGGGATATCCTCAGCTTGGCAGGCAGGCTTTGATGAGCTGGAATCAGAGGATATTGAGGAAGTCCTGGCATCCCATACAGAAGAGCTCACTAACGAAGATCTGCAACAATTAACAGAACACAGTGCCGTTGAAGACCACGATGAGGAAGAACCTCACCAACGCCAACTTTCAAGAGGATGGCAGAAGAGTTCAAAATGATCCAGCAAGGTATGCAAATCCTTATAGATGACAACCCAAGCAGAGATCGTAGCTGAAAGATTCAACACAACATTGATGACAGTCTTGGTTATTACATGGAGATGTATAAGGAAAAGAAGAGGCGTAGCACCAAGAGGTCAACACTGGATTCATTATTTTTGTCGCCGGCAGCCGAGGAGGAGCACACAGCAGTCGAGGAGGAGCAAACCACAATGGAGGTGGAGCAAACAGTGGCGGAGGAACCCCAGTCAGAGCAGGAGGAGAGGCAGCCGCAGTCTCAGTGATTCACCACCCTCTTCCTCCGCTCCTGCCTCCTTCGCTTCACTACCCACCACACATTCACTCTACCACCTCCTCCCATCGGTGAGTACCAATACAAACTTAGTACTGTAGTTGCATATGTGTGCATTATTTTTTATAGAAATGGCCATGATTTTCTGTATATGTAATGTATTTCATGGGGCAAAGGGAGGCTCAGGAATGTAACTCCCCTATTTTATCTATTTATCATGGGGAAAATTAATTCGCTTAACTTTGTTTCGTATAATGTCGCGTTTTCAGGAACGTGACCCTGACGTTAAGCGAGGACTTACTGTATGTGCTTTGCATACGAAGAAATAAATTAAAGTACCCCCTGTATTTACCATAATTATGGCACCGTTGAATCTCCAGTCACGACCATGTTTTGGTTCACATCATCTGCTATACGGGAGCATCCACGGTCTTTGTTTACAAGTCAAGAAGTAAATGACAATCCCATCGGGGGTGTTTATTATGATTCATATTGGATTGAGCTGGTTCATTTTTTTCTGGAGATATTGTTTGGATGATATGAAAATTGAAACAAAAATGCACTAGTTACAAAGTTAGGTGAGGTTAGGTTGGTTAGGTCAGGTTCTAATAGGTTCTGTGCATTGTTGTTTCGATTTTCTTATTTGCATCACCCAAGCAACATCTCCAGAAAATTTAGTGCAATTCCATAAAGTCCTTCTGGCACTAAATGTCTCCTCCAACATTACCAAAATGAAAATGGAACCTTCAAAGCCAATGATACATTTGCACTAAACTGATAACATTTCCAAAGTAACAGATAATGTACTGCCACATTTCAATATCGCTCATGGATGGATGGAAGTTGCCAGTGTCTCCTCATAAGATCCAAGATGAAAATACTGTATTATGAAAGTATTGTGCCACAAAACGTTTTCCTCGAGCTCTTTTTGTCATTTTCTCAAGGTAAGAAAGCTCTTTATCTTCTATGGAGAAGGCGCAAGTTGGTGCCAAGGCCATGCCAGTCGCTATGAATTAGCAAATTAAATAGTTTTAATTATCTGGAACTCATAAAGGTAAATAGTACAGCACAGTATTTGGTCTAGCACATGGAATTCAAAATGAAAATACGTTTGCCTTATATGGAATTTAATAATTACCCTATTTTGAATCGATTTTCTTCTTTAGTACTTCTTGTGCAAATTGATAACAACAGAGATATAAGAAGTATTTGGAGAAAAATAGACAAATTATCATTGCAATTATCATATTTGCCAACAAGACATGATACTGACAGCTTCTGTCCTCTTGTTCCACCTAAGTACAACCCTGATATCAATTCCACTGTAAAATGTGTATATACAGTACAATACTATACTCTAATATAAATGTAAAAAAATAAATAACAAAGTGATATCCTTGGTAACATTCTGATATGCTCTTACTACCACCATGTTACTTGTACAGTACTATTCCAGATGATACTAAATGTTACATAATACTTCCTTGAGATAAATGTACAGTATATATATCAAGTGCCCTCAAGAGAGCTCAGGCTCTCAACTGGCTCAGCCATGTTAATATTATTATTATTATTATCCACTCTGTATCTGTATTTTCCTGGCTAAATAAACTGTTTCAATATCAAAGATTAAAACGAGTCTGTCGACAAAATCCCCATGTATTAATTATGATGTACGGTAACCCTCACCAACCATGATATGATGGCAGGGCTAGGAACACTACATTAAATTAAGGTAGGTTGGGTTTTTAGGTTCAATAGTGCCCGCATGCCCTCTTTTACCCCACAACTTCCCTCTAATACAAACCCTGCCTACTTTTGTGGACTTCAAGAAAAACCATAGCAGAAAATCAATTCAGAATTAAATTCGGTCAATATTCAGAAAGTGTCATCAGGGAACTGAGCATTATAAATACGGTCTTCTAGTGTAACTCGACGTGTTAAATACAAATATAACATTCATTGCCGTCAGAAATCAGGCATAGTGAAGATACTGAAAAAAAGAGTGGTAGGTCAAACAAAGTAAAAACCTAAAGAAAATAAATAAAAACCTTACCTAACCCCTAGTGCACAAGAAACTTGCCTTAAATACTGTAAGCGATACAGGAGGATAAAGTGATGCGACTTGAATGAAGAAGTGGTCGTCAGTGTCCATCTCTTATCACAGTACCATGTACTGTATGGTGATCTACAGTATTGACACTGAATTACATCTCAGACACTTTAAAGATAAAAAAAACAAAACACAGTGAGCCCTTAAAATGACAATGGCTGCTGCTTCATTGTCCAAAATGCACTGAATAATGCAGCAGCCAGCCAATGTACATCCATCTCACACAGATGTCATCTTCTAATTGGCTGCAAACACTGATTAGAGCACGGGTATTACACCACACCAGCACTCGCTCTGATTGGCGCGCATGACTATGACGTCTCATCAACACTCACGCTGATTGGCCATATATTACACTTTTTTTTTTTTTTACTTTTACTCGAAAACTACCGGTAGACAGGTAGTCATCGACTTACGACCTATGCGACTTACGTCTGTTCGACTTTACGACCGGCGGTACGACAGTTTTGGCCCCAGCCTCCTGGCGCTGCCGGGAGCTGGAGCCGCGCGCATCCCCGCGCTCAGTTACAAACACGCTCGCTGGTACAGCACACTTCCCTCCGTGTCTGTTTGCCTTGTGCCTTTCTTTTGTCTTGGAAATTTTTCTTGAACCACCACCCCCCCAAGATGTCTACCAAGAGGAAACTGTCTTCATCTACTCCTCAACCTGCCACTAAGGGATTATCAGAAGGTTTATCTCTACTGAATAAACTTCTTGCCCATTTTGAAGGAATGGACCCAAACATCGAACGATTTGCAAGGATTGAGCGGATGGCACGCAATTCGTTTCGTCCGTATCAAGAAATTTACGAGGAGAAGAAGAAACGAACAATTCAGACAAAGCTCACCATGTTCATGAAAAAAACAACAACTCCGGCTACCCCAAAGGCTGCCCCAGCTGACGACATCGACGATCCACAGCCAAGTACCAGCGGCCAATAAGATGCTTTTTGTATGTTTGTTTGTGTTTGTATGTTTTGCAACTAAAATGTTTTATATGTTTTGCACCTGTATTTTTTTTTTGTATGTTGTGTAAATAATAAACCAATTGTACTGTAGTATGCAGTGATTTACTTAAACCTGACGACCGTAACAATAATGAACAAAGAGAATGTTGATAAAATATGACTTAAAGATGATTATATTATCATTACATATTATAATATACGTAAGGTAATTATAACATAGGCCGACTTACGACCAGATCAACTTACGACCGGGCGGCCGTAACCAATCTAGGTCGTAAGTCGACGACTACCTGGTACATTTCCAACGGAAGCGTTATAGAATAAATTATTTTTATTTATTTTTCTCTACCTCCCCATATGACTCAATACTCAGGTCCCGAGTGACACTTTCTCAATATTGACCTTAAATTCTAAGTAAGAAACTATGGAAACTATTTTCATTGTAAAGTCTATGTCATGTGCTAAACCAAATAATTATCCTCATGAAAAAGTGGGATTAATTTAGGATAGTAGCCAGGTAAGGTTAGGTTAGCACCAAAAATGGTCAGATTCGCTCAAATCACAAGAACCATAAGAAAAACATATTTTTTATACAAAAATCAAAATCTGGCTACTATCATAAATTGACCCTCTGGCGATTTAGGATAGTAGCCAAGTTTCAGTTAAGTTAGGTTAGGGATGTTAACGTCACGCAGTCAATCAAAAGCGTTTTTTTTTTTGCAACCAATTAAAATGATTTTGGGCTTAATTTGCGGTATTTTTGGCCCAATCAAATTTTATTTTTATTTTGGGTCTCATATTTCAAAATGGGCTGGGCTAGCCACGGTTGTCGACGCCACCCGATGACAGGGCCATTTGTCGCACCCAGGGTTTTACCAGGGTCCTCACTCCTCACCCTAATAATATGCCACTCTTCTTGCTACTTTCGTCTACTTTCTTTGCGAACTATCTCCAAAATTTTACAACTTATGACTCTTTTTCACACCGTAATTATTTGTAATTTTACACTCCCTGTGATTCATCCCCGTAAATATACTCTAAGAAAACGATACTTACTTCACAAATCTATGACATTAAATTCAAATTCATTTCCGACCATGGAAATCTGCGATGGACGTCACTTAAATTACATGGAGCTCATTGCGAGTTTTGGGGAAAAAAACGAAGAAACTATAGCATTTTTTCCATCACATGGTGTTCTTCCAACCTCAGTAAAGTATCCTAAGTGCAAGACTGAATGTAAATATTGCAAAGAACAACATATGTGGCGTTGGAAGAAGCTGCCCGGCTATACCCCCCCCCCCCCCCATTAAGTGAGAATCAACGTCAGCAACCAGGCCAATAGGGTAAGAAATAGGCAATTCCATCATATGGTGAGTCGGTTTGGTTTTTGGTTTTCTATTTTTTTTTATTCACTTAGCCATTATTTTCTTCGGAAAAAGTCCAGCGAAAAAAATTTATAAAAAAAACCGGCTAATTTACCCCAGAAATGAAGGTCATACTCGGTCTAAACATACACGAATACACTAGAAAAATATATTTTTTACTTTCTAACTGTGTGGTGTGCAAGTGCAAATTTACCAAAAAAAAAATTTTTTAAATCGAAACCTGGCTACTGTCATAAAATTACCAAAATTGGCACCACTAAATCTGTTTGATGCATATTCCATGCTCCCAAAGGGAACTGACTGTAGTGCATTACCACAATACAACTAAAATTTCCCTATGAATCATTGATACTCATTGGTGTTTTTTGCTTAATAAATCTATTATTAGAATTAATTTTGTATCCTCTGCTTTATACCATTCACTTATTTTGTTTTAATGTGTACAGGTAGTATTTTTTTAAATAAATTACACAGGTTAAAGAGATGTGGTTCAAAAGCCACAAGATAGGATAGGTCACATGCACCCTAGGTCTGTCACACCCCAAAACATCATAATAAATACTACATCCAAAACACTTCCTCTTTTACTAGTACCCGCAATAATCACAATAACGATAGAAGTATTGAACGTGCCTCCCGTAAATCTAACCTGAACCTGATATACCAGGGAAAAATGGGCTGGGCTAGCCACGGTTGTCGACGCCACCCGATGACAGGGCCATTTGTCGCACCCAGGGCTTTACCAGGGTCCTCACTCCTCACCCTAATAATATGCCACTCTTCTTGCTACTTTCGTCTACTTTCTTTGCTAACTATCTCCAAAATTTGACAACTTTTGACTCTTTTCCACATCGTAATTATTTGTAGTTTTACACTCCCCGTGATTCATCCCCGTAAATATACTCAAAGAAAACGATACTTATTTCACAAATCTATGACAGTAAATTACGAAAATATTATTTACCCGTTTCAGTGTACTTAGCTATGGTTGTTAGTTACCTGTAAGGGTAAATTGAACGTCACAGATCCCCCATTAAAGGGAGAAATTGGAGGATATGTTGGCCTCAACAAACACTGAGGACCACACAACCCTCGGTGATGACGTCACTGACAGCTGCTGACGCCATCTGTTGGCGACTCACGCCATCCAGCGCCGCCAACATTAAATACTGTGCATGTAAAACTCCAACCCATTCACTTACCAAATGACCTTGGAGCACAATTTACATAAAGCGAAATAACGCTCTTCACTGTAACATCTATTCCGTTATATAAAACTCACTAAAACAGTATTAGCTACACTGAACTTCACCAGTGGCCCGCATGTCCCACGGCCCTAAGGGCTGAGTTGGTGCCCCCAAGAACTATGTTAGCATCCCAGGAAAAGATTATTGCACCGTTTTACCGCTACGCAAAGTCAAAATTAGTAAAGGTGAGTGGGCGTATCGGACCTGTCGAAGCTTGAAAATGTTAGTTATACAGATTCTGATCAAGACAAGGACTTCAATTCTGGTCACCGTATTACAGAATGGATATAGAATACTTGGAAAGAATTCAGAGGAGAATGACAAGACTAATCCCGGGCATTAGGAACCATGAGTACGGAGACAGGTTAAAGCATCTTAATTTGCACTCCCTCGAGAGACGTAGAGTGAGGGGCGACATGATCGAGTTGTATAAATGGAAGTCAGGGCTCAACAAACTTTCCAACCAGGAGCGAACTCGTAACAATGGTTTTTAATTAGACAAATTTAGATTTAGGCGCGAAATAGGTAAACATTGGTTTGGAAATAGAGTAGTGGACGACTGGAACAAGTTACCAAATATCATCATTAACTCAAGCACGCTGGATAGCTTACAACTTAGGTTGGGTGGATATATGAGCAATAGGGGTTGGGTGTAAATGGGACTGCCCAGTATGGACCAATAGGCCCGCTGCAGTTTCCTCCATTCTTGTGTTTTCTGGACTTGCAGCTTCTTCAACCTTGAGCTGTGACCCCTTGTGGGGCGGGCGTCCGCCAGCTCCAGGTAAGGGCACTCGACTGAGTAGTGCCCTTTAAGATGCTTGTACACCTCAGTTACATCTTCCCTTGCCCGTCTAGAGTAGAAGCTAAACAATTTCAGGGGCTCTAATATCTCAGGGTAGCCGAGATGCCGCAATGCAGGCACCAGTCTGGTGTCCCTCCTATGGGGAAGCATTTCACTGTTGAAGATCGTTACGAGGGACTTGAGAGTATTATCAGATATGCCGCCATGGAACATCTACTACGAAACAACCTTGTAAAGGGTTGCCAACACGGTTTTATCCCGGGGCGCTCCTGCTTAACACAATTGCTCAAGGTAATGGATATTTGGACACATATTCTGGAACGGGGTGGTAATATCGACAATATTTACCTAGATTTTTTCAAGGCTTTCGACAGTGTACCCCCATAAAAGGCTGAAAATCAAACTGGAAGGGTACGGAATTCGGGGAAATGACCTAGCGTGGATATAAGACTTTATACATGACCGCAAGCAGTGTGTGGTGATTAATGGCACGAAATCATCATCCGTACCTGCCACAAGAGGGATACTGTAGTGGATTTCTCCCCTACAAACGCTGTTTGTCGCTGAGTAGCTGACCCCACCAATTCCCCAGTGTATGCCTCATGGTCTAGGTCAACCAGCGCCGCCATACATCACGGAGCGGGGTCAACTACTAAGCCACGCCTACCCCCCGCTATTTAAGACCTGACCTTTATACTTCAGACACACCTCAACCTACCCCCTTTAGCGAATATGTAATGTTTGCTGATGATATTACTCAAATAGTATCATACCCAGGAAAATCAACTCAATTTATGGCACTCTACACGGTAAGAGCGATAAAAAACATAAATGATTTTGAGAAAAAATGGAAAATCAGGACAAATAAGAACAAATTCAAGATAATACCAATAGCCAAGATTAATACAAGTCCAGTAATAGTCGACCAGGAACTATACCCATACGACACTGAAGGCAGGATGCTTGGACTAAAACTAACAAAAAGAGGATATATAACATACTTAAAAGATAAAGAACGACAGGCAAGAATAAGATTATCAAAAATAAAACGCTTTAAGAACCTTAGCATTAATAACAAGAGAAAGATATATATTGCCCTTGTCAAATCAATTATGGACTACCCACCCATCCCATTGAACACCCTTAGTAAAACGAGCATTAAAAGATTACAAACAGTACAAAATATAGCCCTTAGATTTATATATTACATAAAATATACAGACCACATCAGTAATGAACAGCTACATAAGAGAGCAAATCTCTTAGCAATTAATGTAGATATACACAACAAAGCTGTAAATATTTGGAAAAAAGTGACTGAACTTAACACAGAAACATATCAAAACTGGATAAATAATATGGACAACGAAGAATTCCAAGAACACAGTTGGTTTAAATCAGCCAGGAAGAAAGTAATTGAACCATCTCCTGCCCCAATATACATATAAGACATTAATAGAGAGAATAAAAGATGAGAGTGACCTACCAGCTCCACAAGAACCTGGCAGGCCTCTCCATACAGTGTACCTTTAGACTAACATAACTAATATTTAAGATTTAACATTTAACATTGAACTAACATTTTAGCAAAAAAAAAAAAAAAAAAAAAAAAAAAAAATGTGACTACCCTCCCAGCTACACAAGGACCTGGGCGGGCTCACTAACTCAAAAAAAAAAAAAAAAAAAAAAAAAAAAAAATAATAATAATAATAATAATAATAATGTGATTACCCTCCAAGCTATATCAGCCAGGAAGAAGTAATTGAACCACCTCCTGCCTCAATATACACATTTATACATGAAACATTATTAGAGGAATAAAGATGAGAGTGACCAACCAGCTCCACTAAGAACCTGGCAGGCCTCTCCATACAGTGTATCTTTAGACTAACACAACTAACACTTAACTAACACCTCAAAAAAAAAAAAAAAAAAACAAAAAAAAACAAAAAAAAATGTGACTACCCTCCCAGTTACACAAGGACCTGGGCGAGCTCACTAACTCCAACAATAATAAAAATAATAATAATAAGCAGCATTATGTAAATAAACCAATATTAATACAAAGGTCTGACGACCCAAGGGAGCAGAACAAAGACAAAATACCAATAAAAAGATGAAGCGATCTGGTTGAGCCCAGATTCTCTCTACTCCTACTGTATTTCAGTTTCACCACTTTTTCCTTCAACCCCTAATAATCTTCTTTCACCTCTTAACTAAAGACTTCGTATCGACCTGTCTCTTTCTCCCTACACCAACCAGCCAGCAACACCTCCTCCTCCTCTGCCTGCCTGGCGGTCCTCGCTCCCGCCGGCGAGCATGGCGACCCACAAGCTGGTCCTCCTCTGAGCAGCTCTCTCTACATCACGCTTGTAACCATGCTGCCTTCCCAGCACCAAGCTGCATTGTACATCCAATACAACATGTATACATGAGAGCACATTGTGAGTTTCCTTTTTCCACCCCATCCTGAGTGTGAACCAAACATCCCAAAAACCCCACAAATGGTGACTCCCGGAGATTCGCACTCACACAGGATGGAGGAGAAACTGATCACGCTCCCAGTCTTCAAGCAACATGGAAAACTGGCTTATCCACACAGAAGCAGCTCTCATCGGCTCTACAACTACTGTCTCTACACCGCAGGTTAGACACCCTAGAGCAGCTCTGCTACTCTAAGCAGACACCAGCTCCTCTTCCTGCCCCAAGCACCACGTCCTACCGACCCCAGCATACCCGTCCTGCTTCAGACGCCGACCCCGGCCCAGCAGTAACCCCTGCCGCCCCTGATACGGCCCCTGTTCCTGAGTGCGGACCCACACACCCCTCTTTTCTCCCTCAGGTACCCCCTGCTAATGCCCTGCACCCTGCTGCTGTCGTGGACCCAGCTACTGTCACGAGCCCTCATCCGTTTCTGCTGACGCAGCCCCTGCTCCGGACCCAGGCCCACACACCCCAGCAGGCGCATCTGACGACTCTGTACCTGCCGTGAGAGAAGAACAAAATTCATCGCCTCCACACACCCTTTTTCTCCCTCTTTACTCCCACAAATATTGTGTATCTAGACAGTTGTGTCCAGCGACCGGCTCATCCACGCCAACGCAGTTGTCTCACATGAGGCATGCACCGCCCGTTCTGCCTCACATGTGCTATGCAACCCTGCAGACAACAAGTCTCCTACACCGCCTGGAGGGAAGGGGAAGTATTGTAGTTGATTTCTCCCCTACAAACGCTGTTTGTTGCTGAGTAGCCGACCCCACCAATTCCCCAGTGTATGCCTCGTGGTCTAGGTCAACCAGCGCCGCCATACATCACGGAGCGGGGGTCAACTACTAAGTCACGCCTACCCCCCCCCCCCGCTATTTAAGACCTGACCTCGTGGTGACCTGTCTCTTTCTACCTACACCAACCAGCCAGCAACACCTCCTCCTCCTCTGCCTGCCTGGCGGTCCTCGCTCCCGCCGGCGAGCATGGCGACCCACAAGCTGGTCCTCCTCTGAGCAGCTCTCTCTACATCGCGCTTGTAACCATGCTGCCTTCCCAGCACCAAGCTGCATTGTACATCCAATACAACATGTATACATGAGAGCACATTGTGAGTTTCCTTTCTCCACCCCATCCTGAGCGTGAACTAAACATCCCAAAAACCCCACAATACCACAGGGCCGTGTATTGGGCCTGCTGTTGTTTGTTTGTTTCATAAGTGACAAGCCTGACGTTGTACACTCCTCCATACAAATGTTTGCCGATGACGCCAAGTTATTTATGGAAATCAAGAACTAAGCGGACTGTGAAGAGCTGCAGAAGGACCTCTGTGGGCTCCAAGAATGATCGAAAAAATGCCTGCTGAGATTAAATGTCACGAAGTGTAAGAGGATGAACCTGGGGCGTACCAGTGGTAAGGAGGCGCATCATATGTCCCAACAGGATGAAGAAACTGCACTATTTGAGACTGAATGTGAGAAGTGTGGGAGACTCAGGTGGTCCTTACACTCAGGGGTAAAGGAAACACACTGATGTCAAGTCCATAAGTTCTATTTCTGGTACAAACACAAAAAGGAGTTAAGACAGGGGTAAACAGCGTCCTGTCTTGGAATCCCTCTGGGTATCTCTATCTGCGCGTGCGCGTACAGCGCGCATGTGCCCAAAGTCTGAACTAACACTCGGTGACAAAAGGGAGTATGATTATAATACATATAATACAGAGACCTGAATCAATAATGGTAAATAGTACAGAGTTACATATTACAGCCATATTCGTCTCATATATCTACACCTCCCTCCCCCCTCACGCTCGTAGTGCAATCTCGAGCGGACTCTTTTTCCAGGAGCCTTTGAGAGTGACGTGGGAAAACTGGGGGGTCACTGAATGAGGACTTACTTTTCTCGTCCAAGCAAGGGTTCACAGGGATGTGGGGGAGGGGTTCACCACTAGGGGACGGTACTGAACGAAGGAAGCGGCGATTCCGCCACCATACCCGACCACTAGAGAGACGGACCTCGTAATCCCTGGTCTTGCCGCAGCCCATGACAACCCCCACCTTGTCCCAGAAGTGAGACGTCGGGTCTTGAACCCGAACTGTTTGCCCGATACTCAACCTGGGAAGGGGTCGGGCGTGCTGATCGTACTGTGCCTTTACCTGGTCAGCACGGGCGGCTGCACGACGATCGCAGTCCTCGGTCTTGGGCTGCCACTCCCTCGAGAAGGAATCAGGATGGGCAGGGACACATGACCGTAGTGGGTGGCCGTATAACATCTGTGCTGGGGAGCGACCTGTGAAGTTGGGGGTATTCCGCAATTCCAATAAACCCGGGTCAAACTTCTCACAGTCATTGTTGCCTGAGGGTGCCGTCTTGAGGATGAGATGCTTGACGGACTTTACGGCAGCCTCGGCATGTCCATTGGACTGGGGATAATGTGGCGAGGACACCACATGATGAACTCCCCATCGCTCCATGCAGTCCCGGAAGTCGTTTCTGGTGAACTGGGGCCCGCCGTCAGTCCTCAGGCGGAGAGGGACACCAACTTCCCGGAAGTAGCGACAGAACATACATACTGTATGAGAGACAGTAGTGTTGCCTCCGCAGGGAACGACAACAGGCCACCCTGAGAGCCGGTCGGCGATGACGAGAAAGGACTTTCCCGCCACAACGAAGAAATCCGCAGAGATGGACTCAAAGGGCCTCGTAGGGTTGTCGTTGTTCATGAGGGGTTCCTGCTGCTGACTAGGCTGCAGCACCTGGCATGGCTCGCAGACTTGAACGGAACTAGCGATGTCGGAGTCGATGCCTGGCCAAAAAACAGCTTGTCTCGCCCGGCGCTTCGTAGCTTCCACACCCCTGTGGCTGTTGTGCAGGTGGGCTAGGGTGCGGTGGCCGAGGGCGGCAGGAACCACAACTCTTGCTCCATACAAGACGAGGTCGCCATCAGCATAAAGGTCGTCCCGCATCTTCCAGTATGGGAGTAAAGAGCTGTGTAAGTCGTACCGGTTGGAGGGAAATCCCGAGGTCACGCAGTTCAGTAGACGGATGTATGAAGGGTCCGCTCTTGCCGCGGCTCGGAGTTCCTGAAGAGTCCTGTCGGCGTCCTGCTGTGGAGACTCTTCTGAGATGACGGCGTTCACGGTCACTACAGTCCTGAGGTGTGCAGTAGCATTAGCACATGCGATCTCGTCCTCTGGTGTGGGGTAGCTGACTGGGGCTCGTGACAAAGCATCAGGGATGCTGAGCAGCTTGCCAGCACGCCACACAGCTGTGAAGAGGTAGGGCGAGATCTTCTCCTTAAGGCGTTGGAGGCGGGGATTCTCGACCGCATCCAAGGAGTAGTGGTTCAGGGTTGGGATGAGTGGCCGATGATCCGTCATGAGGTTGAAGTGTTGTAGGCCGATCAGATACAACCTACATTTGGACATGGCCCAGACGGCGGCTAACAGCTCCAGTTCGATGGTGGCGTAGCGAGTCTCGGCGTCAGTGAGAAACCGAGAGCCACACTGAACCAGACGAAGGCGTCCATTGCCGTGGTCCTGTAGCAGAGCGTATCCAATCCCGTAGAGGCGAGAGGCATCAGTCTGGAGGACAACTGGCAGGGCCGGGTCGAAGGAAGCGAGAACAGGTGGGCTAAGGAGAGCTGTCTTGACGCGACGGAATGCCTCATCATGGTCAGCTGTCCAGGTGAATGTTCTCTTGGGGCTCATCAGGGGGCGTAGGGGCTGTGCTGCAGCGGCGATGTCGGGGGTGAACTCAGCCAACTGGTTTACCAGGCCCATGAACGAGCGGAGGTCGGTCAGGTTGGCAGGAGTTGGGAAGTCCCGGATTGCGCTGACCTTTCCAGGATCAGCCGAGATGCCCTTGCCTGAGAGGGTGTACCCACAGAAGTTCACACTAGGTGCGGCGACCACAAACTTATCCTTGTTGAGGGTGATCCCGTACTTGCGGCACCTGGTGAGCATCTGGTGAATACGCTGAAGATGCGTGGAGTAATCCTCGTCATATAGGAGCACGTCGTCGATGACCTTGACACAGTTCGCCACACCCTGAAGGGCCATGTCACCACGGAGGCAGAAAGCATCGCCAGTAGCCGCAAAACCCATAGGTCCTCTGCAGTGCTGAAATCGGCCATACGGTGTGATGAACGTCGTGAGGTGCTGATCTTCTTCCGCAAGTTCCATCTGCCAGTACCCACATAAGGCATCTGCTGTAGTAAAGTACCTTGCCTTCGGGTCCACACTGCATATAGCGGCGAAGGGTGTCGGTGAAGGGTGGGTCGGGTGGGAAACTTGGCTATTCAGCTTGGTGAGGTCGACGGTGATACGAACTCCAGTAATGTTCTTGGCGACTGCTACCATGGGGTGACACCAATCCGAGGGGTCATCACCAGCAGGCTTAATGATCCCCTGGGCTACCATAGAGTCGAGTTCCTTCTTAACTTGGCTCTGGAAAGCGAAGGGTATCTGTCTCGGTGTGTGGATGGCGAAAGGTACTGCGTCATCCTTCAGGTGAATTCTCATGGGGGAGCCAGCCATTGGCTTGAGTGGAGCCGTCTTGACGTCCTCCTTGGAAACCAGCACGTCCTTGAATTGCAGTAGGAAGAACTCCCTGGCTGCAGAAGGTGACGTATTGGGTGGGAGGGGCAGCTCCTTGCACCTGTTGACATGTTTTATTTCCAGAATTGGCTTAGGGAAGTCTGAAGATATTATGGCCAACTCTTGACAGTGGCCATAAGACAGTAGTGGCATCCGAACACCTTTGTGGACCTGAATCCTGGCAGAACATGACTGCTTACCTAGGGTGAGGGTAGCCTGAAATGTACCCAGAGCAGGTGCCATTGTAGAACCGTCTGCGGTGAGCGTTGTAGAAGTTGACGGTGGTTGCAAGCTGCTCCTAGGTATCCGCAGAATGTCGAGGTGTCTTGTGCCGATGACTGTGACGTCCGCACCTGTGTCAGGAAGCATCTGGATACGGGATGTAACGTCGCCGTATGACAGGTGAACACAGATGGGCTGAGGTGTCTTGCTGACAGGGGAAGAAGAGGATCCCACGCGACGACAGTGCTTGTTCTTCGCCGCCTGAGACTTGCAAGTAGTATTATTCTTCTTCTGTGACTGACAGCATTTGTCGAAGTGTCCAATGCGGCTACAGGAGCGGCACTGAACGTTGTTGGCAGGGCACTTCAGTGTCCTAGCCCAATGACCACGATGGCCACAGTTATTGCAGGTGCTGTCAGCGGCAGGGCATTCAGAACCATGCCGACGAGCACAATACTGGCAGGAATGACCTGGCGTCGAAGTCTGAAGTGATGCTGAAGATTGATGCGAAGCTGAAGTCGGATGTGAAGCTGAAGTCCGGTCACGTCCTTTGTTCTTCTTATATGCGGAGATGGCACACAGCTGGTTAGATGGAGCACGAATGGCAGAAGTCGCACTTCTGGTGGCTTTGTAAGAGCGGCAGGTGGTGACAACATCCTGTAGAGAAGAGGCAGTGTCGAGGGAGATAAGCTTCTGAATTAGCTCTTCGTCCCGCACGCCCATGAGGATAATCATCTTCAGCTGTGTTTCCTCACAAGTCAACGAGTTCCTAGGACAAACGTCAACCTCCTC
Organism: Homarus gammarus; assembly: GCA_958450375.1. NCBI lineage: Eukaryota > Metazoa > Arthropoda > Malacostraca > Decapoda > Nephropidae > Homarus > Homarus gammarus. The sequence goes on from CAUDMG010003255.1 coordinate 4,098,782, forward strand.
AGCGATGCGTCTGAGTCGTACGTAAAAATCGGCAAACGACTCACTCTCCAGCCGCTTATAACTGAGAAGTTCTCTCCTACGGAGAGCTTCTTTGCGGAGACCCTTGATATGCGTCTGTAAAGCATCCAAGACGTCCTTCACAGTCTTGTCTGTGTCGTGGGGAATTTGCAGGGTGTGCTCCAGGATACGTTGCGTCTCTAGGGTGAGACACATCCTCATCTGGATCAGCTGTTTCTCCCTAGGCAACCTTGACAAATCGACCATCATCGAATAATCGTCCCACCTCCGACGCCATTCACGGAATACCTGGAACGAGGCATCAGCTTGGAGTGGCGGTGGGCTCTGAGCGAGTGCTTTCTGTGGGGGGGGCAAAGAAGTTGAAGAGGACCCTGCAGGTGCACCTGTGGACGAAGAGGCAGGTGTAGCAGCTGCTTGAAGGTTAACAGGTGCCAACAACTCGATAATGGCACTGAATCTGGCATTTTCTTGTTGACGTCTGTGATTCTCTTCACGTCTTCATTCATCGTCTTCCTGTCGCCTCCTGGTGTCGTCTTGTCGTCGGTTTTCTTCCAAAAACTGAATTAAATGAAGGAAGTCGACACCTGTGGCAGATTGCTGACATGTGTAGTGGGGGCTAAGGGTGGGTGGGGCCGCTTGATCCACTTTCCGATCCACTTGGAGTCCACTTACATATTACAGCCATATTCGTCTCATATATCTACAAGAAGGACCTAGGTGTGTATGTTGATAATGAACTGAAGTTCTCAGGCCATTGCGAGAAGAAGGTAAATCAGGCAAATAAATTGTTGGGTCTTATGAGAACGTCGTTCAGATATCTAGATGGTCTGTCCCTCGTAACGATCTTCAAGAGTGAAGTGCTTCCCCATCTGGAGTAGGCTACTGTCACCCCGTCTGGTCCCAGAGATATGCTAGAGACTGTCAGTTGGTTGAAAATGTTCAAAGGAGGGCCACCAGACTGGTGCCTGCCCTTCGGCACCACAGCTACCCTAAGAGATTGGAGCGCCTGATCTTGCCTAGCTTATACTACAGACGGGGAAGGGGCGACCTAATTGAGGGGTATAAGCATCTCAAAGGACACTACTCAGTCGAATGTCCTTACTTAGAGATGGCAGACGCTCGCCCCACAAGGTTTCAGAGCTCAATATTGAAGAAGTCCCAAGTCCAGAAACCTGTGAGGGGGAAACTTTTTCGGAGTGAGAGTTGTGAACCCTTGGAACAATCTACCAGAAAGTGTTGTGACGGCACCGAGTGTGAGCTCCTTCAAGACTAGAATGACCAACACTGGAGCAGGTTCAGGTACATTCAGGAGCCAGTGCATTCCCAGTACTTGCCAACGCCTGCAGGACTTGAAGCAGAAGAGGGAGGAGTCAAGGAAGAACGGGGACGGGTGTACATGGGTTATACTCAGGGGAAGGGTAGTGGAATCACGTGTGCCGACACAGGGCCAGGGGGCAGCAGTGCACCCTCCACCTGCTCTAACCCCCACCCGGGAGGCGGCACCAGCTCCGCCTACCGGACAGGAGGAGGCGACTGCCGTGTAAGCAATGACATTTCTAACCACACCCTGCAAAATACAGTGTACTTCGCAAATGCTGCAGCTTCTGAGAATGGGGGGGGGGGGGGGGGTTACTACTAAGAGCAGAGACGTTACCGAGAAAAAATTCTGGCTTGAATTTCATGTACACTAATACTGACACGTTTCTCGATAAGAGGGAGGAGTTTGAAACACTACTATGAGTACACCAACCAGATATCGTAGGAGTTGTAGAACTGTTGTACAAGAACAGGAGAATCGACTCAGAGGAATGTGAGTTCAGTATTGCTGGATATGACTCATTTACGAACCTTTCTCAAGAAACTTGCAAGAGGGGTGTGGTTATCTATGCTAGGCAAGACCTTAGAGCCAGCCAGACGAGGGTACAGGTGTAAGGGCGCGTGTTTTCCAACACCTACACTACCCTTAGCTTACTTACTTCTCTTGTCTTAGTTCTTACTCTTAATCATTTCTGTCACATATTCTTGGTAGCATGGACATTCTTTTGGTAGCATAGTCGAGGGTCTAGGCACATGGGTAAGGTAATTCTGGTATCAAGTCACTTGGATGGAGATAAAGGTAAAATACTGGGGGATAAATGAATACTCCTAAAATACTCTAAAAACAAATTTATTAATATGAAATCAAAGGGAAAAAGAGATAGTATTAGTATATAACTACCAGGCTCACCTCCTGGGCTTATTGCAGACTCAGTACTTTCTTCTTTACCTATATCCTTATTTACTTATTTTCTTATTTCTTTACTCAACAGTAATTACTCAGATCTTACACTCTTACTGCACACAACCTTACTGGTGTTACATTACATAAATAGCAGGACCAGTTCCTTGGCCCTACTCACAATGTTGCCGCCACAGTAAGATAAACTAGAAGAGAGAGAGAGAAAGAGAGGGATAACCACAATAAGATAAACTATGCGAGAGAGAGAGAGGGTGATATAAGAGATATAGTGTTGACAACGAATTTACTGACGAATCTGCTGAGGTGTTTCAATGCGAAACAGATGGCCCTCGCCTCCGGGCTGAGATTGCCCTCGAGGGTAGTCTACCGATTTCTACAGGACAGACAACACGTTGGTTCAGACCACTAGACCCTAAAACGTGAGTGATCGTGAAGTATTAGAATCTTATAAGAAACTCTAAATAACTTTAATAAGTATATTTATGTACTGTAATTTGATCATATTATACAAATTGTCTCCTGTATCAACAGTTATAACATGTGAGTTATACTTAAGATGTTAACAGGCTATGTACTGTATATTGATTGTATTATTCATACTATGTGTCCTGAGATAACAGCATTTGTTATATGAGAATTGTTCTTTGACAGGTTTTGACCAAATTATATGGTACGCGTCAACGTTGAGGGTTTATTTCTCCAGCATCAAACCAATAATGCTCCTATGAGCATTAACAGTCAAAACGTGAGATCATCTGGAAGCAATTGAGGATCCGTCATCGCAGAGTGAAGAAAGGAAGAGGATCTTAATTCAGAAGGACTGGACGTCGTTCAATATTGTTCGGACGATCGCCCACGAGTGTTAGTGTTCGTTGTGAATAGCCAAACCAGTTACCAAAGAAAAAATTGGTTTCAGAAAGACTGGTCTCTGTGTCAAAGATGTTCGGACAGAAATGCGGGAGAGTTTAGTGATCAAACGTACAACCAAACTAGATCGCCAAGTTTTAAGTAGTAAGTTTAAGTAGTGTATGTGTGTGCGTAATTAAGAAATAACAACGAAGGTTGTGACAAGCCGTAACATTGTACAAGTAAGGGCGCTGCAGTAGTGTTTGTGACATCAGTTGTGTAACGAGTCTCTACATTGATTGTGGGTCTTTGTGGTCGTTGTAGTATCTTGCATTATTTAATTGGAGAATGACAAACACATGGTCGGTCTGGCTGGGCGTTTATTCTCTGTTCTTGGTTACAATGTGCCTAACACATTTCGTGGTTACACAAGCCTAAACACTTTCTGACTTTGGTAAGAAGTAACATAATATATAATATATATATTCAATAAAGGCAGCATATAAACATACATATATATAACACTATTTGTCTGTGTATAGATCTACACCTATTTAAAAAAGGTTTTAAAGAGAAAAAAAAGAAAAAAAAAAGAACAGTACTTAGCTACTCTCTGTTGCCTATAGAATTGTCTTCTGCGACTGCGTTCATTGTATCTCCCCGTGAATGGTGTATTGTAGGCACAGTTTCAGTCCATGAGAAAGCCCACAAACTAAATAAAATTTAAAGTCTCTGTGGCACCTATAACACGACTTAGTTTCAGCTTGCACAGTGCCTTTCCAGCTTGCTTGTTAGTTAGCGCTCACTTTAAGTTATTTACAACTTCTGCGGTCACTGATGACTTAACTTAACTTTTATCCTCTTCCCCACTGATCTGCTCGTTAGCCGCTTGGGCGATCGGTCACATCTCTGATTACTTTTCCTTTTCATTTATCTTCTTCACCTAAAGATCAGCTCGCTAGCTGCCCGGGAGATCGGTCACTTTTACTTTTACCTTTAGCCTCTTCGCCACTGATCGGCTCGTTAGCCGGTTGGGCGATCGGTCACGTCTCTGATTACTTTTCCTTTTCATTTATCCTCTTCACCAAAAGATCGGCTCGCTAGCCGCCCGGGCGATAGATCACGTCTCTGTCATGCGCTGTTGGCAAATACTGGGCATGCACCGGCTGCTGAATGTACCTGAACCCGCTCCAGTGTTGGTCACGTCTTGTCTTGAAAGAGCTCACACTCGGTGCCGTCACAACACTCTCTGGTAGAGTGTTCCAAGAGTTTACAACTGTCACTCCGAAAAAGTTTGCCGTCACTGTATCTCCCTGTGAGTGGTGTATTATAGACACAGTTTTGGTCCTTGAGAAAGCACACAAACAAAATAAAATTTAAAGTCTCTGTGGTACCTATGGCATGAATAGGCTGGCAGTGGTCCTTACCAGCTTGCTCAACCCTAGGCACCTCCTTATCATGTGGGACTTTAACTATGGCGACATCTACTGGAGAAACGAGTCCACCCCAAATGACTTGAATAACCCTGCTACTCTTTTTGTAGAAACTCTGAGAGATAATTTTCTGTTCCAACATGTTAGAGACCCGACACATTACAGAGGGGAGCAAACACTCAAGCCACTTGACCTCATCATAACAAACAAGGAGGTCATGGTGGCCAAACTGGAACACCTTGCCCCAGTTGGCACGAGTCACCATATAGTGTTGTCATTCAGATTTAGCTGTTACCTAGTTCAGGATAAGGCCAGGCCAAGGTGCAAATATTACAAGGGAAATTACAACGGGATGAGGGAAGAGATGACAGGCATCAACTGGCCTGACTCATTAAGGCACAAGAACGCAGACACTATGCTGAATATCATAACTAGTAAAGTGACCCATTTGATCGATAAATATATACCCAAGACCAAACCCAGTGCTTCTAGGAATACGACAGAATTAAGAAGAAAACTCAGAAATTCAAAACGTGGGTTGGGTTAAACGATGAGCAGGACAAGAGGATGTATGCAAGAGCCAGAAACCAAGCAAAGATAGAGTCTAGAAGGGCTGAAAAGGAGTTCCAGAGGCTGGTTGTAAGCGAGGTCAAGTCAAACCGAAAGGCGTTTTACCGCTATGCAAAGTCAAAATTAAAAACGCAAGTAGGAGTATCAGACCTGAGGCTTGAGGACGGTAGTTACGCAGATTCTGACCAGGATAAAGTTGAGGCATTGAACATCTTTTCCTCGGTGTCTAGGCTTAAGGTCCATAAGAGTCCCGGCCCTGACATGGTGCATCCTAGAGTGCTAAGAGAGTTGTGCAACGCGCTTGCCGAGCCCCTGAAGATCCTGTTTTGTAAATGCCTGGATAAACAAAAGGTCCCCAGTGAATGGAAAGTGGCTTATGCGAGTCCTATCTTCAAGAAGGGCGATCGTCACTCCACGAACAACTATAGACCGGTGAGCCTGACCAGCATAATATGTAGAGTACTTGAGAGTATTAACAGAGATGCCGCAATGGAACATCTACTACGAAACAACCTTGTAAAGGATTACCAACACGGTTTGATGCCGGGGCGCTCCTGCTTAACACAATTGCTCAAGATATTGCATATTTGGACCCATATTCTGGAACGGGATGGTAATATCGACAATATTTACCTAGATTTTGCCAAGGCTTTTGACAGTGTACCCCACGAAAGGCTGAAAATCAAACTGGAAAGGTACGGAATTCGGGGAAATGTCCTAGCGTGGATAAAAGACTTTCTACATGACTGCAAGCAGTGTGTGGTGATTAATGGCACGAATCATCATCTGTACCTGTCACAAGCGGGGTACCACTGTCATGGTCACGTTGACTGCTGATCTATTTAACTAATGATTCTTATTAAACTTCACGCCGGCAAAACATGAGTGAGTTAGCGACCCCTGAGAAGACGTGTTTTTTCCCCATAGACGCTACACTTGTGTTCCCTCCCAGAGTCCCACCTTTGTGAAGACAGTTATCAATGCGTTTATTCCACTTTCTCCTTGGAAGCTCAATCTTGAATTAGTCTGTGTAAATCAACGCAAGTAATTCGCCAGACCTTTGTCAACTGAGGGTCATCTTTGAATGAGTAACAGTTAGTTTGTTTGTAATTATTGTCATTGCGTGAGTAGCGATCACTGGCAACTCAGGGGTATATATACCCCAAGATGAGCCAGGGAGCATGCTCCTTGACGCTGCTTCCATGTTTCTCCAGGTATGTTTAGTGTAGTCATTCACTTAATTCAGTCAATTGTAGTGAATATCAGTGTTCGCCAGTGTTCATGATTTAACAGTTGAATTGTCATTCACCCAGTGTAGAAGTAATATAACGTAAATACGTCTGTCGTCTAGACAAGAGAGTTTGTTTGTGTTGTCATGTTTCCCAGTCCGCTCCTTGACGCTGCTTTCATGTTTCTCCAGATCCCATTGTGCTTCTTGCAACCATTCAACAACGGCCTCGGATGTAGTAGATGACCAACAGGGATCATATATGAAACGATGGCACCGATGCGGCCTGATTAATGTGCCCCATGGCTTCGTTGGGCCAGACCCCAGACCCGCCATGTGTCTGGCTACCCCACAATAAAAACAGTCCTGAGCCCTAGTGTTCTACCCTGGGTTGCTCCTTGGAAGTGTATGTCCACAGAGAGCGTTGTAACATGTATGTTAGGGATAATTAGATGGAAATAATTATCCCATGTTGGGTAGTGAACCCCTGTATATGCTAGTTTAATTATTTACGAGTATGTTGAGTAAGAACTGAGTTTGCAATAAGCCCAGGAGGTAAGCCTGGTAGTTATATGATTAATACAATATCTTTCCCCATTGATTGCATATTAATAAACTTGTTTTTAGAGTATTTTAGGAGTATTCATTTATCCCCCAGTATTTTACCTTTATTTCCATCCAAGTGACTTGATACCAAAATTACCATACCCATGCGCCTAGACCCTCGACCATGCTACCAAAAGAATGTCCATGCTACCAAAAGAATAGGTGACGGAACTGAGTAAGAGTAAGACTAAGAGAAGTAAGTAAGATGAGGGTGGTGTAGATACAGGGGGCAACCCGCGCCCTCACACCACAGGGCAGTGTATTGGGCCTGCTGTTGTTTCTTTGTTTCATAAATGACATGCCTGACGTTGTACACTCCTCCATACAAATGTTTGCCGATGACGCCAAGTTATTTCGGGAAATCAAGAACCAAGCGGACTGTGAAGAGCTACAGATGGACCTCTGTGGGCTCCAAGAATGGTCGAAGAAATGGCTGCTGAGATTCAATGTCACGAAGTTTAAGAGGATGTACCTGGGGTGTGCCAACGGTAAGGAGGCGTACATTATGTCCCAACGGGATGAAGAAACTGCAATAGTTGAGACTGAATGTGAGAAGGACCTAGAAGTGTATGTTGACATGAGCTGAAGTTCTTGGGCCATTGTGAGAAGGTAAATCAGGCAAATAAATTATTGGGTCTTATAAGAAGGTCGTTCAGATATCTAGACGGTCCGTCATCTGGAGTACTGTCACCCCGTCTGGTCCCCAAGATATGCTAGGGACTGTCAGTTGGTTGAAAATGTTCATAGGAGGGCCACCAAACTGGTGCCTGCCCTTCGGCTCCTCAACTACCCTGAGAGATTGGAGCGCCTGAACTTGCCTAGCTTATCCTGCAGACGGGCAAGGGGCTTCCTAATTGAGCTGTATAAGTATTTCAAGGGACGCTACTCTGACGAGTGACCTTGTAGTGGATACCTCCCCTATAAACGCTGTTTGTAGCTGAGTAGCCGACCCCGCGAATTCCCCAGTGTATGCCTCGTGGTCTAGGTCAACCAGCGCCGCCTTAGATGACGGAGGTCAACTATTAAGCCAAGCCTACCTCCGCTATAAAAGACCTGACCTCGTGGTGACCACTCACTTCTCGCATCGCTCCTGGACCAAGAAGACCTCCCAACAAGACCTCCTACTGGACCCGGAACTCTGAAGACCGCCTTCTCCCCTGCGCCATTGTTGGCCATCTTCCCGGACCGGACCACCCAGGACTGTCATCGTCCACAACTACTCACGAGCGTTCTCGGTTTATCGAGCATTAGCTTGCCCTCCCCACTGGCAGTGTGAGTGACCCACACTCCAGCTGGAGAGCAGTTATAGCGCGATATTCCCGGCGTGGTTTGAGCTCTTTTCCTTCTACTACTATTTTTTCCTTTTTCGCTCTGGCCTAGGGACCTGCACCCTCAAAAAGTGTATTCGTCCTGCGGTCCCCCCTGTAACTGTTCACCTCCCTCCCAGGAGATTGTGAACACGAAAGGGGGTCGGAGCAAAACCCTCCCCAGCCGAGTCTTTCCAGGAAAACCGTGATCGTGCGGGTCCACCTGGAAAGAGGGTAGCTATCCTTATCCTTCCCAATAGGCACACTTAGCTCACGTCTATAAGTGAGCAGTCACATACACTAGGAAGTAGGCTTCCCCAATCGGGGCTCCGGGAGAGAAGCTCAGGAACCACTCTACGACCACCAGCCAGTGGGGAGTGCTGTAATTCCTCTGCTATTTACTCAAACGGAATAGGTAGGGTCTAAAAAAAAAAAAAAAAAAAAAAAAAAAAAAAAAAAAAAAACAACGGTTATGGAGCGCGTACGCCCTCCTAACCGTGATCCCCGCCTGAACCGCCAACCTGACGACCCGAACTACGACAGGCTCCGCACTGAGAAAGCAGACCAGTTACGCGCCTTCAATGAAGCCCTGAAAAGTAAGAACAATACCACCACCTCCAACAACTCCACCACCACTGCTACCGCCACTGAGGACAACTGGACGAAGGTAGAAAACAAGAAACGCCGACGTGCTTTTTCGGGAAACGATTGCCGTCAAGCAGCCCCCAAGGCACCCATCACCACCACCAGCTCACCCTCAACGACACTGCCAAAATTCCGAATCACGAAAACGGACGCAAAAACAACATATGCCGCCGTCACAGAGATGGAAAAGCTGAATCCACTGGCCAAATTCTCAGTGCGGCCCAACCTAAAGGGGGAGATGATCGTTCACCCCAAAGACAAGAACTCCGCCACCACCCTCGACACCTACCTGCAGAGCACCACCACCGTTACTTCAACCAAGCTAGACCCCGCCCAGAAACTGATGAAGTCAGTAGTCCTCCGGTACCCGAAGGAACTACCTCTCGAACCCCTGGACAACCACCCGAAGATTTTAAAAGCCGAGAGATGCTCTCCCATGTCCGACAAGACGGCCACCACGAAACAAGTGCTCATAACGCACTACGGCTCACCCCCCAACACCATAGACCTCAAAACCTGGGGGACCTACGAAGTGAGGCCCTTCGTCCCAGAGCCCCTGCGGTGCTTCAGATGCCAGAAATACGGGCACCATCAGACACGGTGCACGTGCAAGGAGATCTGCGCAGTCTGCGCACAGAAGCACGGCACACACTCCTGCCTCACCAAGCTGAAAAATGGAGAAAAAATTGCCCCCAAGTGTGCCAACTGCGGGGGCAAACACCACGCCTGGAATCCTGGATGCTCCGAGAGAACAAAGAGGGTACAGGCAAACCGACCAGCAGCAAGACCGGCACCCACCGCCTACACACCAGCCCCACCAAGTACCTTCGTGTGGGGAACCCAGAGGCCAAAACAACCAAGACAACCTCCTCAGCCAGTCAACACCCAAAGTGCAGCCCAGTTTCCTGGCCTCACCACGGCCACACCTCAGCCACCCAAGCAGCAGACAACCACGAGACAGACAAAAGAAGCACACACCAAGGCACCAGAAGGAATGATACACGTATCAGACCTAGCCAAGGTACTGACAACCTTCGCGGAGGGCCTAGCCGGACTACTGGGCCACAAGATCCAACCCACACAGCTCCAAATACTCATGGGGAGCGTCCTCGGGCAAGTCGCCACAGCTCCAGCCACCTCAGTGGAGGAAGCCACGCCGGTCCCCACACGAGTGACAGCCGAGGTACACTCCACACCGAAGAAGGCCACCAGAGAACCCAAGATACCGACAGCTCCCAGAAAGAAACTGGACGTCTCAACTCCCCTGAACCGAACCACGGCCCAGAAGGCAAAAACCACAGAACACGAAGATATGGACCTGATCCAGCTGGAACCGAACTTGGACATCTCCATCGAGGACCACCAGAAATCCCCGATGAAACAGTGGTGGAAACCACCAGCACCCTGAACATCCTAACATGGAATGCTCAGGGCATCAAAAACAAGAAACACCTCCTACAAGAAGCAGCAGCCAAGGACAAGCTTGACATCATACTGCTACAAGAAACACTTCTACAAGAACACCACTGTTTCAAATTCAGCGGTTACAAGATCATACAGGAGGCATTTCACGCAGGCGTCAACAAGAGGATGCATGATCTTGGTCAAGTCAAGCATACCCTCCGCCGATGTCACGCAGTAATTTCCATGTGGCGAAAACATCGAGACACAGGCCGTCAAAGTAACCCTCCAAGAACGGGAACTAACGGTTCACAACATCTACAAGAATCCAAGGGGCTCACTGGAGGCTACTGAATTATTTGCTTCGGCCGCTGACCACGCCACACTCATAGGAGGGGATTTCAATGCACATCATCCCTTCCTAAGCTCGGCAAGCCCCACAAATGAAGACGGCCTACACCTATACACCACCTTTCAAGATACACCCGAGATCTGCCTCCTGAACACCGGTGAGCCCACCCACACTAGGGGAGGAAGGCTAGATCTAACCTTCGTCTCCAGTGCACTACAGCCTTCGGCCTCCTGGCAGATACACCCCACGCTGACCAGCGACCAGTTCGCCACCCTGACAACACTGAAGGTGAATAAACTCCCCACTCCACCCCCCCCCCCCCCCGAGATGGAGATACAATACCCAAAAGGCAGATTGGGGACTCTTCAAGATACACCTAGCTAACTGGCGCGAAAAATCACAGCCGGCCGGCCCAGCACCCGTGGATGAGACAACCCTCCACCAACAATTGGTCGAGGCGTTTCACCAAGCGGCAGAAGAGGCCATCCCAAAAACAAAACCAACATCAAGACAGTACAATGACTACTGGTACAACTGTCCCAGGGTGAAAGAACTCAACCACAGAGTGAACATGGCCCGAAGAAACTACAGGAGACATCCCACGGCAACAAACAGACATCTCCTGCAAGTCATAGTCAAGGACACCAGGGAAGAGAAGGAAGAAATAAAAAACGTAAGCTGGCTCAAGTGGTGCTCCGAACTCAACGAGCACACCTCCCTTGGCAAGATGTGGGCCCAGATCCGAAGGGCATCTGGGAAGGCAACACCACCACCACCAACCCATCCCAACCCAGAAGAGGAAGCCGAGAGACTTGCAAAACTGTTCTCTGACCGAGCAGCAACGAAAAACCTCCCGAGACAGGCGGAGGAGACACAACGGCGTCTGCGACAGGTCAGACTCCAGATGATCGAAGAGGCCTGCAACAGTGAAGATGACACTGACAGACCATTCAACCAGCAAGAACTCCAAAAGTCGCTAAAACGAAGCAAGGACACAGCTCCAGGGGCAGACAGGATAACCTACTCGATGCTCTTTCATGCCGGTACAGCCGGACACGAGGCTCTGCTGCAAGCCATCAATGCTTCGTGGACAGCACAAAGACTCCCACCGGAATGGAAGAAGGCAGATATACAGCCCATTCCGAAGCCCAGAGAACCAGACAAGCCGAGGCCCATCTCCCTTCTCAGCTGCATAGCGAAGACGGGAGAAAGAATGGCTCTCAACCGACTAAAGTGGAAAGTAGGCAGCCCACACCCTCACATCTTTGCTTACACCGAGAACACCGGCACAGGCAACAACATCGCCGAGATACTCAGCACAGTGGACAACAAACCAGCTCTGGTGGTCTTCCTCGACCTGGAGAAAGCCTTCGAACTAGCCAATCCATTGGCCATTACAACTACGCTCGCAAAAAAAGGCGTCAAAGGAAGGTTGCTGGGGTGGATCCAGAACTACCTCACACAGAGGGAAGCACGAGTACGCTTTCAGGGAACAACCTCAAGCTACAGGGTCCATGAAAACGGAACCCCACAAGGAGGCATCCTCAGTCCAATGCTGTTCAATGTCCTGATGGAAAACCTAGTCAAGCTTCCGTTCAGACAAACAGCCAAGCTCCTATGCTATGCAGACGACTTACAGCTCATAGTAAGAGGATCGAACAGACTAGCCAACACGCAACACGCACTCCAACTTATAGAAGAGGAGTGCAACAGACTTGGACTTAAGATAAATCCAGCCAAGTCGAAAGCGATGGCCATCTGCACTGACACACCAGACAAGATGCTCTCCATACAAAACACGCCGGTAGTCTGGACCAACGCCCACCAGTGTCTTGGAATCTAGTTTGACCAGAAACTCACCTTCAAGCCACAACTCGAGTATCTCAGGCACAATATAATGAGGTCGCTCACCAGCAAATCCGCAGGAGCAAACCTTCATGTGCTCAAAGCCTACTACACGGCCGCCATCAGATCGCTGGTAGATTACAGTGCTCCAGCACTCATTGGACTGAGAGAAGACCAAATGGCTAAGCTAGAAGTCATTCAAAACAATGCTCTCAGGACCATGCTCGGAGCACCCATGTGGACCAGAATTTGCAACCTGCAAATGGAAACCGAGCTACCACCCCTGGCAGTACGAGTCAAGCAGGTGACAGCCGGTCTCCTCGCCAAAATCTGTAGAGCAGACAAGCCCACAGCTGCCAAAATTCGAATCAGTGCCTCCCTCCACCTCGACCACAGATTGCGAGGGGCCACCTGGTCGCACGAGGCAAGCGAGGTCATCCGACACCTGCAGGCAGAAACACTCGTCAAGAACAACCAAGACACACGAGACAATGGTTACGCTGTTCCTCCACCATGGAGCCCTCCACCAGCCACACTCAAATTCACCGACCTAGGCGATAGTAAGGCCAAACTCCAGAAGGAGAACCTCAAAAAAATAACTCTCAAAGCCATAGCCACCGAGACACCGGCTGATGCAGCATCATACTTCACAGACAGCTCGGTGGACCCAAAACATCATAGATCCGGGGCGGCCTTCTACACCCAAGGTCAGACCCTCCAATGGAGACTTTCCAATGACTGCTCCACCCTACAAACAGAACTGGTAGCAATCTCAAAGGCCCTACAACACGCTGCAACCCAACACAACAAGTCCATCATATTTCATACGGACTCGAAATCGGCCATGCAGGCGCTGCAACACAGTCAACCAAGAGACAACGTCCACATCATCACCTCGATCCTCGCACAGCTACAGGAATTCCAAAGCCAAAACCGACCAGTCGTCTTACACTGGATTCCCAGTCATGTAGGGATCGGAGGAAACGACGTGGCAGACGAAGCAGCCAAGGCAGCTACACGTTCTAGTAGCGTATACATCCAAGTTCCAGCAAGTGTGCAACAGATAAAGAATCACCTCAGAAAGACCAGCAAGCTCCACATCAAAAAGAGCTTCCTTCATGCACTCAACGCCGGGTCCCAATCAGCCAAATGGTACCTGGCGGCCACAAAAGGGGAACCACCTTTCGCTGACAGGAAAACCCCAAGACAAACCCAAGTCAGCCTTCATCGACTACGACTAGGGTACAAGTGCTCCTGGCAGATGATCGGCAATGACGTCATGGATTGCACCTACTGTCAGGAGCCAGCAGCCAACCCACTTGAGCATTATCTCCTCGACTGCAAGGTCACACAAAGCCTCCGAAACAAAACTCAAATCTCCCCAGAAACACACACAACACCAGCGGCCACTCTAACCCGAAAGGCCCATACAGACCACATTCACCACCTACTCCGGGTCATCACACGATACCCACCACCCAGATAGCTTAGTAAGCATCCTTTCCCAGCAAGTGCGGACCCCAGTTCGGGGGGCGCGCCACTCCGAAACTGACCACGTCCAAGAGTGGGGGTTGGTGGTAAGCGTCCACTGATCGGGGGTCTGCTCACACTTGCAACCTGCAGTATCCTTCCATCTGCAGGTGGGACCACCTCCATCCCAATCCGGTCTGGCTGCTCCTCGAGCTCCAGCCGGAACCACCAAACGGGCCGCCTATAGGCAAAGGCCCGTGTCGGACTACGGTCCGACAATCTCAACAACAACAACAACGGTGACCACTCTCTTTTCTACCTACACCAACCAGCAAGCAACACCTCCTCCTCCTCCTCCTGCCTGGCGGCCCTCGCTCCCGCCGGCGAGCATGGCGACCCACAAGCTTGTCCTCCTCTGAGCACCCTCACCAACCAGCTCTCTCTACTCAACGCTTGTAACCATGCTGCCTTCCCAGCACCAAGCTGCATTGTATATCCAATACAATATGAATACAGAGAGCACATAGTGAGTTTCCTTTCTCCATCCCATCCTGAGTGTGAACCCAAACATCTCGTACCCCACAAATGGTGACCCCCGGAGTGACGCACTCACACAGGATGGAGGAGAAACCGATCACACTCCCAGTCTTCAAGCAACATGGAAGACTGGCTTATCCACACAGAGGCAGCTCTCATCAGCTCTACAGCTACTGTCTCCACACCGCAGGTTAGACACCCTAGAGCAGTACTGCTTCTCTAAGCAGACACCAGCTCCTCTTCCTGCCCCAAGTACCACGTCCTACCGACCCCAGCACACCCGTCCTGCCTCAGACGCCGCCCCGGCCTAGCAGTACCCCCTGCCACTCCTCCTGACGCGGCCCCTGCTCCTGACGCGGACCCACACACCCCTCTTTTCTCCCTCAGGTACCCCCTACTACTGTCCTGCACCCTGCTGCTGTCGTGGACCCAGCTGCTGTCACGGACTCTCCTCCGCTCCTGCTGTCGCAGCTCCTGCTCCTGACCCAGGCCCCCACACCCCAGCAGGCGCATCTGAGGACTCTGTACTTGCTGTGAGGGAAGCACAACATTCATCGCCTCCACACACCCTTTTTCTCCCTCTCTACTCCCACAGATATTGTGGATCGAGACAGTTGTCTCCTCTAGCGGCCGGCTCATCCACGCCTTCGCCGTTATGGCTCACATGTGGCATGCACCGCCCGTTCTGCCTCACATGTGCCATGCAACCCTGCAGACAACAAGTCTCCTACACCACCTGGAGGGAAGGGGGGAGTACTGTAGTGGTGTAGCATACTGTAAGTGGCCAGTTGTTAATTCTCTTTGTATGGGCACACAAACGTACGTACATGTAGATATCTCACACTCAGGAATGAGGTAGGATAGAAACTCACAATGCGCTTTCTGTATATATATTGTTGTACAGCGCAGTGCTTAGGAGTGACTAGGTGAGGAGAAACTTGCTCAGAGGTCCCGTAGGGCGAGAAGGTTTCTGAGGACGCTGAGTGGTGAGGAGCTGTGAGAGATGTTGCTGGTCCAGTAGCCGAGTGTAGAATGGTCTCCCGATCGATCGATCGATGGGTGAAGTAAAGTATGAAGAAATCTTGATGCAGGTGCGTAGATTGGTGGTGCGGGAACTGGACTTGAAGAATAATGGTGGAATTTGGAGGGACTTGGGGTTGGTGGATAGTGCAGAAGAAAAGCGAGGAAATTGGAAAATAGTAGTAGAATGCTACATCTTGGGGCTCAACCCAAGTGCTTCTGTTTTCTCATGTTTGTGTTTCAGCTAATTTTCGTCTTAGGTATTATATTTATGTCAGGTGTTTGTGTGTTTAGCAAATATTGCAATTTTATGTCTTACATTTTCGGGTCTTATGTCCTAGCCAATGGTGAGGAGTCTAGGGCAGGTACTTGTGTTTCTGCTAAGAACATCCCGTCTTTTTATGATCTAATGTTGTAAGTGGTTGGGCTGCCAAGGTTGTCACTGGGGTAACCTTGCATCTTTTAGTAGAGTGGAGTTGGTGTGGGTTCTAGGGCTCTTCTTTTACTTTTAGGGAACCACGAGTGTTCTCTTCTTCCGTCTTCTGTCTCTTCCATCCATTCTTTGATTGGTCCTGGCTCTATTTCTTCTAACTTTGTCCATATTCTTTTTGAGTGTTCGTGTAGGTAAACGTTTAGGGGTTCTATTTGCGCTCGTTGGTGTAGTTGACGGTTGGTGACTATGTCAGGATATCTGATGTTATATACATCCCTTAGGGCTAAGTTTTGAATTGTCTGCAGTTTCTTTATGTTTGTTTGTTTTATTGCATGTAGGGGAATTGACGGATATACTAGTCGGGATTGGACAAAGGCTCTATATAACTTTAACTTGTTTTTTGCTGACAGGCTTCTGAAGCGTTTTAATTTTATTACCATGTTTCTGGTTTTTACAAGTTTTTCGGTGATGAATGTTTTGAAGCCTTTTGTTGTTATCTTCAACCCTAGGACAGTGCCTTCCATGGCATATGGAATCACTTTGTTGTCGACTATAATGGGGTCTTTTTTCCTTTTAGCGATTGGGATTATTTTGAACTTGTTGGTGTTCGTTTGTATCTTCCACTTTTTTTCGTACTGGTTGATGTTCTCTATTGCGTTGGCAGTATGTTGCGCCATTATTGCTGTTGATTTGCCAGGGTATGTGATGATTTGTGTGATATCGTCTGCAAAACTTATGCATTCACTGTAGGGAGCTGGTTCTGGTAGGTCTGCTGTGTAGATATTGTACAGCGTGGGTGAAAGGACACTGCCTTATGGGTACTCCACTTTTCAGTTTTTTGGGTGGTCCTGTATAGCTGCCAATTTGTATTTGTGCCGTGCGATCGTCTAGGAAGTCACAGGCGATTTTTTCTATTGGTTCTGGAAGATTTAATTGAAGCAGTTTAAATTTTAATCCTAGGTGCCATACTTTATCGAACGCTTTCTTAACGTCTCTCAATACAATGTTGACTTGATTTCTTTCTGCTTTCTTGTTGGCTAACGTTTCCGTAATTATGGCTAGTGCAGTATGTGTTCCCCTTTTTTCAGTGAATCCATGTTGTCTGGGGTTTAGTAGTCCGTTTTCACTTCTGTGTTTTCTGATTCTCTTGTTTATTGCCTTTTCAAATAGTTTTCCTATAACTTCGAGTAGGGAAATCGGTCTGTAGTTAATTACTTGAGTGTGGTCTTTGGCTGGTTTCGGTATGAATATGAGTTTTGCGTTTTTAAATGCATCAATGAAGTATCCACTTGCCAAAGCTGAGTTCAATATTTCAAGGATGCCTTGTGTGCAGTTGTTGGGTAGGTATAGGATCATATTTCTTGTGATTTTTGTAAATCCTGGTGCTTTTTCTTTAGTGTGCCTGATGTAGTGTAGCAGTTCTCCTTCTGTAATTGGTTCTATCGGGTTGAGCCTGGTTTTGTCCACCACATGGTATGGGGTTATCCTATGTATCATTTCAGCCATTTCTCTGCAGATGTGATTTTCGTGTTCCTCATCAAATTCCTCATTTTCTTCTTCTGATATTTGAAATACATTTTTCCATTCTTTTCTGTATGCGGATTCTATTTCTTTTTCTTCAAAGAGTTTTTTCCCGTTTTGGTCCTTTATGTACTTTTGTTGGGGTTTGTCGTTTCCTAGAATTTTGTTTACGTTCTGCCAGAAGTTCTTGTCATTTCTTGTGGTATCCAGGTTGTTTATTAGTTCGTTCCATATCTGTTGGTGTGCTATCAGGCTTTCATCTCTTAACTTTT
This sequence comes from Homarus gammarus, assembly GCA_958450375.1. Classification (NCBI taxonomy): domain Eukaryota; kingdom Metazoa; phylum Arthropoda; class Malacostraca; order Decapoda; family Nephropidae; genus Homarus; species Homarus gammarus. The sequence goes on from CAUDMG010003255.1 coordinate 4,116,525, forward strand.
GTTGTATTTGCCTTAAGTTTCTAATAAGCTCTGTTGTTGGCGGATAATTTTGTATGTACATCATTATGTTATTGTATTGTACTTGGAGCATTCGCAATTCATGGGATGTCCTGATGTGTGGTAGCGTTCGATATGTTGTGATTGGTATGTTGTTCTCTGTTGCCTTTTTGATGTTACGTATAAGGGTATCTGTTTCGTTGTCAATATCTTCTAGTGTTTTGCCTTGGAGATCTGGGATCTTAACTTGTTCTAGTTGCTTCCTGTAGCCTTCCCAGTCTGCTTTTTGCATTTGGAAACGTGGGGTTGTTGGTTCTTGGATTGGGCTTGTGGATAGTTTTATTATCATTGGAATGTGGTCGCTGGTAGTTAGTGGTCCTTGTTTTAAATGGTAATTCAGGAATGCCTTGTTATTGGTGAAGACTTTGTCTGGGGTTGTTGTTTTGTTATTGCCAATGAATGTGGTGAAGTGTGGTCCTAGGTGGATCAGCTTCCCTGTGTTCATTATGGTGTGCAGTGCAGTGCCCACTCTGTTCCTGTTTCCGTGGCCGAATATTGGATGTCTTGGGTTCAGATCTCCTATTATATATGTTGGGCAGTTGTAGTTCAATAGTTTTATCAAGTCTGGGGCCGGCAGGTAGTTCCGTCTTTGCGGTAAATATGCTGTGGCTATTGCTATTTCTCCTTGTGTGGTAGTTATTTTGATTCCCGGGAATTCATCCTGGAATTCGTCGATGAATTGATGTTTGAGTATGTGTTTTACAGCAATGGCCACGCCATCATTTAATTCTTCTGTTTTATTTCTTTGGTAGGTTGTATATCCAAATATTTTTATTTTCTTGGAATTTGAATTGCCGTGACTATTTATTAAAATTATGTCCGGATCAATGCTGAGGTATGTGTTTGCAAGGTTGTTTTTATTTGTTTCCCAGTTGCGGACGTTGTGTTGTATGATGGTAAGTGTTCTGGGTTTTTCTTTATTCATTGTGTTTTGATTTTTTGTTTCTTGTTTGTTGCTCGGATGGCGATCTCTTGTCCGGAACCAGTCCGTTACGGATTCTTTGGAATTTCCATTGTTCTTCTTTTTTGAAGTTGTGTCTCCTTATTTTAATCCTTTGGTTAATAAGGTAAGCTTCCACTAGTGCATCAGAGTATTTGTCGTTAGAGTAGGTCCATTTTAGTTCTTGTTTCGTTTTGCCTTGTATAATGTCTGGCATCGTTTTGCATTCATTAGGGATAAATATTTTGTCACACCAGTGAAGCTGTAGTTCACAGTCATCTGCACATTCTAAAGTCAGTAGCGTTTCCTCGCCCTGGGTATCCATGGTTGCTGTTGAGACTTTTTTCCTTACGGCTCCTGTCTCTCTTTGGATGTTATTTTGAAGGTCCTGCCTCTCTGCTGTACTTTGGGTGGATGTTTCAGTCCTTTGTGACTTTGCCTTGTCAGCTTCGTTTGTTTCGTGTACTGTTGCGGCTGGTGTTTGCTCCGTTGCTCCTTTTTCTTCTGCGTTGACTGTCTCCTGTGGTGCATCTGGGTTGGTTAAGCGGGACGCTTGTAGCACAGATCCGGAAGCTGGGTTCGCTGGGAAACTCATTATTGGGAGGTTGTTTTTTCCAAGCATTATGTTCATTTCTATTTCGAACGTGCCTGGGTTCCCTATGTTCATTATGTGAGAGTATAATAGGCAGATGAGCACTTTGTAGTCTCGTATTTCGCTCAGTACAATTTTGGTGGTATTCTGTGGTTGTGTTGTTTCTTCAACTACTTTCTTTGCAATAGCAGCATATGTTGTATTCTCCTTCTGTTCTTGTTGTTGTTTTTCTTTTGTTACATTTTCATTTATTATTTTCTTTTTGTATGGACAGGCCATTGCTAGGGTTCTGTGGGTCTTATATCCAAGTTCCTTCTGATTTTTACAGTTTATACAAGCTTTGGATTGATTCTTGCAGTCCCGGAAGGTATGGCCTTCTTCTGCACATTCAGAGCATATTTTAAGTTCCTTTTGAGGACAGTCTTTTGTTGCATGAGATTCATGTGCATAGCAGATAAAGCAGGTAAGAATATTAACATATTTCTCCCTTTCTAGTTGTTTAGGGAGTACTGACATGTTGAACCCCAAGATTCCAGATTCCAGGGCCTTGTCTGCCATTGAAGTGTCAGTGAATCTCAGCTTTAGGCAATGAGTGTATTGCTTTATTTTTACCACTTCTTTGATTTTTAACCAGTTGTTTTTTATTTCTAGTTCTTCTTATATTTCTTGTGCCGAGTGCTTTCCAAATTCGTAGTCAAGTCCACTTGCTGTTGTTGTAGTTGTTGAGATTGTCGGACCGTAGTCCGACACGGGCCTTTGCCTATAGGCGGCCCGTTTGGTGGTTCCGGCTGGAGCTCCAGGAGCAGCCAGACCGGATTGGGATTGGAGGTGGTCCCACCTGCAGATTGGAAAGATATTGCAGGTTGCAAGTGTGAGCGGACCCCCGATCAGTGGACGCTTACCACCAACCCCCACTCTTGGACGTGGTCAGTTTCGGAGTGGCGCGCCCCCCGAACTGGGGTCAGCACTTGCTGGGAGAGGATACTTTCTAAGCTATCTGGGTGGTGGGTATCGTGTGATGACCCGGAGTAGGTGGTGAATGTGGTCTGTATGGGCCTTTCGGGTTAGAGTGGCCGCTAGTGTTGTGTGTGTTTCTTGGGAGATTTGAGTTTTGTTTCGGAGGCTTTGTGTGACCTCGCAGTCGAGGAGATAGTGTTCAAGTGGGTTGGCTGCTGGCTCCTGGCAGCAGGTGCATTCCATGACGTCATTTCCGATCATCTGCCAGGAGCACTTGTACCCTAGTCGTAGTCGATGAAGGCTGACTTGGGTTTGTCTTGGAGTTTTCTTGTCAGCGAAAGGTGGTTCCCCTTTTGTAGCCGCCAGGTACCATTTGGCTTATTGGGAACCAGCGTTGAATGCGTGAAGGAAGCTCTTTTTGATGTGAAGCTTGCTAGTCTTTCTGAGGTGATTCTTGATCTGTTGCACGCTTGCTGGAACTTGGATGTGTACGCTACTAGAACGTGTAGCTGCCTTGGCTGCTTCGTCTGCCACGTCGTTTCCTCCGATCCCTACGTGAATGGGAATCCAGTGTAAGACGACTGGGCGGTTTTGGCTTTGGAGCTCCTGAACTAAGAAGACCTCTCAACAAAACCTCCTGCAGGACCCGAAACTGTGAAAACCGCCCTCTCTCTTGTGCCATTGTTTGGCCATCTTCCCGGACCGGACCACCCACGACTGACATCGTCAACAACAACTCACGAGCGTTTTCGGTTTATCGAGCATTAGCTTGCCCTCCCCACTGGTGGTGTGAGTGACCCACACTCCAGCTGGAGAGCAGTTATAGCGCGATATTCCCGGCGTGGTTTGAGCTCTTTTCCTTCTACTGCTATTTTTCCTTTTTTCGCTCTGGCCTAGGGACCTGCACCCTCAAAAAGTGCATTCGTCCTGCGGTCCCACCTGTAACTGTTCACCTCCCTCCCAGGAGATTGTGAACACAAAAGGGGGTTGGAGCAAAACCCATCCTAGCCGAGTCTTTCCAGGAAAACCGTGATCGTGCGGGTCCACCTGGAAAGAGGGTAGTAATCCTTATCCTTCCCAAATAGGCACACTTAGCTCACGTCTATAAGTGAGCAGTCACATACACTAGGAAGTAGGCTTCCCCAACGGGGCTCCGGGAGAGAAGCTCAGGAACCACTCTACGACCACCAGCCAGTGGGGAGTGCTGAAATTCCTCTGCTACTTACTCAACCGGAATAGGTAGGATTTAAAAAAAAAAAAAAAACCGGTTATGGAGCGCGTACGCCCTCCTAACCGCGACCCCCGCCTGAATCGCCAACCTGACGACCCGAACTACGACAGGCTCCGCACAGAGAAAGCGGACCAGTTACGCGCCTTCAATGAAGCCCTAAAAAGCAGGAACACTGCCACCACCTCCAACAACTCCACCACCACTGCTACCGCCACTGAGGACGACAACTGGATGAAGGTAGAAAATAAAAAACGCCGACGTGCTTCTTCGGGAAACGAATGCCGTCAAGCAGCCCAAAAGGCACCCATCACCACCACCAGCTCACCTCCAACGACACTGCCAAAATTCCGGATCACGAAAACGGACACAAAAACGACATATGCCGCCATCACAGAGATAGAAAAGCAAAATCCACTGGCCAAGTTCTCAGTGCGGCCCAACCTAAAGGGGGAGATGATTATTCACCCCAAAGACAAGGACTCCGCCACCACCCTCGACACTTACCTGCAAAACACCACCACCGTTGCATCAACCAAGCTAGACCCCGCCCAGAAACTGATGAAGTCGGTAGTCCTCCGGCACCCAAAGGAACTACCTCTCAAACCCCTGGAGAACCACCCGAAGATCTTAAAAGCCGAGAGATGCTCTCCCCTGTCTGACAAGAAGGCCACCACAAAACAAGTGCTCATAACGCACTACGGTTCACCCCCCAGCACCATAGACCTCAAAACCTGGGGGATCTATGAAGTGTGGCCCTTCGTCCCAGAGCCCCTGCGGTGCTTCAGATGCCAGAAATACGGGCACCATCAGACAAGGTGCACGTACAAGGAAATCTGCGCAGTATGCGCACAGAAGCACGGCACACACTCCTGCCTCACCAAGCTGAAAAATGGAGAAAAAATTGCCCCCAATTGTGCCAACTGCGGAGGCAAACACCACGCCTGGAACCCTGGATGCTCCGAGAGGACAAGGAGGGTCCAGGCAAACCGGCCAGCTGCAAGACCGGCTCCCACCGCCTGCACACCAGCCCCACCAAGTACCTCCGTGTGGGGAACCCAAAGGCCAAGACAACAAAGCCAACCTCCTCAGCCGGTCAACACCCAAAGTGCAGCCCAGTTTTCTGGCCTCACTACGGCCACACCTCAGCCACCCAAGCAGCAGACAACGACAACCACGAAAAAGACAAAAGAAGCACACACCAAGGCACCAGAAGGAATGATACACGTATCAGACCTGGCCAAGGTACTGACAACCTTCGCGGAGGGCCTAGCCGGACTACTGGGCCACAAGATCCAACCCACACAGCCCCAAATACTCATGGGGAGCGTCCTCGGGCAAGTCGCCACAGCTCCAGCCACCTCAGTGGAGGAAGCCACGCCGGTCCTCACACGAGTGACAGCCGAGGTACACTCTTCACCGAAGAAGGCCACCAGAGAACCCAAGATACCGACAGCTCCCAGAAAGAAACTGGACGTTTCAACTCCCCTGAACCGAACCACGGCCCAGAAGGCAAAAACCACAGAACACGAAGATATGAACCTGATCCAGTTGGAATCGAACTTGGACATCTCCATCGAGGACCACCAGAAGTCCCCGATGAAACAGTGGTGGAAAACATCAGCACCCTGAACATCCTAACATGGAATGCTCAGGGCATCAAAAACAAGAAACACCTCCTACAAGAAGCAGCAGCCAAGGACAAGCTTGACATTATACTGCTACAAGAAACACTTCTACAAGAACACCACTGTTTCAAATTCAGTGGTTACAAGTCATACAGGAGGCATTTCACGCAGGCGTCAACAAGAGGATGTATGATCTTGGTCAAGTCAAGCATATCCTCCTCCGAGGTCACGCAGCAATTTCCATGTGGGGAAAACATCGAGACACAGGCCGTCAAAGTAACCCTCCAAGAACGGGAATTAACTGTTCACAACATCTACAAGAACCCAAGGGGCTCACTGGAGGTGACTCAATTATTTACTTCGGCCGCTGACCACGCCACACTCATAGGAGGGGATTTCAACGCACATCATCCCTTCCTAAGCTCGGCAAGCCCCACAAATGAAGACGGCCTACACCTATACACCACCTTTCAAGATACACCCGAGATCTGCCTCCTGAACACCGGAGAGCCCATCCACACTAGGGGAGGAAGGCTAGATCTAACCTTCGTCTCCAGTGCACTACAGCCTTCGGCCTCCTGGCAGCTACACTCCACGCTGACCAGTGACCACTTCGCCACCCTAACAACGCTGAAGGTGAACAAACTCCCCACTCCACCCCCCCCCCCCCCCCGAGATGGAGATACAATACCCAAAAGGCAGACTGGGGACTCTTTAAGAAACACCTGGCTAAGTGGCGCGAAAAATCACAGCCGGCGCAGCACCCGTGGACGAGACAACCCTCCACCAACAATTGGTCGAGGCGTTTCACCAAGCGGCAGAAGAGGCTATCCCAAAAACAAAACCCACATCAAGACAGTACAATGATTACTGATACTACTGTCCCAGGGTGAAAGAACTCAACCACAGAGTGAACATGGCCCGAAGAAACTACAGGAGACATCCCACGGAAACAAACAGACATCTCCTGCAAGTCATAGTTAAGGATACCAGGGAAGAGAAGGAAGAAATAAAAAACGTATGCTGGCTCAAGTAGTGCTCCGAACTGAACGAGCACACCTCCCTTGGCAAGATGTGGGCCCAGATCCGAAGGGCATCTGGGAAGGCAACACCACCACCACCACCAACCCATCCCAACCCAGAAGAGGAAGCCGAGAGACTTGCAAAACTGTTCTCTGACCGAGCAGCAACGAAAAACCTCCCGAGACAGGCGGAGGAGACACAACGGCGTCTGCGACAGGTCAGACTGCAGATGATCGAAGAGGCCTGCAACAGTGAAGATGACACCGACAGACCTTTCAACCAGCAAGAACTCCAGAAGTCGCTAAAACGAAGCAAGGACACAGCACCAGGGGCCGACAGGATAACCTACTCCATGCTTTCTCATGCCGGTACAGCCGGACACGAGGCTCTGCTACAAGTCATCAATGCTTCGTGGACAGCAGAAAGACTCCCACCGGAATGGAAGAAGGCAGATATACAGCCCATTCCGAAGCCCAGAGAACCAGACAAACCGAGGCCCATCTCCCTTCTCAGCTGCATAGCGAAGACGGGAGAAAGGATGGCTCTCAACCGACTCAAGTGGAAAGTAGGCAGCCCACATCCTCACGTCTTTGCTTACACCGAGAACACCGGCACAGGCAACAACATCGCCGAGATACTCAGCACAGTGGACTACAAACCAGCTCTGCTGGTCTTCCTCGACCTGGAGAAAGCCATTACAACGACGCTCGCTGGAAAAGGCGTCAAAGGAAGGATGCTGGGATGGATCCAGAACTACCTCACACAGAGAGAAGCACGCGTACGCTTTCAGGGATCAACCTCAAGCTACAGGGTCCATGAAAACGGAACCCCACAAGGAGGCATCCTCAGTCCATTGCTGTTCAATGTCCTGATGGAAAATCTAGTCAAACTTCCTTTCAGACAAACAGCCAAGCTCCTATGCTATGCAGACGACTTACAGCTTATAGTAAGAGGATCAAACAGACTAGCCAACACGCACTCCAACTTATAGAAGAGGAGTGCAACAGACCTGGACTCAAGATAAATCCAGCCAAGTCGAAAGCGATGGCTATCTGCACAGACACACCAGACAAGACGCTCTCCATACAAAACACGCCGGTAGTCTGGACCAACACCCACCAGTGTCTTGGAATCTGGTTTGACCAGAAACTCACCTTCAAGCCGCAACTCGAGTATCTCAGGCACAGGACGAAGAGCAGACACAATATAATGAGGTCGCTCACCAGCACAACCGCAGGAGCAAACCTTCATGTGCTCAAAGCCTACTACACGGCCGCCATCAGATCGCTGGTAGATTACAGTGCTCCAGCACTCATTGGACTGAGAGAAGACCAAATAGCCAAGCTAGAAGTCATCCAAAATAATGCTCTCAGGACCATGCTCGGAGCATCCATGTGGACCAGGATTTGCAATTTGCAAATGGAAACCGAACTACCACCCCTGGCAGTTCGAGTCAAGCAGGTGACAGCCGGTCTCCTCGCCAAAATCTGTAGATCAGACAAGCCCACAGCTGCCAAGATTCGAATCAGTGCCTCCCTCCACCTCGACCATAGAGTGCGAGGGGCCACCTGGTCGCACGAGGCAAGCGAGGTCATCCGACACCTGCAAGCAGAAACACTCATCAAGAACAACCAAGACACACGAGACAATGGTTACGCTGTTCCTCCACCATGGAGCCCTCCACCAGCCACACTCAAATTCACCGACCTAGGCGATAGTAAGGCCAAACTCCAGAAGGAGAACCTCCAAAAAATAACTCTCAAAGCCATAGCCACCGAGACACCGGCTGATGCAGCATCATACTTCACAGACAGCTCGGTGGACCCAAAACATCATAGATCCGGAGCGGCCTTCTACACCCAAGGTCAGACCCTCCAATGGAGACTTTCCAATGACTGCTCCACCCTACAAACAGAACTGGTAGTAATCTCAAAGGCCCTACAACATGCTGCAACCCAACACAACAAGTCCATCATAATTCATACGGACTCGAAATCGGCCATGCAGGCGCTGCAACACAGTCAACCAAGAGACAACGTCCACATCATCGCCTCGATCCTCGCACAGCTACAGGAATTCCAAAGCCAAAACCGACCAGTCGTCTTACACTGGATTCCCAGTCATGTAGGGATCGGAGGAAACGACGTGGCAGACGAAGCAGCCAAGGCAGCTACACGTTCTAGTAGCGTACACATCCAAGTTCCAGCAAGTGTGCAACAGATAAAGAATCACCTCAGAAAGACCAGCAAGCTCCACATCAAAAAGAGCTTCCTTCATGCACTCAACGCCGGGTCCCAATCAGCCAAATGGTACCTGGCGGCCACAAAAGGGGAACCACCTTTCGCTGACAGGAAAACCCCAAGACAAACCCAAGTCAGCCTTCATCGACTACGACTAGGGTACAAGTGCTCCTGGCAGATGATCGGCAATGACGTCATGGATTGCACCTACTGTCAGGAGCCAGCAGCCAACCCACTTGAGCATTATCTCCTCGACTGCAAGGTCACACAAAGCCTCCGAAACAAAACTCAAATCTCCCCAGAAACACACACAACACCAGCGGCCACTCTAACCCGAAAGGCCCATACAGACCACATTCACCACCTACTCCGGGTCATCACACGATACCCACCACCCAGATAGCTTAGAAAGCATCCTTTCCCAGCAAGTGCGGACCCCAGTTCGGGGGGCGCGCCACTCCGAAACTGACCACGTCCAAGAGTGGGGGTTGGTGGTAAGCGTCCACTGATCGGGGGTCCGCTCACACTTGCAACCTGCAGTATCCTTCCATCTGCAGGTGGGACCAACTCCAATCCCAATCCGGTCTGGCTGCTCCTCGAGCTCCAGCCGGAACCACCAAACGGGCCGCCTATAGGCAAAGGCCCGTGTCGGACTACGGTCCGACAATCTCAACAACAACAACAACAAACCCAGGGAGGAGATTCTACACTCAGCTACTGGACCAGCAACATCTCTCTCAGCTCCTCACCTAGTCACTCCTACGCACTGCGCTGTACAACAATATATATACAGAAAGCGCATCGTGAGTTTCTATCCAACCTCATTCCTGAGTGAAGATATCTACATGTACGTACGTTTGTGTGCCCATACAAAGAGATAATAGACAACTAAAGAGAATTGACAACTGGCCACTCACAGTACGCTACATTGGTGACCCCCGGAGCCGTGAATACCACACTCCTTTCTGCTGCCTTACTACTTGAGCTGAGAAGATCGTCCTGCCTGCTGCCAGCCTAGGCCAACCGCCTCCCTGCACCACCCACTACTCCACAACGACACCATCTCACGATCGTAAGGTTTATAACGCAGTAGTCTGTTCTCCCCCACTGGCGTTGTGAGTGACCCACATCACAGCTGGAGAGCAACTATTGTGCGATATACTCCCGCAAGAATGGACGGACGGATCTCTCTACCAACCTTCAACCACAACGTAGAGGACTGGTTAGTTCATGTCGAAGCAGCTCTCATCGGCTCTACAGCTACAGACGAGCAGAAGTACGGCGCCCTGCTCTGCTCCTTGCCCACTGAAGTCGCCACACAAGTCTCACAGATCATCTCCAACCCTCCAGAGAACAACAAATTCGCAACTCTGCGGGATGCCTTAAAAACGCATTACCAACGGACCCGCTCCGATATCCTGCAGAACCTATCTTCCATCTCCCTTGGAAACTCAACTCCGGCACATCTCTGGGAAGAGATGTGCAGGGTGAACTCCCGGTACACAGACAGACTTCCTGACTCTATCCTGCGCCAGCTTCACGCACAAAAGCTACCCACAGAAGTAAGAAACATCCTGTCCGCAGTAGATTACTCCACGACACCAGAGCTATATGCAACCGCGGCAGACAGAATTTTCAACCAGTGCGCTGCTGCACCCCTTGCTGCCACGGTCACACCAGTACCTCCCACCGAACTTGCAAGCCGGGTCAACACACCTCAGCCGAACAATACCTCACAAGATATCAAGGACCTGTTACAAACCTTGAACCGCAGGATGGACACCATTGAGCAGTTCTGCTCCTCCTTACCCGCTGCTGTGCCAGATCAAAGTAGGGGGCTTTTGTCTGGGGGGCTTTTGTCTGGGTGGCTTTCGTCAGGGGGGCTTATGCCAGACATCCATTTTCACTGTACTCTGAGTCTGTAATTTTAGATTAAGTTGCTACTTTTTACATTTCCATTGTATTACATTGATACTAGTGTCATTATACCGTGATTTTAGATCAAGCTGTTATTTTTACATTGCTGTGATTTTAATCATTTTAGATGATAATGACACTAGTGTGACAGTGTCATTATACCGTGATTTTAGATCAAAGTGTCAAGCGCATAATAGAAACTCGGTGGAGTGCGAGGGGAGAAGCTGTAAGTGTTGTAAAGAAACATTTCTCAAAAATCTTAAGTGCCCTAGAAAAGTTAACTGGTGAAGAAGAAAATACAGCTACCAGGGCAGATGCTGGTGTTCTACTTGGTGCGTTGCAATCATTTTTCTTTTTGTGCTTTCTTGGCCTGTGGGGACCCGTCCTTCTAGAAATTAACGACACACAGACTTACCTCCAAACCAAGGGCTTGAACATACAACAATGTGATATAAAACTCAGGGCATTAGAAACATTTCTAGTTGAAAACAGGGACAAGCTAGTGAGTAATGGAGTTAACTATGCCAAAGAAATTTGCAATGATCAGGGGATAGTCATGGAGCGTCAGCGTCGACCCAAAAAGAAGAAACAAATGTTTGGTGAAGGATCACGAGATGCTGAATTGCCATACGACATTGAATTGAGGAGAGAAATGTTTTCTTCGCTGGACAGAGTGATCCAAGAAATAACTTTGAGATTTCAACAGCTTCATGAACTTGCTGAGAAATATGCCTTCCTTACCCCATTGAATCTTATGGATGATAAATATGAGTGTCAAATAGATCACGATCACGACGACATTGATAAAGAGGAGTTCCTCGTTGAGAGAAAAAGACTTCAGCATTTTGTTGCTGTTGCTACTATAACTATTAAAGACAGAATACAGACGTGGAAAGAAGGCCCCCTTGAACTTTTGCAGTTTATTCAAAAGTATAACCTTGGGAACTCGGTTCCAAATATAGTAATAATGCTGAGGATTTTCCTCACAATTGCTGTTAGTGTTGCTACCTGTGAGAGGAGTTTTTCGAAACTAAAACTGATCAAGAATTACTTAAGATCTACTATGAGCACCTTGCGGTTGAGAAATCTATAGAGCGACAATTGACAGATGAAATAGTTTTTGACAATGTCATTGAAGAATTTGCCAACAAAAAAAACAAGAAAAGTTACTTTGTAGAAAGTTGTAGTTTTCATTTCAGAAATAAAGATGGTCCTAATTTTTTACACTTTTTTACTTTTTTCCCTATCCTATATGTCGTTTTTGCTTTTTGTTTAACTGTTACTTATAAAGTTTAAGTATGTTTGGGGTGTATTTAAAGCATACTATATTTGAGTATGTGAAAGTACAGTAATATTATAATGGTACACAAACTATTTAATATATATATATATATATATATATATATATATATATATATATATATATATATATATATATATATATATATATAAGAGTGAGTCACTGTGCAATATGTATTTTTTGTGAGGCACGGGGGGGGGGGGGGCGCCAAACTCGAGGGCCGCCCCGGGCGGCACACACTCTAGCTATGCCACTGCTAAGCGGCTAACGAGCCGATTAGTGATGGAGAGGATAAAAGTAAAATGTGTGTCTATCTTGGTATTCGTTGGTGAAGATGTTCGCTAACTGTTCGACTCGCCGTGACTCTGGGCGGTCGCTGGGGTAAAGTAAACAGCGGACATGATAAACAAACCATTGGGCTGAGGTGAAAGAGTTCGTTCAGAGGTGATAAGTGCTGTCCAATTTTTGTAAACTGTACATTTAAAAAGATTGAGAAATTGAGTGCCATACATTGACAAAAAGATTGGTTACCACGATGATGAACTACGACAGAACAGATGTGGTGTTTGTGGTGGAGAGAAGTGCCAGCATGAAGCGGTACCTGCCAGAATTGCTGGAGGCATACATCGTCCCTACTGTGTCGTAAGTTACCTCAGTAATTTGTTTCTCTTACTGGATCATAATATTTAGGGTAATACTTTCGCTACTAAACCACGCAATGGTAAACTTTTACTTATGCACCGGTCTTTGGATGTTAACAATATGTTTTTCTGATGATATTTGATGAGTTTCGAATGAATTTGATATTCATTTCCGCAGGAAATTACTAGTCCCCCCCCCCCCAACAATAATGGGGGGAGAGCCTGGAAAATCTGGGTTTTTGGGTGGGGGAGAAGATGAAAACGAATCATCTAAGCAAACAAAACCTAACCTTACCTCTAGCCGGGGGCTCTGCCCCCGGACCCCTGGTAAGCCTAGCTTAAATTAACCTAAATGTCTCGATATTTAAAAACTTTGGGGCGCACCATGTCCGAAAGTACAATACCTTAGAAGTGGAAGGACCAGGGATATGTTAGAATAGGATAGAATGATCGTCTTTCTTGTAAAACTTCGGCAATGAACTTAAAATAATCAAAGGAGCACAAATGACAACCAACCTCCACCACGGCCATTGTGGGACTGATCAATGAAATTACCGAGGCTGCTTCCTTTGAAAATAATTGCGTGATGATATCATTACATCATTGGTTACCACTGGATGACGTCAGTCAATATTGAGCATGAGTGATGCGCAAATAACATCTCCTCAAGGTAAATAAGACAAGGCGACACTTGACTGAGCCAATTTGATAATATTGAAAAATTGATATCTCGGTTACCCTTAATTTCCAGCTGAAAGATCAAAGAAGAAAAAGGTCTTAGAATTGTCTAAACATTATGAAATACATATTATAACAGCGAGAGAAAGACCAGTGCAAAACGAAAAAATCACCCACAGATTGGTTAATATTTAAGGTAGTATTTGCCAACACCAACATATAGGGAGAAAAAAAACACTTAAATGATATATTCTATAGCATTTCCACCAGAAATTTAATTTTTCTAGCATTTAACGGATAAAATTACGGTAAAATTTTAGTTTTGGTCATCCCTGTATTTATAGATATCAAACCTAACTTAAACGAGGGGTGCCCATTTCGTCACCAATTCGTTTCAACATCATATATTTATACCCGTTTTGTCACCTCGTTCATTCCCAACACCATTTCAAAGGCTTTGGACCTTTATTATGTATTCACTGAAGCAGTGAAGATGTAATGGCTGGTTTACTATCTTTTGTGTACATACTGTTACGACCCTCCTTTTTTCAGAAGCAGTAGATATCTCGCAAGTGTTGTCGAACTACCACTAGCTGTCTCGCCAGTCTCTGGTAATTTCCCAACGATCGGTATCAGTGTACAGACAAACAACAGGCTGATAGATTTCCACCAGGTCACATAAACACACTTGTGCACTGTAGCTTCTTTAATAGTCACTAATTCTTCACAACACTGTAGCAGGGTAATGTCTTCACAGCTTGACTCCACACTTCAAATATATAGTCAGCACACTACCAGTTTACAAATCCTTAGTCTTCTCACTTTATATTAATCACAACAATTCCACAATACAGTGGTCCCTCGGTTAACGAACGCCTCGGTTAACAAATTACCTTCCATAAGAATCTTCAATTCAGTTAACGAAAAGAAATTCGATTAATAAATTCCTTACGAAAATCACGTTTTGTTTTGAACATCAGCTGATAAGCTGAGGAGGTACTCAGCCAATTCAGTAGTCTCTTCTATGTTTACATTCGTTTCCATTGGAGTAAATATCAAGAAAATTGTGCTCTTTAATATTTGTGCATTTTTTTATACTGTATTAAAATTATTGGTCATTTTAAAATTTAGCCATCCAAGCTCTGTCTACATAAAGTTTTTCAACTATTATTTTTGGGTCGATATATGTAACTTTATTCAGTTATTGAAACTCATTTACATGCACACACTGTCCTAAGGGCAAAGCTGAACTGTACATGTAATCAGAATAATGTATAAAATGATTAATCAAATTTTTGTCTAGTGCAAACTATGGCATGTTTACATTCAAATATATCACTTTCTTATAAGAATTCCAGCAATGCAAATTAAATTCTCCCTCGTCACTTCTATTAAATTTTATAAGCAAAAAACAAAAACTCAATCTAAAGGACATAATTAACAATTAAATACTTCACACCTCGGTGCCAACTGTCAAACATGTCACTGTCACCCCTCCCTACCCCCCACCTTCCAAAGAAAGGTTTGGGGGTTTTCAGAAGGCTGTAAGTTTTTATCTTATATAATATCTCAGACTAAAGTTAGGAGAATATAATTTGCATTGCTGGAATCCTTGCAAGACAGCGAATAATTTGAATATAAATGTCATATATTTTGCACGAGATAAAATTAATCACCTGTATCACATTACAGTAGTGATTTAAGAGTTCTAGTGTATATGTACATACAGTATATAGTGATTTAAGGGTGATTTAGGGGAATTTTAGGAGTGTTTCTGACTTTATGCATTTTTGGCTTTGCTTTGTATATACCTGTACTTTTCTGTGAGCTGAAACCAATTACCCAATATCCCATTGAAACAATAGTTTCGGTTAACGAACGACCTTCTGGAATACATTATAGAATATTCTTGCATAATTAATACATCATTATCATCAATATATTCACAAAAATTTAACTAAATTTGCCAAAATAACTGTTGCTTGGGAGAAAAAATAATCAAAACACCTAGTTTACAAAATTGTAATACAAAATTATGCTTCAGCATAACAATACATTGGGCATATAAAACAATATCAGATGATCAAAAAGTTGTTAATTAACCTCCAATCATTTCCATCAAGTACAGTAGTTTGCCTGATAATTGCCTGTTGTTTACAGAAATTACCTGACAGTCTAAACAACCTCTGCTGAAGGTAGTGAAGAAGAAGTAATCACCTTCATTTATTCTGTATTTTGTTTATTTACCATTGTTTTAATCGTTTTCTTTATTAGATAATTAATGTTCATGTATAATAATAACACAAAAATTCTCGAGTCGTCTATAAACATGTGTAATTTGTATTCGTGTAAAAGAATTACCTTAACGGTCTGTTAGTGGTGACGAAATGGATTTGATATTGGTGACGAAATTGGTTTTTTTTACTGATGAACCTGGTTGGTGACGAAATGGGGTGTATCCACTTAACCTAACGTAACCTAACCACAGAACCCAGGAACTATGTCTTGTATGTATATTATGTATGCTGGATTATATATTATGTATGTATATTATGTATGTGCTCCATTTATGTAGCTAGCAGCGTGTGGCAATGTTATTACCATATCCCACATGCCTAATTAATGTGCCTGGCGACGTATGGAAGCTGCTAATGTATCACTTGCCATACGTCGTCTATAGCAGTTGACTAAGGAGCCTAGCCGGGGAGAGTGCTGCTCTCCTTTGTGTACATACTCTTATCCAGTAAACCGAACCTACAAAACTATACAGGTGTTTGTGTTCTCTCCTGTATATAGAACTTATTATTCAGAACCTAACATGGCGCAGTGAACCGATCTTACTGGATAATTACGAGTGATAGTGCAAAGTCTGTGGAAAGCCGGCGTACGGACTCCTCCCGCCTTGGGTCAACTCCCGCGCCCCACCTCTCCTCGAAGAATTTCAGCAACTTTGAGCAGTGTCAGTGACAGTGATTTACTGTGAAGTGTTTAGTGCATTGTGTGTTTCGTGCCATTCATGTGTGACCTTGTTCTAAAGGATTCCCAAGGTATACGGCACGTTCTGGGCATTTGTAAGGAGTAGAGTTCAGTGCACCCGTCTCTGACCGCGTCCTGAGGGTAACTGGACTGACTGGGAGTCGCCGCGCCTCTCCCTCCACCCCCTCACAGCGCCGCCTCCACCCCCCCTCACAGCTGGGGCGAGACGCTCTACCCTCCCGGGACACCACACATACACGTACTAACACTCGCTGACCGCGCGGCTTCTTTATATATATTTTATATATATAACCTACTTATCTGTGTATTTAATTAATTTTTTGTCTGAAACCTTTTTGATACGACGGGCTGACCGGTCAACACTGATTTAAGACATAGTACACAGATGAAGTAGTTATGTCTCATGCCTTACGTAGCCGTGGACCCAGCGTCTGGATGAGTCAGGCGGATGATAGCCCCGCAGAGATGGATGACCAGGCCGGCCACGACGCTCCAGCCCCCACATCGCGCAGTCCCTCACCTCAATATTCAGCGTTGTCTCCAGAGATAATTGCTTTACTGAAGTTTATGAGAGATGAGAAACGCGAGGATGAAGCCCACAGACGTTTGGCGGATGAGCACAGAAGGCAAGCAGAGGCCGAACGAGACAACCAACGGAGATTGGAAGACAGTGAACGGTTTGAAGCCTTGATATCTCGCCTCACTGTTAACCAAGCCCCTGGCTCTAACACTGCCTCGGTACTGACTGGTTCAGATACCTCATCCATGCTTCCTTCACACCCCCCAGCCCCACCTAAAGCAGCAGCTCAAACACCGCCCATCTTGAAGCCTGATGTGAATTTCCAGACTTTTCGTGAATGGCGGCGACGGTGGACTGATTATTCTACAATGGTGGATCTCCAGAGTTTGTCACAGCCTAAACAACTCATCCAGCTGCGTATGTGCCTGTCCTTGGAAATTCAGCGTGTCTTGGAACATACGTTGCAGGTACCCCCAACCTCTTCGCTGTCTGTAGAGGAGGTACTGGACGTTCTACAACGGCACATCAAAGGACAGCAGAATGAAGCTCTGCGCAGGAGGGAATTGTTTAGCTGCAGACAGATGAAGGGTGAGTCTTTTGACGCCTTTTACGTACGTCTTAAGAGAGCCTCGGAAGAGGTAGATATATGTCCAGGCCACCACCAGCAGTGCGAGGAGACCCAGTTGAAGCAGGTGATTCTGATGGGTGTTAAGGACGAGGAACTTGTCCAACGCCTCACCTCCCTCGACTCTTCCTCTTCTCTTAAGGATGTGTTGACGATATGTCGCTCCTATGAGGCTGCCAGGTGTGCCACCTCTGCCATCCGTGCTCCCCCTACAGCTGTACGCGCTGTGTCCCGGTACAAGAAGGACAAGAAGTCTGTTCCTACGCCTTCGCCCACCACGTCCACACCCGGTTTATTTTGCAACAACTGTGGTAAGCAGCACGGAACACAGGTGTGTCCAGCTGCTCAGTCTACCTGCAACAGTTGTGACCGTAAGGGCCACTGGTCACTCACAGTACGGTGCCCAGCCAAACGCGTCCAGTGCAATGTGTGTGGTCGTCTGGGCCACTATGACAAGTGTTGCCCTTCCAACAAACCCAAAGGACCGCGTCGGCGGAAGCTTCAGCCCCCTTCCACCAGAGAGGGCCGCCCACAGTCTTCCAATCAGAGGCACGACTACTCTTCACAACGCTCGAGCCACATTAGGAATGTGTGCTCCCCCCAGCGTCCCAGGACCAAAGTCCCCCAGTACATCAGTGTCATTGTGACCTACGGCGGTGTGTCATCCCGTCTTCAGATGTTGCCCGACACCGGCGCTGATGCTACAGTCATCGGTCCCCAGCATTTGCAATGCTTGGGGCTCTCTCCAAGTGATCTAGGACCGCCCCCCAAGGATCTCCGCTTTATGGCAGATGGTTCACAGATGACCCCGGCCCTAGGTTCACTCTATGCACACGTCACCTTTGGCAACAGGTCGTGTCAAGCCTGGATTGATGTGCATAATGGCGTCCCGACTCCTTTGCTGTCCTACAGACATTGCCAAGAGTTGGCCATCATCTCCCAGGACTTCCCAACACCGATTCTCGAGGTAAAACACGCCAACAGGGTGCACGAAGGGAGCAGCAACTACCCTGCTGCCGCCCTACCCCTACCTCTGGCCAGTGACACCTCTCCTTCGGTAGTTGTCCCTGCTGCTTCAAGTCTCCACGCCTTGGCTCGCCTCCATGACAGTCACTGTGGAGCCGAGGCCACCAAACGGCGTGCAAGACAGACTGTGTTCCGGCCTGGCATCGACCCCGACATCTCCAATGCTGTCCAGGTGTGTAAGCCCCGCCACGTATTACAACCCAGCCAGCAGCAGGAACCCTTTATGAGTGACGACAACCCCACCCGCCCCTTTGAGTCTGTGTCGGCCGACTTTTTCTGTGTGTCAGGAAAGTCCTTCCTCGTTATCGTCGACCGTCTCTCTGGTTGGCCGGTTGTCATCAAGTGCGGTAATGACACGACGTCTGCCGCCACCATCAGCAAGTTCCGCCACTACTTCCGTGACGTGGGCGTTCCTGTACGCCTGCGAACCGACGGAGGGCCTCAGTTCACAAGCCGGGACTTTGCTATGTTCCTTGACCGATGGGGAGTCCGGCATGTGTTGTCATCGCCCCATTACCCGCAGTCCAACGGCCACGCTGAGGCTGCTGTCAAATCCCTGAAGCACCTCATCCTTAAGGTGGCCCCTTCTGGGAACATTGACTGCGAGGCCTTCGACAGGGGTCTTCTTGAACTCCGCAACACACCTAACTACACCGGATGCTCCCCTGCCCAGGTTTTGTATGGACGCCCCCTTCGTTCTTGTGTCCCTGCTCACCCTCAATCCTTCTCCAAGGAGTGGCAGGCCAAGACAGAGGATTGTGATCGCCGAGCCGCCGAACGTGTTCAGGACGTCGTCGCCCGCTACAATGACCACGCCCGTTCTCTCCCCAGGTTGAGTGTCGGCACCCAAGCCCGTGTTCAGGACCCGACCTCCCTACGTTGGGACAAAGTAGGCGTAGTTATGGGTCTCGGCAGGTCACGGGACTACCAGGTGCGGTTACCCAGTGGTCGTGTGTGGTGGAGGAACCGCCGTTTTCTCCGCCCCGTAACAATGCCTTCTGCTGGCCCCGCCACCAGTGTTGAGTCCCATACCCTTCCCAGTGATGAAGTCCCTCGACGCTCAGAACGGATCCAAAAGAAAAGGTCCGCTCAAGACTTTGCTATGAGTGTATAGGGGGGAGGGAGGTGTATGTATATTATGTATGCTGGATTATATATTATGTATGTATATTATGTATGTGCTCCATTTATGTAGCTAGCAGCGTGTGGCAATGTTATTACCATATCCCACATGCCTAATTAATGTGCCTGGCGACGTATGGAAGCTGCTAATGTATCACTTGCCATACGTCGTCTATAGCAGTTGACTAAGGAGCCTAGCCGGGGAGAGTGCTGCTCTCCTTTGTG
Source organism: Homarus gammarus (assembly GCA_958450375.1). NCBI lineage: Eukaryota > Metazoa > Arthropoda > Malacostraca > Decapoda > Nephropidae > Homarus > Homarus gammarus. Next base: position 4,136,241 of record CAUDMG010003255.1, read on the forward strand.
TACATACTCTTATCCAGTAAACCGAACCTACAAAACTATACAGGTGTTTGTGTTCTCTCCTGTATATAGAACTTATTATTCAGAACCTAACATGTCTAACCTAACGGAGGGGAGGGGGCTTCACTCCTGCAGAGCCCCTCTTTCTGGTAAGGGTCAAATTCCTTATGTTCCCATGATGACTGAAACTAAAATAATAACCAAATTGCCAACAGTATTAGTTGTTCAAAGTAGGCAAGGCTTATAAAGTAGAGGGAAAATGTGGGGTAAAGTACTGCTAATATTGACAACTAATCCAATGATGCGTTATTTGTTTTGATGATTATATTCTTACTATAATTTATTTTCATAAGTGAGTTCTGATATGATAATCTTTTTTTTTAAATTGCTTCATTTTGTAGATAATTAGGCGACTAGGCACACACTACTTTGTCTTTCTTGACGATGATGCGGCTGTACACAGCCAATCATCTCCTATTGACGCCAGTCGCCTGTGTATGTTTATGAGCCACAGTGTCAGGGTGGCTGCTCTCATGTCCACAAAAAATGTAAAATTACACTATATCATAGAAAGTTCTTTCTGTTTAATATGCAGGAGGAACTGAAGGGTGGAGCCTCATGGCTAAGAAATTAGGTAAGGTTAAGTAGGTTTCTTTAGTTAGGTTGGTGAGGTCTTCTAACATTGCTTTTACCACTTGTTTACCTTATCAACTAAGGTTAGGTTAGGTTTAATTTAGAAATAACCACATTTTAACACATTTGCCAAAACTACGAGTGACCACTATAAAACACAGTGAAATTGCAGCATTTGTAAATTTTTTCCTATGAAAAAATCCGCTGCGAGTTAGTCGTTAATTATAACCTTTTTCTTCTGTGACGTTTCCCTCACAGATGACCTCATATTACCTAACCTAACCTCCTAACTGGGGGGTTCTGCTTCCTGGATCCCCCAGTATACTGTATTTAAATAATTTGCTAGGGAAACACCATAGAAGAAAAGTGTCTTAAATTGTTTAAACCATCGGAAAAACACATTGCTCAACTTGAGAGCCATATTGGTTTATAATGCAAACCGAACTTGAATGAATGTAAAAATGTTAAGAATCAGTTTCAAGAGTATGGGTCCCTCCTCATCTGAACACCGGAAATAACACCGAATACCTGGACAAGGTAAACTTTTTATATTTTAGGATTTTTATAGGGGAGGTAAGGTTTGCAATTTTTATTTTGTTCTTGTATTTTACTCCACATTCTCCCTCTACTTCAAAGCCCTGCCCACTTGGAACAGGTAACATTGTTGGTAATTTTATCAGTTAAAATACTCAAAAAATTAAAAATTTCTGACAGAAGCACTATAGATAAATTATATTTAGTGTTGGTAATTTTTGCAAAAGTCACCCGGTATTAAATTTTGAGTATCTTGTGGTTGCAATAAATAGTTTAGACAATTCTTAGACACTTTTTATGACTTTCTCGCAATTGACCTAATCTAACCTCCTAACCCCCTTCTGTATAAGTCATTGCAAAGGAAACATCATTGAAGAAAATGTCTTAGAATTATTTAAACTATTGATTGGAACAATAAAATTCTCAAAATTCAATACTGGGTGACTTATGCAATAATACCTTTTTTCTCTTTCTCCCGATATAAAATTCAATATAGTATAAGGAGGTGTTGGCAACTACATAATATTTACCCACCTAATTTATCCAGGTAATGGTGGAGGAGATGGTTAGCACCAGAAGGACTTTATGGAATTGTACCAAATTTTCAGAAGATTTTGTTTGGATGATACTTGTAAGAAAATTGGGCAAAGGTGGAGGACACATTAGCACGAGAAATAACTTATAGAATTGAACCAAAACTTTTTAAGATGCTATTTGCGTGATACCTAACCTTGTCTAACTTCCTAACTTGTGCCATGTTATGTTGATTTTCTTACTATCATCCAAACAACATCTCTAGAAAAAATGAATGATTTCACTACGATATAAAGCGTAATATACACACCCTATGAGATTGTCATTGGTTTCTTGATATGTAAACAAAGACCATGGATGCTCCCACATCGCAGATGATGTGAACTAAAACATGGTCGCTACGGAAGATCTGATGGTGCCTTATTATGTTAAATGTTTTATTTCTTCGGGTATAAAGCACGTACATGTTAAATTACTGCCATATGACCAGTGTTCATAGTGTTTTATCTAGTTATTTCCCCCTTCTTTCATGTCCTGCCCACTAACAAGTAATTAATGATCAAAGGATAGGTTAAAAAGAAAAACTACATACAATGTTGTCACCTCGATTTTATTACTCAGTATTATCCAAACAACATCTCCTGAAAATTTGGCACCAGAAGGACTTATGGAATTGCAACAAATTTTCAGGAGATACTTGGATGATAGTAAAAAAGAAATTTGAAATGATAATGCACAGGTTTGGAAGTTAGATAAAGTTTGGTAGGTTAGGTCTGGTTCTAATAGACTTTGTGCTTCGTCGTTTCAATTTTTTTACATAGTATCATCCAAACAACATCTGGAAATTTGGTGCAATTCCATTAAGTCCTTCTGGTCCTAGCAGTCTCCTCCACCATTACCATAGTCCATATTTGGGGCGCTTCCTAGCTAACCAATTGTAGAACAAACAACCACTGAAGAAGAATGTTTCCTTTCCCTATGAGAAAGTAAAGAAGTGCATGAGTAATACATTTTGTGTAATATCACTTGGTAAAGGTGGAGCAAACAGTTAGCATCCAAATGCTTTTATATATTTTGTTCATATTTTCCTCAGTTGTTCTTTGGATGATATTAACTAATAAAATTGATATGACAATTGTTTATTTTAATTAGAAGTATTTTTTCCCTTTTCTCTTTATACGATCACAAATCACTTGTAGTAAGCAGTGCATGAAGGATGAGGGAAATTGCTGGGTAAAAACATGACAAAAAACTGAACATATGAAACTTAAATCAAGTCTCAATGTGCTTTGTGCGTGAAGAAATTAATATTTATTATTAATATAAAGCTGACAATTTTGACCAGTCAGCGTGTATATGCTCTATGTATAATTCAAGTTTGAGTATGTGTAAATAAACATGTACACTTATATCACTCTGGTTATTACAGTGTTCTGGCCCTTAACCATTGATTCTTGATTAGTTAATAAAGCAAGAACATGTAAAAGTTTATTGGGTTTTCTGTGTTGAAACCCAATATTTTCCTTTTCTTTGTTTATTATAAAAAAAGGTTTCTATGTACACTTTCAAAAAGGATATCACCGTATCATTTGTTTTACTGAAAATCTTCCTCTGCAATTTTCTGTGCATCCAGTTCAATTAGATCCTCATTACTTAGCTCTTCTGCTACACTTTCAACCAACTGCTCAACATCTCCATTATCAATTTCTAACTCCAGCTATTTACCCAACTCCACTATCTTGTTATTAATCTCAGAAATTACTTCATCTTCATTAAATCCTTTGAAACTGTTCACACATATCTTTTCAGGACTTTCTTCCATATTCCATTCATGCACTGACCTGTAACCTCATCCCATGCTGCAGCTATGTTCCTTATACATTTCAAAATGTTGTAGTCCTTCCAAAACTCTGAGCGTTTTCTCACCTTCAGTAGCAGCAACAGCTTGAGCGAAAGGTCGTACGTAAATAATTCGCTTTAAAAGCAGCAATAGCACCTTGATCCATGGGTTGGATGATGGAGGTAGTGTTAGGTGGAATGTAGACTACCTTAACATCAGGGTGCAGGTCGTCCATGTGTGGTGGGTGTCCGGAGCATTATCCAAAATTAATAAAATCTTGAATGCAATCCCTTGTTGCAGACAATACTCCTTGGCTCATGGAATGAAACAAGTCAGGAACCAATCCTCAAACAGTACTAGGGTCATCCATGCTTTCTTATTACTGCGATAAAACACTGGCAGTGTGTGCTTGCTGACATGTTTAAAAGCCCTTGGGTTCTCTGAATGATATATCATGAAGGGCTTTATCTTGAAACCAGCTACCTTCCCCCCAACAGAAGTGTGATTCGGTCCTTGAATGTCTTGAATCCTAGCATTGTTTTCTCCTGTTTGTGGATGTATGTCCGTTCTGGCATGCGCTTCCAGAATAAACCAGTTTCATCCACATAAGATATTTGCTCAGGCAAATAATTTCCCTCCACGATGACATGATCTAGCTCCTCATAAAAGCTTTGGCAGCACCCACATCAGCACATGCTGCCTCTCCACTCACCTTTACACTGTGCAAACTGTAATTGTTCTTAAACCTTTGGAACCACCCTTGACTTGCTGTGAAGTTTTGGTCGCACTCATCTCCTGCCTGCTCCTTCGGGCTTTCGAAAAGGCTTCTTGCCTTAGCCTGTAGGGTTAGAAGGCTTAAGGGTACATGCTTTTGTATCTGATTTTCCATCCATATCACAAGTAATTTTTCCATCTCATGAATAGGACCTTGTCTTTTTTTTCGTTATTATTGTTCCCTTTATAGGTGCTGATCCTTTCACTGCCTCACGAATTCGTTCCTTGTCCTTCAAAATTGTCGATATCGTCGAATGAGAGAAGCCTAGGTCGTGTGAAATGGTTGCTGCCGTTTTCCATTTTCATATTGCATTATTATTTTAATTTTCATCTCAAAAGTAATTGACTGTCTCCTTTTCTTCTGAGCACCACCAGAACTCTCACTTCTATGCTTGCCAGTCATTCTAAAGTGAATTAGAAACAAAAATATTGTCAGTGCACAGTGTGATCACTACCGACAACAACGACAGCCAAACACCAACCGAGCGCTCTACGGCGTGGATGCCGTAGCCACGAGACGACCCAGCCCACGCGATGCTCTCGAATGGGACGGAAACGCCATTTGAAAAATTTTTGGTACCGACTGTGGCGGTCGTATGTGTGGGTGGTCATATGTCGAGTAGGTCGTAAGTCGAGGGGTAGCTGTAATAATGATAAAAATAAAAATTCCTCCAAAATCAGCTAGAATCATAAGTTTGAATACCACATGCATTGAGGATGATCTGCCATATTTACTGCTATGATAAACAATAACATTTATACATAGCATATCATAAAATACAATAGCACATATTTTATGTAAAAAAAAAAATCTTCTGGGCAACACGACATGACATTGGGAGGGAGTGCAGCCACCCAGTTATATTCCACCACCTCCACACACATTCACATCCCACCCATGCTCTTAATTTTTCAGATTTAATAGTTTTGTGTTACATATTCTTTATTTCGAAGCCAAATTGTTTATATAGAGTAGAATAAGTGTTAAAGAAGTTTGTTTTTCTGAGACGAATTTGCTAGGTCAGCCTGTAGCACTGTGCATTGTAGGATTTATTGGGGGTATCCTAAGAGTGAGGTTCAACTAAACAAAAAATTTCTTTATCCAGCATCTAACAATCTCCGTAGGTGCCGGATTCCAGGATCCTACTGTAATGATTACTTCTTTTATTTTTTTGCACATTTTGTATGAAAAATTGTGTGTGCATGTAACAAAAAAAAAATTACTGTACATATGCCTTCCCCTGCTCTGTGATAACTCCAATGCACATAAGAAATGTCTATTCCCTTTATGTTTTTGACCCTAAAAATAATTTTGTTTTGCACATTCTGTATGAAAGATGGTACTGTATGTGCATGTAACAGAGAAAAATAGAAAAACAAAATTATGTATGCTTACTCAAAATAAGTTGAAAAATAACCACTTTGAGTGCTAACTCTGGCTCCTCAGGGTCTCAGGAACGGAACCAATTTTTTCTCCATAAGTTGTTAATATTGATATACGATCGATCACCTAATAATGACTTTTGAAGTCTCTAACCCCATCATATGACGGTCAACAGCAATATACAGGTAGTCCGCGCTTGATGTCGTCTCTCTTAACGTTATTTCGGTACTACATCGCTTAACTTTCAGAGACAAAAATTTGTTTAATATCCCGGTGATCCGATACTACGCCGTTTTGCATCGTCATGCACTACTTTCTATTGCGTATCACCCTCTCTCGTCTGGCCCCGCTACGCTCTCTCGGCTCGGCGCAGAATCTCAGTGACTCACCACTCCTCCTCTCCCACCCTCCTCTGCTCCCACCATCCTCCTCCGCTCCCTCCACACTCCTCCCCTCCCTCCACACTCCTCCCCTCCCATCATCCACCTCCTCCGCTTCACTACCCACCACACATTTGCTCTATCACTTCTGCCCATCGGTGAGTACCAATATAAACTTAGTAGTTGTATATTTGTGCATTATTTTCTATAGAAATAGCAATGAATTTCTGTATACAGTATGTAATGTATTTCATGGGGCAAAGGGAGGCTCAGGAACATAACTCCCGTATTTTATCTATTTCTTATGGGGGAAATTGATCCACATTAACGTTGTTTCGTATAACGTTGCGTTTTTAGGAACATAACCCCGACGTTAAGCGAGGACTCCCTGTAGCTGCATGTTATTTGCTTGGAAAATTCTTTGTTTTATGGTGGCCTTTACTTACAACATACAATTTCAATTACCTGACCAGTAGTTTTTATTGTTATGCATAATATTAAGCTTAGATGTGTAAGAAATATTGAATTTGATAAATATGATAGAATTTAATACAAACATATTGAAATTTCAGGCTTTTTGGAGGTGGTCTATCAGAGGAATCAGATGTTTTCTTCACACAGGTAAGAATTAGTACAGTACACTATACAGTATCTCCATTTTTTAAAACTATTATTATCATCATGCAGTAACTTCATTGATAATAGTATTTTTCAGGATGAAATTGATCTCAATATTACATGGAGCCATCTACCAAGGAGCATACATTTTTGTTTTGTACAGTACAGTACAGTATACAGTAGTACAGTATAGTACACTATATGTAATGGTGTACAGTATACTCTCGATTTACGCAGTCAATTGAACCCGTGGAGGTCCGCGTAAATCGAGAAACTCGTAAACGAAATAACAGAACATATGGGATTAATTGAAATAGAGACTGGGCCGACCCCCAAACTCCACTTTTTCCGACACAATTTGTACCTATGTTGTAGTAAAAATAACATCTTAATTTTATGATGGTATGCATACACAGTTAATATTTAAGAGAAATACAGTCGCCAGGTTAATGTCCATTCAAATAATGGACTCAACTCCCCCCCCCCCTCTCTCTTCCCAAGCTCGCTGGCTCCTCCCTCTCTGAGAAATGTTTGGGTGAAAACACTAGATTTTAAGGTATAGTAATAAATAATACCTCAGACTAAAGTTAGGATAATATAATTGACATTTCTGGATTCCTTGCAGGTCAAGGAATATTTTGAATGTAAACTTCGTATATTTTGCACAAAAGATAAAATATATGCTTTGTGTAAACCAAATTATTACATTAGATCTAAAATTTGTATGTCTAATGCAAAATCCATGATATTTATTTTCAAAATCATCATCATATTGTAAGAATTCCAGCAATGGAAATTATATTTTGGCCGGGTAATTTGTATGAATTTTATGAGCTAAATAAAAAAATTATACTTCACCTGCGTATGTGAGTAGGTGCACCGCGTAAAATGAAATTCCGGTTCTGGCAGGGTACCGTGTAAATGTAGAATCGCGTAAAGCGGGGTATTACTGTATAAACGTCATATATTTTGCACAAAAGATAAAATTTTTGCTCTCTCTAATAAAATATTTAAATTAGTTCTAAAAGTTGTATGTCTAATGCAAATTATAGCTTGTTTATATTCAAATTAATCACTATCTTATAAGAATTCCAGCAATGTAAATTATATTTTGGCCGGTTACTGTATTTATATACAATTTTATGAGCAACAACATAAATAAATAAAATAATGCTTCACCAGACCTTCCCCCTAACTGTCAAAGTGCAACTCAACTCACGCCCACTCCCCCTCTTCCCTCCCTCCCCCCCTCTTCCCTCCTTCCCTCCCTCCCTACCCCCCCCCCCACCTTCCCGAGAAATGTTTGGTGGTTTTCACTAGGCTTACAGTTTTAATTATACATAATATCTCAGACTAAAGTTAGGAGAATATAATTTGTATTGCTGGAATCCTTGCAAGACAGCGAATAATTTGAATATAAACGTCATATATTTTGCACAAAAGATAACATTTTTGCACTCTAATAAAATTCTTAAATCAGATCTAAAATTTGTATGTTTAGTGCAAATTTTAGCTTGTTTAACTATCTTATAAGAATTGCAGCAATGTAAATTATTTTCTGCCCTGGTCATTTCTATGAATTTTATGAGCTAAAAACAAAAACTCAAGTAAATAAACAAATTATACTTCACCAGACACACTATCTGTCAATCAAAATACACCTCACCTCCTGCTCCCCCCTCTTCCTTCCCTCCCTCCCTCCCCCCCCCCCACCCCCCCCCCCCCCCCCCCCCCCCCCCCGCCTTCTCAGACAAAAGTTTGGTGTTTTCATTAGGCTTTAAAGTGTTTATCTTATATAATATCTTAGACTAAATTTGCGAGAATATAATTTGCATTGCTAGAATCCTTGCAAGACAGCAAATAATTTGAATATAAACGTCATATATTTTGCACTAGAGATAAAATTAATCACCTGTATCACATTACAGTAGTGATTTAAGAGTTCTAGTGTATATGTATGATATATATAGTGATTTAAGGGCGATTTAGGGGAATTTTGGGAGTGTTTCTGACTACAGTCAACCCTCGCTTTATGCGGTCCCACTTTACGCGTTTCCACAGTACCCTGCCGAAACCGGAATGCTCACTTTCCGCGGTGTGTGTACCCTTTTACGCGGAGAGCGGCGCGAGCAGGGTGCACACAAGGTCGCCCAGTCATCAAAACATTACTGAGTTCTTCACCCGCCACCCACCACAGCTGGCCCAAGTCAGTGATAGTGATTATGATAGTGAGGATATGGACTTATATGGACTTTGAGGGGTTTGACAAAGAGGCCTTGCAAGCCTCTGTGGTGGATAGTGATACAATTGATACAAGTGATACAGGTGAGGGCCAAAAATCTGCCCTCTGCCTCGGAACCAACCCCCCCTCCCCGTGTGCCCAGCCATCTTTTCTACTAATGTAAGTGTTAAAAGACCTAATATTATTGATATTTCTCTTAATTATTAATTGTGTGTGCATACCATCATAAAATTAAGAAGTTATTTTTACTAAAACGTAGGTATTGTCTGAAAAAGTGGAGTTTGGGGGTCGGCCCGGTCTCTATTTCAATTAATCCCATATGTTATGTTGTTCACTTTACGCGTTTCTCACTTTACGCGGGCCGCCGTGGGTTGAATTACCCGTGTAAAGTGAGGGTTCACTGTATGCATTTTTGGCTTTACTTTGTATATACTTTTTTGTGAGCTGGAACCAATTACCCAATATCCCATTGAAACAATGGTTTTGGTTAACGAAATTTTCAGTTAACGAATGACCCTCTGGAACGAATTGAGTTCGTTAACCGAGGAACCACTGTACAGTCGGCGCTTAACATATGCGGGGGTTACGTAACAGAGATACCCGTGGATGTTAAAAATCCGTGTATTTTTGCTGCCCCCCCCCCCCCCCCAAAAAAAAAAAACCTGGCCCTCCATGTCCTTATTTACCGTATATACCTGTGTGTACTTCGAGTATTTAAGACCAAATTACTTGGCAAAAAATTGAGGGTCGACCTCTAAACGGGTAATAGTTTCGTTAGGTTGAAAAATATTTACCAGTAAACAATGGAAACGATGCACCAACGCACGACCAGCTGTGGGTGTCGGTGCAGTTGCCAGGGCAGATCTCTTGCGTCATCATAGCAAGCCCAAAGTAACAAAATCCATGGTATGGAAGCACAGGACGATGTAAAACATAAAGTATTCATTTATTAAAGTTTATTTATAGATACTGTACATAAATTTTTGTTCATTACATTTGAAACATCAATCTTTGTTAATTAAATTTGAAACAAAAGAAAACTACGATACCGTATTTTCATTAAAATATTACGTCACAAGTATATTTTACCTTAACTGTGACTGAATGAATATACGTATTCTCAAAAATAAATATGGAAATATAATATTTTTGCTGGAATGACGTACATATTACAGTGGAAAGTGGGATAAAATCATGACGAAAACAATGACATTCGCTTTCTTTCGTTATTCAAAAGATTTTACCTTAATTGCTTTTCGAATGGTTTTCAGTTAAAAAACTGTTGTACTCGTACTGTATTACAATAATATTCTATCCTATCATTAGCCTTATAATCCCACAACTGAAAACCATTCAAAAAGCGATTACGGCAACATCTTTTGAACGAAAGAAAGAGAGTCATTGCTTTCGTCACAATTTATCCCACTTTCCACTGTAATACGTACGTCATTTCAGCAAAAATATTACATTTCTATGTTCTCAGAAATAAATGGTAGTTTTGTTGAAATGTAATGTACAGTATTTAATATTAAAATGCAAAAAATAGCTATAAAAACAATTAATACACCCGAAATGTACTGGCTGGCATCTCCACTCGTCCCTGCTCCCGCGCCCAAGGTCACCACTCCTCCCAACTCGCTCCCTCCGCTCCCTCCTCTGCCTCCTCCACCTCCTCACCGTCACTACTGCCGACAACAAACACAAATGTTTTGTGAGTAACTGCACCTCCACTTCCTATGTACAGTACTGAACTGTACTGTGCTGTGCATTTTTACAAACAATAAACGTGGCAAGAAAAGCTATTAAAAAAGAGATAAAAATTTCACTTTACTGTACCGTACCTATCCTCGGTGACAGGACGGGGGTCATCAGGCTCATCGTCACTCAATTCCATAACGGGTGGTGAAGTGGGGGCGATGGTGGATTCAGCTGCTTCCTCACTGCCGCCAGTGATTGATGGTGTTAAATCTCTCCTTCGGTGACCAAAGAACATGGTGATAGGGAGTTGTCGTCTCTTTCTTTTCATTTCTTGCCTGATGTTTTTGTATGGAGCAAAAACGTCATCCATCCCTCGCATGAATTTCAGGGCACACACCATGGAGGGGTCCATACTCTAGGCCAGGTTTTTCAGTGCCTCAATATTCCTGGTCATCTCCTCCAACTTCTCCAACGTTATTTCTTGGTGCTCTTCCTCTTCCTCATCCTCTTTCCCTTTCGCTTCCTCTTTCTCGCCTGAGTCTACTAACTCCTGTAGATCCTCCTCGGTCAGCTCAGTGTCGTGCTCTTCAATTAGCTCCCAAATCTCGTCCTCTGCCATGTCCTGGAAGCCTTCAGCAGCCACCTTCCTTGACAGTGCCAGGGTCTTTCTGAATATTTTCATTAAAATCCATCAAAATCATTTTCCTTGTCATCGTCTTAAGCACCAAACAGCACCTCCCAGTCTTCTCCTTGAACAGGGCTAGAGGGTACGTGTTTTTCGAATCGTTTTCAATTAAAAAAATGTTACAGCACATGTATATTTTAACTAAACTGTGCCTGAATGAATATATTCTCAGAAATAAATAGTTGTTTTGCTGAAATGTGATGTATTTCAATGTAAAATAGGATAAAATACATGATGAAAACAAAAGACTTTACCTAACCTTCCGATGTTCAAGAGAAGTTACTTGTATTTTTAATAGTTTTCGGTTAAAATTATGTTATATTACATTGATATTCTATTCATACTGTGCTTGATATAATACATTCACGGAAATGTAATATTTTTGCTGAAATGACGAACGTATTACAGTGGAAAGTGGGATAAAATCATGACGAAAACAATGACTTTCGCTTTCTTTCGTTCAAAAGATGTTACCGTTAAAAACTGTTGCATCACAAGTGAATTAGGATAGAATATTATTGTAATACAACAGTTTTTTAACTGAAAACCATTCGAAAAGTGATTACGGTAACATCTTTTGAACGAAATAAGGCGAAAGTCATTGCTTTCGTCACTTTCCACTGTAATACGTACGTCATTTCAGCAAAATATTACATTTCCATATTCTCAGAAATAAATAGTAGTTTTGCTGAAACGTAATGCATTTCAATGTAAATTAGGATAAACTACATGAAAACAAAAGACTTTACCTAACCTTCCGATGTTCAAGATATGTTACTCGTTTTTTTAGTAGTTTTCGGTTAAAATACTCTTATATTAGTGATATTCTATTCATACTGTGCTTGATATAATACATTCACGGAAATGTAATATTTTTGCAACTACAATGCTGATGTCAACACAAGCATGGTTACAGCGAGACTGACTGAGTGAGGGAAAGCTATGCGTGTGTGTGTGAGGTTGCGGGAGCGGGTGGTGTCCCGTGTTCGGTGCCGCGTGTGAGTTGAATGGCGCGCGATTTGAATGTACTTCAATTACTTCAATGTACAGAATATTCCTCCGGCGGGGCAATCCATGTATTTGCAAATCCGTGTATGCTAAACCCGCGTATGTTAAGGGCCGACTGTACAGTACAGCATAGCATGCCCTGAAAATTAATGGATTTTTAATTCCTGGACCTCGATTATTCGTGGATGACACTCTGGATGAACCCAAGAATCTCTAAGGGTTGTTTACTAAAGTTATTGGCAATTTTATGACTGGGACAGGGAGCCAATCATTGTAGAGACAGTAATTTCCTTAACTCCGTCCTTTGTTATAACTTTTATAACAAAGCACGGAGTTGGTTTGAGGGTACACTCACATTTTTAATGCATTTTGTTGTCTTGTTTCTGATTATTTATGTGAGGATTTTCCCATTATTTTGTTGGAGTGGCGGACTCCGCGGGGTGGGCGGGGGACTGCCGGTGGCAGTAGGTGGCGATGACAAGGATGGTGCAGTAGTCCACTGCCAAATCATGCTAGTGCGTGGTGGTGGAGGTCACTGAGGGATGGCATTTCCAGGGTGGAGAGAGCGTTGTTGTAGCCCGAGTAGTCTGCGCCGAGCATGATTCTACATGCCCTCCTCTGTACCTTCTCTAGCTGGCGTTGTTGAGTTGAGAGAAGACGACCAAGCTGGTGACACATACGTTAATTTGGGGAGAATAAATGCTTTGAAGATAGTCCTCTGCTCTGGCGTGGGTGCCCAAAGTGACCTGAGTCGTTGTAGCATGTAGAGTCGGTACGAGGCTGCCTTGATTGTGTTGTTTACATGGGCCTTCCAGTCCAGTTTGTGGTCTATAGTTACCCCCAGGAGTTTGGCAGACTGCACTAACTGGAGAGGATGGGCACCCACTGTAACTGCTGGAGCTTGCACTGGAGTGGTGGCGGTATTGAAGTGCATGACTACGGTTTTGGTGTGGTTGATGGTGACCTTGTTCTCCGTAGTCCATGCCTGTGGCCTGTCCAGGGTGCCTTGTAATGATGAGTAGTCCTGTGAGGTGTTGTCCACTGTAACCCCCACAGTGCAGTCATCCAAGTACTTCCACCTGTGAGGAGTGTCTGATAGAGCGTCGTTGATCAGGATTAGGAAGCACAGTGGTCCCATCTTGTACCCCTGGGGAACACCGCAGGTGAGGTGTTGGAATGTGGAGACAGAACCCTGGTACCTCACTGCCTGACAATGCTCACTCAGGAAATCAGTGAGCCATGAGACCAGGTTGGTGGGCTGCCCTAGTGCAATGGCCTTGTTGATAACAGTGCAGTGATCAACAAGGTCAAAAGCCTTCCTGAGGTCAACAAGGGCAACTACCAGTGATGTCTTACATTTCTCCAGGTTTTTGTGCAGAAAATCCAAGAAGCTAACTAAGCAGTGTGATGTAGAGGAGGTCCTCATATTACCAAATTGCTGTGGATCATCTGACTGATAAATACTAGCATATGCCCATTCAAAAACAAAGTCTTCACAGAGTAAACTGGGCATGGTGGTAATGGCAACTGGCCTGAGGTCACTAGGGGATTGTGGGGTGGGGACCTTGGGGATAGGGGTGACAAATGCGGTTTTCCATTCAATAGGATGTTTGCTTTGTCTGAGGGATGCATTAATAATGGAACAGAGGGGGGGTGGCAAGTTTGACTGCAAACTCCTTGTAGACTTTGATTGGGAGGTCAATTGGGGTTGTTGAGCGTTTGGATTTAAATTTCAGGAGTTTGTTGGCAATTTAAAATGGTTGAATACGTAGGGGAGGAGGGGGAGGTCAAGACTGGGTAGGGTATGACATATGGTAGCAAAGTGGTTATTAATTGTCTCAGCTGCCTCCTCACTAGGTAAATGAGAGATAAAAGGAAATGTGGGAGACTGACGGTTAAGACCACAAAGATCTTTTACCTTAGAGTACTACTGACTGATGCTGACCTCCTTGAGGCCATGCACTTTCCTGGGATAGTAAAACTTCTTGGCTGACTTGATTTCCCTGATGACCTGGTTTCATAGACTTCTGTACAGGCGGTTGTTGGTGTAGTATGCCTTGTTGCGCTGCTCAATTAGTCTTTTGATACGGGGTATAACCCACGGGACATCATCGGGGTGGATCCTCAGCGTATTGGCTGGAAAGAAGTGGTGGTAGGCTTTGGTGATAGTGTCCAGGTAATTATCCCTCTTGTTCTGCACATCGTCTACTGTGACCACTTCAGTCCAGGGATACCGGGTCACCCATTGTCCGAAATGCCGCATGGCAGAGTCGGGTAGGTCGGTAAGTCCTGGTGACAACTGGCAGTCGTGAGATGGTAGGTGTAGGTGACCCCAGTAGAAACAGGTGGGTGCTCCTCCACATGGGGGACAGCGGCTGGGGGGGGGGGGGGAAGGTAGTGGTTGCCGAGATCAGTCATGATGAGGTCCAGGGTGGCATTCCCATGTGTGGGAAGTCAACCATCTGTGCAAGGTGGAGGTGTTGGGTGATGTTGCTGATGTCTAACTCATTAAAATCACCACATATCACTAGTTTGGCACATGGAAATCTGGATCTCAGGGAGTCAACAGTGTCTATTATATGAGTAACTAGTACATTAGCGGTAGGGGGGGGGGGGTGACAAGCCACACAAACAATGAGGGAGGCAAGCTGGCGGGGGTGGGAGGTGGGAGTGACCTTAACCCACAAAGCTTCTACATCCTCAGGTACATTAACACCTAGGTGTGATGGTTTAAGGTCACTTCGACAGTAAAGCACCACACCACCACCTTGCCTGTTCTTTCTTAGGTGGTGAAATAACTCGTAGTTTTCTATGTCACAGATCTCAGGAACAATTTGCCACGCCTCTGTTATCGCCACAATACCTGCACCAACTGACTTCACTGTAACACTGACCTCCTCCACCTTGTTGCATAAAGATGTAACATTGGACAGCAATAGGGATGGTAGGCTGTACCATAGTCGTGGCACTTCATAGGGAGCACACTGTCTTTCTGGCACTGACTTAACTTTCTTACGCTCTCTCGGCATGATGATAGGGATTCGTCTGGGAATGCGGCGACCCCGTCTGCAGCCGCGGTTGTGAAAGATTCTCAGCGCCTTTAGTAGAGTGATGGTGTGGGGTGGAGGATAGCCAGCACCAGACTTCAGCCGAAACAGGTCGGTGCGGTTTTTATCGTGACACTGGGACGCACATATTCACAAGTATAGCACTCACAGTCGCTGACACCTTAAAAATAAGCTCTGTCTTTCCGTAAAAGTACTGAACTCCTTAAATTAGCTATAGGTCGACGTGATGACCTTGGCTGCTGCGGAGCGCCAGGGGACACGTCCTCACTCAGTGAGGTCCAAACTCTGTGTGTGTGTGTGTGTGCGTGTTAATAATAATAATAATAATAAACGGTTTATTGAAAAAGTTTGCAGCCCGAAGGCTGAAAATATACATTGGACAGTGGACACAAATGACTTATTACATACATTGGTGGTTTAACAAAAGCCTTCATTAGAGAAAGGTGAAGGAACATACAGTGAACATACAGATTAATGTTTACACACACAGATCATGTAAGCTGAGGTGTTGAACAGCAGACACGTAGTGTAGTAACTCCCTCACAGATGGTGTTATGAGGGGCATCACGTGGAGTACTAGTTCGCTCACAGGTGGTGTTATGAGGGGCTTGACATGGTGTAGTAATTCCCTCACAGATGGTGTTACGAGGGCCTGATGATGATGTAGTTACCTCACAGATGGTGTATGAGGGGCCTGATGATGTAGTAATTCCCTCACAGATGGTGTTATGAGGGGCCTGATGTGGTGTAGTAATTCCCTCACAGATGGTGTATGAGGGGCCTGATGTGGTGTAGTAATTCCCTCACAGATGGTGTATGAGGGGCCTGATGTGGTGTAGTAATTCCCTCACAGATGGTGTATGAGGGGCATCACGTGGTGTAGTAATTCCCTCACAGATGGTGTTATGATGAACTTCACATGATGCTGTAGCAACTCATTCACTACATGGTGTCGTAGCATCATGGGGACACCAAGTGGTCTGAGGTGTGGTCCCAGGCCTCTCTATCGTGGAGTCTTGGGGGAATTATCACTGGGTACCTGGGACCTCACTGTGTGATGGTTAGCTTGGGTAAGACTCAACTGCCTAGTTGTTTTTCACTGACTTAAGCACTGTTCACCACTATTCAACACTGGTTCCATTCCTTTGCCAAATGAAATAGTAACTTCTGGTGAGAACTTTTGATATTCCAGTGGGGAGGAGGGTTCAGGGGAGGGAGTTCGTATGGGCCAACATAACAGTTGATGTGGCTGCTGCTGAGCAGCGCCAGGTGCGTCTGATCCGTCTTGACCCGTCGGTGGTCAAGGATGTGTGTGTGTGTGCATGCGTGCGTGTGCTTCCTGTTTTTACATCTCACTGATGTATTATTATTTATTTTTTTTATTCATTCATCCCAGTCTTTGTTATCCTCTGGTCTTCCTTCTTTTATTTATTTTTTCTCATTACCTCATTAATACAGTAGTACCCCGATTTACGCGATTTACGGTCAATTGAACCCACAGGGTACCGTGGAAAGTGAAAACCACGTAAAGTGAACAACCGAACATATGGGATTAATTCCAATAGAGACTGGCCCGACTCCCAAACTCCACTTTTTCCGACACAATACCTATGTTGTAGTAAAAATAACATCTAAATTTTATGATGGTATGCTCACACAATTAATATTTAAGAGAAATACAGTCGCCAGGTTAATGTCCATTCAAATAATGGACTCAATTCCCCCCCCCCCCCCTTCCCAGCTCACTAGCTCCTCCCTCTCTGAGAAATGTTTGGGTGAAAAAACTAGATTTTAACATTTAGTAATAAATAATACCTCAGACTAAAGTTAGGATAATATAATTGTCATTTCTGGATTCCTTGCAGGTCAGGGAATATTTTGAATGTAAACTTCATATATTTTGCACAAAAGATAAAATATTTGCTTTGTGTAAACCAAATTATTACATTAGATCTAAAATTTGTATGTCTAATGCAAAATCCATGATGTTTATATTCAAAATGATCATCATATTGTAAGAATTCCAGCAATGTAAATTATATTCTGGCCGAGTAATTTGTATGAATTTTATGAGCTAAAACAAATATCTTCAGGTAATAAAAACAAATTATTCTTCACGACACTATCTGTCAATCAAAGTACCCAACCTTGCCTCCCCCCCCCCCCCCTCCTCACACTCACCCCAGCTGGGTCGGTCGGTCCCAACCCTCCCCCCACCCCCCTCCTTCCCTCCCTACCAGAGAAATGTTTGGGTGAAAAAACTAGATTTTAACTTTTAGTAATAAATAATACCTCACACTAAAGTTAGGATAATATAATTGACATTTCTGGATTCCTTGCAGGTCAGGGAATATTTTGAATGTAAACTTCATATATTTTGCACAAAAGATAAAATATTTGCTTTGTGTAAACCAAATTATTACATTAGATCTAAAATTTGTATGTCTAATGCAAAATCCATGATGTTTATATTCAAAATGATCATCATATTGTAAGAATTCCAGCAATGTAAATTATATTCTGGCCGGGTAATTTGTATGAATTTTATGAGCTAAATAAAATAAAATAAATTATATTTTACCGCTTATATGAGTAGATGCACCGGATGCACCCGGAAAGTGAAAGTCCGGTTCTGGCAAGGTACAGCGTAAATGAGAAATCGAGAAATCGCGGAAAGGGAAACCGTGTAAAGCGGGGTAATACAGGTTGTACCTCTCTAGTCCGGCATTCTGTGGTCCGGAACTCCCGTGATCAGTAACGATTTTAGTTTGTCCAATAGGTAGATAGGCAGCTTTTTTTTTTTTTTTTTTTTTTTTTTTACTTATCTGAATTATTATTATTATTATTACAGAGTATTAAATTTTTGCCCCTCAGGCCCCAATGTAGGTCAGTGACCTATTCCCTGGTGGGCTAATCCCCTTTAAAAATAAAAAGCCGTGGGAAATTAAGGTTTGTTTACATACGGCAGTTCGGCTGCTCTCTCTCTCTCTCTCTCTCTCTCTCTCTCTCTCTCTCTCTCTCTCTCTCTCTCTCTCTCTCTCTCTCTCTCTCTCTCTGTGTGTGTGTGTGTGTGCTTGTCTATACAGAGTACAACATTTATCCCTTCAATATATATGAGCAGTAAATAAGTGTTGCTTTCATAATCTTAAGCAGAGTAATGACAATATATTTTCACATGTGCGCACTTACATACGAGCAGTCTCACTTATTTTTTTACCATTAATGGTTAGCTACTTATATTGTTCCATTTATTAACATTAAATAACATTGCAGGTACTTCAAGCAACCATATTAATTTTTTTACATTAATTTTACTACAGCTAATCTCAGGGTCTTATTTTCTTCAGTTTTATATGTAGAACCAATCAGTCACTGGTTTCATAAGCTTTAACATAAACAATGCCGGCAGCCGTCTCGTCTCCTCTAATATTCCACGTGTTATTAATAAATTGTATTGTTAATTTTGCACACACGTACATTAATTCAATAAAAACAAATTCAGAAACATTAATTAAAATATATATGAACAGTAAATAAGTGTTGCTTTCATATTCTTATGTAAAGTAATGATGATATGTTTTCACGTGTGCGCATGCGCACTTACATATGCGATCTCTTTCTTCTTTTCCATTATCGTTAGCTACTTTTATTGTTCCATTTATTAACATTAAATAACATTACTTAAAACAACAATATTAATTTTACTACAGCTACAACCAAGGTCTTATTTTCTTCAGTTTTATATGTAGAACCAGTCAGTCACTGGTTTTGTAATCAACAAAAACAATGCTGTGTCATTTCCTCCTGTGTTTTAATATTCTACGTATTATTAATGAATTGTATTGCTCATTTTGCACACATAAACATTAATTCAATAAAAAAGACATTCAGTAATAAACAATAATGAACCTTTTGTACATAAGAGAAATGACGCTGTTTACACGATTATGCACGTCGTCTGCACGTTGGCGGGCCGTTCAAACCCGTCAAAATTCAAGTTTCCGCCGTCAAATTTTTATTTATTTATTTTTTTTGTGTGTTCCAATAAAATACGTTAAGAATTAAAAACTCGCGAAATTTGAGAAGCTACTATACGACATTTAACCCTTCAATATATCTTCAAAGAGACCATGATGCAGAGAAAGTGGTGCAAGTGCTTCCAGGCATAAACACAAGTCACTATCTATCCAGGAAAAGGGTGAATTTCCATGGTCCGGCACCGGTCAGGTCCCGAGGTTGCCGGACTAGAGAGGTACAACCTGTACTGTATTTCTGCCCTGTAGGTAGTAGGCCTGGGAAGATATTGGAAGCATAATGTGTTGTCTAATGGTAGATCCTGCTGCCATATGGCATCACAAAAATTGTGACCAAGTTCCAGGTTACTGATCCGTCTTTCTGTCTCATTTACACACAATTGCAGGGTCTCAACTGTTTCTCTTACTTTGATAACACAACATACTGTACATATTATTATTATTATTATTATTATTATTATAATAATAATAATAATACAGGTTGACTATCAAAAATCCGGCAACCTCTGGACCTAAGGAGTGCTGGATTTTCGAAAATGCCGGAAAACTGATGGTTATATTTGCTGTATAAGTTTAACAGAAAATGACTACCTGTACAGTCCTTTAAACAAAGAAAATTAAACACTTAAGTTAGGATAATATAATTGACATTGCTGGATTCCTTGTAAGACCAGGAATATTTTGAATATAAATGTCATATATTTTGCACAAAAGATAACATATTTACTCAGAGTAAACATTATATCTAAAATTTGTATGTCTAATGCAAAATCTATGATGTTTATATTCAAAATGATCATCAAATTGTAAGAATTCCAGCAATGTAAATTATATTCTGGCTGGGTAATTTGTATGAATTTTATGAGCTAGAACAAATATCTTCAGTTAATAAAAAAAAAAAAATATTCTTCACACTGTGCCAGATGGTCGGTCAGTCCCTCCCTCCCCTCCACCCCCCACCCCCCACCAACTCTCCCTACCAAATAAATGTGTGGGAAAACCAGACTATTTACCTTTTTAGTAATAAATAATACCTCAGACTGAAGTTAGGATAATATAATTGACATTGCTGGATTCCTTGTAAGACCAGGAATATTTTGAATATAAATGTCATATATTTTGTACAAAAGATAACATATTTACTCAGAGTAAACATTATATCTAAAATTTGTATGTCTAATGCAAAATCTATTATGTTTATATTCAAAATGATCATCAAATTGTAAGAATTCCAGCAATGTAAATTATATTCTGGCCGGATAATTTGTATGAATTTTATGAGCTAAAACATATATCTTCATTAAATAAACAAAGAAATATTTGAAAATGAGCTCCAAAATCCATGCCGGAAAACTGAAGGTTCTGGTTTATCGGTTGCCGGATTTTTGATAGGCCACCTGTAATAATAATTTTTTGCCCCCCCCCCCCCCTCCCTCCCCAGGCCCTGATGTGGGTCAGCAATCTGTGCCTTTTTTTATGGGGAATAGCCCACCCTGGCACAGGTCATCGATCCACAACGGGACCTAGGGGGCAAAACCAGTTTTTTAAAGTGACACAGATTGTATGAGTATGGAAACACAGAAGAAGGCAGAACATTTCACAGTTTGGCTGTGTGAGGAAAGAAGGGTGTACTATAACAGGTTATTCTAGTGTGACCGACATCCTCAGAGAAATGGTGGACACCGTGGGCAAGACGGGTGTTCCGAGCCCATGGCCTTGCTGGCGGTACACAATAAGGTGCTAAATCCACGGAACATTGTCTGTTAAAGTACAGGTGCTCCTTTACTTATGAACGGGTTACGTTCCTGAGGCTTATTTGTAAGTCCAACTTTACTCTTGTAGATACCAAACATATTGTAAAAAATGAAAAGATTATTGATATTTAGTACAGCTATACCCTTTAATACAGCCTTAAAACCTGGCTCACTCTTCACCTCTTAGGTAATGTTTGTTCTATCTGGAATTTTATTCAAAATAATCCAGTCTCATCCACATAAAACACCTGTTGTATGTTGAACGTTCTTAAGTAGAGGATCACCTGTACCTGTAAAAGAGAGAGAGTGAAGCAACATTGCAGCGAAGAGAATGGGAAGAAAGATTATCAACTAAAGGAGGAGAGCTAATAAGATGAAATGCCTTTGATTCCACCGTATCTAACAGTAGGACAGAAGAAGAACCACCCGAGATATGAGAGCAGTGCTGTACTCCAAGTTAGGATGAATGAATCACTTATATACTTGAAGCAACTGCTCAGGAGTGAAGTAGCTACGGCATCTGTACAGCATTCCCAAATTTCGTGAGGCGGCTTTAGTAATGTTGAGGATTTGTGGCTTCCATGACATATTAGAGGAAATGGTTAGGCCTAACATATCTATTTTAGATTTTGGCAGAATGATAGCATTCTGAAATGTGATTGGTAGGAGATCATCTAATTTGGAAAGTGTAATTGGTAAATACTTAGTTTTATTACTGTTGAATTTAACCAAGTTTCTACCTCCCCGTTCGGAGATGCTGCACAGATCCATTTGATAGATGTAATGATATCAGCTCTGGAGACAAATCTAGTTTGAGAATTAGGGGGAAGGGGAAAATGTGAAGAAGAGTGAAAAGTAGAATCATCAGCAGAGAAATAGATAGAATTAGTCATAGTGTGAAGTAAATCATTGATAAAAATAAGGAAGAGAGAATGTGAAAGAACAGAACCCTGTGGGACACCACTACGTATTTGTAGAGAAAGAGCAAGAGATCGATTCCTCGACAACAACTGCCATGGATCAGTTTTCAAGGAAGCTAGAGATTAGAGAACAAACTGGGGGAGAGAAACCACAAGAGGGAAGTTTAGAAAGCAAAGACTTGTGCCATACCCTGTTAAATGCTTTGGAGATGTCAAGGGGCACGATGAAAGTTTCTCCATAATCCCTAAGAGAGGATGACCAAAGATGGGTGCAGTAGGAGAGCAGATCACCAATAGATCTCGCCTGGCGAAAGCCATACTGGTGAACCGACAAAAGAGAAAGGCATTCAAGGTGTCGGAGAAAATTAAAGTTTAAAATATAGTATCCCCGTTAGCCGGAACAATTGGTGTAGAGCACTTCCGGGGATGAGAGATTTCCGGCTAACCGAACGACTTTCTTAAACCCGGAGAAAAATCCATCCCCGGAAATATTTCCGGTTACTTGAAAAACTTTCCGAGTATCTAAACTATGCATCTTGCACAGACAAACAGTAGCCCACATCCTCAGAATGTTTCTGTGTGCTGGGGAGTTTTCCAAGAGTCTAAACTAAAAATCTATATGATATGGTCGTGAATGAAGCTGTGTGTTACAGCAAAGACTGGTATTTTCCACTCCCATGGAGCTGTGGGGGATTCGTTGGTCTTGTGTAACTGACCTGACCTGACACAATGTCAGGTGGAGGGAGGGTGGGGTACTGGTGATCGCATATTACTGACCTTCTGATACATTGTCGGGTGGGGGATTAGTGAGTCTGAGGACCTGAAGATGTCTTGAATAAACATGAAAGCTAAAATACAGTATTTTTTATACTTACTTTTAAAGCATTATTTCCCTTGAATATTACGTTACATAAGATTTTAAAATGTGGAATGACAAAGCTGAAAGGTGTGGGTGATTAAGAGAGATGGAGTGGAAAGGAGTGGTAACATGCACCAGTGTTGCCAAGCACTAAGCTCCTCGCCAGCTGATCTTTTAATTCACCACCACATAGTTAACCATGCATAAATTTATGTCATACAATATGTGGGTGTTGAGGTGTCTGGGTGTGATGTGGTATTAATTAATAAATAAGCAATATTGTATCGTCAGTGACAGTCATTTGATGAATAGCAGCGTACTACAATTGTCACTACTATTCATCAAACTACCATACTGTCATTAACAATACAATATTGTTTATTTATTATTCATTAACTAACACCACATCATAAACACAAACACAACATCTAGTTTACAGTCTTTTGTGTGAGACACTGAGTTGGACGGAGGCAAGGAGGCTGGCACTCCCTTTTCACCAATGATGAGCCTCTTATGGCGTATGTTTTATCATGGTTTATATAAAATATTAAACACATTAAGCACAAATTATTACAGTAAGCATATCTTTATAAATTAATAAATAAAAAACCCAGTAAAACATGGCAGGCATGGAGAGGAGTAGGGGAGAGGCAGGAACCTTTTGGGGGGGGGGGGGTGCAGTCAGTTCCCTCCCTCCCCAAACCTCCAACACAAGGGGACCCGGGACCATGATGCAATATTTCGTCATTTTTCTATACATGCTATAGCACAGTTCATATAAGGAATCATAATCATCCCACAGATTGGGAAAACAGTTTATAAATGTATAAATCATCATGTGTCACAGAAAGACTTCTAGTTGAAGCAAGTTTGATTAGAGAAATGCATTCTATAAACCTTAGTGATGGTCAGTACAAAATTGATGATATGTTACACAAATTTATTTGTCAGTGGCCCAAGGTTAAAAATGCTTTGAAAGCATTCGAGGTAGATGTAGGATAGATGATTAGTGGGTCTCATATATTTTACCTGACTTGACATGACAAGTTACATCGCCCATTCTTATAACTCCTCTTATGATTGCGATGGTGGTGGTGTGTGGATTAATGGATGTCATGTGTTTGACCTGACCTCATGTTTTGTAAGGTCACCCTGTGTACATAAGCCCCTCTCAGTCCTTGTAATTCAGTTGCCTCTGAAGATGTCTTGAATAAAGACGAAAGATAAGGTGCTCCATTGTTTCCCCTTTTCCTGTGTGATTTTATCAAGATGTTATAGCACAGTATTTAATATGTTCTATTATCAATGATAAAACATACACCAGAAGTGGCTGATCATACGAGAATATATAATACAGTAATACCCCGCTTTACGCGGTTCTGGTTTACGCGTTCTACATTTACGCGGTACCCTGCCAGAACCGGAATTCCCACTTTACGCAGTGCATCTACTCATATACGCGGGTGAAGTATAATTTTTTTATTTAACTCATAAAATTCATACAAATTACCCGGCCAGAATATAATATACAAATTTTAGATCTAATGCAAGTATTTTGTTTGCACAGAGCAAATATGTTATCTTTTGTGCAAAATATATGACGTGTACAGTAGGGTGTGTCATAGGAGGGAAGATCAGCTAAAACTAATGGCCCATCACTTTTTTGGTAGATTTTAGTGTATATAAACAGAAAATAATTTCAGTTTCAATATTTTGCAACCTTTTGCTAGGTAAATTTTAGCGTGAAATTTATCGAAAATCTAACGTACAGCTGCATTAGTGCATTACAATTAAATAGTGAACATTGCTTTCTGACTTCATTCTTTAACAACCCAACTAACAATATTTTTTTCTGTTTCAGATTCTGATGCATTTATAAGTTGATAATATTTGCGATGGCTGCTTGTGTCAGGACGAGGAACCAAAAATCCAGCCATCTCAGTCACTATCTTGGGTCTGGGAGAGAGCTCCTGAAGTTGGAGTTGCCGACATTGAGAGATGCTTTGAGATACGGTGTTTTAATCAGGCAAATCAGTGAAAAGAACCACAGAACTTACACAAACAAAGACATTGCCAGTGATATGACCAAAGCTGTTTTGGCACAGTACACTCTGGCTAACGCTCAGTTCAAGCCTCCAGTCATAACAAGTCAGAAGAAGATTAGTGAGAGACTGCCAGCCAGTTGGGAAAAGGCAAGAGATATCTCTCTTGGGAGAGGAAAACTTGCAGTTAAGGACAGCTTTGCCAAGCAAGTGGACCAGTTATTTGACATAATTACTTGCAAGTGCCCAATTGTTCTCTGTCCTGAGTTTGGATGCGATCGTGACTGTAAATCCGAGGCCCACATCTCCTGTATTTGCAAGCGTGAACTGAAGATTCCTGTGATCGAACTGGCATTTGTCAAAGCACAGAGAGAGAAGACTGGCAGTATAGGGGCTCTCATGATTTCTAGCCAAGATATTCCGGAGTCCAAGAGACAGGAGGCTGCCACAGAGAGACAGAAGAGGAGAAGAGTTGCCGAGGAAAAGAGACTTGAGAAGGCCCAGGGTGAGGTAAAAAAGGCAGATGATTGGAGTCAAGCTGATTCAGAGTTTAATGACTTCCCCATGGCTGATCCGAGTGCTGACCAGGAGAATGGTGACATTGTCCCTAACCCAGAAAATAATGATCCAAACCTTCCAGGCATAAGATTCGAAATAGGAAAGATATCCCGAGCAAAGCTCTGGCCAGCATGCGACACCACACTGGTCTCAGAGAAACTGCAGAGATAGCAACAGCTGCCTGGGTTGACAGTGGTTTGATAACACCTGGTGATAGATCATAACAAAGTAAGGAGAGCTCAGGAGAAACTTGTCAGTAACCTAGAAGAGGAGTTTGATAAGGGGATAAGAGAAAATGGAATCAATTGTTTGTTCTTTGATGGGAGAAGGGATGACACTAAAGTGTTCATGAAAGTTGGAGATTCTGACAAGTTGTTCCCTGCCATGGTGAATGAGGAACACTACTCCTGCTGCAGTGAACCAGGAGGGAAGTATTTGTGGCATTTCACTCCAGAGAAAGGTGACATTAGGAAACCAGCTGAGATAGTGGCAGATAACATTGTGAACTGGCTCAGAGAGAGGAACATAGACCAGACCCTGCAGGCCATTGGAGGGGACAGCACCAACACGAACACAGGGTGGCAAGGGGGGGTCATACAGTGGATAGAGCGGAAGATTGGGAGGAAGCTGGTCTGGATTGTTTGTGACCTCCACACCAACGAGTTGCCACTCAGACATCTGATCCAGGAGCTGGATGGCAAGACTCTTTCAAACAACAGATGGTCTGGTCCTCTTGGCAAGATGCTGGACTCTGCCACTGAGTTAGAAATAAATCCGAGCTTTGAAAAAATCACAGTTGGTCCTCCACTCGTTGTGCTTGCACATACTGTCATTGACGACCTGAGTACTGACCAGTACTATGGTTACATGATTTGCAGTGCCATCAAAACTGGGGTCATGCCTGATAGACTTGCTTACCTGCAGGTAGGTCCAGTCTCACATTCTAGGTGGCTCACAACGGCTCTCAGGTTCTGCAGAATTTGGGTCGCTCATCATAAACTGAAAGGGAACCCGCTTCACAACCTGAGACTTATTGTCCAATTCATCGTGAGTGTCTACTTACCGAATTGGTTCAACACCAAGGTCAAGTCATCGTTCTCCGAAGGTCCGAGGCATGTTCTCTTCCAGCTTGAGCTCCTGAGGAGTCAGCCAAGGAAGGTTGTTCAGATTGTGGAGCAGACTGTGTGGAGATCTTCCTGGTATGCTCATCCCGAGGCAGTTCTGCAGACAATGCTCTGCAGTAAGGATGAGGAGGAGAGTAGAGTGGCAGTCAAAAAGATCTTGGATATGAGACTTATGAGAGGATCTGGGCATGACGAATCAGTTGGTGACGATTCCTTCAGGGTCAGGAAGACTCCTGAAATCAATCTAGGTGCCAAGACCCTCACTGATCTCATAGATCTGGATAACATCCAGGCTGGCAGTGAGCTCCCTCTTACCTGTAGCCTCACCAATGTTCAAATCAGAGCTTTCCTGGACAACCCCATGCATGTCCCTGCCTGGCCCTCGCACACCCAGAGTATCGAGCATTGTGTACAGCAAGTGAGCGAGGCCAGCAGTCACGTGTACAGCCAGGAGAGGAGGGAAGGCTACATCCGAGCTCAGGTGGTCAGCAGGGAGGTGATGAGTAGAAACAGAAGCAAGAAAGACATGTTCTCTATGGTGTGCAGCAACACCGGGTCGTAGTAGTAAAACCGGTTTTTGTATTTGATGATTTTGTTTTCTAAAGGAATATTAAATTTAATGAATGTGTCAAGTTCATTTGTTTCACTTTTCTGGATCATTTTCATCCTAATAAATTAACCTGATACATTTACTTTACTTTAAATAAGCTATTTAGTGGTGTTGGTAAAAGGGTGGGAATACTGAATTTTCATAAGATTTCAAGTTAAAATTTACCTAGCAAAAAATGAAAACTTTTAAAATCTGAAGATATCACATGATTCTGCACATAGAACTACATCATTAATACCATGGGCCGATTTTTCAAACTCAAAAAAAAAAATTCGCCTCTGTATGACACACCCTAGTGTACAGTATATTCAAAATATTCCTTGTCTTGCAAGGAATCCAGCAATGTCAATTATAGTATCCTAACTTTAGTGTGAGGTATTATTTATTACTATACCTTAAAATCTAGTGTTTTCACCCAAACATTTAGGGAGGAGCCAGTGAGCGTGGGAAGAAGGGGGGGGGGGGGGAGTTGAGTCCATTATTTGAATTCACAGTAACTTGGTGACTGTATTTCTCTTAAATATTAATTGTGTGTGCATGCCATCATAAAATTAAGATGTTATTTTTACTACAACATAGGTATTGTGTCGGAAAAAGTGGAGTTTGGGAGTCGGCCCAGTCTCTATTTCAATTAATCCCATATGTTCTGTTATTCCATTTACGCATTTCTCGTTTTACGTGGACCTCTGCGGGGTCAATTGACCGTGTAAATCGTGATATTACTGTACAGTGGTCCCTCTATTAGCGAACGGTTCAATTAACGAAATTTCGGTTAATGAATTAACTCCCATAAGGATTTTCAGTTCCATTAACGAACAAAACTTCGATTAATGACAACCTTACGAGAAACACGCTTTGTTGTGAGCATCAGCTGATCGGCCATTCCGCCAATACAGTAATCGGTTCTATGTTTACATTCGTTTCCAGTGAAATAAATATCAAGAAAGTTGTGCTCTTGAATATTTTTTCATTTTTTATATTAAAATTATTGGTCATTCTGAAATTTAGTTAACATATTGATAATATATTGTAGACAGTATAGGGAACAGTTTTTGTGTGCCCATCAGCTGATTGAATCACCCACCAACGCTTCTCAGTTTAACTTTGTTTACAGTGGAGTGAACATCCAGCTTGTTGGTCTCTTGAATATTTTTGCATTTTTACAAAAAAAATTAATTATTGGTCATTCTGAAATTTAGTTAACATATTGATAATATACAGTACAGAAATCATTATGAAACACAAAGAAGACATTAGAACCAATGCACTCTGTAAAGAATATGGCATGTCATCATCGACTGCCTCTACAATCAGCTGTTTGATATGTAAACAAAGCTGCCTGGAATATGACATACACACCTCAAAGTAAGTTAAAATACTGTACAGTACTGTATTCTATTGTTTTTTATTTATTATTATACAGTATACGGTACAGTACAGTAATGTATTTAGTTTATATTTAATGTATTGTTAATTCTGTTACTGGTATACAGTACTTTGTATGTACAGTTGAGTCTGGATTTACGCGGTTTTTGTTTACGCGTTTCGTCATTTACGCGGTGCCTTGCCAGAATGAAATGCTTTAATTACGCAGTAAATTTGGTCATTTACGCGGGTGAAGTATAATTTCTTTATTTACTGAAGATATTTGTTTTAGCTCATAAAATTCATACAAATTACCCGGCAGAATATAATTTACATTGCTGGAATTCTTATAAGATTGTGATTACGTATTTTAAATATAGACTTCATGGAATTTCATTAGACATACAAATTTTAGATCTAATGTAAGAATTTTGATTAGATAGAGCCAAAATTTTATCGTTTGTGCAAAATATATGACTTTTTATTCAAAATATTCCTGGTCTTGCAAGGAATCCAGCAATGTCAATTATATTATCCTTACTTTAGTCTGAGGTATTATTTATTACAAAAAATGTAAATATACTGTTTTAACCCAAACATTTCTCTGGTAGGGAGGGAAGGTGGGGGGTGGGGGTTAGGGAGGGAGGGAGGGACCCAGGGAGCGTGGGAGGAGGGGGGGAGCGGAGGTGGGGTATTTTGATTGACAGAT
The DNA here is from genome assembly GCA_958450375.1 of Homarus gammarus. Taxonomy (NCBI): domain Eukaryota; kingdom Metazoa; phylum Arthropoda; class Malacostraca; order Decapoda; family Nephropidae; genus Homarus; species Homarus gammarus. Next base: position 4,165,611 of record CAUDMG010003255.1, read on the forward strand.
AGTGTCTGGGTGGAGTATAATTTGTTTATTTACTGAAGATATTTGTTTTAGCCCATAAAATTCACACAAATTACCCGGCCAGAATATAATTTACATTGCTGGCATTCTTATAAGATTGTGTTTATTTTAAATATAAACATCATGGAATTTGCATTAGACATACAAATTTTAGATCTAATGTAAGAATTTTGATTAGAAAGAGCCCAAATTTTATCTTTTGTGCAAAATATATGACTTTATGTTCAAAATATTCCTGGTCTTGCAAGGAATCCAGCAATGTCAATTATATTATCCTAACTTAGTCTGAGGTATTATTTATTACTAAAAATTTAAGCCTTCTGTTTTCACCCAAACATTTCTCAGAGAGAGAGGAGCCAGCGAGCGTGGGAAGAGGGGGGGGGGGGAGTTGAGTCCATTATTTGAATAGACATTAACCGGTGACTGTATTTCTCTTAAATATTAATTGTGTGTGCATACCATCATAAAATTAAGATGTTATTTTTACTACAACGTAGGTATTGTGTCGGTATTGTGTCAGAAAAAGTGGAGTTTGGGAGTCAGCCCAGTCTCTATTTCAATTAATCCCATATGTTCTGTTATTTCATTTACGCGTTTCTGGTTTTACGCAGTACTCCGTGGGTTCAATTGACCGCGTAAATGAAGACCAAACTGTATATGTACAGTATACCTTTTCTGTGAGTTGGAACCAATTACCCAATATCCCATTGAAATAATAGTTTCGATTAACGAAATTTTCGGTTAACAACCGATTCTGTGGAACTAATTGTGTTCGTTAATCGAGGGACCACTGTATAATAAATGTTGAAGGGTATGTGTTGGAGGTGCGTATTGCTGTAATGGCATTAATAGCTAGGGCCCTTTTCTTTAAGTTTATTAAATGCATTAATGAAAAGAACAGAAATTATAAATTAATAGATTTATAAATTGCAAGAAGTTGGATGGTCCATCTTTGTTTTTGTTTGCATTCTTTTCACAAATACTGTATACGTACGTATATTAAAAAAAAATTCCCTGAAAATCTCTTGATTTTATACCGTATTACTCATTAATGAGTCATCCATCATGCCACAAGTTGTCTTGTGTTTAATGAACTTTGCACGAACTGTATGTGTAGTGATCTCTTGGTGAGGGGAAGAAGGGTGCACTCGGTATCTCCTACCATATGGACAGGATTGATTCACGTCAGCTTTCAGTTGCCATTTAGGGATTTTTCCAAAGCAATTATCCATTAATATTTGGGATGGAATGAGCAGGTATTAGAGCTTATTGTATTGATTTTGTGTACATTAAAGTCTTGGCTAACGATGGTTGTAGATGTAGTAAAATTAATGTAAAAAATACTGTACAGGTAGTTCTGCTATAACGCGATAATTGTGTTCTTGTAAAATATCGTGTTATAGAAAATCGCGTAATAGAAATAACAGGGCTTATGGAGAAAATAGGGTTTGGTGCAGATTATTCGAAATCGAAAAAATTTAGTAGTTAGCCTAACACAAAGGATAGCACAGTCTAAATAAATGTTACATTCATATCTAATAATGAAATCATACAGTAAATGTAACACTTTACTTGATGGGGGAGAAGGGTGATTTTGAGGTTGATAAAATCGAGCTTCTCTTCAAGTGTTATATCCTTTCTTTTACGATCATCACTGGGAATTCTATCACCAGAACGCTTCTTGTTGATATTCTTCTTTACTATATTCACAGTTAATACAGTGGGGTATGCTATAACGAACGGATCCTACTACGAATATTCCTATAACGAACGGTTTTGCCTATAAAATTGAGAATGCTATAACGAACGAAACTCCTACAACGAACATTATTTAAATTTTTATTTTATTTTTTTCTAATTTATTGTTTTTTTATTACAAATATTAATGATATTCTTTATCTCAGGGGTTTAGATGCATATTTATGCACTTTTTTACAATTTTTACAATTTTATATTATATTTTTCAGTGTTAAGTGGTTGTATTTGAGGCCTGAAACGGATTAATCCTATGACGAACAAATGCTATAACGAACAAGGTTATAGAACCGATTAGATTCGTTATAGCATACCCCACTGTACCACAGAATTGGAGAAATAGTAAGCAAAAATCGTGTTATAGCAAACAAGCGTTCGCGTTATACAAATATCATTCCTAATTCATAAATTGCGTTAGAGCAAATTCGCGTTATCAAAACACGCGTTATAGCAGAACTCACTGTATGTAGCTTTTATTTAATGTTATGTATTGTATGTACAGTAGATGTGACCATGCAGTCACACACATGCAGATGTGCTGGGTGTGTGTGTGTGTAATAATAATAATAATAATAATAATAATAATAATAATAATAATTAATGGTTTATTGAAAAAATTCTGCAGCCTGAAGGCTGAAAATATACATTGGACATAAATGACTTATTACATACATTGGTGGTTTAACAAAAGCCTTCATTAGAGAAAGGTAAAGGAACATACAGTGAACATACAGATTAATGTAGGTGTTGAACAGCAAACTCGTAGTGTAGTAACTCCCTCCCAGATGGTGTTAGGAGGAACTCACGTGGTGTAGTAGTTCCCTCAGATGGTGTTATGAGGGACCTGGTGTGGTGTAGTAATTCCCTCGCAGATGGTGTTATGAGGGGCCTCACATGGTGTAGTAATTCCCTCACAGATGGTGTTAATGAGGGACCTCGCGTGGTGTAGTAATTACCTCACAGATGGTGTTATGAAGGACCTCACGTGGTGTAATTACCTCACAGATGGTGTTATGAGGGGCCTCACGTGGTGTAGTAACTCCCTCACTGATGGTGTTATGAGGGGCATCACGTGGTGTAGTAGTTCCCTCACAGATGGTGTTATGAGGGACTTGACGTGGTGTAGCAATTCCCTCACATATGGTGTTATGAGGGACATGTGGTGTAGTAATTCCATCACAGATGGTGTTATATGAGTGAGGTTTGGTCCCAGGCCTTCCTATCGTAGATGGATTAACACATTGGTGGTTGTTGTTGGGTCTCGTGGGCCGTTATCACTGGGTACCTGGGACCTCACTGTGTGAAGGTTAACTTGGGTACGACTGTTACTGTTGAGTTGTTCTCACTGACTTAAGCACTGTTCACCTCTGTTTAACACTGGTTCCGTTCCTTTCCTAAATGAAATTGTAACTTCTGGCGAGAACTTGTTGATATTCCGGTGGGGAGGAGGGTTCAGGGGAGGGGGTTGGTATGGGCCAACTTAACAGTTGACCTGGCTGCTCCGAGAGGAGCGCCAGGTACGTTTTGACCCTTCGGTGGTCAAGGATGTAGTGTGTGTGTATGTGTGTGTTTTTGTTGGAGGGTGTGTAGAGGGGTAGGGTCGCATGGTCAGTGCCCACCCCCCCCCCCCCCCCCCACCTTCCTCACTCAAGTGTGGCTAACTGTGATGAATTTGATACCATAATGATCCTTAATAAATACTCTATTAAACGTTTCCAATAAGATTAAAAATTTTGTAATTAACTTAGTACATTTGAGTATATATACACACACACACACACATGCACGCATGCACACACACACACACACACACACACAGACAGACAGACACACATGCACAGACACACACACTCCACATGCACACACTCACAGGGTAATTGGGGGTCTTATGGGCCCCCCCCCCCCCCCCTTCAACTGGACTCTTCTCCCAGGACTCTTGCTCAAGGATTTTAAAAGAAGGAATTTAGTTTTACTCGTATAAAATGTCACTGCTTTGACTTAAGAATATATAATTTGCATTGCTGAAATTCTTGTAAGATAGCAATTAATTTGAGTATAAACATCCCTTATTTTGCACCATACATAATAATTTTAGTATTAAACTTAGTACACTTGAGTACACACACACACCACACCCACATTTGCACACACACACACACACACACACACGGGAATTAGGGAATTAAGACAACAAGCATCCAGTGAAAGTCTTGTTGTGTGACTGCAAATAAGCGAATTAAAAGATCAGGTGTTGAGGAGCTTATCACCTGGCAACACTGGTGCATGTTACCACTGTTTTCCACTCCATCGCTCAAATCACCCACACCTTTCTTGCTCCATATTTTAAAATGTTATGTAATGTAATGTTGAAGGGATACAACTTTGCTCATTTATATTTATACTTATCACAATCTCCTTAAAAAATACTTTAGCTTTCGTGTTTATTCAAGACATCTTCAGGTCATGAGACCCACTAATCCTCCAGCCAAGAAAGGTGACCTGACATTTCTTTAGAGTGTCAGTACAGTAATATGAGATCACTAATCCCCCACCCTACCTCCACCTGACATTGAGTCGGGCCAGGTCAGGTCAGGTCCCCCCTCCAAAATTCTTTAACTTTCATCTTTTTTCAAGACATTTTCAGAAAATTCTTTCGATATTCAACCTCGGAAAATTTGTTCCCAAAGCCGGAGTTTTTTAAAATTCCGGCTTTGGGAATGATTATCTGAGCAAATTTCAATTCCGTCTATCAGAGATTTCCGGGTTTGAGGGATTCTGGCTAACGGAGATATTACTGGAGTTTCGAAAATCTAAAAGAGAGATGAAGTTCGGGCATTGGAATGGTCACCCTTCTTCGGGATGGGCTGAACCGAGGCATGCTTCCCAGAAGAAGAAAAGTTTGGGTTTTGAAGCAAAGGCAAAAGAGGCGAGCGAGCGCAGGGGCCAGAACTTCAGCACATGCCCTCACAATACGAAGGGGTATTCTGTCCGGTCCATGCTCCTTACTCACATCCAACCTGGATAACACACACTAACAACCCTATGAGTGGAGATTATGGGAAAGTGCATAGGTTCAGTAGGAGGAGCAGGAGTAGGAGGGATAGAGTTGGAATCATCTTAGGTGGAGTTAGAGGGGAATAAGGTCGGAAGAGAGGAGGAAAAGAGGTAGTGCAGAAGTTATTACAGATGCTTTTGATTAAGGACCACAAGGATTTACTAGAAGAAGAGTTAAATCAGGACAGCGGTCTTTCTTTTTATTAAGCTCCGTTTAGCCCTACGAAGAATAGCCTTACAACAATTCCTAGAAGTAATGAAAGATGAGTGGGTAATAGGAGAAGGAGATAGTTTCATAGCTTGATATGCCCTCTCTCTCTCCCTGCATGCATGAGAACAGGAGCAATCAAACCATGATTGTAAAGTGAAAGTTTTGGTAGAAGATGGGATAAATGCACTCATACCACCCTGTATAACCTCAGTAATGCTGTCAGCACATACCAGGGTGTATTGAGTGGAAAAGCAACATTCATCCCAAAGAAGTCGGAGAAGAATTCTTGCAAGGATTGCCAGTTTGCCCTCCGTTAGTGCCATAGTTAAAATTTAGATGGTGGTGGGGGAGGTGGTCGTGCCCAGTTTGATTTAATAGAAATAAGATTGTGATCAGAAGACCCTAAGGGGGCAGAAATTGAGTGTGAATAGTGTGAGGTAAAACAAAGATCAAGAATGTTAGTAAGTTGATCGTGTCGTTCTGTAGCATGTGTAGGGTGTTTCATAATTTGTTCCAGTTCATTAAGTAAAGAAAAAGAGAGTGCCTCAGCTCCACCTGGGTCATCCCTTTCAGAGCCAAGCCACTCTCTCTGATATACATTGAAGTCCCCTAGGTAGAGGATCTCGGTGTTTGGGTGTGTGGATAGCAATGAGTCATGGTAAGAAGTGAGATAGTCAAAGAGTTCTAAATAGTTGATAGAGTTGGGAGAACAGTATAGGGAGCAAAGGAAAATTGTCATAGTTGGTAGAGATATTTTGAGCCAGAAGACATCACAAAGGGAAGATTCAAGATGCGTGAGTCGAGCTATTGGTGTACGTGTGTTGCAGTAGGCGCATACACCTCACTTAGAAAGGAAAGAAGTATAAAGGTTGTAGTTGAAGACTTGAAAAGGTTTTGGGTTTGGGTAGGCTAATACCCATAAAAAAACATTATGTAGCCAAAGTATCTCATTTTCACTTGTTCCATAGGTATGTACAGTATATCCAGTATTTTTCTTTTTTTCTGAAGCCAACATCATAATGTTCTCTTGCTTTGATCTTCTGTTGGATGATATAAGAAACCATTTGAAAGCTCTGACTTTTATTGAATGTGCCACTCTTGCTCTTTGGCTTCTTGTACACCCAAGTATGGCCAAATGCATTTATAGTTCATGTTGTATTTAACCTTAATCACCTTGAATTTTGCTTTCTCTGTCTAATGTTGATTTTTTTTCATTTACAGAGTAGTGTGGTTCAATACGCAGCAGTGTTTTATGGCACGGAGTTATCACTTGTTGGGTCATGGGGTCAGGTGGAATGTTATGGCCCAACATGTTCTGAAACAGAAATTCTGAATTCCATCAAGAATGCCCGGTAAGTTGCATACTGTGTGAGATTTACAACAGAAGGATTGATGCAATGAAAATCTTTAATTCTTAGAAGAGTGAATAACTCTGGGAAAATATTTGTTGTCTCAAGCCTTATAAAGTGAGAATTGCAAAGTGGTGCTTTATGTAAGGCACTTTAAAGTTTATTGTAAACTACTGTATTTTTTTTATGATTTGACAAGTATTGGGTGACTCACTTTTTGCTAGACAATTCTAAAGGGCAAAAACTCTAGGATCCCAGTACTCCAAATTCTTGACTAAAACTAAATTAAGAGAATCAAATCAAGAAGTAGTTTCTCCTTAATTGTACAAGTTATCTCGAAAGAAGACATTTGGTATGGCAATTTTCAATAAAGGAGAAGGATGTAAATTTTCACAACCACACATGTGTTTCCTGACCCTCATTGTTTTCTCAACATATGCAGTACTGTACTGTACTGTACTGTACTGTACTGTACTGTACTGTACTGGTAACTAAATGACAGTGTCACTGTCTGAGTTTTCTGTCACATGAGAGCCTGGTCAGCTACTCTTCTGTTTGCTCTGTTCCTATTGGCAACACAGTGCTTGTACTTTAACATTTGAGCACTGTAGTCATGGAGCCCCAATTATTAGTAGAGGTCGAGGATTGTTTATCTGAAAACCTTGGAGTTGATTTTGCTACGTATTTCAGGTATTTTTGGTTTATGGATGCAGAGGCTTATTTAACCTGTTAATGGTCAAATTCGTAGGTCTACACACACGAGTGGCCTTCACTGAGTGGTCTAATGCGTAGATAAAGGAATCTGATGTCATAAAATTACCGCAGCTTGTGAAATAGCCTTGAGGGATTAATATATTCAAAATATGACATATGGCAACCTCTCAATAAACTTAAGCCTGTTTCAGCAACCTCTGTCCCTCCAAAACCCTCTTCTGAGTCAGATGATGCTGTTAGGCAAGGTGTAATAGGGAGATGGAGAGTGAAGTGAGGTGGTTGTGAGAGGAAGTGCAGGGCTTTGTTTACTGATCATACCACCACTACACCCACACACACCCAGCTGCTCTCTCCTCAACACTTCCCAACTTTGCTGCCCTCAACACAGGCAAAGAAATATGCCCAGAGACTTTGTCACGTATTAAAAAACATAGTGTTACGTGAAAAAGTGCACAAAGTGCAGCGAGTGTGATTGTTCCACTGTGCTTGATTTCCTGCTTTGAGCAATATCATATAGTAGTTACAAGTGATTGCGGGCCCTTCGTGCCTGGTAAAAGTTTGAATGCTCGTGCTTGGCTAGCGAGCAACCGCTGTCCAGCTGACAGCGTACAGCGACAGAATGGTTAATTAATGCCTTCCTAAGGAAACCATCGACATGGGACCAGGTTTGTTCCACTCTACGAATTTTTTCGCGATTTTTCCACTAAGTTTGATGAAAAACCTTTGTGCCGTTTCGGCTGCCCAGAACAGACACACAGACACACGGCTATTCCTATAGTATATTAGATAAACTACTAAACTGAAAAAAAAGAAACATTGTAAATATGTAAATACTTTTATAATTATTGTAGAGGTAAGAAACTTTGGGGAAAACTGAAGATATTTATGTTTGTGGCGTTGTGCATGTGAGGAGTAAGACGTGTTGTTGTCAATTCATAATGTAAACAATGTTAGTGTGAGCAATAAACTTATAATTGATACACTTATAACTGTTATGAATAAATTATACATAAATAAGTGATAAAAGTGATCAAATTATGTGAGGGAAACAGTGGAGATTTAAAGTCCAGGAGTAGAAAACATGACTCCATGTGCCAACACGGTAAGCATTTCACCAGCCATAAGCCAGGCTCGCCACACCTCCTACCCCAACCTTCTGGCATGGGAGCTTTAAAATGTTGAGTTCAGCCAAAATTAATGCAATTTTCAAGTTTTATACACCAAACTGCACCTTTTAAGCCCCCCCCCCCCCCCCAAAAAAAAAAAAAAAAATTGTCAAACAGGGGGTGATATTTAACATTCCATAACCCAACCAAGTACTGTATGGGTTAAATTACAATAGCGTAAGCCTAGGTAAGCCAACAGTATGCCTGGATCAAAACCTCAAATCTAGCTGATGCTGTTTTTATACTTGCACCCCTGCATACAGTATACTGAACAGTAGATATTTTTAGAGTAAACTTGATTTTGCTTAGTTTTCTTCAGTGCAGTACTGTACTGTGATAATGTTTGGTTTGATCTACTGTCATGGCACCGTAGATGAAACATTTAGTACATTTTGGCAATGACATTTTCCTAACCCCTCTAACTGTCAAGAACTACTGCTACCTTCCTCTTGCATTTACAATATTTGTACGGTAAATGTGATTTTGCTTTGGTATCTTTTTTTTACCAGTGATTGATAAGAAGATATCAAATGTAATAATCAGTTATTTATGTTTTATTGCTTCTTGCAGTTATACCTGCAAAAACTTAACACGACAAGCATTTATCCTGGAGGGACTTCAAGCTGCCATCAACCTGTTTGACTCAATGAAGCAGCATTACCCTGCTGGGGAAAATGTCCAGCGGTGTTGTGTCCTGGTAACACAGAGCACACCCATGAGCAATCCCTGGTCACCAACACTCCCAGAAAAAGTCATTATGGAAATCAAGAGGGTAAGTGTTGTTTCATTTGTAACGGAAAAGTACTTTTTAGATCATTAAATTATATAATCACTCATTCCACTGTATTTAATTCTGTATTTTTTTCAGACACTTTTTAGTTTTCTTTATGGTCAGTTTTATATAACTAAGTGGTCCCTGTAGCTACTCACTAAGCTGTTGATTTAGTCGAGGAAACTTGACTTCATTGGCTGGTGCTGTGATGAATATTTTGAGCCTTTAGTGCCTAACCTCTTACTGTATTTTGCATTGAATTGCAGTACAGTATTACCCCGCCTAACGCGGTTTCACTTAACGCGTTTTATCATATACGCGGTGCCTCGCCAGAGCTGAACTTTCACTTAACACGGATTTTTTCCACATATACGCGGTGAGTGTCCGGCTTGAGACGCTATTTTTAGATTTGCCCCACCCGCCACCCTGCCTGACTGCCTGTTTTAGCTCATAAAATTCATACAAATTACCCGGCCAGAATATAATTTACATTGCTGGAATTCTTATAATTTGGTGATCATTTTGAATATAAACATCATATATTTTGCATTAGACATACAAATTTTAGATAAAATGTTTTCTCTAGTAAATATGTTATCTTTTGTGCAAAATATGACATTTATATTCAAAATATTCCTGGTCTTACAAGGAATCCAGCAATGTCAATTATATTATCCTAACTTTAGTTTGAGGTATTATTTATTAAAATTTAGTGGTTTTCCCCCAAAAATTTCTCAGAGAGGGAAGAGCCAGCAGTGTAGTGTGAGAAGAGGGGGAGGGAGTTGAGTCCATTATTTGAATGGACATTAACTTGGCGACTGTATTTCTCTATTTCTCTTAAGTATTAATTGTGTGCATGTACCATCATAAAATTAAGATGTTATTTTTACTACAACATAGTTATGTGTCTTCAAAAAGTGGAGTTTGGGGGTCGGGCTGGTTTCTATTGGAATTAATCCCATATGTTCTGTTGTTCACTTAACGCGGATTTCACTTAACACGGGACCCTCTGGGTTCTATTGACCGCGTTAAGTGGGGTACAACTGTACATTAATTTTTATATAGAGTCAACTTACTTCGCAGATGTGTTTGGTCCCTCTCTCGCATTTCTGTACAGTTGGTCCTCATATTACGCGGTTAGTGTAACCCGGAGGGTACCGCGGAAAGTGAGAAACGCGTAAAGTGAATAACATAACATATGGGATTAATTGAAATGGAGTCCGGGCCGATCCCCAAACTCCACTTTTTGACGACACACAACTATGTTGTAGTAAAAATATTATCTTAACTTTATGATGGCATGCACACACAATTAATAATTAAGAGAAATATCAATAATATTAGGTTTTTTAACACTTACATTAGTAGAAAAGATGGCTGGGCACACGGGGATGGGCGGTTGGTTCCGAGGCAGAGGGCAGATTATTGGCCCTCACCTGTATCACTTGTATCAATTGTATCACTATCCACCACAGAGGCTTGCAGGGCCTCTTTGTCAAACCCCCCAAAGTTCATATAAGTCCATATCCTCACTATAATTATCACTATCACTGACTTGGGCCGGCTATAGTGGGTGGCGGGTGAAGAACTGGTCATGTTTTGATGACTGGGCGACCTTGTGCGCACCATTTTCGCGCCTCTTACACAACATGGCGGATGGCGGGAGGTTTGGATCCAAAAATGGCGCGGCTTGCCAGCCGCTCTCCGCGTAATGGGGTTCACGACCGCGGAATGTGAAAATGTTAGGTTCTGGCAAGGCACCGCGTTAACGGTGAAACGCGGAATGCGGGACCGCGTAATATGAGGACCAACTGTACTTGGCGAGCGAGTTTAGTTTAATACAATGTGTTTTGGGAAAATATTAATTACTAATTGAGAAATTTCTTATTGAAAAATGAATAACTATCCACAAGGGAATATTTGTTGAAATTAATTTTTTTGTTTTCATCTGATAAATCTTACGTTTTTCATAACATATTTTGTTATATCAGCAATATCTCCGTTAGCTGGAATCTCTCAAACTCGAAACTCTCTGATAACTGGAATTTAAATTTGCACGGAAAATCATTCCCAAAGCCGTAATTTTCCAAAAATTTCCAGCTTTAGGAACAAATTTTCCGAGGTTGAAAATCGAGAGAATTTTCTGAAAATGTCTTGAATAAAGATAAAAGTTTAATTTTTTTTTTTTGGGGGGGGGGGGACCTGACCTGACTCAATGTCAGGTGGAGGTAGGGTGGGGGATTAGTGGTCTCATATTACTGACCTTCTGATGGTATGTCAGGTCACCCTTTCTTGGGTGGGTGATTAGTGGGTCTCACGACCTGAAGATGTCTTGAATAAGCACGAAAGCTAAAGTATTTTTAGGGAGATTGTGATAAGTATAAGTTTAAATGAGCAAAGTTGTATCCCTTCAACATTACATTACGTAACATTTTAAAATGTGGAGTGAGAAAACAGAAAGGTGTGGGTGATTAGAGAGATGGAGTGGAAAGGAGTGGTAACATGCACCAGTGTTGCCAAGTGATAAACTCCTCAACAGCTGATTTTTAGTGTGTGTCTGTGTGTGTGTGTAATAATAATAATAATAATAATAATAATAATAATAATAATAATAATTAACGGTTTATTGAAAGAGCTTGGCAGCCAGAAGGCTGAAAATATACAGTTACATATTTGGGGAATGGGTTTCGAATTACAAATAATATACAAGTAACATAAGTGATACAAATAAGATATATAATAACTAGATGGGGAAAAGCTCAAACTACAGTTCATTTCAACATAGTGACAGTGCAAGGAGTAGGATTTACTGGGAGTGAATACACTGGTTTATTACAAGTTATTGATAATTTTTACAATGGTTGGGACTGGGCTGTTCTTATAGCGATCAGTTCGTGCACGTATGGGCTGGATGCGGTTGTGGTGTCGAACGGCAATTCTCGGGCTAGAGATCTCAGGTGGTAGTAGGAGCCGGTGTCGAGGATGGTGTAGAAGCTTCTTACCAAATTTGCAGATGAGGTTGTGGTGATGGTCAGTGAGAGTCGAAAGGGTTAGTGTGTTGAGCGCTTCTTGATATGTGGAGTAGGAAGGGGGGAGAATAATCTTGCATGCCCTCTTTTGCACTTTTTCTAGGTGTTTGTGTTGTGTGGCATTTAGGGAGGAAGACCAGGTGGGGGAGGCATAGGTGAGCTTGGGAAGTATGAATGTTGTGTAAACACTGAGGAGCTCGGGTGCAGGAACTCCGAGGAACTTGAGTCGGCGGAGGAGGTGGAGACGGAAACTGGAGGATTTGACAACTTCACTGACGTGTGGTTTCCAATTTAGTTTGTTGTCTATGGTGACGCCGAGGAGCTTCGTGGAATCTACAACCTGGAGTGTGTTCGGACCTAGAGTAATGGAAGGAGGTGGGACAATGTCGGAGGAGAGGTTGATGTGCATAACCATGGTCTTGGTATGGTTGATGGTGACATGGTTGTTGGTGGCCCAGTTTTGGAGACTCTTCAATAAATCCTGAAGGGCGGTATAGTTGGGAGCAGAATTGTTGACGCTGATCCCAATGGTGGAGTCGTCGACATATTTCCAGCGAGCAGGGGTTTCTCTTAGGGCATCATTGATGAGCATAAGGAAGCAGAGTGGTCCCATCTTGGTGCCTTGGGGGACGCCACAGGTGAGTGACTGAAAGGTGGAGACAGCCCCTCGGAAGCATGCAGCTTGGCGTCGGTCACTGAGGAAGTCTGTAAGCCATGGTATAAGACTTCTCCGAAGCCCGAGGTCAATCGCTTTGTTGATGATTATATTGTGGTCGACTAGGTCGAATGCTTTAGTGAAATCAATGAAGGCGACAGCTACAGACGTTTTTCGTTTCTCGAGATGGCGGTATATGTAATCGAGAAAGCTGACAAGACAGTGAGTGGTGGAGGAAGTTTTCATGTTGCCAAATTGCTGAGGGTCTACGACTCCTGCAATATCAGCATAAGCCCAGTCGAACACAAAACTTTCACAGATTAGGCTGGGTATTGGGGTGATTGCAATAGGTCGTAGCTGATTTAAGGATTGTGGGCTGGTTGACTTGGGCACTGGTGATACATAAGAGGTCTTCCAGTCATCCAGTCAGCTGGGCATCTGGCTTGACTGAGAGAAGCATTGATGATGGAGGTGTGCGTGCGTGCGCCAAGCACATTGTAGGATTTGAAGAAGTTGATGAAGAGTTTGTTCAGGAGTCAGGTCGTGAGGTGACATGCCAAAACACTTACACAGCACACACATTAACAGCACTACTAAACCATTGTATTATTAATATTTTACATTGTAATCTCTATTTTAAAATTAATTGATACATGATGGCTCGATTGGCCTTCATTTACACTTAGACAACTGATCAGTGAATAAACCAGGGTATATGGAGATGCATTGTACACTAGTGATGTCTCGAAGCTTCAAAACTGCAACCAAACTTCTGAGCAACCACATGATTTATCACAACCTGTACTCAAATGTAATAAGTTAATTACTAAAATTATTATGTGTGGTGCAAAATAAGGGATGTATATACTCAAATTAATAGCTATATTACAAGAATTCCAGCAATGCAAGTTATATTCTCATAAGTCAGTGACATTTTATAAGCAAAAAATTAAACTTCTGCCTTTCAGAATCCTTGAGTAAGTGTTACCGTATATCGCGGCCTATAAGACGAAATTTGAACATTAAAAAAATATGCCCAAAGTTAGGGGGTCGTCTTAAGCAACAAATATAAAATTCTTACATCTTAAATATTGTGTCAAGAGTGGTGATAGAAACATCGTAAGCCACTCACAAAGTCCTGCCAGTAATTATTTTATACTGAAACTTACGTTTGGCAAGCTGGATTCAAATTAAGATTACCGGTATATTAAAATAATAAAAATGTATTATAAACCTCTCTAACATACCCTGTAATAAACACAGTTATCATCACACACCCCTCCCCACGCCCCCCACCCCCCATTTGCCAGTGAGGAGACAAGAAAGGGAAAGTGACCGCGAGGTTGGGCTATTTTTAGCCGTGGAGGTGGTCAGTAATGCATACCGGGTATCGGTATATTTACTGATAATAATATTTTCTCCTATAAATAATTGATTTAAAATTTATTTTCTTACAAAGAATATTCAGTAAATGAGTGCGTTAATTCTTGAAACTATCGACAGTTAATTACAGACGCTTAAGTGACGTCACTAGTGTTTACACTACACCGGCCGGTAACATTTGATGCCATTACTTGAAATGAATTGGCCTTATTTTAAGTAACTAACTATAAATAAATACAAAAATTAAAAAAAAAGATCAAAAGTGAGAAATAATATACTGTATGTATGTTGTGTTGTCAAAGTAAGAGGAACAATTGAAACTGCAATTGTGTAAATGAGGCAGAAAGTCAGGTCAGCAACCTGGGACTTGGTCACAATTTTCGTGATGCCATATGGCAGCAGGGTCTATCATTAAACAACACATTATGCTTCCAATATCTTCCCAGGCAGTAGTACCTCCCTGTTTGGTAGCTGCCTACTACCTACACAATTTCTAGTAATAATAATTTGATACATGATAAATTAGACAAACTGAAAAGAAACATCAAATTTAATTACCAACACGCTTCCCATTGGCAGCTGTAAGAGGGGGAGATGGGCTATTTTTATCCCGTCTTTGTGTCTGAAGTGGCCAGTAATACCATATATTTATTGATCATAATGCGTTTCTCCTATAAATAATTAATTTAACATTTATTTTTTTACATAGAATATTCAATAAATGACTTTTAATTCTTTTAACTACCAACAGTGGTAAATTTAGGATGACAATGAAGAAGAAGTCAGGTCATCTGATTCGGAGTTTGATTCTTAATGATTACCACATATGTGTAAGGTGACCACGTCAGGTCATGTAGCGGTTTCTATCCCCAAACGTGATACACCTTCTCTCATTTGCCTTGTCCAGTTGTTGAGTTATCACTCCATAAGCAATAGCACTCTCTCCGTGTGAACACTACGGTATATTAATACTGTATCCAGCTACCACAAAACTTCACCATGGCTCCAATTGTTAAACGCATGAGATATGAAGCTTGTTTTAAGCTGAAAGTTATAGCATATGCCCAGTCACACAACAATTGTGCTGCTTCAAGAGAATACGGTATAACTGAGAAGATGGTGCGGGATTGGAGATCAAAGGAACACTTACTACGAAGTATGCCCAGGAATAAATGTGCAATGAGAAGAGGCACTGCACACTGGCCGATTCTAGAGAAGCACGCAGTAGACATGGTCCATGAGCAGCGTCAAAATGGGTATATTGTATCAAGAAACATGATACGTATGTGGGCACTTAGGTGGGCTAAACAAAATCAAGAGCACAGCAAAGACTTCAAAGCCACGGCTTCATGGTGTAGCCGTTTTATGGAAAGAAGCAATCTGGTACTGAGGCAGAAGACAAAAATAGCACAAAAATTACCAGCAGATCTTAACTGTAAAATTGTTAATTTCCATCGCTACATAATACAACAACGTAAGAAACATTGTTATCCATTAAGCAACATCGGGAACATGGATGAAACACCTATGAGCTTCGACATGGTCGGTAATCATACTGTCGATACAAAGGGTGCAAAAACAGTGTTAGTGAAAACAACAGGACACGAAAAGACACGGTTTACAGTCGTACTTTCATGCATGGCAGACGGAACCAAGTTGAACCCAATGCTAATTTTCAAGAGAAAAACAATGCCCAAAATCAAGTTCCCGGCTGGAGTTTTTGTTCACGTCAACGAGAAAGGGTGGATGGACGAACAAGGAATAAAGTTGTGGATTGATCATATATGGTGTAGGCGACCTGGTGGCTTTCGAAAACAGCGTAGCCTCTTAGTATGGGATATGTTCGCGAGTCACTTAACAGAGGGAACAAAAACCAGCATGGCGAGGAACAACAGTGACATTGCAGTTATTCCTGGTGGATTAACTTCACTTGTACAACCACTTGATGTTTGTCTAAACAAACCATTCAAGGACCGCGTTCGTGAACAATGGAACAAATGGATGATCAGCGGCAAAAAGTCTTACACGAAAGGTGGGAATATGCGTGCTCCCGAACTGGATGTACTGTGTGATTTTGTTATCAAGGCATGGAATGATATTAATGTGGAAACAGTTATCAAGTCTTTTAAAAAGTGCGGAATATCCAATTCAATGGATGGTATGGAGGATGATATGTTGTGGGAGGACGAGGATGAAACAGAAGCCGAAGCCACGTCATCTGATTTGGAATTTGATCCTTATGATGAAGCAGCCATAAATGTATCTCAGGATGTACTTGAAGAACTTATGATGTCAGATGTTGATGATGTGGATTTTGAAGGTTTTTAATACATGATGACGTCAGTAATAATCATGTGCTAATAACATTTTTAACTTGTCGGGTAATTTGCTTTTAAAATATTGTGACTTAGTAAATTAAATGTGTGCATGTGTATGTATGTATACATACAGTATATATAAATATGTTTGTGTAATAAATGTATGTAGTAAGTACGTAATATTTTTTCACTCAAATCCTAATGAAACATTACTGGAGAACATTCCTTTGTCGCAAAACAGTTTATAAATTAAAGAAAATAATTACAGTGTGTTTAATATATTACAGTATATTATAAATAAATAAATAAACAAATAATTCGGTAAATCTATTTTAAGTAAATGGAAAATAAGCAAACATGTTATTTACCAAGACGCGTCCCTCTGGTTCAGGGTGAGATGGAGGGGAGATAACAAGGCTATTTATAGCCAGTCTGAAGTGGCCATTACCCTAATGCACCATAAATAATTCATTGAACATTCATTTTTTGTACATAGCATATTTAGTATATATATATATATATATATATATATATATATATATATATATATATATATATATATATATATATATATATATATATATATACAGTATATTTTATGAAAATCCATAATGAAAACGTGGATAAGATAAATCTTGATAAAATTACACGGGAAAATGGAAACAACGGAGTACCTTAGCTTTCGTCTTTATTCAAGACATCTTCAGAGGCAACTGGATTACATGGACAGAGAGAGGCTTAAAAACCTTTTGATCTAGATATATGATAGTTATTTTGTGGGTCCCCTTTTTACCTGACTTGACTAGTCACGTCACCACCCTTCTCTTAAGCTCCTCTACGTGTGTGTTGGTGTGGGGATTAGTGGATGTCATCATTTTGGCCTGACCTCATGTTTTTAGGTCACCCTGTATAGTTAAGCCTCTCTCTGTCCATGTAATCCAGTTGCCTCTGAAGATGTCTTGAATAAAGACGAAAGCTAAGGTACTCCGTTGTTTCCATTTTCCCGTGTGATTTTATCAAGATATATATATATATATATATATATATATATATATATATATATATATATATATATATATATATATATATATATATATATATATATATATATACAGTAAGTACATACCGGTAACCTTTTTCACTCAAATCCTAATGAAACACCACAATTAGAATACGGTGGTTGTTGTTGAACCACCTGTTGTATAAATAGTCGGAACACAGTCACACCACCGAGACGAAGGAACACTCCCACCACCGACCGTCTCGTGTGAAGCAAGCGTATAAATGAAAGAAAATACTTGCAGTGTGTTTAATATGTTACAGTATATTATAAATAAATAAATAAACAAATAAATCGGTAAATCAATTTCAAGTAAATGGAAAAATTTTACTCGATACCGACATTAGTTCCAGTTACCGGTAAATAGGAAGACGCTTCAGTGACGTCACTAGTGTTTACACTTCACCAGCGGGTAATATTTGATGACATTACTTGAAGTGAATTGGCATTATTTTAAAAAACCAAGGATGGTTGGTAAAGGACTACTGAGTCAGTGGGTAAGTGTCACATTTGGGGAACTGGTCTTATACAGCGAATAGAGCTCAAAAGCTACTTTTTAGATGGAAATTTGGGGGGGCCGTCTTATGCACCCCGTCGCCTTATAGGCCGCGATATACGGTAATCTCCCCTCCTGGCTGTCGACACCCCATCTCCCCCCTCCTCCCAGCCAGAGGGAGAAGGGTCCATGGGGGGTAAAAGTGACCCCTTCTCCAAAGGGTCGCCTCACTGTTTGTCTACTGTACTCATTCTTGATACAATATTGTTATTTGTTTTTCATTAACTGGTAAAGATACATTACTGTAATAAGCAGTGCTTATTGATACCTTCATTTACAATACAGTACAGGTTGACAATCCCTTATCCAAAATCCTTGGGCCAGAGGCATTTCGGATTTCGAAATTTTTCGGTTTTGAGAATGGTTTTTTTTTTTTTTTTTTTTTTTTTTTTTTTTTTTTTTTTTTTTTTAGCCCACCTGGGCACAAGTCACTGACCTACATTGGGGCCTGGGGGGCGAAAATATAATAATAATTATAATAATAATAATAATAATAATTCATAGGTCTAGGTCGTGTTTCTCACTTTTTATCTTTTTTCATTCTTGTATTTTATTATTATTATTATTATTATTTTGTTAATACAGTATTATTGTTAATATTATTATTATTATAAATTTTATTATTATATTTTATTATTATTATTATTATTATTATTATTATTATTACCGTATATACTCGTCTATAACCCCCCTTCGTATATAGGTCGACCCCGATTTTATGACCAAGAAATCGTTAATTTATGATATTCCTCGTTTATAGGTCGACCCACGTTTTTGAGGGTAAAGGAACAACAAAACCTTCAGAGAAACACTACGTCCTATAAACTTGTTTACCATTTATTATCACGACACTTTACACTGAAACGCGGGTAGTTTCAACAAAAATATTGTATATTTCCATTCAAGTATTTATTCAAGTCAATTAGGAGGGAATATTATTGTAATACAACAGTTTTTTAACTAAACCATTCGACAAGCGATTACGGTAACATCTTTTGAATAAAAGAAAAGCGAAAGTCATTGTTTTCTTCACGATTTGATCCCACTTTCCACTTTAATACGTACGTCATTTCAGCAAAAATATTACATTCCCGTGAATGTATTATATCAAGCACAGTATGAATAGAATATCATTGTAATATAACAGAATTTTAACCGAAAACTATTAAAAAAACGAGTAACATCTCAAGAACATCGGAAGCTTAGGTAAAGTCTTTTGTTTTCGTCATGTATTTTATCCTATTTTACATTGAAATACATC
The DNA here is from genome assembly GCA_958450375.1 of Homarus gammarus. Classification (NCBI taxonomy): domain Eukaryota; kingdom Metazoa; phylum Arthropoda; class Malacostraca; order Decapoda; family Nephropidae; genus Homarus; species Homarus gammarus. The sequence continues at coordinate 4,184,912 of CAUDMG010003255.1, forward strand.
ACGTTTCAGCAAAACTACTATTTATTTCTGAGAATATATTCATTCAGGCGCAGTTTAGGTAAAATATACGTGTGATGTAACAGTTTTTTAATTGAAAACGATTCGAAAAACACGTACCCTCTAGCCCTGTTCAAGGAGAGGACTGGGAGAAGCTGTTTGGTGCTGCAGACGATGACAAGGAAAATGATTTTGATGGATTTTAATGAAAATATTCAGAAATATGGTATCGTAATATTTATTCAAGTCAATTAGGATATTATTGTAATATAATACAACAGTTTTTTAACTAAACCATTCGAAAAGTGATTACGGTAACATCTTTTGAACGAAAGAAAGCCAAAGTCATTGTTTTCATCACAATTTTATCCCACTTTCCACTGTAATACGTATGTCATTTCAGCAAAAAATATTACATTTCCGTGAAGGTATTATATCAACCACAGTATGAATAGAATATCACTAATATAACAGTATTTTAACCGAAAACTATTAAAAATACGAGTAACATATCTTGAACATCGGAAGGTTTAGTAAAGTCTTTTGTTTTCATGTAGTTTATCCTAATTTACATTGAAATACATCACGTTTCAGCAAAACTACTATTTATTTCTGAGAATATGGAAATGTAATATTTTTGCTGAAATGACGTACGTATTATAGTGGAAAGTGGGATAAAATCGTGACAAAAACTCGCTTTCTTTCGTTCAAAAGATGTTACCGTAATCGCTTTTCGAATGGTTTTCAGTTAAAAACTGTTATATTACAATAATATTCTATCCTAATTCACTTGTGATGTAAAAGTTTTTTAACTGAAAACGATTCGAAATACACGTGTACCGTCTAGCTGATACGGCAGAGCCCTGGTCGCGGAGGCTTTGTGTTTGCATCGGCCCTTCTTAAGCAGCTTTTAATTTTAGCGTACGTTGAAATTGTGTTTACCGGTGTATTCTTATTTTCTTGCTTCTTATTTTCCAGAAATATGACAAGTTTTTATATAATACAATGTTACGGTACTTTTAATTTACAAGTATTCATTTTTAAAAATATAGAACACACCAAACAAATACCAGTACGGATATTTGCGTGACTCTCCCGCCAAAAAAGACCAAACAGCTGGTACTCTCTCCCTCAGCCCAACCAAAAATAGCCCAACATCATTCTTGTTTATTCTCTTCCAATTTCTCACTTTAACTGGTATTTTTTACTTCATATTGCCTACATCAGATAAACTACAGTAATTGAGGTTAGATATTGTTATAAATTTGATTACCGGGTCCTGGCAGGTACCGTTAGAACCACCTGACCCTACCAACAGTGTTGCAAGTCAGACAGCATTTTTTTTTTTTTACATTTTTGGTGTCTCCATTTGTTAATTTTTTTTCTGTGGGGTTTGCACAATAGTATACTGTTTTACCTACAGTATTGTAAAACGATTTGGGAAAAGAAATACTCGGTAACTTAAAATTTTAAAAGGAAAATTTTGAAACTGGCAACTGAGTGTAGATGATCTGACTCACATCATATTATGTCATCACGATTAGCCCACGTGTATACTTTATGTTTTACATCCTCCTGTGCATACCATACCATGCATTTGGCTACTTTGGGCTTGCTATGATGACGCAAGAGATCTGCCCTGGCAACTGTACCGACACTCACAGCGGGTGGTGCGTTGGTGCGTCGTTTCCATTGTTTACTGGTAGTTACTGGTAAATATTTTTCAACCTAACGAAACTATTACCCGTATAGAGGTCGACCCCCAACTTTTTGCCAAAAAATTTGGTCTTAAGAACTCGTGCTATACACGGGTATATACGGTATTATTATTATTATTATAATAATTAGTATTACTATTACATTTTTGCCCCCAGGCCCCGATGTGGGTCAGTGATCTGTGCCTGGGTGGGCTAATCCCTGTTTAAAAAATAAAAAAAATAAATAAATAAATAAAATACTCCACAAAAAACTTTCGGTTTTCAGAGCTTTTCGGTTTTCGGAATTTCGGATAAAGGGTTGTCAACCTGTATAGTACTATGTATATGCCTCATAGTTTAAAAATGTCATTCAAGACATCTTCAGGTCATGAGACCACTAATCCCCCACCCTATCTCCACCTGACATTGCATCAGATCAGGTCAGTTACACAGGACCCTCTAATTCCCCACAGCTCCATGCGAGAGGAAAATAACAGTCTTTGTTGTAACACACAGCTTCATTCGTGCCCATATCATATAGATTTTTAATTTTTAATTATATTTATTTAACCAAACTTTTAGGTAAACTATTTGATTATTATACAGTAGAACATTGATTTAAAGCGATTTAATTTAAGAGTATTGATTTAAAGCGACACCCAAATATATCTCTGGGCACGCTACACGGCTGCCCACCACCCTCTCACACCCTCCCACATGCTCAGTTCTCACACTGATGGTCTAGTGAATGGACATATTGTGTGACACTATCTCCTTCTACCACGTGCATCAACCATCGCCACTCTGTCCAAGAGGCCAGCCACTACATCATTAACTACCCCCAAAGGCCAAGAAATGGGTCGTACGCACTCCAAATGCTAGCCTGCCAAAGCTCCACCCCCTCCAACCAAACTCTGTCTACATAAAGTTTTTCAACTACAGTATAGTCTGGATTTACGTGGTGCCTTGCCAGAATGAAATGTTTTAATTACGCGGTAAATTTGGTCATTTACGCGGCGATCGACTGGAGAGGTCTAGACCGCCGCGCCATTTTTTACTTACATGGTCCACTCTTGACCATACGCGGGAAGCGGCGCGGCGAGTGGTGCGCATTAGGTTGCTCCTACGTTATCGCTGACGTCATATGACGTATCGGACTGTGATTGGGCCACGCATCCTTACCACCCACGCATTCCCTCTGCCGCTAGCTGTGATTGGTCTAATGTAACATGACGTGCCCTGCCCCCAGAGGGTAGAAGTCGCTGACCTAGCCGGGACTGTCTCATTGTTCTCAGTTCTCTGCGTATACAGTTCTCTCTTGTGCCCGCTATTCCCCTCACAATGGCCTCCGCTGGACCCCCCACCACCCCAGAAAAACCTTGAACCTGGACCAAGCCATGATAATGTGAAGGAAATCATCGAGTTGGGGGAGAAAATTAAGCACATCCTTGACAAAGACACAGTCAAGCATCGATATGAAGTGTCTTATAACCTTCTGTCGAAAGTTATGGAGCCGTATATCCAGATCTATCTCGACAACATCATTGCTAGTCGTCAACGTAGTATTGAGGAATTCCTCGCCTGCAACCCACCACAACCACAGCCAGCCCAAGTTAGTGATAGTGACAGTGAGGATATGGACTTTGAGTGGTTTGTCAGGGAGGCCCTGCAAACCTCTGTGAAGAGTGATAGTGATTCACTGGAGGGCAACTAATCTGCCCTCTGCCTCGGAACCAGCCGCCATCCACGTGTGCCGACCCAGCTTTTCTACTAAAGTAAGTGTTAAAATACCTAATATTACTGATATTTCTCTTAATTATTAATTGTGTGTGCATACCATCATAAAATTAAGATGTTATTTTGACTACAACGTACGTACTGTGTCGGAAAAAGTGGAGTTTGGGGGGTCGGCCCAGTCTCTATTTCAATTAATCCCATAAGTTCTGTTATTTCATTTACGCGTTTCTGGTTTTACGCGGACCTCCACGGGTTCAATTGACCGCGTAAATCCAGACTATACTGTAATATTTTTTGCTCGATATATGTAACTTTATTCAATTATTTTTACTTATTTACATGCACACACTGTCCTAAGGGCAAAGCTGTACTGTACATGTACTCAAAATAATGTACTAAATGATTACTAAAATTTTTGTCTAATGCAAACTGTAGCATGATTATATTCAAATTAATCACTATCTTATAAGAATTCCAGCAATGTAAATTATATTCTCCCCGGTCACTTCTGTGACATTTTGTAAGCAAAAAACATAAACTCAATCTAAAGGACATAAATAAACAAATAAATACTTCACTAGACCTTCAGCACCAAGTGTCAAACATGTCACCTTCCTCCTCCCCATCTTCCCAGCCTGGGTTTGGTGTTTTAGGCTTAAAGTTTTTATCTTATATAATATCACAGACTTAAGTTAGGAGAATATAATTTGTATTGCTGGAATCCTTGCAAGACAGCAAATAATTTGAATATAAACGTCATATATTTTACACAAAAGATAAAAATTTTGGCCCTTTGTAATAAAATTCTTAATTACGGCTACTCCTCGACTTACGACCACCCGGACATACGACCGCCCCAGTCGTATCAAAATTTTTTCAAATTACGTATTTACGAGTCCCGACGTTAGTGATTGCGCTGTGTACTGACAAAATTTTTGTTTGTAATTCACTTTAAAATGGCTGGCAAGCTTAAAAGTGAGTGTTTTGTGGTGCTGAAAGAAAAGAGACACCCATTTTAGATTTTATACGTATTATCTTCGCATTTTCTACTTTCGATCAATTCGACTAACGACCTGGATTTGGGTACCTAATCCCGTCGTAAGTCGAGGAGTGGCTTAGAACTAAAATTTGTATGTCTAATGCGAGCTATAGCATGTTTATATTAAAATTAATTACTATCTTATAAGAATTCCAGAAATGTTAATTATATTCTCCCATGTCAGTTCAGTGACATGGCATCAACTGTCAAACATATCACCTCACCTCTGTTACCCCCCATCTTCCCAGCCAGTAAACAGACCATTCGCATCCCCTAATTTTAGTTGTGTTGATTTATGAGAGCGGAAGATTGGGAGGAAGCTGGTCTGGATTGTTTGTGACCTCCACACCAACGAGTTGCCACTCAGACATCTGATCCAGGAGCTGGATGGCAAGACTCTTTCAAACAACAGATGGTCTGGTCCTCTTGGCAAGATGCTGGACTCTGCCACTGAGTTAGAAATAAATCCGAGCTTTGAAAAAATCACAGTTGGCCCTCCACTCGTTGAGCTTGCACATACTGTCATTGACGACCTGAGTACTGACCAGTACTATAGTTATAGGATATGCAGTGCCATCAAAACCGGGGTCATGCCTGATAGACTTGCTTACCTGCTGATAGGTCCAGTCTCACATTCTAGGTGGCTCACAACGGCTCTCAGGTTCTGCAGAATTTGGGTCGCTCATCATAAACTGAAAGGGAACCAGCTTCACAACCTGAGACTTATTGTCCAATTCATCGTGAGTGTCTACTTGCCAAATTGGTTTAACACCAAGGTCAAGTCGTCGTTCTCCGAAGGTCCGAGGCATGTTCTCTTCCAGCTTGAGCTCCTGAGGAGTCAGCCAAGGAAGGTTGTTCAGATTGTGGAGCAGACTGTGAGGAGATCTTCCTGGTATGCTCATCCCGAGGCAGTTCTGCAGACAATGCTCTGCAGTAAGGATGAGGAGGAGAGAAGAGTGGCAGTCAAAAAGATCTTGGATATGAGACTTATGAGAGGATCTGGGCATGACGAATCAGTTGGTAACGATTCTTTCAGGGTCAGGAAGACTCCTGAAGTCAATCTAGGTGCCAAGACCCTCACTGATCTCATAGATCTGGATAACATCCAGGCTGGCAGTGAGCCCCCTCTTACCTGCAGCCTCACCAATGTTCAAGTCAGAGCTCTCCTGGACAACCCCATGCATGTCCCTGCCTGGCCCTCGCACACCCAGAGTATATAGTGTTGTGTACAGCAAGTGAGCGAGGCCAGCAGCAAGGAGAGGAGGGAAGGCTACATCCGAGCTCAGGTGGTCAGCAGGGAGGTGATGAGTAGAAACAGAAGCAAGAAAGACATGTTCTCTATGGTGTGCAGCAACACCGGGTCGTAGTCGTAAAACCGGTTTTTGTATTTGATGATTTTGTTTTCTAAAGGAATATTATATTTAATAAATGTGTCAAGATCATTCGTTTCACTATTCTGGATCATTTTCATCCTAATAAATTAACCTGATACATTTACTTTACTTTAAATAAGCTATTTAGTGGTGTTGGTAAAAGGGTGGGAATACTGAATTTTCATAAGATTTCAAGTTAAAATTTACCTAGCAAAAACTGAAAACTTTTCAAATCTGAAGATATCACATGATTCTGCACATAGAACTACATCATTAATACCATGGGCCGATTTTTCAAACTCAAAAAAAAAAAATTCGCCTCTGTATGACACACCCTAATGCTGTATACTGTACAATACAGGAGATACCAGTTCACTTTTCTGAGAATACGGGAAGCCTACTTTTTTATTAGTAAAAATTTTTTGAGACTAAATTTTGGTATACAGTGGTCCCTCAGTTAACGAGCACAATTCGTTCCAGAAGGTTGCTCATTAACCAAAAAATTCGTTAACCGAAACCATTGTTTCAATGGGTTTATGGGTTATTGGTTCCAGCTCACCGAAAATTGCTTTAAAGTCAACAAAAAAGGTAGTAAAGTACACTTACTTTGAGGTGTGTATGTAGAAGACTCCTGGATGATGATGCTGATGTGAATTTGAAGTGGGAGGTGGAGGAGGAGAAGGGAGAAGAGAAGGAAGTGGAAGTGGAGGAGAAGCATTTTACTGCTTCTTGGAAGGTGAGTCACCTTCCATGAAAATGTCAGGAACCTCTGGACTGACAGATTCTTCGGCAGGAAAATCCTCTCTCCTTCTTGAAGTGGAAGGCTGAGGGCTAGTATCTTGTTCCCGCTGCCTTTTAGTGAAGAAACGGTCAATTTTTGTCTGTGGGGCATCTCTCCTCCTCATCATTAACTGATGTTTGAAGAAGGAGACCACTGTGTCCTCAACATTACAACAAAGCTAGTTCTGATTTTTCCACATCTGGGTGCCTTGAAGCCAGTTTCCTGAACTTCTCCCAGTGGTCAACAACATCTTTTGAATCTGAAGTTGACACATGGTCGTCACTTTCCTTTTCCTCCTCACCACTGTCAGCCTCTAACATCTCATCCAGTTGCTTCAAGTCATCTGGAGTAAGTTCCTGCTCATGAGACATCACAAGCTCTTCTACATCATCCTCCTCCACTTCAAGGCCCAATGACTGACCAATGGACACAATCTCCTGGTCCAACTCTGCTTCTTCCTGAAATCCCTCAAAATCATGGACTACTGATGGCCACAGTGCTTTCCATGTAGAATTGAGGGATCGAGTGGAGACTTCTTGCCATGAGGACACAATCAATTTTACAGACTCCAGGATGTTAAATTGTGTCTTCCAGAACTGTGCCAGTGTTAGTTCAGGATCATTGGAAGTTACCTGATGACACCTGAACATTTCTTCATGTACAGCTTCTTAAAGTTGCTGATCACATTCTGGTCCATTGGCTGTATGATTGATGTAGTGTTGGGAGGCAAAAACAACACTTTGACAAAGTCAAATTGAGACTCCAAAGTGCTGGCAAGTTGAGGGTCATGACCAGGGGCATTATCCATAGGAGAAGAGCCTTTAAAGGGAGTTTATTGGTGGTTAGGTAGCTCTTCACAGAAGGGCAAAACACCTCAACAGCCCACTCATTAAATAGCTGTCTTGTTACCCATGCCTTACGGTTGGACTTCCAATTAACTCCAAGCCGTCTTCTTACCACTTTTTGTTGCTTGAGTGAGTTTATGCCCAGGTAAAAAGGCTTCATCTCTGGTGATGAATGTCCTTTTGGACATTTTTTCCATAACAGCCCAGCTTCATCCACATTGAACACTTGCTGTGGAAGATAATTTTCTTCATCCATCAGCACTTTAAACTCCATTAAAAATTTTGCTGCTCCTTCCTTATCAGCACTGGCAGCCTCACCATGCCTAACAACACTAAAAATGTCACTTCTTTTCTTAAATTTTTCGAACCAGCCCTTGCTGGCCCTAAACTCTTCATATTCTGTGCCTGAAGAACCAGGTTGATCTGCCTTTCAATGTTTGTAAATCTCCCTGGCTCTTTCACAACGAAATTCAGTCGAAACTGAATCACCTTTCATTTGTTTTTCCCTAATCCAAATAAGAAGTAACCTCTCTGTTTCTGCTATTAGGGATCTACCTTTAAACACTCTGGTAGATTTGTCTTTCACTTTCACTTCCTTGAATTTGTCTTTCTGTGCAAGAATTGTCGACACAGTTGATGCTGACATGCCGTATTCTTTACTAAGCACATTTGTTCTAGTGCCTTCTTCATGTTTCTTAATAATTTCCTGTTTCACCTGGATTGAAATCGCTTTTCTTGATTTCTTGGGACCCATGCTGGATTCAAAAACAATTTCAACACGTGATATTTTAGTTTAATTGCTGTAAATAAAGAATATTTTCTTTAAATCAACACTGCACTGCGCTATATACAGTAAAAGTCCAAAAATCCGGATGCCAGAAATCCGGACCACCCGAGAATCCGGACTTTTGGAAAACTAATTATTATTATTATTATTATTTTTTTTAACGGGCTTTTGTGTGTATGTGTGCATGCGTGAGCGCCACAGCTGCACAGCGACAACAAGCGACCACATGGACGCCACTTTAAAACGAGCAATCAAACTGTGACAACATACCGTATACAGTGACCCCTCGGTTAACGAACTCAATCCGTTCCAGAAGGTTGTTCGTTAACCGAAAAGTTCGTTAACCGAAACCATTGTTTCAATGGGTTTTTGGGTAATTGGTTCCAGCTCACCGAAAATTTCCTAAATTCAACAAAAATGGTAGAAAAGTTCACTTACTTTGAGGTGTGTATGTAGAAGGCTCCTGGATGATGATGATGATGATGGGAATTACAATGGGGGTGGAGGAGAAGGAAGAAGAGAATGCATTGGGGTGGAAGAGAAGTCACCCCATGGCACCATTTCACCCATAAAATTTTAGTTCTCTTGGTGTATTTTAAGATTATTTTCTTTAAATCAACACTGTACGTACTGCATTATATATTGTCAATATGTAAAATATATTTCAAAATGACCAATAATTTGCTTGGAAACACAGAAAAAAGCGTTTAGTTGAAGAGAGACTCAAGCAAGATGTTACCTCCAGTGAAAACAGAGAGACTAACGCCTGTTTGCTGTGTTAAGAGGCTGGATGCTGCGCTTTAAACTAGTCACTTTACCTTCAATTATGTTCAATAATTGTTAAAATGACTAAAAAATTGAATATTAAACTTTTAAAATTATTGAATAGAATAAACTTCTTGATATTTACTAAAATAGTTAGGAATTTAAGCCCCAGAACCGATTAATGTATTGGCGGACTGATACTAAAGCTGGTTGCCCGGCCAGTGCAAGCGAAAACATGTTGAGGTCGGTTCGTAAGAAATTCGTTAATCGAATTTTTGTTCGTTAACCGAATTGAAGATCCTTATGGAAGGCAGTTCGTTAACCGAAATTTCGTTAAACGAGGCGTTCGTTAAACGAGGGGTCACTGTATACTCATCTATAACCCCCCCCCCCCCTCGTTTATCGGTCCACCCTGATTTTTTGACCAAGAAATCGTTAATTTATGATATTCCTTGTTTATAGTTCGACTCACGTTTTTGAGGGTAATGGAACAACAAAACCTTTAGTAAAAACGCTCTACGTCTTATAAACTGAAACACGAGTGCCGAAGGCAAATTGTTTACCATTTATTATTGCGACACTTTACACTGAAACGTGGGTAGTTTCAACAAAAATATTGTATATTTCCATTCAAGTATTTATTCAAGTCAATTAGGAGGGGATATTATTGTAATACAACAGTTTTTTAACTAAACCATTCGAAAAGCGATTACGGTAACATCTTTTGAACGAAAGAAAGCGAAAGTCATTGTTTTCGTCACAATTTTATCCCTCTTTCCACTTTAATACGTATGTAATTTCAGCAAAAATATTACATTTCCGTGAATGTATTATATCAAGCACAGTATGAATAGAATATCATTGTATTATAACAGAATTTTAACCGAAAACTATTAAAAAAACGAGTAACATCTCAAGAACATTGGAAGGTTAGGTAAAGTCTTTTGTTTTCGTCATGTATTTTATCCTATTTTACATTGAAATGCATCACATTTCAGCAAAACTACTATTTATTTCCGAGAATATATTCATTCAGGCGCAGTTTAGGTAAAATATATGTGTGATGTAATAGTTTTTTAACTGAAAACGATTCGAAAAACACGTACCCTCTAGCCCTGTTCAAGGAAAGACTGGGAGAAGCAGTTTGGTGCTGCAGACGATGACAGGGAAAATGATTTTGATGGATTTTAATGAAAATATTCAGAAATATGGTATCGTAGTATTTATTCAAGTCAATTAGGATAGAATATTATTGTAATACAGTACAACACTTTTTTAACTAAACCATTCGAAAAGCGATTACGGTAACATCTTTTGAACGAAAGAAAGCGAAAGTCATTGTTTTCGTCACGATTTGATCCCACTTTCCACTGTAATACGTACGTCATTCTAGCAAAAATATTACATTTCCGTGAATGCATTATATCAAGCACAGTATGAATAGAATACCATTGTAATATAAAAATATTTTGAGTCCTACTCTTTCCATTTACAGATTACTGTACAAGCCCATAATAATGGCTCCTAAAGTAGATAAACTTCGTTGTGTGAAGAGAAAGAAGAACACTTTGAAATTGAGTGACAAACTTGAAATAATTAAGAAACTAGTACGTGGTGTGAGCAATACTGTTCTAATGGAATCATACGACATTGGAAAGTCTACAATTTATGATATAAAAAAGGCAAAGAATAAAATTCTAGAATTCACAGTTTTTTCATTAAAACTGCTCGTTTTGATAAATGAAGCATGCTATATTTGGTAATGAATAAACTATCAAAATGTACCTGTTCATCTTCTTTATTCCTCCTTAAATTTTAATTTTAAAAGTACTGCCTGAGAATCCGGAAAATCGAAAAATCCGGACCGACCCAATCCCCAAGCAGTCCGGATTTTTGGACTTCTACTGTATCATCCATATGTAAAATATATTTCAAAATGACCTATAATTTCACTGTAAAAACGGAAAAAATCGTTTATGTTGGAGAGAGTCTAAAGCAAGATGTTACCTCCACTGAAAAGACACAGAGTCTGACGCCTGTTTGGTGTGTTGACAGGCTGTTTGGTGCGCTAAAAACTAGTTTCCCTGTACTTCAATTATGTTAAGTAATTGTTAAAATGACTAAAAAGTTTAATATAAGACTTTTAATATTATTGAATAGTACAAACTTCTTGATGTTTACTAAAATAGTAAGGAATTTAAGCCCTAGAACCGATTACTGTATTGGTGGACTAATACGACATCTAGTGAGCAAGCGAAAACATGTTGAGGAGCGCTCGTAATCGAGGGATTGCTCGTTAACCGAGGTGAAGAATCTTCTGGAAGGTTATTCGTTAACCGAAATCTCGTTAACCGAGGCGCTCGTTAACCGAGGGATCACTGTATTTATTATAACTGCTACCAGTGAAGCCTTTCAAATGTTGGTGTATTGAGTCTTTTAAATGAGAGATGCATTTTGTTTGGAGTATGATCTTAAAAAATAATATGGCAGCCAGTTTGTTGATGGTTCTTGGCTGATTTATAATTTATTTCAGACCAACATCCAACTGTCAGTTGTATCAGCCCACAAGCTTGTTGAACTTTACCGCTTATTTGATGCTGCTGGGGGTGACTTCCAAGCCAGCCACAATAAGAACAACTATGCAAGCAAGCCTCAACATCTTGTACTTCTCAATGGTTTCACGTAAGTGCTCCAAAATTACTTCATGAAGTGTGATAAAAACATGATTATGCCAACATCAACAATATGGAAGAAGTTTTACATGAGCTGTATTTATTGAAAGTTTGTAGATATAAATAGCAGGAGACACTGAAGTTTATCATAGTACAGTAAGTAGCCAGAAAGAGAGCTACACATTTTCTTTCTCTCTGCATGGGGTTTGCATTCTTTTAAAATATTGGGCAGAACAAATCTGCTGTGACTTTTTATCCAAGTAAGCATTATAAGTTACAAAGATTGTTTAACTACAGTATAGTCTGCATTTACGCGGTCAATTGAACCCGTGGAGGCCTGCGTATAACGAGAAACGCGTAAATGAAATAACAGAACATATGGGATTAATTGAAATAGAGACACAATACCTACGTTGTAGTAAAAATAACATCTTAATTTTATGATGGTATGCACACACAATTAATATTTAAGAGAAATACAGTCGCCGGTTAATGTGCATTCAAAAATGGACTCAACTCCCCCCCCCCCCCCCCACCCTCTTCCCACGCTCGCTGGCTCCTCCCTCTCTGAGAAATCTTTGGGTGAAAACAGTAGGCTTACATTTTTAGTAATAAATAATACCTCAGACTAAAGTCAGGATAATATAATTGACATTGCTGGATCCCTTGCAAGACAAGGAATATTTTGAATATAAACGTCATATATTTTGTCACAAAAGATAAAATTTTTGCTCTTTCTAATCTAAATTCTTCAATTAGATCAAAAATTTGTATGTCTAATGCAAATTTTATGATGTTTATATTTAAGATAATCACAATCTTATAAGAATTCCAGCAATGTAAATTATATTCTGGCCGGGTAATTTGTATGAATTTTATGAGCTAAAACAAATATCTTCAGTAAATACAGTAAGCAAATTATACTTCACCTGCTTAAATGACCAAATTTACTGCGTAATTAAAGCATTTCGATTCTGGCAAGGCACCGCGTAAATGACCAAACGCATTAACCATAACTGCGTAAGTCCAGACTCCACTGTACACTGAGTCTTTCATGATGTAACATGATAAAGAATGAACAAAACACTCAAATTTTACTTACCAGAAATGATATTGAGTGCTGCAGGAGGTGGTGAGGTGAGGTGAGGTGAGGTGGTGCAATTGGAGTTAGTGGGAGTTACCCCCTTAAAACATCATAGTTATTGTTCAGCGCAGTTCCTTTAGGGAATCTTTTATCGCCACTACTTTCACTTGAACTTGATGGTCTCTTTACACTCGTGTTGATTAAGGATACAAAATAGCACTCTCACATAACTGTACACAAACTGGGAAAAGAATTCAAACTGGGCAGCGCCATTATTTTTGTGGCTGCTACCAGCTGGTGAGGCAAGCCGCCCAGCAACCATTTTGTAACTACCACCAGAATCCACGCAAAATAATTTTTTTTTAAAATTTCTGTGAAATTTTTTGTTTTGTGTTGCAATGTTTTCTTTTGAAAATCTTAATAATTCCATAAGGATAAATACATTCCTAAACACAGACGCATAACTGAACACAAGCTAGGGAAAGAATTCCAACTGAACAGCTGCATTATTGTGATAGTTGCTGGCAACTGAGGAGGTAAAAATTTGAGCTAAAAATAAAATTTTTTTTTTAATGTTTAAAAATTATGTACAGTATGGGCAAGTTTTTATTCCATACCCCAAATTTTTGGTCATAATTTCAAAATATTGTAAGGGTAAAATTCTGTAATGGATGCCTGTATATCATATTTTTTCTATTATTTAATGTTGTATTACTTATGAAAAAACATACTGTACACTGTAAGTGGCTGATCATATGAGAATATACAGGTTGTACCTCGCTTATCGGGGAAGCTTGGGACTAGACTGGTTCCGGATTAGAGAAAATTCCGAACCATCGAAGCCGAGGTTAAAAAAGGCATAATAATGCATCAAATGTACTATTACTACACCAATACAACTTACATCAGCATATATCTAGCCCAGGCTTATTGGACCTCTTTTTAACAAAGTGTTAATGCTATGGCACACGTTTACTGTTCACTGGACCCTCGCTTTGTGCCATTCACTATATGGGAATGTGCATACTGTATATGTATAGAACTAAACAAAGAATTTATTTGAAATACTCTGTAACATTTAATGCCATAATATCCAGACCACTGGGGTTAGTTATACAGACTTTTCCCTGTGAAACAGCCATAATTTTTAACCAACTTATTACTCTACAGTAGTACCCCGATTTACGCGATTTACCGCGATTTACGCGTGCAATTGAACCCACAGGGTACCGCGGAAAGTGAACAACAGAACATATGGGATTAATTCCAATAGAGACTGGCCCGACCCCCAAACTCCACTTTTTCCGACACAATACCTATGTTGTAGCAAAAATAACATCTAAATTTTATGATGGTATGCTCACACAATTAATATTTAAGAGAAATACAGTCGCCAGGTTAATGTCCATTCAAATAATAGACTCAAATCCCCTCCCCCTTCTTCCCAGCTCACTAACTCCTACCTCCCTGAGAAATGTCTGGGTGAAAAAACTAGATTTTAACGTTTAGTAATAAATAATACCTCAGACTAAAGTTTAGGATAATATAATTGACATTTCTGGATTCCTTGCAGGTCAGGGAATATTTTGAATGTAAACTTCATATATTTTGCACAAAAGATAAAATATTTGCTTTGTGTAAACCAAATTATTACATTAGATCTAAAATTTGTATGTCTAATGCAAAATCCATGATGTTTATATTCAAAATGATCATCATATTGTAAGAATTCCAGCAATGTAAATTATATTCTGGTCGAGTAATTTGTATGAATTTTATGAGCTAAAACAAATATCTTCAAGTCATAAAAAAAAATATATTCTTCACGACACAATCTGTCAATCAAAGTACCCCACCTCTCCTCTCCCCCCCCCCCTCCTCACACTCACGCCAGCCGGGTCGGTCGGTCCCAACCCTCCCCCCACCCCCCACCTTCCCTCCCTACCAGAGAAATGTTTGGGTGAAAAAACTAGATTTTAACTTTTAGTAATAAATAATACCTCAGACTAAAATTAGGATAATATAATCGACATTTCTGGATTCCTTGCAGGTCAGGGAATATTTTGAATGTAAACTTCATATATTTTGCACAAAAGATAAAATATTTGCTTTGTGTAAACCAAATTATTACATTAGATCTAAAATTTGTATGTCAAATGCAAAATCCATGATGTTTATATTCAAAATGATCATCATATTGTAAGAATTCCAGCAATGTAAATTATATTCTGGCAGGGTAATTTGTATGAATTTTAAGAGCTAAATAAAAAAAAAATAAAAAAAAATTATACTTCACCTTGTGTATATGAGTAGATGCACCGCGGAAAGTGAAAGTCCGGTTCTGGCAAGGTACCGCGTAAATGAGAAATCGCGGAAAGTGAAACCGTTTAAAGTGTAAAGCGGGGTAATACTGTACTCACTTTTTATTCAAATGTATTAAGCTAAAGGATTAACATTTTTATCTCTTGTGCAAACTATGAGATGTTTACTCAAATTAATTGCTATCTTGAAAGGATTCTAGCAATGCAAGTTATATTCTGCTAAGTCAGTGTCATTTTATAAGAGAAGAACTTTACCCTTAAAATTCCCTTCATCCCATTAATTGTTATCACCCACTGCCATCTGTCTCCCCTGCTGGCTGGGAGGAGGGGTGTGGAGGAAATAGTGGGTGACAGCCAGGAGCTGGGTGGTGTGTAGTTATTAGTTGAGGGGTCAGGAGGTTCTTGGGATAATGAAAAACAGGGAGTTTAAGTTTTTTGCTTATAAAATGGCACTGACTTGACTTAGCAGACTATAACTTGCATTGCTGGAATTCTTGCAAGATGGCGATTAATTTGAGTATAACATCCCATAGTTTGCACTAGACATAAAAATTTTAGTAATTAACATTTTTCACACTTTATTTTTTCAACATTTGTGACCTGAGATTCAATTTTCCTTTTGTGGAGCACCATCTCTTAAGCTCTTCCCCCGACCTCTTACTACTATCTAAACTTCAACTGACCAAAGCAGCTTCACCCAAACCTTTTCAAATTCTCCAACTACAACCCATATACCTCTTTCGGTTCTAAGGGAGGTGTATGCACCTACTGCAACACGCTTACACCTATAGCTCGATTCACAGATCTTGAGTCTTCCCTTTGTGATGTCTTCTGGCTCAAAATATCTCTCCCAACTATGACTATTTTCCTTTGTCTTCTATACTGTTCTCCCAACTCTACCAACTATTTAGAACCCTTTGACTATCTCACTTCTTGCCATGAGTCGTTGCTATCCACACACCCTAACACCGAGATTCTCTACCAAGGGGATTTCAATGCACATCATAGAGAGTTTCTTGGCTCAGCAATGGAGCTCAGGCACTCTCTTTTTCCTTACCTAATGATCGGGAACAAATAATTTAACACCCTACACTCGTTCTTGATCGACACGATCAACTTACTAACATTTTTGATCTTTGTTTTTCCTCTAACCCCTCACACTATTCACACTCAATTTATGCCCCCTTAGGGTCTTCTGATCACAATCTTTTATCTATTAAATCAAACTGGGCACGACCACCTCCCCACCCCCCTCTAAACGCCAACTATGGCACTATCTGAGGGCAAACTGGCAATCCTTGCGAGAATTCATCTTCCACTTTCTTTGGGATGAATGCTGCTTTTCCACTCAGGATGCCTCGGTATGTTCTGACAGCATTGCTGGGGCTATACAAGGGTATGAGTGCATTTATCCCATCTTCTACCAAAACTTTCACTTTACAATCATTGATTGATAACTCCTGTTCTCATCCATGTAGGGAGAGAGAGAGAGGGCATATCAAGTTATGAAACTTCTCCTATTACCCACTCCTCTTTCATTACTTCTAGGAATCTTTGTAAGGCTATTCTTCGTAGGGCCAAGCGGAATTTTATAAAAAGAAAGACCGTGGTCCAAACTAACTCTTCTTCTAGTAAATCCTGCTGGTCCTTAATCAAAAACATATGTAATAACTTCTGCACTCCCACTTTTCCTCCTCTCTTCCGACCTGATAACCCAGTAGCCAACTCTCCCCCCGATAAAGCCAATCTCTTTGGCACCTTACAGTATTCTCCTCTAACTCCACCTTCGGCAATTCCAACTCTATCCCTCCTACTCCTGCTCCTCATACTGAACCTATGCACTTTCCTATAATCTCCACTCGTAGGGTTGCTGGTGTGTTATCCAGGTTGAAAGTGAGTAAGGCGCATGGACCGGATGGAATACCCCCTCGTGTTCTGAGGGAGTGTGCTGAAGTTCTGGCCCCTTTGCTTGCTCGCCTCTTTCACCTTTGCCTTAGAACCCAAACTTTTCCTTCCTCTTGGAAGCATGCCTCGGTTCAGCCCATCCCGAAGAAGGGTGATCATTCCACTCCCCCTAACTTTAGCCCCATTGCCCTAACTTCATCCCTCTCTTAAGATTTTCGAAACTACTGTACAGTCAACCCTCACTTTACGCGGTTAATACAACCCACAGGGTACTGCTGAAAGTGAGAAACGCGTAAAGTGAACAACATAACATATGGGATGAATTGAAATAGAGACCGGGCCGACCCCCAAACTCCACTTTTTGACGACACAACTATGTTGTAGTAAAAATTTTATCTTAACTTTATGATGGTATGCACACACAATTAATATAGAAGAGGTTAGGTTAGGAAAAATAAAGGTAAAGTTAGGAAAAATAAAGGTAAAGTTAGGAAAAATAAAGGTTAGGTTAGGAAAACTAAAAGTTAGGTTTAACACTTACGTTAGTAGAAGAGATGGTTCGGCATACAGGGATGGAGGCTGGTTCCGAGGCAGAGGGCAGGCTACTGGCCCTCAGGTGAGTCACCATCACTGTCATCCACACTTGTCAGGGCCTCCCTGACAAATCCCTCAAAGTCATCTTCACTGTCTCTACCTCTGTCACTATCACTGGCTTGGGCTGGCTGTGGTGGGTTGCGGGCGAAGAACTCTGTTATGCTTTGCTGACGGTTGGTGTTTATGTTGTCGTGATAAACCTTGAAGTAGGGCTCCATACTCTGCAACAGCTGGGTAGTGAAGATTTCATACCTGTTTGTGTCAGGGTTGTCGGAAAGGAGGAGCTTGACTTTCTCGATACACTCGATGGCACCCCTAACATTACTATGGGAATGGGTGTGTCATAGGAGGGAAGATCAGCTAAAACTAATGGCCCATCACTTTTTTGGTAGATTTTAGTGTATATAAACAGAAAATAATTTCAGTTTCAATATTTTTCAACCTTTTGCTAGGTAAATTTTAGCATGAAATTTATCGAAAATCTAACGTACAGCTGCATTAGTGCATTACAATTAAATAGTGAACATTGCTTTCTGACTTCATTCTTTAACAACCCAATTAACAATATTTTTTTCTGTTTCAGATTCTGATGCATTTATAAGTTGATAATATTTGCGATGGCTGCTTGTGTCAGGACGAGGAACCAAAAATCCAGCCATCTCAGTCACTATCTTGGGTCTGGGAGAGAGCTCCTGAAGTCGGAGTTGCCTACATTGAGAGATGCTTTGAGATACGGTGTTTTAATCAGGCAAATCAGTGAAAAGAACCAAAGAACTTACACAAACAAAGACATTGCCAGTGATATGACCAAAGCTGTCTTGGCACAGTACACTCTGGCTAACGCTCAGTTCAAGCCTCCAGTCATAACAAGTCAGAAGAAGATTAGTGAGAGACTGCTAGCCAGTTGGGAAAAGGCAAGAGATATCTCTCTTGGGAGAGGAAAACTTGCAGTTAAGGACAGCTTTGCCAAGCAACTGGACCAGTTATTTGACATAATTACTTGCAAGTGCCCAATTGTTCTCTGTCCTGAGTTTGGATGCGATCGTGACTGTAAATCCGAGGCCCACATCTCCTGTATTTGCAAGTGTGAACTGAAGATTCCTGTGATCGAACTGGCATTTGTCAAAGCACAGAGAGAGAAGACTGGCAGTATAGGGGCTCTCATGATTTCTAGCCAAGATATTCCGGAGTCCAAGAGACAGGAAGCTGCCACAGAGAGACAGAAGAGGAGAAGAGTTGCCAAGGAAAAGAGACTTGAGAAGGCCCAGGGTGAGGTAAAAAAGGCCGATGATTGGAGTCAAGCTGATTCAGAGTTTAATGACTTCCCCATGGCTGATCTGAGTGCTGACCAGGAGAATGGTGACTTTGTCTCTAACCCAGAAAATAATGATCCCAAACCTTCCAGGCATAAGATTCGAAATAGGAAAGATATCCTGAGCATAGCTCTGGCCAGCATGCGACACCACACTGGTCTCAGAGAAACTGCATAGATAGCAACAGCTGCCTGGATAGACGGTGGTTTGATAACACCTGATGATGTTCACCTGGTGATTGATCATAACAAAGTAAGGAGAGCTCAGGAGAAACTTTTCAGTAACCTAGA
Organism: Homarus gammarus; assembly: GCA_958450375.1. Taxonomy (NCBI): domain Eukaryota; kingdom Metazoa; phylum Arthropoda; class Malacostraca; order Decapoda; family Nephropidae; genus Homarus; species Homarus gammarus. Next base: position 4,204,112 of record CAUDMG010003255.1, read on the forward strand.
AGAGGAGTTTGATAAGGGGATAAGAGAAAATGGAATCAATTGTTTGTTCTTTGATGGGAGAAGGGATGACACTAAAGTGTTCATGAAAGTTGGAGATTCTGACAAGTTGTTCCCTGCCATGGTGAAGGAGGAACACTACTCCTGCTGCAGTGAACCAGGAGGGAAGTATTTGTGGCATTTCACTCCAGAGAAAGATGACATCAGGAAACCAGCTGAGATAGTGGCAGATAACATTGTGAACTGGCTCAGAGAGAGGAACGTAGACCAGACCCTGCAGGCCATTGGAGGGGACAGCACCAACACGAACACAGGGTGGCAAGGGGGGGTCATACAGTGGATAGAGCGGAAGATTGGGAGGAAGATGGTCTGGATTGTTTGTGACCTCCACACCAACGAGTTGCCACTCAGACATCTGATCCAGGAGCTGGATGGCAAGACTTTCAAACAACAGATGGTCTGGTCCTCTTGGCAAGATGCTGGACTCTGCCACTGAGTTAGAAATAAATCCGAGCTTTGAAAAAATCACAGTTGGCCCTCCACTCGTTGAGCTTGCACATACTGTCATTGACGACCTGAGTACTGACCAGTACTATGGTTACATGATTTGCAGTGCCATCAAAACTGGGGTCATGCCTGATAGACTTGCTTACCTGCAGATAGGTCCAGTCTCACATTCTAGGTGGCTCACAACGGCTCTCAGGTTCTGCAGAATTTGGGTCGCTCATCATAAACTGAAAGGGAACCAGCTTCACAACCTGAGACTTATTGTCCAATTCATCGTGAGTGTCTACTTGCCAAATTGGTTCAACACCAAGGTCAAGTCATCGTTCTCCGAAGGTCCGAGGCATGTTCTCTTCCAGCTTGAGCTCCTGAGGAGTCAGCCAAGGAAGGTTGTTCAGATTGTGGAGCAGACTGTGAGGAGATCTTCCTGGTATGCTCATCCCGAGGCAGTTCTGCAGACAATGCTCTGCAGTAAGGATGAGGAGGAGAGAAGAGTGGCAGTCAAAAAGATCTTGGATATGAGACTTATGAGAGGATCTGGGCATGACGAATCAGTTGGTGACGATTCCTTCAGTGTCAGGAAGACTCCTGAAGTCAATCTAGGTGCCAAGACCCTCACTGATCTCATAGATCTGGATAACATCCAGGCTGGCAGTGAGCCCCCTCTTACCTGCAGCCTCACCAATGTTCTAGTCAGAGCTTTCCTGGACAACCCCATGCATGTCCCTGCCTGGCCCTCGCACACCCAGAGTATAGAGCGTTGTGTACAGCAAGTGAGCGAGGCCAGCAGTCACGTGTACAGCCAGGAGAGGAGGGAAGGCTACATCCGAGCTCAGGTGGTCAGCAGGGAGGTGATGAGTAGAAACAGAAGCAAGAAAGACATGTTCTCTATGGTGTGCAGCAACACCGGGTCGTAGTAGTAAAACCGGTTTTTGTATTTGATGATTTTGTTTTCTAATGGAATATTAAATTTAATAAATGTGTCAAGATCATTCGTTTCACTATTCTGGATCATTTTCATCCTAATAAATTAACCTGATACATTTACTTTACTTTAAATAAGCTATTTAGTGGTGTTGGTAAAAGGGTGGGAATACTGAATTTTCATAAGATTTCAAGTTAAAATTTACCTAGCAAAAAATGAAAACTTTTCAAATCTGAAGATATCACATGATTCTGCACATAGAACTACATCATTAATACCATGGGCCGATTTTTCAAACTCAAAAAAAAAAAAAAATTCGCCTCCGTATGACACACCCTACTATGGGATAAGCGGTGTTCTTCTTGGGACGACGCACCACCGGCCTCTTCACTGACGTCATCATCATCTACCATCTCGTCGGCAGTCACATCAGGATCCCTTATCACCTCCAGGATGTTGGTGGTCTCGGAGAAGCCTGCAGCTGTAACACTCTGCGCAGCTTCTCTGGCAAGGTCCACTGCTACTGCAACAGTCTGAACCTCACCAGTCACAGATTGACTCTGCCTAACGGCTGGAATGCCTTGCAACACATGTCTCCATGCGTGACGAACAGTTGCTACAGACAGCTGTTCCCATGCCTCCACCAAGAAGTCCACAGCTTTCTTGATGTTGAATATTCTCCAGAATTGTTTGAAAAGTATTTTTTGCTCTGCCAACTGTTGATCCTCATCTTCTTCGCTTTTGCTATCGGTGGTGGTGTCACTCAGGTTATGCAACTCTTCCCTGGTGTTGGTGTAGTCGTTGAGGAGCTTGAATTTTTTCGTAGAGAATGCAGCTTTTACATTACAGATTAACTCTTGGTCCATGGGCTGTAATATAGACGTAGTGTTGGGAGGAAGGAAGACCACTTTTATGTTGGGGTGACAATCTAACAGTAGAGGCGAGTGTCCTGGTGCGTTTTCCAGCAGCAACAAAATCTTGAATGGCACATTCTGTTGCTCACAGAATTTCTTTACATCGGGAATGAAACAGTCATCAAACCAGGAGAGGGACAGTGTAGAGAACATCCACGCCTTACGTGTGGTCAGCCAGTGGACATTTAGCTTGGTCATGTCCATGCTCTTGTAGGCGTGCGGCTTGCGGGCTGTGTGGATCACCGATAACTTGAGCTTACAGGTACCGGAGGCATTGGTGGTAAACAGGACGGTGATGCGCTCCTTCTGCAACTTCCGGCCCCGAATCTTGCTGGCATTCTTCACAACGAAGGTCTTGGAAGGTAGCTTTTTCCAAAAAAGACCAGATTCGTCCATGTTGAACACCTGGTCATCGGTGTACTGTCCTTCGTCCATAATCTCACGTAAAAACAGAGGAAATTCCCTAGCAGCAACACGGTCAGCACTAGCTTTTTCACCACCAATGTTGATATTGGTGATCTTGTTCCGCATCTTAAACCTCTGTAACCACCCAGAGGAAGCATTAAAGGGTTTGGGCTCTGTAATTCCCATCTTTCGTGACACTGCAGCATATAGTTCACGTGCGTACTCCCTAACAGAGCGCATGTCCACCGCCATGTTCCGTCGCGCCTGACGCTCCAAGTAGCTCACAAGTAACTTTTCCGTCTTGAGAAGCACCTTGTTATGGAAATACTTGATCATAGAAGCACCTGTAGACTGTGATCTTCATGTGCTCCTTTATCTTGGCTGCATCCTTCTTTATCGTCCGGATCGTAGATTCGTTCACACCATGCTGGCGCGCCAAATCAACCTGTCTTGTTCCTTTCTCTAACTCTTGGATGATCTTGTACTTCACCTCGTAGCTTAAGGAACGTCGTGTCTTCTTGGGCTTAGGGCGGCTGGGTCCAGGCAAGGGGGCGGTGGTCCGGCGGAAGCCATTTTACAGAACAATGGATGCACGATTACACGGTGTGGCCTGGAGGGATGAAACTGCCGCGGCTAGGTCAAGCGTCGTCTTTCCTCCCCCCCCCCCCCCCCCCCCCCCCCCCCCCCCCTCGGGTGGACACGTCATATTCCTTTAAACCAATTATAGCTAGCAGCGGAGGGAGGTAGGGATGCATGGCCATTTACAGTCCGATACGTCATATGACGTCACTGATAACGCAACAAAGACATGCACTGTGCAACCTTACCGCGCGGCTTGCCCAGGCGGAGGCGGGAGCAGGCGGGAGGGGCGAATCTAAAAATAGCGTTGAGCCGGACACACTCCGCGTAAAGGGGTACACGCACCGCGGAATGTGAGCATTCCGGGTTCCGGCAGGGTACCGTGTAAACGTGGAAACGCGGAATGTGGGACCGCGTAAAGTGAGGGTTGACTGTACCTTAAACTCTCATTTTCTCCATTACCTTGAACTCCATTATCTTTTGTCGGATCATCAGTATGGCTTTCGCCAGGCGAGATCTACTGGTGATCTGCTCTCCTACTGCACCCATCTTTGGTCATCCTCTCTTAGGGATTATGGGGAAAGTTTCGCCATGGCCCTCGACATCTCCAAAGTATTTGACAGGGTATGGCACAAGTCTTTGCTTTCTAAACTTCTTTCATATGGTTTCTCTCCCACACTTTGTTCTCTAATTTCTAGCTTCCTTGAGAACCGATCTATGGTAGTTGATGTCGAGGAATCGATCTCTCACTCTTTCTCAACCAATGGTGCCCCACAGGGTTCTGTTCTTTCACCTATTCTTTTCCTTCTTTTATCAAGGATTTACTTCACACTATGACTAATTCTATCCATTCTTACACTGATGATTCTACTCTTCACTCTTCTTCACATTTTCGCTTCCCACTAATTCTCAAACTAGATCTGTTTGTAGAGCTGATATAATTACATCTATCTGTGCAGCTTCTCCGAATGGGGAGGTAGAAACTTGGTTAAATTCAATAATCATAAAACTCAGTAATTACCAGTTACACTTTCCTAATTATATGATCTCCCAGCAATCACATTTCAGGATGCAATCATTCTGCCAAATTCTAAAATAGATATGCTAGGCCTCACCATTTCCTCTTATATGTCATGGAAGTCACACATCCTCAACATTGCTAAAGCTGCCTCCCAAAAGCTTGGAATGTTGTACAGATGCCGTAGCTACTTCACTCCTGAGTAGTTGCTTCAAGTTTATAAAGGCTTCATCTGTCCTAACTTGGAGTACTGCTCTCATATCTGGGTGGCTTTCCTTCTGTCCAACTGTTAGGTAGGGTGGAATCAAAGGCATTTTGTCATTTTAACTCTCCTCCTTTAGTTGAATATCTTTCTTCCCTTTCTCTGTTCCGCAATGTTGCTTCACTCTCTCTCTTTACAGTTACTTTAACGGGCAGTGTTCGATGGATTTGACATCCTGCGTACCGCCGACAAGGCCTTGGGCTCGTAACACAAGTCTTGCCCGCTGTGCCCACCGTTTCTGTGTGAATGTCGATCACTTTAGAATAACCCATTATAGTACATTTTCTTTCCTCACACAATCAAACTGTGGAATGCTCTGCCTTCTTCCGTGTTTCCATAATTTTACAATCTGTCTCACTTAAAAAAGCTGGTTTTCCGGCATCTTCGTGGTGTAGATTTTGACTTGTGCCCAGGTGTGTTAGTTCCCTGTAAAAAAAAAACACATACAAAAAAAAAAACGCTATTCTCTTCTTCGTATATCTTGCATTTTACACATCGTTCTTAATGTATTTTATTCCAGTGGTCATCATATTCTATATATATGTAGATTTCTTAATTTTTTTGGACATTTAGATTACACATTTAATATTTCAGCTTGCAAGAACGTGCATTAAGTCCATCCTTGGTAGGCTACCCTCCAGTAACATCTGTGGCCACACCTCCTGCAGCAATGGGCACCCAAGTCCCACCACAAGGAGTAACAGTACCATCAGTTGCAGGTCCTGGGCCATCCCCTAATCCTTTGGGCCCTGTCGCAGCAACTCCTTCTCCAGGACCTGTGTCAGTGGGGTCTCCTGCCCCTCCCCAGGCTGGCCAAGCTCAAGTAAGGGTGTGTTTACATATACATATGTACAGTATACGTGTGTGTGTGTGTGTGTGTGTGTGTGTGTGTGTGTGTGTGTGTGATTATAATACAGTAATAATAATAATTAACGGTTTATTGAAAGAGCTTGGGAGCCAGAAGGCTGAAAATATACAGTTACATATCTGGGGAATGAGTTTCGAATTAAAAATATTATACAAATAACATAAGTGATATAAATAAGATATATAATAACTAGATGGGGAAAAGCTCAAACTACAGGGCATTTCAACATAGTGACAGTGCAAGAAGTAGTGTTTACTGGGAGTGAATACACTGGTTTATTACAAGTTATTGATAATTTTTACAATGGTTGGGACTGGGCTGTTCTTATAGCAATCAGTTCGTGCACTTATGGGCTGGATGCGGTTGTGGTGTCGAACAGCAATTCTCGGGCTAGGGATCTCAGGTGGTAGTAGGAGCCGGTGTCGAGGATGGTGTAGAAGCTTCTTACCAAATTTGCAGATGAGGTTGTGGTGATGGTCAGTGAGAGTCGAAAGGGTCAGTGTGTTGAGCGCTTCTTGATATGTGGAGTAGGAAGGGGAGAGAATGATCTTGCATGCCCTCTTTTGCACTTTTTCTAGGTGTTTATGTTGTGTGGCATTTAGGGAGGAAGACCAGGTGGGGGAGGCATAGGTGAGCTTGGGAAGTATGAATGTTGAGTAAACACTGAGGAGCTCGGGTGCAGGAACTCCGAGGGACTTGAGTCAGCGGAGGAGGTGGAGACGGAAACTGGAGGATTTGACAACTTCAATGACCTGTGGTTTCCAATTTAGTTTGTTGTCTATGGTGACGCCGAGGAGCTTCGTGCAATCTACAACCTGGAGTGTGTTCGGACCTAAAGTAATGGAAGGAGGTGGGACAGTGTCGGAGGAGAGGTTGATGTGCATAACCATTAGGGTGTGTCATACGGAGGCGAATTTTTTTTTTTTGAGTTTGAAAAATCGGCCCATGGTATTAATGATGTAGTTCTATGTGCAGAATCATGTGATATCTTCAGATTTGAAAAGTTTTCATTTTTTGCTAGGTAAATTTTAACTTGAAATCTTATGAAAATTCAGTATTCCCACCCTTTTACCAACACCACTAAATAGCTTATTTAAAGTAAAGTAAATGTATCAGGTTAATTTATTAGGATGAAAATGATCCAGAATAGTGAAACGAATGATCTTGACACATTTATTAAATTTAATATTCCTTTAGAAAACAAAATCATCAAATACAAAAACCGGTTTTACTACTACGACCCGGTGTTGCTGCACACCATAGAGAACATGTCTTTCTTGCTTCTGTTTCTACTCATCACCTCCTTGCTGACCACCTGAGCTCGGATGTAGCCTTCCCTCCTCTCCTGGCTGTACACGTGACTGCTGGCCTCGCTCACTTGCTGTACACAACGCTCTATACTCTGGGTGTGCGAGGGCCAGGCAGGGACATGCATGGGGTTGTCCAGGAAAGCTCTGACTTGAACATTGGTGAGGCTGCAGGTAAGAGGGGGCTCACTGCCAGCCTGGATGTTATCCAGATCTATGAGTCCAGCATCTTGCCAAGAGGACCAGACCATCTGTTGTTTGAAAGAGTCTTGCCATCCAGCTCCTGGATCAGATGTCTGAGTGGCAACTCGTTGGTGTGGAGGTCACAAACAATCCAGACCAGCTTCCTCCCAATCTTCCGCTCTATCCACTGTATGACCCCCTCCTTGCCACTCTGTGTTCGTGTTGGTGCTGTCCCCTCCAATGGCCTGCAGTGTCTGGTCTACGTTCCTCTCTCTGAGCCAGTTCACAATGTTATCTGCCACTATCTCAGCTGGTTTCCTGATGTCATCTTTCTCTGGAGTGAAATGCCACAAATACTTCCCTCCTGGTTCACTGCAGCAGGAGTAGTGTTCCTCCTTCACCATGGCAGGGAACAACTTGTCAGAATCTCCAACTTTCTTGAACACTTTAGTGTCATCCCTTCTCCCATCAAAGAACAAACAATTGATTCCATTTTTTCTTATCCCCTTATCAAACTCCTCTTCTAGGTTACTGACAAGTTTCTCCTGAGCTCTCCTTACTTTGTTTTGATCTATCACCAGGTGAACATCATCAGGTGTTATCAAACCACCGTCAACCCAGGCAGCTGTTGCTATCTCTGCAGTTTCTCTGAGACCAGTGTGGTGTCGCATGCTGGCCAGAGCTATGCTCGGGTTATCTTTCCTATTTCGAATCTTATGCCTGGAAGGTTTGGGATCATTATTTTCTGGGTTAGGGACAAAGTCACCATTTTTTTGGTCAGCACTCGGATCAGCCATGGGGAAGTCATTAAACTCTGAATCAGCTTGACTCCAATCATCGGCCTTTTTTTTACCTCACCCTGGGCCTTCTCAAGTCTCTTTTCCTCAGCAACTCTTCTCCTCTTCTGTCTCTCTGTGGCAGCCTCCTGTCTCTTGGACTCCGGAATATCTTGGCTAGAAATCATGAGAGCCCCTATACTGCCAGTCATCTCTCTCTGTGCTTTGACAAATGCCAGTTCGATCACAGGAATCTTCAGTTCACGCTTGCAAATACAGGAGATGTGGGCCTCGGATTTACAGTCACGTTCGCATCCAAACTCAGGACAGAGAACAATTGGGCACTTGCAAGTAATTATGTCAAATAACTGGTCCAGTTGCTTGGCAAAGCTGTCCTTAACTGCAAGTTTTCCTCTCCCAAGAGAGATATCTCTTGCCTTTTCCCAACTGGCTAGCAGTCTCTCACTAATCTTCTTCTGACTTGTAATGACTGGAGGCTTGAACTGAGCATTAGCCAGAGTGTACTGTGCCAAGACAGCTTTGGTCATATCACTGGCAATGTCTTTGTTTGTGTAAGTTCTGTGGTTCTTTTCACTGATTTGCCTGATTAAAACACCGTATCTCAAAGCATCTCTCAATGTAGGCAACTCCGACTTCAGGAGCTCTTTCCCAGACCCAAGATAGTGACTGAGATGGCTGGATTTTTGGTTCCTAGTCCTGACACAAGCAGCCATCGCAAATATTTTCAACTTATAAATGCATCAGAATCTGAAACAGAAAAAAATATTGTTAGTTGGTTGTTAAAGAATGAAGTCAGAAAGCAATGGTCACTATTTAATTGTAATGCACTATTGCAGCTGTACGTTAGATTTTCGATAAATTTCACGCTAAAATTTACCTAGCAAAAGGTTGCAAAATATTGAAACTGAAATTATTTTCTGTTTATATCCACTAAAATCTACCAAAAAAGTGATGGGCCATTAGTTTTAGCTGATCTTCCCTCCTATGACACACTCTAATATACAATAATAATAATAAATAGTAATTATAATTTTCGCATCACCACCTTTTACACAATTATTGACAAACTTGAAACTGAGATGAGAAGAAGAGGAGAGATATGTAAAGAAATAGCAGAGAGGTTTTCTTTTCTATGTGATATGCCACATAATGCCACTTCATCATCTACTGAAATTGAAAGGTATTCTCAGTGCTGTCAAAAGCTGATTGATGGTTACCCAGAGGATTTCAACACTAATTTCTCAGCTGAGCTTCAGCAGTTTCACTTATATGTGCGCCACAAGTTCAGTGCAACAAAAAATGTAAAAACAAGATTCAGTCATGCTGAACTTTATAAAATGATTGTAGAAGACAATATTGAGTGTGCCTTTCCAAATGTTGATATTGGCTTTCGTATATTTTTAACATTAATGGTCACAAATTGCTCAGCTGAGCGTTCATTTTCTAAGTTGAAGTATATTAAAAATCCCATCAGAACAACTATGCAACAAGGCAGGCTGGATGCCTTATCTCTACTAAGTATAGAAGCAGATGTGTTACACAAGACTAGTTTTGAGGATCTGATCAAAAACTTTGCAATTAAAAAAAGTAGGAGAAAACTTTTCAACTATAAATAAAGTGGACGTACAGTTGTAACCCGCTTAACGCGGTCAATTGAACCCACAGGGTACCGCATTAAGTGAACAACAGAACATATGGGATTAATTCCAATAGAGACTGGCCCGACCCCCAAACTCCACTTTTTGACGACACACAACTATGTTGTAGTAAAAATATTATCTTAACTTTATGATGGTATGCACACACAATTAATAATTAAGAGAAATATCAATAATATTAGGTTTTTTAACACTTACATTAGTAGAAAAGATGGCTGGGCACACGGGGATGGGGGGTTGGTTCCGAGGCAGAGGGCAGATTATTGGCCCTCACCTGTATCACTTGTATCGCTATCCACCACAGAGGCTTGCAGGGCCTCTTTTTCAAACTCCTCAAATTCCATATAAGTCCATATCCTCACTATAATTATCACTACCACTGATCTTGGGCTGGCTGTGGTGGGTGGCGGGTGAAGAACTCGGTAATGTTTTGATGACTGGGCGACCTTGTGCGCATTGTGCCCGCGCCGCTTCCCGCGTATATGAGTAGATGAACCGCGTTAAGTGAAAGTTCGGTTCTGGCGAGGCACCGCGTATATGAGAAATCGCGTTAAGTGAAACCGCGTTAAGCGGAGTACAACTGTATACAAAAATAAACATTATTTTCCATCTTACTGTAAATTTTGTTTAATTTCGAAAAATAACATTTTATTTTATGGTTTATTATTGTTTATATTTTGAATTACATATATATGGGGGGGGGGGGGGGGGGGTGGGGGGGCACCAAAATCTTTTAAGTGCTTAGGGCCTCTAAGGGTCTTAATCCGGCCCTGTCTCACCTTGTCGACTGACCGTTCACTCCCTCTTGACGAAATTCGACCACCGGCCACCCTTTATATATATGCTGCCCTGATGATTCATGTGTAATGTGAGGACTGGCATCTAGTGATTCCAAACCAGTGTTTTGGGACCGGGCAAAGATTTTCATGCACCAATCTTAACATGTTATTGTTGTGTGGCAACAATGTTATGGATGCATTTGTTATGCAAGTTCATGCCATGTCAAAGTTCGTAATAAGTTCCTTCCTTTGCTCGTGTGCTATGAGTCTCGGAGTGTTGTGGTGTTGGAATGTGAACCTCACCATCGTAGTGCCTCGTTACCACATTGCTGAACTAGTCTGCGTCCGATCACCCAGCCTTACCTCAACTCTGGCCTCGGTGAACACCCAGCCAGGGGGGGGGGGGGGGGTAGTCGAAACTTTGGATTGTGACTACAAACTCTTTAATATATAACCTGGGCTATGAAAAAAAGAAAACTAATGAATTATAAAAATTGCAATGAATTTATATACAGTACTATTAGCCCAAGGGAGAGGGAGACAACAGTTTTATCTCATTTGGTCCTTGCTGTCATGGGTCAAAAACTAAATGATATTAATCAAAAGTTTAAGTATGGAGCTTCAAAAGGGTTATAGGTCCAAAATCTTAGCGAGAGCCATTACATTCATTCACTCAAATTGCTTTCCTAGTGTTACGATTTTTTGAGGGTGATGACTCCCTTGGTCTTCCCTCCTTGTAGTCTTGCTGAAGTTCATTCTTAAGAGTGCAGGATGGACATCTACAAAAGTGTTATTCACTAGACATATTAATGAATTTACTGTACTACTTGACTACTCGGTGTTTGGGATTCTCTGGGGTTAAATATGTGTGTGTTACACTATTGCTTGGTGTTAAAGGCTCCATCCTTTAATGAATGTAATAGCTGAATATAGTTTACAAAAATGTTTGAACAACTGTATCAGCTATAAAGGAGGGATTGGTAATTGAATTGCATTTTATTACAAGCATTAGGTTACTCAGTTCTTGTTCTCCACCTAAGGGTGACATTAAACTGGGAACTGGGTGTTGTTTGAACCAGAGGACTGTTTTATAGAGCGTATGAGATTACGAAACATGTGTGCATTATCACTACATTGTAGACTTATAGCTTTTGGCTTCAGCAATTGGTTTTTCCTAGTTGTACCATATTTAAAGGGGCTACAGTTGAAGTGAGAGAGATCTTTTCTATAGTTTCATGATTTTAGTGGTTATGGGACACAGACAAGTTGCATATGTAACCACAACAAAAGTCATAATGGGGCATGTCATCACCACTCATGTAGTGATCAATTTATCCAGCAATTTTTTTTTTTTTGCATAACTTATGCATCACTGGCCTTGTCATTGTTTTGGCATTGACATTAGCCATAAATATGAAAAAAAAGATATAATTTTTTCACTCCAAATAGAGATTTTTTTTTGTGGGGGGGGGGGGGGGGGGGTTATCAACATCATATCTCAGATATTTTCTCATAAACATATCAAGTTTATTATAATTATAGAAACAGAAGTTTGTAAGCTTTTCAATGGTGGCTTTCAAAATTTCATATGCAATAGTTTGTGAGAAAATTGAAAAAAAACTAAAAACATACCCAAAAATCTGAAAAATACAGTTTATATATCTTTTTCTGTTTTTGGGGGGACAGTTGAGGTTTATTGTACTAAAATTTTGTGCATTGTATAGCCTGTAATTTTGGGGAAGAGAAAGGTTATCATATAATAATTTTCTTAAGTTGATGGGCTGGCATTTTTCTAAGAGTCATGCTCCTAGCCATTCTCTCTCTACATTTTTTACATTTGTTTTGTATATACTGTAATCATACAGTGGTCCCTCGGTTAACTAACGGTTTGATTAACAAAATTTCGGTTTGCGAATTAGCTCCCATAAGGATCTTCAGTTCGGTTAACGAACAAAACTTGGATTAACGAAATCCTTACGACAAATACGTTTTGTTGTGAGCATCACCTGATCAGCTAGTCCGCCAATACAGTAATCTGTTCTATGTTTACATTCATTTCCAGTGGAGTAAATATCAAGAAGGTTGTGCTCCTGAATATTTTTGCATTTTTTATATTAAAATTATTAGTCAATCTAATTTAGTTAACATATTGATAATATATACTGTACAGAGAACAATTTTTGTGTGCCAATCAGCTGATCGAATCACCCAACAACACTTCTCAGTTTAACTTTGTTTACATTGGAGTGAGCATCCAGTTTGTTGGTCTCTTGAATATTTTTTGCATTTTTACATTAAAATTATTGGACATTCTGAAATTTAGTTAACATATTGATCATATACAGTGCAGAAATTATTGTGAAACATGAAGAAGGCATTAGAACCAATGCACTCTGTAAAGAATATGGCATGTCATCATCGACTGCCTCTACAATCAACTGTTTGATATGTAAACAAAGCTGCCGGGAATACGACATACACACCTCAAAGCAAGTTAAAATACTGTACTGTATTCTATTGTTTTGTATTTATTATTTACAGTATATGTTACAGTACAGTAATGTATTTAGTTTATATTGAATGTTTTGTTAATTCTATTACTGGTATACAGTACTTTGTATGTACTTTTTCTGTGAGTTGGAACCAATTACCAAATATCCTATTAAAATAATAGATTTGGTTAACAAAATTTTCGGTTAATGAACGACTCTGTGGAACGAATTGTGTTCATTAACCGAGGGACCACTGTAGAAATAAAAAATTTCCTTTGAATTGTGAGGCAGTACATAGTAGACAGCTATCAAACAGGGAGGTACTATTTCTTGGGAAGATGTTGGAAGCATAATGTGTTGTCTAATGGTAGATTCTGCTGCCATATGGTACCACAAAAATTGTGACCAAGTCCCAGGTTGCTGATCTGGTTTTCTGCCTTTTTTATTTTTTATTTATTTTATTTATTATTATTATTATTATTATTATTATTATTATTATTATTATTATTATTATTATTATTATTATTATTATTATTATTATTATTATTATTATTATTAGTGTTATTGTTATTATTATTATTATTATTATTATTATTATTAGTGTTATTGTTATTATTATTATTATTATTATTATTATTATTATTATTATTATTATTATTATTTCCGTATATACTCGTCTATAATTCTACCTCGTTTATCGGTCGACCCTGATTTTTTGACCAAGAAATCATTAATTTATGATATGCCTCGTTTATAGGTTGACCCAAGTTTTTGAGGTTAATGGAACAGCAAAACCTTCACTCAAAACACTACGTCCTATAAACTGAATTTCGCCGTGCCTGAAACACCGAGCGCTGAAGGCAAATTGTTTACCATTATTACGACACTTTACACTGAAACTCGGGTAGTTTCAGCAAAAATATTGTATATTTCCATTCAAGTATTTATTTAAGTCAATTGGGAGGGAATATTATTGTAATACAACAGTTTTTTTAACTGAAAAGCATTCGAAAAGCGATTACGGTAACATTTTTTGAACAACGAAAGAAAGCGAAAGTCGATTGTTTTCGTCATGGTTTTATCTCACTTTCCACTTTAATACGTACGTCATTTCAGCAGAAATATTACATTTCCGTGAATGTATTATATCAAGCACAGTATGAATAGAATATCATTGTAATATAACAGTATTTTAACCCAAAACTATTAAAAAAACGAGTAACCTCTCTTGAACATCGGAAGGTACTTCCATCTGGGAAGATATTGGAAGCATAATGTGTTGTCTAATGGTAGACCCTGCTTCCATATGGCATCACAAAAATTGTGACCAAGTCACAGGTTGCTGATCTGACTTTCTGCCTCATTTACACACAATTTTTTTTTTTTTTTTTTTATGGGAATCAGCCAACCCGGGCACAGGTCGAACGACCCACAACGGAGCCTTGGGGGCGAAAGAAAAGAACGGAAAGAAATTGAAAATATAGAAAAAAAGGTTATACTGTATTAATATACACCACGAAGATGCCGGAAAACCAGCTTTTTAAAGTGAGACAGATTGTAAGAGCATGGAAACACAGAAGAAGGCAAAGCATTCCACAGTTTGGCTGTGTGAGGAAAGAAGGAGGTACTATAACGGGTTATTCTCGTGTGACCGATATCCACAGAGAAATGGTGGGCACAGCGGGCAAGACGTGTGTTACGAACCCACGGCCTTACCGGCGGTACACAGGATGCCAAATCCCCTGAACATTGCCCGTTAAAGTACCTGTAAAAGAGAGAGAGTGAAGCAACATTGCGGCGAAGAGAAAGGGAAGAGAGATTGTCGACTAATGGAGGAGAGTTAATAAGACGAAATGCCTTTGATTCCACCCTATCTAATAGTTGGACAGAAGAAGAACTACCCCAGATATGAGAGCAGTACTCCAATTAGGACGAATGAATCCCTTATATACTTGGAGCAACTGCTCAGGAGTGAAGTAGCTGCGGCATCTGTACAGCATTCCCAACTTTCGGGAGGCAGCTTTAGTTATACTAAGGATGTGTGATTTCCAGGACATATTGGAGGAAATGGTGAGGCCTAACATATTTATTTCAGAATTTGGGGGGATGATAGCGTCCTGAAATGTAATTGGTTGGAGATCGTCTACTTTACAAAGTGTAATTGGTAAATATTGAGTTTTGTTACTATTGAACTTAACCAAGTTTGTATCTCCCCATTCAGAGATGCTGCACAGATCCGCATTGATAAAAGTAATGATATCAGTTCTAGAAACAGATCTAGTTTGAGAGTTAGGAGGAAGGGGAAAATGTGAGGAAGAGTGAAGAGTAGAATCATCGGCGTAAGAATGGATAGAATTAGTTGTAGTGTGAAGTAAATCATTGATAAAAAGAAAGTTGGTGAAAGAACAGAACCCTGTGGGACGCCACTATTGGTAGAGAAAGAGCGAGAAATCGATCCCTCGACAACAACTGCCAAGGATCGATTCTCAAGGAAGCTAGAGATGAGTGAACAAAGTGGGGGAGAGAAAATAAAAGAGGGAAGTTTAGATAGCAAAGACTTATGTCATACCCTGTCAAATGCTTTGGAGATGTTGAGGACCACGACAAAAGTTTCCCCATAATCCCTAAGAGAGGATGACCAAAGATGGGTACAATAGGAGAGCAGATCAGTAGATCTTGCCTGGCGAAAGCCATACTGGTGATCCGACAAAAGAGAAAGGTGTTCAAGGTGACGGAGAAAATGGGAGTTCAAGATAGTTTCGAAAATCTTAGAGAGGGATGAAGTTTGGGCAATGGGGTGATAGTTAGAGGGATTAGAATGGTCACCCTTCTTCGGGATGGGCTGAACCAAGGCATGCTTCCAAGAAGAAGGAAAAGTTTTGGTTTTGAGGCAAAGGCGAAAGAGGCGAGCAAGCACAGGGGCCAGGGCTTTAGCACACTCCCTCAGAACATAAGGGGGTATTCCGTCTGGTCCATGCGCCTTACTCACATCCAACCTGGATAACACACCGGCAACCCTGCAAGTGGAGATTATAGGAAAGTGCATAGGTTCAGTAGGAGGTGCAGGGGTAGGAGGGGTAGAGTGGGAATTGTCTAAGGTGGAATTAGAGGAGAATAAGGTGCCAAAGAGGTTGGCTTTCTCAGGGGGAGAGTTGGCTATAGAGTTATTGGGACGGAAGAGGGGAGGAAAAGAAGGCGTGCAGAAGTTGTTACAGATGTTTTTAGCTAAGGACCAGAAGGATTTACTAGAGGAAGAATTAGTCAGGACAGCGGTCTTTCTTTTAATAAAATTCCGCTTGGCCCTACGAAGAATAGCCTTACAACGATTCCTAGAAGAAATGAAAGAGGAGTGGGAAATAGGAGAAGGAGATAGTTTCATAGCTCGATATGCCCTATCTCTCACCCTGCAAGCAAGAGAGCAGGAGCGATCAAACCATGATTGTAATGTGAAAGTTTTGGTAGAAGATGGGGTAAATGCACTCGTACCGCCCTGTATAACCCCAGCAATGCTGTCAGCACGTACTGAGGCATCCCGAGTGGAAAAGCAACATTCATCCCAAGGAAAGTCGGTGAAGAATTCTCGCAAGGATTGCCAGCTTGCCCTCCGATAGTGCCATAGTTGACGTTTAGAGGGGGGTGGGGGAGGTGGTCGTGCCCAGTTTGATTTAATAGAAATAAGGTTGTGATCAGAAGACCCTAAGGGGGCAAAAATTGAGTATGAATAGTGTGAGGGGTTAGAGGTAAAACAAAGATCAAGAATGTTAGCAAGTTGATCGTGTCGATCAGGAACGCGTGTAGGGTGTTTGATTATTTTTTCCAAATCATTAAGTTAGGAAAAAGAGAGTGCCTCAGCTCCACCTGGGTCATCCCTTGCAGAGCCAAGCCACTCTCTGTGATGTACATTGAAATCCCCTAGATAGGGGATCTCGTTGTTGGGGTGTGTGGATAGCAACAACTCATGGCAAGAAGTGAGATAGTCAAAGAGTTCGAAATAGTTGCTAGAGTTGGGAGAACAGTTTAGGAAACAAAGAAAAATAGTCACAGTAGGTAGAGATATTTTGAGCCAGATGACATGATAAAGGGGAGATTCAAGATCCGTGAGTCGGGCTATAGGTGTACGTGTATTGCAGTAGGCGCATACACCTCCCTTAGAACGGAAGTAGGTATAAAGGTTGTAGTTAGATACTTGAAAAGGTTTGGGTGAAGCTGCTTTGGTCAGTTGAAGTTCAGAGAGTAGTAAGAGATCGGGGGAAGAGGTTAATAGATGGTGCTCCACAGAAGAAAAATTGGATCTCAGTCCGCGAATGTTGGAGAAATGAAGCGTGAAAAAAGCCGATCCTCCAGCAACCGTAGTGACGTCAGTTGAGGCCCCAGTAGCTTGATGATGATCAGGTCGGCCCTGGGGTCCACAACCTTCCCGACCAGTGGGACCCATCCGAGAAGGCCCCGCTTCAGTATTAATATCAGCTGACATAGGAGAATAAAATAGAATGAATAAAACAGATGAAGAATGAGTAAGGTTTTAGTTGTGGTGTTGTCAATAGTAAGAGAGACAGTTGAGACCCTGCAATTGTGTGTAAATGAGGCAGAAAGATAGATCAGCAACCTTGGACTTGGTCACAATTTTCGTGATGCCATATAGCAGCAGGGTCTACCATTAGACAACACATTATGCTTCCAATATCATCCCAGGGTCTCAATTGTTTCTCTTACTATTGACAACACAGCATACATATATCATTTCTCACTATTGATATTTTTATTTTTTTTTGTATTGATTATGGTTCTTTATAATTACAGGGGGTATTATGGGTATTATTATTATTATTATTATTAATATTATTATTATTTATAATTTTTATAAACTTTTATTATTACTGTATTTGTATTTTCTTTTATTATAATTATTTATTTTTAAATATTGTTATTAATTTTATTATTATTATTATTATTATTATTATTATTATTATTTTCTTTTATTATAATTGTTATTTATTAAATATATTTATATTAATTTTATTATTATTATTATTATTATTATTATTATTATTATTATTATTATTATCATCGTCGTCGTTGTCGTCGTCGTCGTCGCCATCACCATCATTATTATTATTATTATTATTATTATTATTATTATTATTATGTTTTCACCCCCCAGGCCTTGATGTGGGTCATTAAAATTGACCCGTGCCCGGGTGGGCTAATGCCCTTAAAAAAAAAAAAAAATGTATTTTATCCTATTTTACATTGAAATACATCACGTTTCAGCAAAACTACTATTTATTTCTGAGAATATATTCATAAAGGCGCAGTTTAGGTAAAATATACGTGTGATGTAACAGTTTTTAACTGAAAATGATTCGAAAAACACGTACCGTCTAGCTGATACTCAACAGCTGGTGGTGCGTCGTGCATCGTTGTAAACAATATGAGGTTGAGGTAGATTACCGGGTATTATATTAAGTGTGAAATATCGAAGAGGTTTTTATTACCGGTATTTTTGTAGATCAATGGGTACTGTGATACCGTATATGGTATGATAAGTTAGCCTGTGCTAAGAACTTCAACATAGACTACTGAAAGCATGTTGTAAGGTAATTTAGCCTATTGTAAGTTGGTGAGCTTCATCTGCTGAAGGCACTGCACAGCTTTTCATTACTAATTGGTACATATTTTACGTTTCCATTGTTTACTGACAGTAAATGGTAAATATTTTTCATGTCTAAAGCTAATAGTTGCTCCTCGCCATTCCCATCATGCACGGATTCAACCTAACGAAACTATTACCCATGTAGAGGTCGACCCCCAATTTTTTGCCGAAAAATTTGGGCTTAAAATCTCGAACTACACATGAGTATATATGGTATTATAATTATTATTATTATAATTATTATTATTATAATTATTATTATTATTATTATTATTATTATTATTATTATTATTATTATTATTATATTTATATTTATATTTATATTTATATTTATATTTATACTTTTGCCCTCCAGGCCCTGATGTGGACAGTGACCTGTGCCTGGGTGGGCTAACCCCCCCCCCCCCCCCCCAAAAAAAAAAATCCAGAACTGTATGGTAATTTTGGATAATTCAATATTTTGTGATAATTTGGTCAATCATCACGAATTTTGAATTAGTGAGAGTTCCATGCACACTGTAAACACATCTAGTAGTGACCACGTCCAGCCAAAACTGCCAAAACCACTGAAGCACAGCAGACGAACACCATCTGTTATCTTGTGCAGTGGACAGGTTCAGTTCAGTAAGGTACAATGTATGTATCTGCAGACTTAGGTACTGTACACACAAATAGACATGTGGTACCATTATAAAGAGTATTGATGTACTAATATACAGTCACAGAAAAAGTTCTGTCAGTCCTTGGTCCCATCCACAAACCCTGAGACTCATGAACTGGTTAATCCGAGACATTGCACAGTGAACCATCTTTGGGCCCGACAATATGTGATGTCTCAGGTTCACAGGTTCATGGATGGGATGGAGGACTGACAGGGTTTATTTCCATGACTGTACATACATTGAACTTATGCAAGTATGGATTTACATAAGAACATAAGAATGGAGGAAACTGCAGCGGGCTTATTGGCCCATACTGGGCAGTCCCATTTATACCCAACCCCTATTGTAGGACCTAAACTCTTATCTTTGATTACAAATTATCAATCTACAAATTTACTTGTAACTTTCTTCATTAAACACTTTCATTACTTTTATTTGAAAACATTAACAATAATTAAACTTCAAAATAGCTAAACAATTAAAGTGGTTGACAGGTGTCTTATAATGTGCAGGGCAGTAAAAACCATAGTACAATTTAACTTTATTAACAACTCTATAGTAAACTCGAGTCATTTGTGAAACAGCAAAACAAACAACTATCAGTAAGCATAATAGAAGCGGAAGTTATTGGTACAGCATAACATAATATCACTAAAATTAAACAAGTCACAAATTATGGCAACACAAGTAATATATCTAAATACATGAGCCATAACTTAATACATTAATACTCTGTACCTATAAATGTGATGACCCAAATGTGCAAATAGACAAAGGGCATTGAAATCAAAACCACCAATAAAAGCCAAGACTTACACAACAAGCAGTCACTAAGTTCCACACACATAAACTCATGATGTTGTTCAAATTATTATATTACTTACTTCATTTAAAGAATGTGCCTTGTAAACTTAGGATGCACGTTAGGGGGCAGGGAAAAAACACTTTTATTTGAGTTGCAGGCTGCACTTTTCAGGCATCGTTTGTATGGCTGTAACAAACACCTGTGCAAAATTTCATGCCATTTCATGCATACTTACCCTGCCACATCGCGAACGACTTTTTGTCAACTTTTAGTGTATACCAAAAATTAGGTGTCATTTAATGTTTTCCAGGATAATGATAAATTTTACATGGGTGACATCGATTTAATTCACATGTTATTTTACAGGTACACCGTTTAGAAAATCATTACAAGTTCATATTGAAATTCTTTTTTGTGCGGAACCTTGGCATCATTTTCCTAGACAATAATCTTTGCCTAATATATCCATCTCTCGATTCGTATCCCGTCACTTCAGTGCAAGCTTCAGTCATCACTTTTATGCCTCTCTCGACCGCCTGAGTGCTGTTTGGCCACTTGGGCACCACTAATGGTGTCTCAAGAATGTCATTAACCTGTAGATTTGACAGAGAAGCAATGTAAGGAGGCTCAGTCTTGAGTTCATTCCTCCAGTTAATCATGGAATGATAGTTTTTTGCTTGCCACTTTAGTTTCGGAGTCACCACCTTTCTCATGTTGACTACAGGAGGCACATCCTCATTCCCATCTCCATCTTTACCCTCCTCATCAGTATAGTTTAACAAATTCTCGTCAACAGCAGCATCAGAATCTTCCTCCTCTTCAGATCTGCCAGTGCATTCTTCCTTTTGCTGATTCTCCTCTCTAATTTTTCTTATCATTGAGACAGCTTTTTCTCTAACAGTCATGTCCTCATCTGCACACATACCAAGAAGAAGTTGATCTGTGTGGGAGAAGTATGCATTTCTCTGGACAGCCTTCTTCACTATCGTCTCCTACTCACTATTCAGGTGTTTCATATATAGCAGGGACTGGAATACGTTCCTTGAGCCGTGTGTTACGTAAGGGTGTATCTTGATGTAAAACCACATTGGAGCACTGAACTTTATTATTGTAATGACAATTCTTTTCAACTCATGGCTGGGTCTTGATGTTGCTACATACAGCCTGAGGATTCTACTCCATAAGGTGTTCCACCTTGACACACAGGGAGGACCTGGCTCAATAGCAGCCAAGTCATCTTCAACAACACCTGTGATAACTCCTTTACAAATCCTATACAGGTATTTCTGATCCCAGGACAGATCTTTCTCCACTTCATCATTAAACACAGGGAAATCAGGGAAACTGACTGGCTGGAAGGCGACAACTGGAAGCTCAGACAAAGACTCCTTGATCTGCTTTCCAATGGGACCACGCCAATGCTCAGGACCACTTGGTTTACCATCATAGTGATAAAAAACTGCGCGGAAAGGCAGCTCATTTCCGTGAAGCTGACATATGAAATAATGGAGCGGGTGACCAAGTAACATTTCAAGATGATGAATGACTCCATTTTCTGATCCTACATTTACATTGGTTCCATCACAACCAACACACACAATGGGCTGCTGGGTTAGATTTTTCTCCACCAGAAACTCGTGAATAGTTTTGGCAATCTGCTTTCCGTGTCCAGTCTTGGGAGTCACATGTGTGAGATATTCATTGCCAGGCTCAACCATGATGACATAATGATCTTTCACCATCATCCTCGAACTCCATTTCTCGGTCTTCTCATTCTTTATCATCACACGAGTGGCGGTCTTCTTACCATCAAAATAGAGTGACGTCAAATTATCTACACTAGCCATCTCAATTTCTTGCCTCTTAAATCGGTATTTTTGTCTCGCATCCCGCAGCTTATGTGGTCCAATAACCTGACTCGTGTCATCCTTTGTGATAATGCCATAGTCAACTTAAATGAAATAAGAGATATGAAAAAAAAGTTGATAAACACTGAACAGAACATTGCACCGCCACAGCGGCTGTTTGGCTAGTACTGTAGGTAAAATTAAAAATTTCAGTAGAAAATGCGGCAGACTAAACCTCGACATATCAGCTTCAAATTTGGCATGGAGTCTTAGATATGTATAAGGAACAATGCCTGAAGAGTGCAGCTTTGAGCAAAATTTCACTGCCCCCTAATGCACGTTATATTTTACTAAGGGATTGGAAATCCTTAGAGGCTTGGTGAGTAGATCAAGAGACAAGAGCCCATCACTGAAATAGAAGGTCAGCCAGCTCACACAAGTATGGCCAGGGCGCTAGCAGTGTCCGGTCCAGAGAAAGCTTACAGCGTCCCCCCCAAAACCCCCCAGCTGGGTGGGCTCGCTGTGTGTGCCATGTTACCCTACCCGCAACTTCTTGGACACACTCCTTTTGATATTTCTGGATCCGTCCCTGTAATACAGTATATGATGATGATTTTAGATAGTTTGCAGAATTTCAGTGTACAGTCATCCCTTGGTTATAGCTCACTTGGTTATAGCGATTTTCGTTATCACGCCTCCATCAAAATATGCACACCTGCTGTTATAGCTCATTTTTCAAGCCGAGAATTTAGTTATCACGCAGTTGCCTCCAGGTGTATTGTTACCTCCTTGCATCACCTACATCTATTGAAGATAAAATCTTTCACCTTCAAATTGACAATGACACATTTGCTGCGTCATTACTAAGGAATAACAAAGTCTCTGGTGCACTCTAAGAGTGAGAGAAAACGGAGGACTCAGGCATCCTAAAGCGAGAGAAAACGGACTCCTCAGATGGGGGACTCAAATAAAGAAAGCATAGCTACATGTTTTGTGGACTACAGTATTGAGCTTACCCTTTTCATCACCTTGTAATAAACCTAGCCATGCCTATGTGTGTTTCTGATACTTACCATAACATTATCTATATCTTTAGGCCGAGAATTTAGTTATCACGCAGTTGCCTCCAGGCGTATTGTTACCCCCTTGCTTCACCTACATCTATTGAGGATAAAATCTTTCACCCACAAATTGACAATAACACATTTGCTGGATGAAAATGGATGGAGGTAACAAAACTTGAAAGCGGTTGTACAAACACAAGCACTCACACATGCCACTCATACTGACAGACTCGACACTCACTTACTTGATAAGTTTTACCAACCATAAAGACAGTTGAAGCTTTCAACATCACTCACAATGGATCTTGAATGTTCCAACTGTAATCAGACATATCTAAGTTGCCTCAACCATTCTGTGTCATTACTAAGGAATAACGAAGTCTCGGGTGTACTCCAAGATTAAGAGAAAACGGAGGACTCAGGCGTCCTGAAGCGATGAGAAAACGGACTCCTCAGACAGGGGACTCAAATAAAGAAAGCATAGCTACATGTTTTGTGGACTACAGTATTGAGCTTACCATTTTCATCACTTTGTAATAAACCTAGCCATGCCTATGTGTGTTTCTGATACTTACCATAACATTATCTATATCTTTAGTGGGTCTAAATGGTCGTAAAATGGGAAAATTGGGGTTGGGTCTTGGGTGCCTGGAACCAATTAGAATAAATCCCATAAGTTCTGTACTTTCGTTATCGCGTTTTTCGTTATCAAGCACTCGGCGCAGTCCCAATTAGGCGTGATAAACAAGGGATGACTGTATAGAAATATTACAAAATTAAGATAATTTTGAAGCAGTTTCATTATACAGTATAGTCTTCATTTACGCGGTCAATTGAACCCGTGGAGGTCCGCGTAAAACAAGAAACGCGTAAACGAAATAACAGAACATGTGGGATTAATTGAAATAGAGACTGGGCCAACCCCCAAACTACACTTTTTCCGACGTTGTAGTAAAAATACCATCTTAATTTTATGATGGTATGCACACACAATTAATATTTAAGAGAAATATCAATAATATTAGTTTTTTTAACACTTACTTTAGTAGAAAAGATGGCTGGGCACACAGGGATGGGGGGTTGGTTCCGAGGCAGAGGGCAGATTATTGGCCTTCACCTGTATCAATTGTATCACTATCCACCACAGAGGCTTGCAGGGCCTCTTTGTCAAACCCCTCAAAGTCCATATCCTCACTATCACTATCATTGACTTGGGCTGGCTGTGGTGGGTGGTGGGTGAAGAACTCGGTAATGTTTTGTTGACTGGGCGACCTTGTGCGCACCCTGCCCGCGCCGCTTCCCGCGTAATTGTTGGAATGAACCGTGTAAATAAAAATTGTCCGTCTGGCAAGGTGCCGCGTAAATGACCAAACGCGTAAACCAAATCCGCGTAAACCTAGACTATACTGTATTGGGGTAATTTTATAGTTTTGGCTAATTTGATTGATCCACAATCCCAATGATATTTAATTAGCAAGAGTAGTTTAGCTTGTAGTGTGTTGCAAATTATAGCGTGGCCTGACATTTCAGTTTTACTAAAAGGAGAGGTAAATTGAGGCTAAGTGGCTATATAAGCATTGGGTGGCTGTTGTAATAAGAGAACAGACAGAGGAAAAAAACCTGTACTGCATAAGAAAATGTGTAAATGTGAGTAAAGTAGTTGAGAAAATAAGAGATGCTGCTGTTTACTGAATTGTGTAAAGTGGTGTACAGTATTAGTATATTGTATCACCTTAATAAACATGTGTTTGTTTATGCAGTGAAGGAGTGACAGAAATATTGCTATTCCTGTATAATATGTACAGTAAGCCCTCGATAACTCGGCACAAATGGAGTTCTGGCCTTGCTGAGTTATCCCAAATTCCGTGTTATCGAGGCACTTTCCCCCTCCTACAAAAATACAACAATAAAAATTATCAGCCCATTTATGTGCACATGTAATTACTAAATATAAAAAAAGTAACACTTGCCAGCACTGCAGGCAAAGAATGAAGCATCATAGGTGAAACAGATACATGGTAGGTGACACAGAGGTATGGTAGGTGATGCAGGTAGCCAGATATGCCGAGATTTTTCCAGATAATTTTACATATCTCGGCATTTCCCGAATTATACTAATACTTTCCGATACCATATCCATGCCAAGTTATATGAAATACCGAATTATCAAATGCCGAGTTATCGAGGGTTTACTGTATATTTGAATACGATAAATGGGGGTAAGTGTTGTGTAGAGAAACCAGAGAGATGGAGAATATTGGGAATTTTTGTTAGCCATTTGTTCTGGAAGAGGTTTCATTATAACTTCTACCTCACTTGCCCATCCATATATCAGGAAACAAAGTACAGAATTGAATTGTTTCTAAATCTGGAAAGTGATGTTGATACTCATTGTAAGAAAGAAGAACCTGGAGAATGGAGAATGTCCTTCATTTTCTTCAACTGGGATTATATGTTGCAGATGGTGAGAGCCGGTTCTGTAACCCAGGTGGTGGTTCATCCCACACCCAACACTCAGCCCATGAACATCCCCAACCAGCAGCCAGGTGAGTGGTATTTATCATCAGTGAAATTCATGTGTGTCAAATGGCTTTATTCTTTCCTGTTCAGTGTTTACTGTTACTTCAACAGTATCAGTTGTTGTATACCAGGGATCCAAATCCCCTGAAAAATTGGGATCCTTTGTAAAAGATTTGAGTCTCATTAGAAGATAGAGGATTAAGGCGTTAGCATATTCCAGAATTTGACAAAGAAAATGAGAGCTAAATGGCTTCATGATGAATTTATCAGTTGTATTAATATTACAGATGAAAAAAAACTTGGTTATATCCACCAGTAAAGTCTTTATTTAAATCAACGAGAAAGAGTTTACCTCTCAGAGGCATCTTATTCAAACATTCATACCATATTAACTATGAATTATCATTTTGTTTGGCCCATAAAAGGCTTCACACTTATTAACTTCGATTTTTTTTTTTAATCAAACTATAAACATCATACATTAAGTTTTCATTAATAACGTTTTTTGTAACGGGGTTTTCACTCTTGAATCTACGTGTGGGATAATATTTATATTTTCCTCTGCAATTTTTTTTTTAAATCAAATCCTTATAAATTGGTGTCTGCCTGTATAGTATATGACATTTATAATTACAGTTTCATTTCTTATTATACTAACTTTTTCATTATGTCTTTTAATCATAGAATTGTAATATAAAGACTTTCCTTGTTTGATTTTGAAAATTATTGTTTCAGTTCCTCTTGTTCGAGGTCCAATGGCTGTAATGCCCAGAACGATTGCTCAGCCTCGACAACGGTGGCCTGGAGGTAAGATTTGCTAGGCACAGATGTTGAGTTTTTTTATGTGCTAGATATATTTTCTGGCTTGACACCACTGTCAGGCAGTTCCTGCTAATGCTCAAGCTGTTTTGGGGATCTAAGCATCACCCCTTAATAGGAGCTTTTGACTGATACAATCATTACTGGGGAACACACTTTCGGTTGCATGAGTTCTGACACTTGATTCTGGTAGATTTGAGGTCACAGATTCTGAAAATGGCATTCGTTTGTGCAGATCAGGTCTAGTTTTGACTTAGTTCGAGATCTGGGTCTGTCTAAAAAGCTGTCAGAATTGTTGGCTAAACGGTTAAAAGATAAAAACTTGCTGAAAATAGACACAAAGGTAACATTCTTTCGCAACAGAGAAAAAAAACCTCTTACAGTTCTTTGATTCTAAATTTGACTTCGTCTACTGTTGTGATATTTCTGGATTAGTCACCGCGATGGGAGCTCCAGGTTATGATCCGAAAGAGTGGCGCCTCTTTATAGATAGCTCTAAGCGGAGTCTGAAGTGTGTTTTATTACATATAGGCAACATCTTTGGCGCAATACCCATAGGACACTCAGTACACCTGAAAGAAAAATATGAACACATCAAAACGGTTTTGGAGCTACTCAAATATGAAGAACACAAATGGATCATCTGTGTTGATCTAAAAATGGTCAATTTTTTGCTAGGACAGCAAGGTGGGTATACAAAATTTCCTTGCTTTATCTGCCTCTGGGACAGCAGAGCCAAAGACAGACACTGGATTCAGAAGGAATGGCCAGTTAGGGAAAGCCTCAATGTTGGGGAAAAGAACATCATTTATGAACCCCTAGTGGAACGTGAAAAAATTGTTTTCCCGCCCCTTCACATCAAGCTGGGCCTTATGAAACAGTTTGTCAAGGCGCTCGATACCGACAGTGACTGTTTTAAGTAACTGTGTGAAGTGTTCCCTGGTTTAACGCTAGAAAAACTCAAAGCAGGTATTTTCGACGGCCCTCAAATTAGGACGCTGATTAAAGACCAAGCCTTCACTCAATCCATGACTGATGTTGAGAGAAATGCATGGGGAGCATTCGTTTCTGTTGTAAGGAACTTTCTTGGAAACAGGAAATCAGAGGACTATAAAAAGCTCGTTGAATCTTTGATGGAAAGTTTCCATGTGTTAGGTTGCAACATGAGCATTAAGATGCATTTCCTGAACAGTCATCTTGAACTGTTTCCGGCAAACTTGGGGGACGTGAGTGATGAGCAAGGTGAACGCTTTCACCAGGATATCAAAGTCATGGAAGACAGGTATCAAGGTCGCTGGGACATTCACATGATGGCGGACTATTGCTGGAGCATTCAGCGAGACTGCACTGAGAGGCGATATTCAAGACAGTCCATTAAACGCAAGTTTGTGCCTGAATAAATCTGGCATAGTTCACAAAAGCAACTGATGAATCCAAAATATGCTTGTCAAGGTAAATAAAAGTAATTAAAATTTAATTCTACGTGTTTGGTAATTCCTCTCTGTGTGCTGGTTTAGATTTTTAGCAGTAGTATATGGTAGTCTAGCTATATATAGTAGTAAATGGCAGGTAACTCACCGCAACAAAACTAGACCCGATAGAAAAAAGCCGGTGCCATATTTGAAATCAGTGACCTCAATTTACCCAGAAACAGGTTTCAAAATGTATGCAACTGACAAAAAGTTGAATTTTGTTCCCCAGTCACTCCCTGCTACAACTGTCATCCTTACAGGGATGGATGAGGAGCAGATATTGCCCTCTGTAAGCAGGTCTAAAGACAGCAGTATCTAGAATGCCAATAACCCAGAAACTGCCGGCACTGCATATTTTTATATCAGATCAGCTAGATTGTTGTCAGTTCATAGAGAACGTGTTTTCAATCACTGGATAGATTGATGTATAAACAAGCAACAACAAAAATTCTTCAGGGAGTGAGAAGAGTTACTCACTGCTTCATTTGTATGACTTGAAAAATGTTTGGAAATGCCATGTAGTTTAAGTTATTTTAGAAACTAAATTTGGGATTTAACACTTTTAGTAAACAATTCCCAAATAAACTTTTTGTGAACATTAGTTATTGAGTATTTTAGTATATGGCAATTTTTCTCAGTAGGTGGAGCAGAGAGCCCCATATCTCAGATATTTATGATTTAGAATAAGATTTAGAGAAAAAATATTTGACTTACAGGAAATAGAATATGGAATAAACAAAGTTAATAAACAGGAGGCAAAAGTTCATCATATAACTTATTACAAGTGGCAGAAATTGGACATTTTCTTTGCTGCTAACATCTTTATCAACTATTGCACATTTGCATCACTCAAGGAGTCTTCAACATGTATGTTTTTTTTTACTAGATATTGATACACACGCACGCACGCTGCTGCTGCTTGATATGAGTTATTAAGGATGTCACCTACGTTGGTGAGTTCTGAGGTGACTAAAGAGGCCGATACGGAGCCGGCAGGGTCATTAACAGATGTTGCACGTGTGGAGGGCTACATCTAGTGCGGGAGGGGTGGCGGCAGTGTCTTTCCGGCGTTGGCGCTTGTGTAACAAAAAATTCTTACTAACAGTGTTTTTTTTTTTTTTTTTTTTTACGGGAGTTAGCCCACCCGGGCACTGGTCAAATGACTCACAACGGGGCCTGGGGGGGGGGGGGGGGAGGCGAAAAAAAAAAGAACAGAGAGAAATTGAAAATAAGGAAGAAAAAGGTTATACTGTGTTAATCTACACCACGAAGTTGCCGGAAAACCAGCTTTTTAAAGTGAGACAGATTGTATAAGTATGGAAACACAGAAGAAGGCAGAGCTTTCCACAGTTTGGCTGTGTGAGGAAAGGAGGAGGTACTATAACGGGTTATTCTCGTGTGACCGACATCCACAGAGAAATGGTGGGCACTGCGGGCAAGACGTGTGTTACGAGCCCATGGCCTTGCCGGCGGTACACAGGATGCCAAATCCACCGAACATTGCCCGTTAAAGTACCTGTAAAAGAGAGAGAGAGTGAAGCAACATTGCGACGAAGAGAAAGGGAAGAGAGATTGTCGACTAAAGGAGGAGAGTTAATAAGAAGAAATGCCCTTGATTCCACCCTATCTAATCGTTGGACAGAAGAAGAGCCACCCCAGATATGAGAGCAGTACTCCAAGTTAGGACAAATGAATCCTTTATATACTTGGAGCAACTGCTCAGGAGTGAAGTAACTACTGCATCTATACAGCATTCCAAACTTTCTGTAGGCAGCTTTAGCTATATTAAGGATCAACCTTTCGGATGTGTGATTTCCAGAACATATTGGAGGAAATGGTGAGGCCTAACATATTTATTTCAGAATTTGGCAGGATGATTTCATCCTGAAATGTAATTGGTGGGAGATCGTCTAATATTTACAAAGTGTAATTGGTAAATATTTTGTTTTATTACTATTGAACTTAACCAAGTTTGTATCTCCCCATTCAGAGATGCTGCACAGATCCGTTTTGACAGATGTAATGATAACAGCTCTGGAAATAGATCTAGTTTGAGAGTTAGGAGGAAGGGGAAAATGTGAAGACGAGTGAATAGTAGAATCATCAGCGTAAGAATGGATAGAATTAGTTGTAGTGTGAAGAAAATCATTGATAAAAAGAAGGAAGAGAGTAGGTGAAAGAACAGAACCCTGTGGGACACCACTACTGGTAGAGAAAGAGCGAGAGATTGATCTCTCAACAACAACTGCCATGGATTGGTTCTCAAGGAAGCTAGAGATGAGAAAACAGAGTGGGGGAGAGTACCAAAAGAGGGAAGTTTAGATAGCAAAGACTTGTGCCATACCCTGTCAAATGCTTTGGAGATGTCTAGGGCCACGACGAAAGTTTCCCCATAATTCCTAAGAGAGGATGACCAAAGATGGGTGCAATAGGACAGCAGATAACCAGTAGATCTTGCCTGGCAAAAGCCATTTGGGTGAGCTGACAAAAGAGAGGCGTTCAAGGTGACGGAGAAAATGGGAGTTCGAGATAGTTTCGAAAATCTTAGAGAGGGATGAAGTTAGGGCAATGGGGCGATAGTTAGAGGGATTAGAATGGTCACCCTTCTTCGGGATGGGCTGAACCAAGGTATGCTTCCAAGAAGATGGAAAAGTTTGGGTTTTGAGGCAGAGGCGAAAGAGGTGAGCAAGCACAGGGGCCAGAGCTTAAGCACACTCCTTCAGAACACGAGGGGGTATTCCAACCGGTCCATGCGCCTTACTCACATCCAACCTGAGTAACGCACCGGCAACCCTGCGAGTGGAGATTATAGGAAAGTGTATAGGTTCAGTAGGAGATGCAGGGGTAGGAGGGATAGAGTGGGAATCGTCTAAGGTGGAATTAGAGGAGAATAAGGTGCCAAAGAGGTTGGCTTTGTCAGGGGGAGAGTTGGCTATAGAGTTATCGGGTTGGAAGTGGGGAGGAAAAGAAAGAGTGCAGAAGTTGTTACAGACATTTTTAGTTAAGGACCAGAAGGATTTACTAGAGGAAGAATTAGTCAGGACAGCCGTCTCTCTTTTAATAAAATTCCGCTTGGCCCTACGAAGAATAGCCTTACAACGATTCCTAGAAGTAATGAAAGAGGTGTGGGAAATAGGAAGAGATAGTTTCATAGCTCGATATGCCCTATCTCTCTCCCTGCAAGCAAGAGAGCAGGAGCGATCAAACCATGATTGTAACGTGAAAGTTTTGGTAGAAGATTGGATAAATGTACTCGTACTGCCCTGTATAACCCCATTAATGCTGTCAGCACGTACTGAGGAGTCCCGAGTGGAAAAGCAACATTCATCCCAAGGAAAGTCGGTGAATAATTCTCACAAGGATTGCCAGTTTGCCCTCCGATAGTGCCATAGTGGAAACAAGAATCCTCACAGCTATGTAATTAACCCACATTTAGATAATACTACTGTCAATGAGACAGGGGCTAATACACTTATCTGCCTTCATCTGGGAGCCAGGACTCAATGATGGCTGCTATGTAGATGTTATACCTCTCCAGCTCTTTTGCCGCAAGGGCAGTTCTTTTTTCAGGATGTACATTTGTACCAGTATCCAGAAGGGTCCTGAAATTCCCTGCAGTGACCATAAGAGGTTGTATGGTTTGTTTTTGTTTGGATCTGTGATTTTGGTTGTGTTTTTGATCGCATAAGGATGACCTTACTGGGTGCGGTTGCCCAGTCAAGTTGGGTTTTTAGGCAGGCTATGTTTAGGGCAATTTTTCTATCCCCCTTCCCATGTGGGGTGAGCAGAGCAGCTCCCCAAAAGGGCTGCTGAGTTGCACAGACAGGACCTGATTGCACTGCTACCTAGATCCCAGTGCATAAACGGCCATCTTATCTGTGCTGCCCATGTTCAGAGTTGTGACTAGAGACTCCCGGCAGTCATCTCTGCCTGTCCCCGTCGCCATAGGACTTTTGGGGGTATAGGGGTTTTGATGATGATGAGTGGTATGATGAACTGGGTGATGGTTGATTTATGTGGTGAGGCAGGAGCGTAGGCTGCAACCACACATCTTGGTTCTCCCTTTTCCTGATCCAATGGTGCAAGTGTTGCAACGACTGGGGAGAGGGAGAGTTGCAATGGACTGCCGATAGCCCAGTTTGTTGGGTTTCACCTTAGTAGCCTGTCCATCAGACATTGCCTTTGCCCGCCGGTGTAGTCGTTGGGTTTCCATGGTGGTCACCTCTTCCGCTTATACTGCTGTTGGGGTCATATTGGGGCTCTGTATGCATGTCTGCCTGATGCTGGGCTCTACCGTAGGTTTTTCATTTGGGGTTTACTCCCGTAGCCTTATACCTACCATGGTTAATCCGCAAGGCAGCGGGGCGGTGGTTGGTAGGCACCAGGACGTGTCTACACGCCAGTGGGCCTATGCACCGTCCCTCTGGGGTCCACTGCTACTCCAACATCCCCTGCTGATCTAGCCTGGGCTCACGAGGCACCCAGTTACCGTGTGTTGCCACCAGGAGGCACAGCAAGAGTGTTGATGGTGAAGAGGCTGTGTACTGGCAGGGGAAGACTTAATGCAAGTTGCTTCCCTGTTCGCCACGAGGGCTAGCCAGTGGTGGCAGCTGAAAGCGAGGGGGAGCAAGAAGTCTCTCACACACACACACACACACACAGAGATTAGAGAAAGAGAGAGAGTAAAGGTGAGAGAGTAGAGAAGAGAGATTAGAGAAGGAGAGAGAGAAGAGGTGAGAGAGTAGAGAAGAGAGAGAGTATAGGTGAGAGGGTAGAGAAGAGAGAGATTAGAGAAGGAGAGAGTAGAGGTGAGAGAGTAGAGAAGAGAAAGAGAGTTGAGAAGAGAGAGAGAGTAGAGAAGAGAGAGATTAGAGAAGGAGAGAGAGTAAAGGTGAGAGAGTAGAGAAGAGAGAGAGAGAGAGTAGAGGTGAGAGTAGAGAAGAGAGAGAGAGAGAGAGAGAGAGAGAGAGAGAGATAAAAGAGACAGAAATAAAAGAGAGAGAAAGAGAAGAAGAGAGAGAGAGGGTAGAGAATAGAGAGAGAGAGTAGAGAGGATAGACGAGAGATTAGAGTAGAGGAGAAAGGGTCTGGTTGTCATCACATGTCCCCTTCGAGGCTAAGGGGACTCTTAAGGTGGAGTGTAGACATCAACCTGCGTCCCACACAGTCTGAAGAGCGGGGACTGGAGGTTTAGCCTTTCTCTTGGCCTTAAAGATGGTGAACAAATTACTTGCCAGACATTTTCAAAATTATGTTGCTCACTTCACTGTCACAAAAACAGAGGGAAAGCATCTCACAGTCAGGGTGAAAGCATCTCAATCACTAAACCACTTCACAGTCAGAGTGAAAGCATCTCACAGTTGCTAGTGCACTTCACTGTCAGAGTGAAAGCATCTCACAGTTGCTAAAGCAGAGAAAACACCTCAGTCACTAAAACTGGGTACAGTACATGTACTGTACCTGTGCAGTATAGTATAGCACACTGAAACTTTGTAATTTCTTATATCTGTAAGGGAAAAAATGAACACTGATAAAATAAAAACAATGATATCGGTTGGTGCTCTCGCCTTCTATTCACAACAATACAGCCAAAGCACTTTTTAGTCACAAAAAACATAGCAAAAATCACTTCACTTTCACTAAAACGGAGTACCATATGAACTTTAATAAACATGGATCTATGCTGAAAAAAAAATGATGATGGCTGATAAACATTGACTTCCATTTCTTACACACTTGTAACCAAGAAGAAACAATGACTGGACTGCAGTTCACCAGATGGCCACGAGGTGGCATTCAGGTAGATGATGCCTCAGCTGACAAATGAAGTGAGTGATGTGTTCCATATGCCAACTCGGCGAGTTGGTGGGGTGATGTGTGTCCTTAATGTGAGTTTGTTTACATCGCAAATAGGGAAGTGGTCATAATATATAAGCATCGTTAACACAAATTATTGTAGATTGGGACATCATAAATAGAGGTTTAGCTGTACAGAGTACTGTATTTTTATTTTTTTTACATATTTTATTTCTTACCTTGAAGATGTTTATTTCACACATTTTTATATAATTGTGGAGTGCAGAATTGTGAAGAGAAAAGCAATAGATTGAGCAGGATTTACTGTCATCTGTGTATAGAGCAGAGCATACTGGTTCCCTCCTGTTTGTGTGTATGTACAGTCACCCAAAAAAGTCCTGCCACCTCTCATCCTAAACCATGAACCCTGAGATTCAGACTCTTGAATCCGAAGAATTTATGGACAGAATAATGTATCAGTGTCTACTGCTTCGGGTTCACGAGTCTGAATCTCAGGGTTCGTGGTTCAGGATTAGAGGAGACAGGACTTTTTTGGGTGACTGTACCTCTCTGCAATCTAAGTTTGTGTGTAGGATCAAAGAACAGGTATTCTGTGTAGAGCCAAGTTATTTTGTAGCTTTTCAATAATCATCTTTTAATGTCTTTCATTAGATTTTCAAGCAGTCTGATTGATTTCTGCATTTAATATTATTTGCAATTATTTTTTATTTATAGTTTGTGTCTAGTGAAATTTATAGGAAGAATTGAGAAGAACTGTATGATGAGTAGTTAGCTAAATATTATGTTGATTTATACTCCAATCTATCAGATACAACTGGTGCGGGCACAAATGCAGTTCCTGGGGTGGGTCCATGGCCAGGAGGGCCAGGACAAAGACCTCCTGTCATGCAACCCCTGATGGTTAACCAACAGACCCAGCAGTCAGTAGCGACAGATACAATGACATCTAAACCTCAGACGTCATCTATTCCAAGTAAGATGTTTTGATAAAGAAAGTAAACTCATAGAATTTCTAAGATAACTTAGATAAAAGAATGTGACAGACTGTGTGGTAGAATGATGTACAATACATGTATAAAAAAGGAAAAGAAAAGAAAGACTAATTAGTAATGGAAGTAACTATACCATATATAAAGTGGCATATATAATGACTTTTGAATCTTTAAAAAAGTCCCCTAAGTTTATGGGTCATCTTATTTTCCAAGTTTAAAATGTGAACCTTAAATCATGTGACTGCAGGCAGAGTGAAATCATCATCTAATACTCAGTCAGCACCAGTAACTCCTGCCAAAAATATTACATAGTGGAAGTCATGTTTGTAAACTTAATTAACATAGAGATTATATTAAAATAATAAAAGCCATCTTAACTAAAATATGTGTGGTGAGATTGCAAGATGACATTAACACAAGATTCTCACAAGGAACTTCACACCACTCACCATTTCCAACAACTGATGCACAACCAGATTGGAACATTGTCCTTGTATACATTGTAGTGTACAGTAATATCTCCGTTAGCCGGAATCCCTCAAACCCCAAAATCACAGATAGTCAGAATTGAAATTTGCTCGGAAAATCATTCCCAAAGCCGGAATTTTCCCAAAATTTCCGACTTTAGGAACAAATTTTCCGAGGTTGAAAATCAAGAGAATTTTCTGAAAATGTCTTGAATAAAGATGAAAGTTAAAATATTTTTTTTGGGGGGGGGGGGGGGGGACCTGACCTGACTCAATGTCAGGTGGAGGTAGGGTGGGGGATTAGTGGTCTCATATTACTGACTTTCTGATGGAATGTCAGGTCACCCTTTCTTGGGTGGGTGATTAGTGGGTCTCATGACCTGAAGATTTATTTATTTATTTATTTTTTTGCAGGGATTAGCCCACCTGAGCATAGGTCACTGACCCATATCAGGGCCTGGGGGGGGAAAATAATAATAATAATAATAATAATAATAATAATAATAATAATAATATTTAATAATAATTAATAAAAATAGATAAAAATTATAACCCCAAAATAAAAATAACAGTAATAATAACCATAAATAAACACACAAACAAAAAAATTAATCAAGAGTGAGAAACGATATACAGTACAGTGTGTATTTGTGTTGTCAATAGTAAGAGAAACAATTGAGACCCTGCAATAGTGTGTAAATGAGGCAGAAAGTCAGATCAGCAACCTGGGACTTGGTCACAACCTGGGACTTGGTCACAATTTTTGTGGTACCATATGGCAGTAGGGTCTACCATTAGACCACACATTATGCTTCCAACATCTTCCCAGGTGATAGTACCTCCCTGTTTGATAGCTGCCTACTACCTTGAATAAACACGAAACCCAATTTATTTTTATGGAGATTGTGGTAAGTATAAGTACAGTCGACCCTCGTTAATTCGGACCCCTTTAATCCTGATTTCGGATAATTCGGACAAAATCTGAACGAACTTTTTTTTTTTTTTTTTTTTTTTTTTTTTTAAGATTTGTAGGAATATTACCTACGCGGACCTTAAGCTAAAATGCTGGTACACCCACTGCTGGGATAAAACACCAGCGTCTTTTTGGTGAAATGTAACATCACCACTAGTGTGGGGGGGATGCAACTTTTAGCTTCAGACTTGAAAAATATTTACCATTTACTGCCAGTAAACAATGGAAACATAAAATTTGTACCAATTAGTAATGAAAAGTTGTGCAGTTCCTTCAGCAAATGAAGTTCGCCAACTTACAATAGGCGAAATTACCTTGTAGCGTTTTGTGAGTGGCCAGTTGTCAATTCTCTTTAGTTGTCTATTATCTCTTTGTATGGGCACACAAACGGACGTACATGTAGATATCTTCACTCAGGAATGAGGTTGGATAGAAACTCACGATGCGCTTTCTGTATATATATTGTTGTACAGCGCAGTGCGTAGGAGTGGCTAGGTGAGGAGCTGAGAGAGATGTTGCTGGTCCAGTAGCTGAGTGTAGAATGTCCTCCCTGGGCAGGCATGGCCGTATTTATACAATTTACCAGGATCAGGATTTGGGGTGCGCTTAGCGAGAGGACCAATCACAGAGGCTCAAGCGTAAGGTGTGAAACGCTCTGATCCTGAACTGGAGGTTGATGGTCGAGACTAGGTCGGCGATCGTACCCCTACGTCCTCTGCATGGACCTAGTCTCTCGGCGTAGCTTGCTGCACGCTGATTGGCTGGTCGGAGTGTGGCCGGAGCTCAGTTGGAAGTTGTAGGGGAGAGTAGCCACTACAATACTCCCCCTCCCCTCCCGGCGCGGTGGGAGGCTGGATGTTGTCTGGGTTGTGTCCCAAACATAGCACATACCGGGCAGGTGTATGTACGACTCGGCCGCTACGTGTAACAACTCCCTCCAGTGACACAAAACCTGTGGGAGAATTAGGAGGAGAAAGAGGGTTTGGGATTAGAGGAGGTTGTACAAGCAGTGGTTGTTGTGCTCCTGCTGCTGCAGGGGCTGCGTCAGGAGGAGGGTCCATGGCAGGAGCAGGTTCTACGATAGGCGCAGGTTGTATGTCAGGAGGAGGGTCCATGGCAGGAGCAGGTTCTACGATAGGTGCAGGTTGTATGTCAGGAGGAGGGTCCATGGCAGGAGCAGGTTCTACGATAGGTGCAGGTTGTATGTCAGGAGGAGGGTCCATGGCAGGAGCAGGTTCTATGTCAGGAGGGAGGTCTATTATAGGTTCAGGTTCTATGACAGGAGGAGGGTCTATGATAGGTACAGGTTCTATGATAGGTGCAGGTTCTATGTCAGGAACAGGGTGTACTCGAGGGTGAAAACAGGGTGCCCAGAAATGTCGTGGGCGTGGTGTTGCTGCCGGTGGTAACTGCGGGTAGACTGGTGCAGGCGTAGTTTGTTGATGGTGCTGCTGGACTGGGGGTCCAACGGGTAAGGTGGCCGGTTTGACTCGGTCTATGCTGACGGTGTCATGTCTGCCATTCCGGATAATCGTCAGGAACTTTGCTGAACGGGTAACCACCTGGAAGGGTCCATCGTAGGGACGTTGTAATGGGTTGCGATGAGCATCACGCCTGACGAAAACATACTCGGCTGTGAGTAGTGCAGGAGGGATGTGTTCAGGGCGCCGAGGAGGCTGGCGTGGAGCAGTAGCTCTGAATGCAGAAACTGCTTGTCGTAGCTTTTGGAGTAAGTCGTGACGAACGGCTGGAGTGGTTTGGTGAGGGTTAGGAGGGAGTGAGAAATCCCCAGGTAGCCGAAGGGGCTCGCCTAGTGTAAGATCTGCTGGGCTACAGTCCATATCCTCCTTGTGTGACGCACGGATGCCGAGGAGCACTAAGGGAAGCGCATCAGTCCAGCTGTAAGGGTCGTGCTGTGCCTTGAGTGCGTCCTTTAGCTGCCGGTGAAAACGCTCTACCATGCCGTTGGCTTGAGGGTGGTATGCTGTAGTGCGTTGTCTAGACGTGCCGAGGAACTGGGAGTTCTTGGAGTGTGAGGCTTGAGGGGGATGTCTTGTATGCTGCCAGGTCTTCGTCTTTCTCTTGAGCCGCGGCTAGCTGCCCATAGTCAAGTGGTGGAGATGAGGGAAGAATGTTGGATACACAACGAGAGAGGGCGTCGGCGATCTCGTTGTGGCTGCCTTTAATGTGTTGGACGTCGCTGGAGAACTCTGAGATGTAAGCCAAGTGGCGCAGGACACGAGGTGTATGTGACTGGGAAGCTGAAGCGAAGGCGTGGACAAGGGGCTTGTGATCAGTGAAGATGGTGAACTGACGGGCCTCGAGGAAGTGCTGGAAATGTTTGACAGCCAGGTATATGGCCAGGAGTTCTCGATCAAAGGCGCTGTACTTGAGGTGTGGTGGTTGAAGCTGTTGTGAGAAGAAAGCAACGGGCATGAGAATTCCGTTGATCTCCTGCTGTAAGACGGCGCCCACTGCAGTAGAAGAAGCGTCTGTTGTGAGAGTGGTCCGGGCGTTAGGTGCGGGGTGGGCCAGGAGGGTGAGGCGTGTAATGTGCTGTTTGACAGTGGTGAATGCCGTGGCAGCCTCTTGAGTCCACACGAGAGGCTTGTGAGACTTCTTTGGGCGTCCCTTGAGAAGGTCGTGTAGGGGGGCTAGGACGGTGGCAGCTTTGTCAATGAAGCGGTGGTAGTAGTTGACTAAACCCAGGAATTCTCGGAGTTTCTTCGCCGTTTCAGGTTTGGGGAACTCCCTAATCGCGGTTATCTTCTGTGGTAGGGGTTGTATGCCACTGGGCGAGACTCTGTGACCAAGGAAATCTATGGCCGAGGTTCCAAAGACGCACTTAGCAGGATGAACTTTCATGTTGTTGTTCTGCAGGCGTTGGAGAAGGAGCTGGAGGTGGTGGCGGTGCTCGGCAGGCGTCGAAGATGCGACGAGGATGTCGTCAATGTAGACAGTGACAAAGTCGAGGTCGCGAAGCATATGGTTCATGTGCCTCTGGAAAGTCTGTGCTGCATTGCGTAAGCCAAAACTCATGAAAGTGTACTCGAAGAGTCCGAACGGAGTGGTGATGGCTGTCTTCTGGGTATCTACAGGTGCTACTGGGATCTGGTGGAAGGCACGCTCCAAGTCGATCTTCGAGAAGATAGTCTTGCCATGAAGTTTATGGTGAAAGTCCTGGACATGCGGAATAGGGTACCTGTCAGGTTTGGTGACGAGATTCAGGGCTCTGTAGTCGCCACACACCCTCCACTCGCCGGGCGTTTGCTTAGGAACCATGTGAAGAGGCGATGCCCAGGGACTCCTTGAAGGGCGAATGATGCCATCTTGCAGTAGTTTGTTGAATTCTACTTTGGCTGTGTACAGGAGCTCAGGGCGCAGGCGGCGAGGGCGTGAAAAGACTGGTGGTCCTTTAGTTTCGATGTGGTGGAAAATTCCCGATGTAGGTGGTGGGGGTAGGGAGACTCGGGGTGAGAAAAGCTCCTTGAATTCGTTGAGTAGGGAGGAGAACTCGTTGGAAGGCGCAAGACAGGTGATAGTGTCGGTGTGTCTGGCACGAGAACCCTGGATCTTGCGTGCTGTAGGCTCATGGATGAGGCATAGATGACTTGGTTTGACGCCGAGCTTGTGGAAGGTGAGGAAGTCGAAACCAAGGATGGGTTGAGACACGTCTGCTATCACGAATAACCAGCGCAGAGTCTTGGGCAGACCGAGGTCCACAGCGAGGGTGAGTACGCCGTAGGAGGCGATGGGGCTACCGTTGGCAGCGAACAGGTCATAAGAAGGTTGCTTTGACTTGTCTTGTAGTGAGGGAGGGATGAGGCTTACCGATGAACCTGTGTCGATGAGGAACTTCTTGCCAGAGGTGCAGTCGGTGACGTACAGTAATGAGACGCCTGAAGGGACGGGGGCTGAGGCGTCTACCAGCCTCCGTTGTTGCCGTTTCCCGAATAGGTGCAGTAGGGCTCACAGTTTCGAGCATTGCGGCCGAAAGTCTGGTGATACCAGCAGAGGGTATATTTGTTGTGCTGGGGTCTGGCTGCTGTGCGTCGGAAGTTGTAGGGTGTGGTGCGTGAGTCAGGGACTGGCACAGCAGCAGGTAAGGAGGAGCAGAACTGCTCAATGGTGTCCATCCTGCGGTTCAAGGTTTGTAACAGGTCCTTGATATCTTGTGAGGTATTGTTCGGCTGAGGTGTGTTGACCTGGCTTGCAAGTTCGGTGGGAGGTACTGGTGTGACCGTGGCAGCAAGGGGTGCAGCAGCGCACTGGTTGAAAATTCTGTCTGCCGCGGTTGCATATAGCTCTGGTGTCGTAGAGTAATCTACTGCGGACAGGATGTTTCTTACTTCTGTGGGTAGCTTATGTGCGTGAAGCTGGCGCAGGATAGAGTCAGGAAGTCTGTCTGTGTACCGGGAGTTCACCCTGCACATCTCTTCCCAGAGATGTCCCGGAGTTGAGTTTCCAAGGGAGATGGAAGATAGGTTCTGCAGGATATCGGAGCGGGTCCGTTGGTAATGCGTTTTTAAGGCATCCCGCAGAGTTGCGAATTTGTTGTTCTCTGGAGGGTTGGAGATGATCTGTGAGACTTGTGTGGCGACTTAAGTGGGCAAGGAGCAGAGCAAGGCGCCGTACTTATGCTCGTCAGTAGCTGTAGAGCCGATGAGAGCTGCTTCGACATGAACTAACCAGTCCTCTACGTTGTGGTTGAAGGTTGGTAGAGAGATCCGTCCGTCCATTCTTGCGGGAGTATATCGCACCTGTTAGGGAAGGATGAGGGATGGGTGCTTGTTCCGACCCCCTTCCGTCTTCACAATCTCCTGGGAGGGAGGTGAACACTTACGGGGGGGGCTTCGGGACGAATACACTTTTTTAGGGTGCAGGTCCTTCGGCCAGAACTAAAAAAACAAAAGAAAAATAGGAGAATAGGCAAAAGAGCTCAAACCACGTTTGGAATATCGCACAATAGTTGCTCTCCAGCTGTGATGTGGGTC
Source organism: Homarus gammarus (assembly GCA_958450375.1). Lineage (NCBI taxonomy): Eukaryota > Metazoa > Arthropoda > Malacostraca > Decapoda > Nephropidae > Homarus > Homarus gammarus. The sequence goes on from CAUDMG010003255.1 coordinate 4,244,885, forward strand.
ACTCACAACGCCAGTGGGGAGAACAGACTACTGCGTTATAAACCTTACGATCGTGAGATGGTGTCGTTGTGGAGTAGTGGGTGGTGCAGGGAGGCGGTTGGCCTAGGCTGGCAGCAGGCAGGACGATCTTCTCAGCTCAAGTAGTAAGGCAGCAGAAAGGAGTGTGGTATTCACGGCTCCGGGGGTCACCAATGTAGCGTACTGTGAGTGGCCAGTTGTCAATTCTCTTTAGTTGTCTATTATCTCTTTGTATGGGCACACAAACGTACGTACATGTAGATATCTTCACTCAGGAATGAGGTTGGATAGAAACTCACGATGCGCTTTCTGTATATATATTGTTGTACAGCGCAGTGCGTAGGAGTGGCTAGGTGAGGAGCTGAGAGAGATGTTGCTGGTCCAGTAGCTGAGTGTAGAATGTCCTCCCTGGGCAGGCATGGCCGTATTTATACAATTTACCAGGATCAGGATTTGGGGTGCGCTTAGCGAGAGGACCAATCACAGAGGCTCAAGCGTAAGGTGTGAAACGCTCTGATCCTGAACTGGAGGTTGATGGTCGAGACTAGGTCGGCGATCGTACCCCTACGTCCTCTGCATGGACCTAGTTTCTCGGCGTAGCTTGCTGCACGCACTCTCTCTAACCCTCTCACCATGAACGGTTGCGAGTTTGATAGCGTGGCGCGGATTTGTCCGGACACGCCGACCTGCCCCAAGAAACTAAATCTCCTAGTTCTCCAGAAGTTCTTTGAAGCTAATGGGATCGAGGGAGTCACCAAGGTGGAGCGTCTAAAGCTCCATGGAGACATCAGGATCACCTTCGCCGAAAAGGGCATGCCCGCCCAGCTCGCGGAGATTCCTGACATCAACGGCATCCCATTCAAGATGTTTGCCTACATGTGGGACAACTTGAAGCTGGGAGTAATCTCCCACGCCGAAATTGCCCACGTGGACCAAGAAGAACTAAGTGAGCTCCTCCAGGGGCAACTCCAAGTTGTAAAGAAGCTGTCCGACACCACTGCCCTCATCGGACACCACTCCAACTTACCCGAGGAGGCTCAACTGGCGTGGGTAACTGTGCCAGTCAAGCCCTACTGCAAACCGAATCGGTGTTACAAATGCCAGCACTATGGACACACTGTAAACAAGTGTGAAGCGCAGGAGGACACCTGCTCCAAGTGTGGCAGCCCTGGACACCGCTACACGGTCTGCCCCAACGAAGAAAAGAAATGCGCTGCTTGTGGTGGCCCACACTCCTCCGCCGACCGGAACTGCCCCAGATGGAAGGAGGAGTGCAAGGTAGCCAAAGTCCGCCTCGAGAAGAAACTGAGCTACAAAGAGGCCCTCCTTGCTGTACGCTCTCAAGAAAAGAAAAAACCAGCAGAAAAGAAAAACCAAAAAAAGAAAAACCAAGAAAAGAAAACTCTCAAGAAGTCGCCCACCACACTGAACCAAGAATACCACATGGTCCGTGGAGCTGAAGCCCCAAACCAAGAACATCACGTGGCCCGTGGAGCTGAAGCCCGCGCGGACACCCTCACCCTCTCTGAATTCTTCCACACCTATGAAAACCTACCTCACGAGGAAGACGAACTACCTCACGAGGAAGACGAACAACAAGACCCAAACACAAACGAATGGACAATTCAAGAAAGCAAGAAGAGGAGGAGAGTGAGAAGAAAATCGACCTCAAGCTAAGAAGACCAAGACATCTCCACACAAGAAACCAAAAACTCATTCAAGCCGCCCAAGCACTGAACATCCATTGCCCAACCCAACACGCTGCACCTGACGCTTGACCTGACGCCAGCCTGGCTTTGTCTTGTCGCCTCCCGTCTGCCCCCACCCCTGAACCCCTCATGCAAGCGGTGTCTAGCCACTGCACCTGTTCTCTCCTCCTAAAATTCACTTCCATCCTCTCTTTATTCTTCCTCTGAACCTCTTTCCCCCCTGTCACTAGCATCTTCGTTCGTGCTGCACGCTGATTGGCTGGTCGGAGTGCGGCCGGAGCTCAGTTGGAAGTTGTAGGGGAGAGTAGCCACTACAACCTTACAATGTGTTTTCAGTTGTCTATGTTGAAGTTCTAAGCACAGGCTAACTTATCATATCATATACGGTATCACAGTTCTCATTGATCTACAAAAAATACCGGTAATAAAAACCTTTTTGATATTTCACACTTAATATAATACCCGGTAATCTACTTCAGCCTCTTATTGTTTACAACGATGCACGACGCACCACCAGCTGTTGGGTATCAGCTAGACGGTACGTGTTTTTGAATCGTTTTCAGTTAAAAACTGTTACATCACAAGTATATTTTACCTAAACTGCGCCTGAATGAATATATTCTCGGAAATAAAAAGTAGTTTTGCTGAAACGTTATGTATTTTAATGTAAAATAGGATAAAATACATGACGAAAACAAAAGACTTTACCTAACCTTCCGATGTTCAAGAGAAGTTACTCATTTTTTTTAATAGTTTTTGGTTAAAATACTGTTATATTACAATGGTATTCTATTCATACTGTGCTTGATATAATACATTCACGGAAATGTAATATATTTGCTGAAATTACGTACGTATTACAGTGGAAAGTGGGATAAAATCGTGACGAAAACAATGACTTTCGCTTTCTTTCGTTCAAAAGATTTTACCGTAATCGCTTTTCAATTGGTTTTCAGTTAAAAAACTGTTGTATTACAATAATATTCTATCCTAATTGACTTGAATAAATACTACGATACCATATTTCTGAATATTTTCTTTAAAATTCATCCAAATCATTTTCCTTGTCATCGTCTGCAGCACCAAACAGCTTCTCCCAGTCCTCTCTTTGAACGAATCCAGGTAAAAAAAGTCACAGGTAAAAAAGTCAGAAAAGAAGTCACAGGAAAAAAAGTCACAGAAAAAGTCACCTAACCTAGCCTAATCTAACCTAACTTAACCTAACCTAACCTAACCTATGTGCATCACATATAAATTGTGTTGTCAATATGTAAAAGTCATGTATTGTCAGTTAATAACGGTTTTAAAATATTTTTAGTTTTATGACCTTAAATGTGACTTTTTTTCCTGTGACTATTTTCCTAGCCAAAATTGTGATTTTTTTTCTGTGACTCTTTTTCCTGTGACTTTATTACCGGCCACCGCATGAACAGGGCAGAGGGTACTTGTTTTTCGAATCGTTTTCAGTTAAAAAACTGTTACATCACACGTATATGTTACCTAAACTGCGCCTGAATGAATATATTCTTGGAAATAAATAGTAGTTTTGCTGAAACTTGATGTATTTCATTGTAAAATAGGATAAAATACATGACGAAAACAAAAGACTTTACCTAAGCTTCCGATGTTCTTGAGATGTTATTTGTTTTTTTTGTAGTTTTCGGTTAAAATACTGTTATTTTACAATGGTATTCTATTCATACTGTGCTTGATATAATACATTCACGGAATGTAATATATTTGCTGAAATTACGTACGTATTACAGTGGAAAGTGGAATAAAATCGTGACGAAAACAATGACTTTGAAATATAATGCAATATTAACCCCTTAATCGGTTAATTCGGACAATCGGCTAAAACGGACACCCTTCCCCCCCTATTAGTCCGAATTAACGAGGGTCGACTGTATAAATGAGCAAAGTTGTATCCCTTCAACATTTCATTACATTTTAAAACATGGAGTGAGAAATCAGAAAGGTGAGGGGGATTAGAGAGATGGAGTGGAAAGGAGTGATAACATGCACCAAGTGTTGCTGAGCGATAAGCTCAACAGCTGATATTTTAATTTGCCTCCATGGAGTCACACAACAAGACCCTCTCACTGGATGCTTGTTGTTTTAATTACCATGAATGTGTGTGTGTGTGTGTGTGTTTTGAGCTTGCCAAGAAAAAGTTTATGAAGAGATTTTTCAGGAGTCAGGTGGTGAGGTGACATGCCAAGACACTTACACAACACACACACATTATCAGTACAGTGACCCCTCGTTTAACGAACGCCTCGGTTAACGAAATTTCGGTTAACGAACTGCCTTCCATAAGGATCTTCAATTCGGTTAACGAACAAAAATTCGGTTAACGAATTTCTTACGAACCGACCTCAACATGTTTTCGCTTGCACTGACCAGGCAACCAGCTTTAGTATCAGTCCGCCAATACATTAATCGGTTCTAGGGCTTAAATTCCTTACTATTTTAGTAAATATCAAGAAGTTTATACTATTCAATAATTTTAAAAGTTTAATATTAAATTTTTTAGTCATTTTAACAATTATTGAACATAATTGAAGGTAAAGTGACTAGTTTAATGCGCGGCATCCAGCCTCTTAACACAGCAAACAGGCGTTAGTCTCTCTGTTTTCACTGGAGGTAACATCTTGCTTGAGACTCTCTTCAACTAAATGCTTTTTTTCTGTGTTTCCAAGCAAATTATTGGTCATTTTGAAATATATTTTACATATTGACAATATATAATGCAGTGCAGTGTTGATTTAAAGAAAATAATCTTGAATTACACCAAGAGAGCTAAAATTTTATGGGTGAAATGGCGCCATGGGGTGACTTCTCTTCCACCCCAATGCCTTCTCTTCTTCCTTCTCCTCCACCCCCATTCTAAATCCCATCATCATCATCATCATCCAGGAGCCTTCTACAAATACACCTCAAAGTAAGTGAACTTTTCTACCATTTTTGTTGAATTTAGGAAATTTTCGGTGAGCTGGAACCAATTACCCAAAAACCCATTGAAACAATGGTTTCGGTTAACGAACTTTTCGGTTAACGAACGACCTTCTGGAACGGATTGAGTTCGTTAACCGAGGGGTCACTGTATTACTAAACCATTGTCTTATAACATTTTATATTATAATTTCTATTTTAAAATTAATTGATACAGTAGAACGTCAATTTCAAGCGATTCAATTTAAGATTATTGATTTAATGCTACACCCACAATTAAGGACAATGTTTTAATTTAAAGCGAATCTTTCCTATTTTGCGCGAGTCAATCTGGCGCATCATATTTTAAATTTTGCGCTTAATGTTTCTCTGGGCAAAGCTGAACTGTACATGTACTCAAAGTAATGTACTAAATAATTACTAAAAATTTTGTCTAGTGCAAAGTATAGCTTACAGTGGTCCCTCGGTTAACGAGCACAATCCGTTCCAGCAGGTTGCTCGTTAACCGAAAAACTCGTTAACCGAAACCATTGTTTCAATGGGTTTTTGGGTAATTGGTTCCAGCTCACCGAAAATTAATTAAATTCAACAAAAAAGGTAGAAAAGTACACTTACTTTGAGGTGTGTTTGTAGAAGGCTCCTGGATGATGATGATGATGATGATGGGAATTAGAATGGGGGTGGAGGAGAAGGGAGAAGAGAAGGCATTGGGGTGGAAGAGAAGTCACCCCATGGCACCATTTCACCCAAAAAGTTTTAGATCTCGTGGTGTAATTCAAGATTCTTTTCTTTAAATCAACACTGCACTGCATTATATATTATCAATATGTAAAATATATTTCAAAATGACCAATAATTTGCTTGGAAACACAGAAAAAAAACGTTTAGTTGAAGAGAGTCTCAAGCAAGATGTTACCTCCACTGAAAACAGAGAGAGACTAACGCCTGTCTGGTGTGTTAACAGGCTGGATGGCACGCCAGAAACTAGTTTCTTTACCTTCAATTATGTTCAATAATTGTTCAAATGACTAAAAAGGTTAATATTAAACTTTTAAAATTATTGAATAGTATAAACTTCTTGATATTTACTAAAATAGTAAGGAATTTAAGCCCTAATACCGATTACTGTATTGGCGGACTAATACTACAGCTGGTGGACCGCCAAATGCAAGCGAAAACATGTTGAAGTCGGCTCGTAAAAGACTCGTTAATCGAGGGATTGCTCGTTAACCAAAGTTAAGAATCTTATGGAGGTAAATCGTTAACCGAAATCTCGTTAACCGAAATCTCGTTAACCGAGGCGCTCGTTAACCGAGGGACCACTGTACTACAAAAAATATTTTTTTGTTTATTCTAGGAGATGGGCTGAGGTGCATCTGTGTAGACTCTCGGTCTTTTTAGTATTTTGTGTTTCTCTGAAGTACCAAACTAAATTACAGTGAACCCTCACTTTACGCGGTTAATTCAACCCACGGCGGCCCGCGTAAAGTGAACAACATAACATATGGGATTAATTGAAATAGAGAACGGGCCGACCCCCAAACTCCACTTTTTCAGACACAATACCTACGTTGTAGTAAAAATAACTTCTTAATTTTATGACGGTATGCACACACAATTAATAATTAAGAGAAATATCAATAATATTAGGTTTTTTAACATTTACATTAGTAGAAAAGATGGCTGGGCACACGGGGATGGGGGGTTGGTTCCGAGGCAGAGGGCAGATTATTGGCCCTCACCTGTATCACTTGTATCAATTGTATCACTATCCACCACAGAGGCTTGCAGGGCCTCTTTGTCAAACCCCTCAAAGTCCATAAGTCCATATCCTCACTATCATTGTCATTATCACTATCACTGACTTGGGCCGGCTGTGGTGGGTGGCGGGTGAAGAACTCGGTAATGTTTTGATGACTGGGCGACCTTGTGTGCACCTTGCTCGCGCCGCTCTCCGCGTAAAAGGGTACACACACCGCGGAAAGTGAGTATTCCGGTTTCGGCAGGGTACCGCGTAAAGCGAGGGTTGACTGTATTCCATTTAAACAACACTTCGATTTAGTGTGAATTCGGTTTAAAGCGACCTCTCTTGGAACATATCTCCTGTTAAATCCACGTTCTACTGTACAGTGTAATTATAATAAACAAAAATAGATAAACAATAATTCTCATTCTGCACTTAAAATGACAAAATAGTTACGGTACCTGTACCTGTACATAAATTGGTGATGTTCACCTGTAAAGAAGAAAAAAATATCTGTACTGTAAATGAGATAATATAATAAATATGGCTAGGAGGCATTTGAAGGGTAAATAACAAGTGAAATATTACACAAACATTTGAAATACCGAGGAATGCACCAAACTCCATGAGGACCAGATGTAAACAAAGGGTGTGCCGAACCATGGATACTAGTGCTATACTAGCTTGACAGGGCTACTTTTGCACTTAAACAACTGATCAATGAATAAACCAGGGAATATTGAGACTCATTATACACTAATGATGTCACAAAGCTTTGAAATTACAATCACATAATTTATCACAACCTGTACTCAAATGTACTAAATTAATTGCTTATATTATTATGTATGGTGCAAAATAAGGGATGTTTATACTCAAATTAATAGCTATCTTACAAGAATTCTACCAATGCAAGTTATGTTCTCTTAAGTCGCCTGTGTAAATTTTATAGGCAAAAAATTTAAACACCTACCTTTCAAAATCTTTGAGTATGCTTTAATCTGCCCCCCTCCTCCACACAGTTCTCCAACACGCAGCACTCCAATATATACACTGGCACTCCAACACACAGTTCTCCAACACAGCACTCCAATATACACCCCGGTACTCCAACACACAGTACTTCAACACACAGTACTCCAACACACACAGTACTCCAACACACACACAGTACTCCAACACACACACAGTACTCCAACACACACACAGTATTCCAACACACACACAGTACTCCAACACACACACAGTGCTCCAACACACACGGTGTACTCCAACGCACACAGTATTCCAACACACACAGTACTCCAACACACACAGTACTCCAACACACACAGTGCTCCAACACAAACAGTGCTCCAACACACATGGTGTACTCCAACACACACGGTGTACTCCAACACACACAGTACTCCAACACACATACACAGTACTTCAACACACACACATAGTGCTCCAACACACACAGTGCTCCAACACACAGTACTCCAACACACACAGTTCTCCAACACACAGTACTCCAACACATGCAGTACTCCAACACACACATTTCTCCAATACACACAGTACTCCAACACACAGAATACTTAAACACACACAGTTCTCCAACACACATTACTCCAACATGCACACACTATGCCATCACACACACTACTCCAACACTCAGCACTCCAACACACACACACTACTCCAACACACACACACTTACACACAGCATTGTAACACATAATACTCCAACACGCACATTAGTCCAACACACACACTGTATTCTAACACATATATTACTCCAACACATTCAATACTCCAACACTCAGCACTCCAACACACACACACACTACTCCAACACACACACACTTACACACAGCATTGTAACACATAATACTCCAACACACACACAATACTCAAACACACTGTACATTTCAAGTTAAGATTGTCAAATTGTTTATCATTTATCAAAGGCAACAATTAAAGGTGTTGGGCAACAACAAAACAGCTGAGAGGTGGTGGTCATTTGGATATGACACTTCTGAATAAATTATTCATCTAATATAATAAATATTTTTATGCATTTTTCAGTACGGTATGACAAATTAGTGGTTCTTTCATACTTTATTTAGAATACAGGTATATATTCTCAATAAAAGTTCTGTGTAAATAGTTTTGAGTGATAATGAGAAGGGAACACAGTCGCCTTAGCTCTCAACCCTGATGTTAACATGGTATTTCACTTGTTTTCTTTGTTTAATAATTAATTGATGACCATATATACTACTCATATACTGTACAGTACAGTACTTCATTCTGGAGTCATCTGGGAACCAGTGTTTCTTGGTTTAGTCCAGTACAGTATTGTGTTATTATTGTCTATGAAGTGTTCAGACTACATTAAACCTTTCTGGTTCTGGCACCAGTTGGCATCTCTACAGCTTAAGAAAAAACTTGAATAGGAAAAATGCTATTATTTCACCCAATTTGCTTTAATCTTGAATTAAGAATGCTGTTGTCTTCTGTACTGTTAAATATTTTCCTCTCTGTCGCCCATGGTGACAACCTACACTATATGACTAAGGTTCATATTTTATAACCTTATATGGCAAGTATTGTGTAGTCTAAAACTGAAATTTAAAATTTGGCAATTGTCTTAAGTGCAACGTCACATTATACTCTTGTAGTTATAGTATTAACGGAATATTTTATTTTTTTAAAGTATGAAGGATATATGGGGTGATAAAACTGTCCCAGGTATTTGAAGGCTTTGTAGTTTACATCACTGTATGTAAAGGATTTTTTGTGAATTAATAATGTAATTGACTTAAGTATATCACTTTTTTTTTTATCCTTTACAGATGTTGATGCTAATATGTTAGGTGTAAATGCAGCTGGTAACATGGCAGCTCAAGGACAGCAACAACAGTCGATGCAGCAGGGACAAGGGATGAACCCACCAAGCCAGCGCTCAGTTGTATGGCAAGGCACACTGGAGTGGCAAGAAAAGAAGACCGATAATAACAGCAGAGTTGTGCACCAGGTCACTTGTAAGATGACTTCACTCGTGGTTAATGGTGAACCTGAAGTGTAAGTAGTGATGTTTTGGTTGAGTCTTTAAGTAGATGTAGAAAACACAAATATAATGATTTCTTGTATCTAATACAGTGATATCCCCGTTAGCGGGAACAATTGGTGCAGAGCACTTCCGGGGATGAGAGATTTCCGGCTAACAAGATGACTTTCTCAAACCCGGAAAAATTCCTTATCCCTGGAATCTTTTCCGGTTACTGGGAAAAGTTTCCGAGTGTCTAAACAAGACATCTTGCACACACAGACACTAGCCCACTTCCCCAGAATGTTTCCGGGTGCTGGAGATGTTTTCCTTAAGTCTGAACTACCGGAGTCCGTAAATGCAGTTCTAATTAAGTTAGAAACTCCATTTCTTAACTATAATAATCCAGAATAGTTTATCTAAAAGTTTGGTTAAATAAATATATTTTAAAATTAACAATTTATATGATATGGGGGCATGAATGAATATGTGTGTTACAGCAAAGACTGGTATTTTCCACTCCCATGGAGCTGTGGGGGATTAGTGGGTCTCATGTACCTGACCTGAATCAATGTCAGGTGGAGGTAGGGTGGGGGATTAGTGGTTGTATATTACTGACCTTCTGATGGAATGTCAGGTGGGGTATTAGTGTGGGGGATGTTGGGTGGGGAATTAGTGAGTCTCATGATCTGAAGATGTCTTGAATAAACATGAAACCTAAAGTATTTTTAGGGAGTTTGTGATAAATATAAGTATAAATGAGCAGAGTTGTATCCCTTCAACATTATGTTACATAACATTTTAAAATATGGAGTGAGAAAGCAGAAAGGTGTGATTGATTAGAGAGATGGAGTGGAACTGAATGTTGCCAAGCACTCCTCAACAGCTGATATATAACTCGCAGTCACAAACACACAAATTTGTCACACAATAAGACCTTCACTCCTGATGTTTGCTGTCTTAATTCCCTTTGTGTGTGTGTGTGCGCACGTGCGTGCTTGCTTGCTTCCGCGCTCGCGGTCAGTTTCCTCATTCAAGCGTGGTTAATTGTGATAGGGAGATGAATTTGATACCATAATGATCCTTAATAAATTATCTACGCAATTTTTCCAATAAGATATCCGTAAACAAAATATTTCTATATGATATGGTGATGGGAATTCCATTCTCTTATAAAAAAAAAAGTAAGAAATGTTGATACCGGAGTTAGTAAAATCAGTTTTAATTTCGTTAGACACACCATTTTTTATCAAAATAATCCTGTATACTTTACCTAAAAGTTTTGCTAAATAAATATATTTAAAAAAAACAAAAGCTGTATATGATACTGGTGTGAATAGAGCTGTGTTACTTTTATCCTCTTCACCACTGATCGGCTCGTTAGTCGCTTGGGCGATCGTCACATCTCTGTTACACACTTCACTCAATTGACTGTAGTAATACATAACTAATCATGTCTTACACTTGCGATGATGTTTGGGTGGGAGATTATTGGGTCATGTTACTAACCTGACCTGATGCAACGTCAGGTCACCAGTGTTGGGTGGGGGATTAGTGGGTCTTATGACCTGAAGATGTCTTGAATGACATTATTTTTTACCTATGAGATATATACATAGTACTATGCTGTATTGTATATGATGGGTACATGTATTAGTAAGCACATTATTACAGTAACATATTCAGTGGTCCCTCGAATAACGAGCGGTTCAATTAACAAAATTTCGGTTAATGAATTAGCTCCCATGAGGATTTTCAATTTCATTAAAGAACAAAACTTCAATTAACAAAAGCCTTAGGAGAAACACGCTTTGTTGTGTGCATCAGCCAAAAAACTGATTGGCTAGTTCGCCAATACAGTAATCGGTTCTATGTTTACATTCGTTTTCAGTGGAGTAAATATCGAGAAGGTTGTGTTTTTGAATGTTTTTGCATTTTTTATATTAAAATTATTGGTCATTCTAAAATTTAACCGTCCAAGCTCTGTCTACATAAAGTTTTCATCTAATATTTAACTTTATTAATTTATTTTTACTCATTTACATGCATACACTGTCCTAAGGGCAAAGCTGTACTGTACATGTACTCAAAATAATGTACTACAGTGAAACCTCTAAAATTTGAACCTAAAAAATTCGGATACATCTAAAATTCGAATAGAATTTGATTAAAAATAAGTGCCAAAATTTTAGGTTCGAATTTGAAAATATCGCCATAATAATTCAAGCTTTCAAATGCGATCATAATGCTGAGCACAACGAGCGCATCCGCGTTCCAGGGCATGCTAGGTCACGCATTGTTTACCCTTCCGCGTCTCGTGGTGGTCGTCTCACAAGTCATCCGTGGTTAACTTTATTAATATTCAACTTTCACCCTTATAATGGCATCAAATAAGCGTTAACTTGATAGTTTAGCATGCAGTGTGGAAAAGAAGAAAAAGTATGTTTCACGGGACCAATAAACAGTTCAAGCTCAGAAATTTAAGGTAAATATACAGTGCTTACAGGATTTTTTAATATTCATGTTTTCTCTTTGTCAAATTATAATTTGATTTATAATTTATTTTAGCTTAACTATATAATTTCTAAAACATGTTATAAAAGTTTTCACATACATGGCAACTCAACATCATCTTTAGAATTGTGTACGCAGCAGAGGGTAGGTAGCCTAATTGTCAGACCAACCCCACTATAGTGACAATGATTATACTGAATGGTAATTGTCTACAACCAGGTCGATATTTGGAAGTATTATTGAAGATGTGTATTAAGCAATATTTTACAGTAGTAAAACAAATTATTTTACCACACTGCAGGCAGTGTGGTAAAAAGCGGGATAAAGAGGATGTCAGCCTACTGATGTTTATTCCATTAATAATTCTATGATTTCTTGATGTCTCTTATATTTAACCGACTTTTATTTTTGTTTACACACGTATATGATAGTAATTACAATTTAAAAGCACAGTCATGCGCCGGTTAACGTCCAACCGAACAACGTCCAATCACATATACGTCTGCCCCCCCCCCTCCCCTCCCCGAAAAAAAAAAGTGACGCCTGCTGGACCACCACTCTACGATCCCCCTGACGGAGACACGATGATCCTCCCCATACTGGTCAGATATTATGTGTTAAAGGAATATGCTTCCTTACCTAGGCTTTTTTTAAGCATTTGCCTACAGGTGAAATGTTAACCTACATCTATTGAGGATAAAATCTTGCACGTACTAATTGACAATAACACATTTGCTGTAATCCGACATATCTAGTTGCCTCAACAATTGCAACCCCAGTTGCAATTGGGGTTGCAATTTCAAATTCTGTGGCATTACTAAAAATAGTAAAGTTTCTGGTGCACTCTAAGATTAAGAGAGAAAACGGAGGACTCAGGCATCCTGATGTGAGAGAAAACGGACTCGTATGACGGGGGACCAAGTAAAAAAAGCATAGCTACATGTTTTGTGGACTACAGTATTAAGCGTACCCTTTTCATCACTTTGTAATAAACCTAGCCATGCCTGTGTGTGTGTATGATATTTAAAATAACATTATATATATATATTTAGTGGGTCTAAATGGTTGTAAAATGGGAAACTTGGGGTTGGGTCTTGGGTGCCTGGAACCAATTAGAATAAATCCCATAGGTTCTGTAGTTTCGTCATCGGCGGGGTCCCAATTAGGCGCGATAACCAAGGGATGACTGTATATACTTGTGACACTGGCCAGTTCCTTCTGGTGTTATGGTACAGGGGTAGCAAGTGACAGCACTAGGATCCCGCTTCCTCTATCAAGGAACAAACAATTAAAATTTAAATTGAAAAAAAAAAACATTCAAATGAATTACTATCTTACAAGAATCCCTCCAATGTAAGTTATATTCACCCAGGTCGTTTGGGTGGAAAATTATGAGAAGAGCTTAGTCACTCTTAAGTAATGCTAAATAAACACGCAGGCAGGCCTTCAGTACCAACTGTCAAATCTTATCTCAATTAAATAAATAAACAAACAAACGCCAGACATTCTGTCACCTCACCTCCCGCCCCTTCCCCCCTCTTCCCACCACCCTCGTGTTCAAGATAAAAGATTGGTGATTTCTTTATGTTTATTTTATATAATATCTCAGACTAAAGTTATGTTAATAAAATTTGCATTGCTGAAATCCTTGCAAGACAGAGATTAATTTGAATATAAGCGTCATATATTTTGCTCAAGATATAGAAAATGTAGTATATTAGTGTACAATACTGTAGTACATTTTATAAAAAGTTTTTCAGCTGTATTTTTGGGTAGATTTACATAAATTTCTTCATTTATTTTCACCCATTTACATTCACACACCATACTAAAAGAAACGTAAAATAAATTAGTGCAAACCTGGAGTGCACATGTACGAATTTGATTATGGTACTAAAATTGTTATGTCTAGTGCAAATTACAACATGTTTATATTCAAATAAATCAGTATCTTACAAGAATCCCAGCTATGCTAAATATATTTTCCTAGGTCATATCACTGGCATTTTAAAATGAGAGAAGCATAGTAGGACTGTTAAATAAACACACAGAGACCTTCGCCTCAAACTTATCACCTCAACCCCACCCCCCCCTCAACCCCTCGCTGGGTGGTGGAGCCGTCAGTCCCACCCCCCCCCCCCCCCAGCCAGGCTTTTAGGCTTACAGTTTTTATTTTACATAATATCTCAGACTATAGTTTGGAGATTATAATTTGCATTGCTGGAATCCTTGCAAGACAGCCAATAATTTGAATATAAACGTCATATATTTTGCTCAAGAGATAAAAATTGTTGTACATTAGTGTACAGCATAGTACATTTTATAAAAAAGTTTTTCAACTGTATTTCTGAGTAGATTTACATAGATTTCTTAGTGCAAAGCTGGAGTGCACATGTACTAATTTAATTACAGTACTAAAATTGTTTTTTCTAGTGCAAATTATAGCATGTTTATATTCAAATTAATCATTATGTTACAAGAATCCCAGCGATGTTAATTATATTCACCCAGGTCATTTCACTGGCTTTTTATAAGAGAAAGCTAAGAACTGATAAATATACATGCGTTAGACCTGGGCCTGTGCCAACTGTCAGACGTACTACCTCCCCTCCCCCCACGCCCCCTCGCACCCTCTCTCTCCCCCATCTGCTGGCGTTGCTGGAATCCTTGTAAAACAGTGAATAATTTTAATATAAACGTCATGTATTTTGCACAAGAGATAAAAATTAATCACCTGTATCACATTACAGTTGTGATTTAAGAGTCAAAGTGTATATGTACGGATATAGTATTCCACATACACGTAAGTATAAATATAAAGTTTATATGATGATCGAATAACGTCCATTTCGGTTAACGTCACGTTTCCAAGAACGTATCTAGGACGTTAAACGGCTCATGACTGTATTTTTATGTTTTTATAGTACAATTATTGGTTAACATATTGACAATATATAGTGCAGTGCAGTGTTGATTTGAAGAAAATAATCTTGAATTTCACCACGTGAACTTAAAATTTTATGGGTGAAATGACGGCATCAAGCATGGGGTGATTTCTCTTCCACCCCCACTTCCTTCTCTTCTCCCTTCTCCTCCACCCCCATCTTCTAATTCCCATCATCATCATCAACCAGGAGCCTTCTACATACACACCTCAAAGTAAGTGTACTTTACTGCATTTTTTTTTTACTTTGTATGTAATTTTCGGTGAGTTGGAACCAATTACCCAAAATCCCATTGAAACAATGGTTTCGGGTAACGAACGACCTTCTGGAACAAATTGTGTTCATTAACCAAGGGACCACTGTACTGTAAAGTGCAAGGGCGGATCCAGGAATATCAAAAGAGAGGGGGTTCCAAGAAGTTGTGGGTGGGGGAACATGGCGAGCACAGTGAGCCCACCCAGCTGGGGGGTTGGCATTGGGGGGGGAGGGGGGGGACCCTAAGTCCCCCCCCCATTTTTTTTTTAATATGACCAATATCATGGGCAATTTGAAGCCATGATCACTTGATATTAGGAAATATTCTGTGGCCAATAGTAATTACTTTTTACTAAAGAAAAATGCCTGAATACATTAGTGCATTAAAGAAAGAGTATTGGTAATTTTCTAATGAAAAGGGGGGGTGGTCTGAACCCCAAGGACCCCTCCTGATATATAACAAATTTATGTTAACCACTTGTGTTTGGTGTCACCACCTGAACTAATTAAAATTGTGGCATCCCCATAGTGAAGGGGTTTAGTATGGGGCAGCAGAGTTGATCTCATATACAGTATTTTCTTGATTTAACAAACTAATTCAAGTCACCCCTTTCCTTTAAATCAAAATATATGCTAAATTGAACTTTCTGTTATTTTTGCTCAATTTAGCGAATTAGTTCGCTAAATTGAGCATGATTCTGGTTAATTCTGCGCCAAATGCACCGCTTGAAACGTGGGGTTTGTTTCCATCCGCTCAGTCTGTGTCCTGCTGCCACCGCGTGTGTTGTTCACTGCTACCTCTCAGTCTACATCTCAGTTAAATAACTTCTGTGCTTAGACTTCATGCCGAAAGTCTCTCAGAAGTCTCAGAAAGGAAGAGGTGTGGGGGAGAAAGTCAAAAGAGTGCAGCTATCAATTGGAAAACAGTTTAGAAATTATAGTAAAATTTGAAAACAATCACTGAACCCCGAGTTTAAGGTAAGCCATGAATAATGTTTTTAATATTTCTATATACATATCATGTGTCTGAGGTGTCTCAATAGGTGTGAGGAGTGTATTAACAGAATTAATCTCAATATAGTGAACTAGTTCAGTAAATTGTGTGAAAAATAACAGAGATAATTCCTTCCGCTAAATCGAGTTCATTATACAGTACAGGTATCGTATTCCATCAAATCAAGAGAACACTGTATGTATAAATTTTCAGTGAAAAATGTTTCTGCACTGAAACTGAAATGAAAGCAATACTGAACTGATAATGGGGTGAATTAAAGGTGATGAATAAGCATATTTTTAAATAGGATATGCGATCAGATGTTGTTCGGTCGGACGTTAACCAGCGCATGACTGTACTCTATGTTCAAGAGACCCACAAGCAAGATGTTTCCTCCCCTGAACAGAGATACAAACCGAGGCCTTGGTGGGTGAGTGAAGTGGCTGATGGGCACACCAAAAGCTAGTTCCCTGTACTGCAATTATGTTAAATAAGTGTTAAAATGACTAAAAATTTTAATATACAACTTGGAAAATTATTGAATAGTACAACTTTCTTGATATTTATTCCAATTTTTACGAATTTAAGCCCTAGAACCGATTTCTCTATTGGCAGACTAATCTTCCAGCTGGTGAGCAAGCCAAAGCATGTCGAAACATTTTCGTAAGAATTTCGTTAACCGCATTTTTGTTCGTTAACCGAAATGAAGATTCTTATGGAAGGTAATTCGTTAACCGAAATTTCGTTAACTGAGGCGTTCGTTAACCGAGGGACCACTGTATATCAAATAATACATTATACATTTTTGCTGTTACTGTACCTTGTTGTAGAAAGCATGCATGAAATGTCCATTCCTTAGATGAGACTTAAAGTATCACAATTATTACTTTTCAGGAAGGCAGATTGCTGGTCACCAACTCTCATAATGCAAATGATTCCTAAACACATCCTTGGATCCATTGGAAATTCATTCTTCAAGAATGTTAAGACTGTCATGTTTTTGCCTGACCAAAGTCCTGCTCTTGATATTCTCACCAACTTCTTGTTCCGTGGCATGGTAATGTATACTTTGTAGTTCAGTAATTCTTTGATCTTTCATTACTGTGTGTTACAGGTGTCTGTGTTTTCTTTATTTTTCTAAGGTTGTCCAGAAAGTTTGTTTGACTCTTTTCCAAGAAGGTTCAGAATAATTTTTATTTAAACCTGAAATTGCATTCAGTGTAATAAATGATATAACAGTAATTAGAGAGTATAGACAGCCTACATTTGTAGTAAATACAACATTGGGTAATGAAATCAGTAGGCGAAAAATATAGTGGTGCCTACTAAGAGCTTGCTTTCATTGAGCCTTTGAAATATTTTTTCTTCAATTTCTTTAATGATCCCTAAGTTTTGGCATTATGGATCACTTATTGGATGAAGGACTAATCGACAGCCAAAATGTTTCAGAAATGAAATAAATTAATCTTTACTAATTAAGGAGTGCTGAGCACAAATATGACACCTAAAATTGTTAATTGGCTCTAGTTTTGAAGATATGGGCTGGGTCCCAATATGTACGATTTGCACGTCAGTAACTGTTACTTCTGCATGGTGCCTCCAGGCAAGGTATTTCCAAGAAGAAAAAGTAGATTATAAGCTATTTGAATAACCCAACTGCTACGCGCCTGGTACCCTGTGGTGAAGTACTTCCTGTTCCTGAACCCCCAGACTCATTTTTCCTGGAATTGGAGGACAAACAGGTTAACAAAATTTGTGAAACATGTGAGCCATCAACATCAAGAGATCTCGATTTTGCACCTAACGTAACATCTGCTGAACCACACAGGATCACGCAGAAAGAATTAAACGACTTCATCAGAGTTCTGGAACTGTCCTGTCAAAGAGTAAGGCAGAACTGTTGAGTTCAACACTAGAATCTCCTTGATAATTAGGTGACAGTGTCTGTGTTTTGTGCCCTCCAGAAAGATTGGCTTCCATTTTTTAAGAGGCAGGTATGGAAACGTGTGCAGAAAATAACAGGCAAGTTTTCATCTAATCCTCCCCCAGTTCTCAGGGCAATTGATGGCTTTGTTCCTGCCCCTCAAGAAGTTGCTGAGCTTTTTGCTGCAGCATTTGCAGGGGTATCTTCTATGGAAGCTCACTCCCCAGAGGTGCTTTCCTAGTTCTGTGCTGTGGATTTTCCCTGAAGTTCAAGTTTGTCAGTATTTTAACAAAAGGAATGACTTACTCCTTCCTTGTGTATTTTTTTATATTTATTTATTTATTTATTTATTTATTTTTTAAGAGCATGTCTCCTCTCACAGAGGCACTATCCCGGTTTACACCGACGGCTCAAAGTCGGATGCAGGGGTGGTTTTTTGGGGTAATCTTTCCTAGCTTCTGTCGGGATGGTAGTCTCCCCACTATGGCATACATTTTTATGGCAGAACATTAGTTTTTGCTGGGTTCTGTCCCACGTGAGAGAGAAGGGGAATGTGTGTGCTGATGCTATGGCAAAAGCAGCTGCTTCTCACCCTGTGGCACATCATTCCCCTCTACCTGCCACTAATATGAAGACCGTAATAAGAGCTGTCATCCGTTCGAGTTGGCTATGCAGGTGGGATGCTGTTGGAGCAAGCAAGCTGTGCAGCATCCACACTATTTTGGGTACCTGGGGATATCGGAGACTTTTCGTGCTGCTGGGAAACTGTTTTGTCCCGTCTCCGCATTGGCCACTCGCAGCTGACTTTTTTCTGCTTATTGGAGAGGGTGCCGATACGAACGGGGTTAAACTTTAAATTTACAGTATTTTATTTACCTGATGACTTATTTTTTACATTCATTTACTGTATTTTGTCATTCTATTTCTTCTTTTGTCTTAAATTAACTGACTTTAGTTGTATATAAGGAATTAGGCTATGATATAGTAGGATTTTAAACATTGTTCTGTAAATACAGTATGCACATAGCATGTGTTCTGACTTACGTACAAATCAGACTTAAGAACATCCTCGGGAACAGAACCCGTTTGTAACCTGGGAACTCCCTGTAAAGGTAGAGGATCACCCAGGCTTTAAGGGTTAAGATGAAAGGTAACCCCGTTGCCTGTAACGATGTAAATGGTCTAATGGTACCCCTTAATACAGTATAACCTTTGATATCCGGCATTTAACCACCTGGAACTCTCAAGCAACCGTCATATTTTTGGTGGGGTCATTTTCCAGTAATTTATGTCTAATCACATTTAAAAAATCAAGAAAATCAGTTTGAGTTTGGCGCCCATGGTTCCATTTCTGTCCCTTTTATTCCTTATATATTTACTATGTGCTTTTATTCCATTTATAATGTTTACTCTGATAATGTTCTTGAGTTTGAGATGCATATTTATAAGAGTTACTCAGAAGCATCCGGAAAAACGATTATCCAGCTCACTCAGTTCCCTATGCATTCCGGATATCTGAGGTTCTTACTGTATTAATGATAACCCTGAGGAGTGGAGACTGTTCATAGGCTCATCAAAGTTGAGTTTAAAAGCTGTTCTGCTGCATGATGGCAATGTGTTGCTGTCAATTCCAGTTGTTCATGCAGTCTAAATGAAGGAATCATAGGACAGCATTAAGCATCTTGTGAACTGCATAAACTACAAGAAATTCATTCCTGTTTGAATGGGACAGTTGAGCATGTACCACTTCCTCAAATAGTGACGAGAAGACAGCGTGAAATGCTTTCCGGCTGGTAGCAACCACCTTTCTAGGACATATCAAGGATGACAACTACAAAGAACTTGTGGAATACCTGTTGTCATCCTATCAGAAAATGGGCTGCAAAGAGTCTTTGAAAATACATTTTTTTCCACTGTCACATGGATTTTTTCTGGCAACTGTTGTGCAGTGAGCACTGTTAACATTTCCACCAAGACATCTTGGCAATAGAGAAACAGTACCAGGGTGAATGGAGTTCAGTGATGTTGGCGGACTATTGCTGGACAGTAACGAGATGTTCCAAGAATTGTATATAAAGCGACAGGCAAAGAGGCGTAATGTTTAATTGAGATAAGCCAGTGACTGTACCCTATGCCACCAGTATAGTGTGTAATACTTGTGAAATGTAAGAAAGTGAATTTTTCTGGGAAACTGTAGCCAATGTAGTATTTTCATTGTCATTTTCATGTTCAGCCATCTCAAAATCCCTATAGGGATATGCATTTCATCTTCAAAATACAAAAAAGACAAAATTTGTCGATCAGTGTGTACGAGAAGTTAAACGAGGAAGTTAAAGGGCCCAGAAGGAACGCAATTTAGCACAAATGTTCCTGGTATTTAGTTGCCCTTGCTAATTGGAAGTAAATTTAAGTATATATAGAAAATGATAAGCTTGCTTACAATATAACATTAATTACAATAAACAAAAAAAGGTGAATCAAAGTATCCTTCAAGATACGAATAGGTTAGGTAATAAAAACACAAATTCCTTCGGTAAATTTTCATATCATACCTCAAAACACAAAATCGGTTCACAAGCAAGAACAAAACTTACCTAACTAATGATAAATAGCACACAACTACCGTATTCTAATTTACTTCCAAACACATGTGATTACTACTAAACACATGAGAAAATAAATAAAATACTGTTTAACTTTGGTTTATTACCTTATGGGAGGGCAGCCTGGGCCCACCACTACAAGTGGGTGAGCAAGGGTGGGCTGATTAAGGGCCTTATTCAGCGAGGTGAGGGGAGTTGTCTGTCTCATTACTGCTGTCTGCCAAGGACATCACAGTCACACCAGAGGTGGAAGGAGTGGAAGAAAATCTGCTGGTATGAGGAGTGAAACTGGAAGCTAAAGATGCAGGAAGCAGTTTGAAGGTGGTGATGGGTCTGAAGAAGGAGGATATGGTGGGTTGTCTGGCCTTGTTCCTCAGCAGTTGTTGACATTTCCAGCTGCTTGTTTTATGTCGCCAGCACTGTTGTAAATTGGGGCCACAGTTGAAGTAGCCAGACCAAAATCTTTCCCAATCTTTGTAGGGCCATCATGGTGATGGCCCTTAATTACTTCCAGCTTTGTCTCAAGAGTCACAGCCTTTTGTTGTTTCTTCAGTGTAGTACGGGTAGCTGAAGATTCAGCAGAATGCTTGGATGCCATTAAGAAAGTTGTAACGAAAGGATGGCACGAATACACACAGATAAAGAGAGAGAACTTCACATGCACATCAACTGGCAGAAGGAAAGACACAGGCTTGTGGGAGATGCGGGAGGAAGGGGGGAGTATGATTAGTGGGTACGAATATGTCTCTATGCATC
Organism: Homarus gammarus; assembly: GCA_958450375.1. Lineage (NCBI taxonomy): Eukaryota > Metazoa > Arthropoda > Malacostraca > Decapoda > Nephropidae > Homarus > Homarus gammarus. Next base: position 4,266,339 of record CAUDMG010003255.1, read on the forward strand.
TCTCACCTAAATCGCCGCTCCAGCTGACTCCCAGTGCGTGAAATTTAAATTTTTGCCTGGACCCAAATTCGTTTAAGCAGGGGAAGCTTTCGTTTCTTGAAATAGTGGTAGCAATTTAGGAAATTCATATTAACAAATATTCGCATATCAAACATTCATATCTCGAGGAATACCTGTACTGTATACAGCTAGACCCTGACTTACGACGGGGTTAGGGACCCAAATCCAGGTCGTAAGTCCGAATGGTCGGAAGTCTGACAGAAAAAAAAATAAAATAAAAATTATTTATTTATTTTTTTTTTAAATAAAAAAACTACAATGAAATACAGTACAGTAAAAGTAATAAAAAATGAGGAATGGATACAGTACAGTGAAAGTAATAAATAATAAGGAATGGATACAGTGTGACTGAGCACTTACCTTTAATGTAGTCAGCTGAATGCACATGGGGCCCCCATAATTTTTTAATTATGCATGGAAACTACATTAACTGGAAAATTTTCGGTATAGAAAATGCGTGTGTCATTTGGATGAAAAAAAAATGGTCACAACTGCGGCGGTCGTAAGTCCCGAAGGTCGTAAGTCGAAGCAGTCGGAAGTCGGGGTCTAGCTGTATACTGTAGTATATACTGTATACTGTTAATTTACCAGAGTCATGGTTACTGTGTCCGTTACCCTGTTACTTGTCTTTCAGAAGAATACAATTATCTACTTATGTAATGTATTAAGTAATTAAACAATGCACTAGTTTTGAAATACGGTAACTTAAAATATGGAACAATACTCCTGTAAATAATATTGAAAACATTACAATACTGTGTGTGAGTCCTTCCTGAAAGACAAGTGCACTGTCTTGTCTCCATGCCAATTCTTATGGTTCCACACCACAATGATGGCCACTGAGCCCACCACAGGCAGCTATTTTCTAAATATTAAGATGTACTTCCATATTATCAATGATAATCTAAATATAATAAAAATATTTAATATTTCTTTCAAAAGCACAATGCTGCTAAAAATAATTTAACATAATAGTCGAACAAATGATGTACAATTGTACAGTACAGTGGAAGTAACCCACCAAAGAAAATGGACATTAGTCACACATGCACAATCTAAACCAATTTCCCATAATATTAACAAAAGTATTCGAGGAATGGAATAATTAAGAGATTAGTCAGAAAGTTCGTGCTGGAGTCATTCTTTGTGTGGTAGGGAATAGAAAGATTTCATTGAATAATACTGGATTCAAGTCATTATTATCAAAACTATTAGTATAGAAAGCATAAATTGGTGTTTCAAATAATTTCTTTTTCACAGGCTGGTTGTGTGCACGTTTCTCATGTTACGCCTACTCAGAGTGAAGTCAAAGTTATCATCCTTCTGTTTTCAAGTGAGAAGAAAGCGTATGTTGGTTTCATTCCAGTTGATCAGTTCTCATTTGTAAACAAAATCAAGAGTGTTATCCAGAGTGCACGGAAAGGACAGGTAAGAAGTGTTTACATTTCGATACCACATTAATTTTTGTTTGATAAGACAGTTTATATGTTACAGTACTAAGCATTGGTGTTGTCTGTTATAGATAAAGCTTCTTTACCATTTCAGTTTGCTTATAGTTTTGCTTAAATTGATAAATTCTTTCACAGAGACCTTAACCCAAAAGAATTTGTGCCATGAAGTGTATTGAATGCTTCTTTACTTTGGCCTTCCCCCACACTTACAGTAAGTCCTCGCTTAACGTCGTCCGGCTTAATGTTGTTTCGGTACTACGTCATCACGGACTACTTTCCACGGCACATCACCCGCTCTTGTCTAGCCGCTTGATGCTCTCACGGCTAGGCACGCTGCCCTCACTCGCGGAACGTCACAGCATCCCCAAGTGACGCCAAGCCAGTCTCTGTTATGACTTCACATCATTCGTGTGTGGTTAAGTGATTTTGCACTTAAGCTGTACTCTAACCATTCGAAATGGCTTCCAAGCGCCCATCAAGTGTTACTGATGCTAGTGTAGTGAAGAGGCAACGAAAATGGTTTTGTTAACCCAATTTGAAAAAGGAGAACGTGCTGTGGACATAGCTGCTGTGCTTGGTCTAACCCCCACACCGGTGCGTATTATCCGAACCAACGCTGACAAGTTTAAGGTTAGTGTTGGAAGTGGTTCTTCTCTGAGTGCTACCAAGACAACTCGTACTAGAAGCACTGTGATAGAGAAGGTGGAAAACATGCTGGCAATGTGGATGGAGGACCAGAATCAATGCAATGCCCCTGTGAGCCTTATGGTTATCCAGCATAAGGCCAGATCCTTGTTTGATGACTTAAAGGCAGAAGAGGGTGAAGGATCGAAGGAAGAGACCTTTATGGCCAGCCAAGGATGGTTTGAAGGATTTAAGCGTCGTTATAACTTCCACAATATTAATATGACTGGTGAAGCTGCCAGTTCAGATACAGTTGCTGCCGAGACATTCTCGCCAGAATTCAAATGGATTATCCAGCAAGGAGGCTACCCATCGAAGCAAGTCTTCAATGTGGATAGGACTGATCTCTTTTGAAAGAGGATGCCTGAGAGGACCTATATCTCCAAGGAGGAGAAAAGAGCGCCAGGTTTTAAAGCGGCAAAAGCTCGCTTGACGCTGCTGCTTGGCACGAACGCTGCCGGTGACTTCAAGCTGAAGCCTGTGCTGATTTCGCTCGCTGCTCACCCACAGGCTCTGAAAGGTTACCTTCTTGTCATTTACAAGGCATACAAAAAGGGCATGGATAACCGGCGCCAGATTTAGCCAGTGGTTAAGCGTGTAAGTCGTCCCTGCACTGAAGGAATACTGTGCCAAGGAGAACCTTGACTTCAAAATTCTTCTGATCCTTGACAATGCTCCAGCTCGTCCTCCCAATCTCGACGACTTGCATGACAGTATAAAAGTTGTATTCCTGCCTCCCAACACGACAGCACTGATGCAACCTATGGTCCAAGGCGTCATGGCCGCATTCAAGGCGTATTATTTACGCCGTACCATGGCCCAGCTGCTCAAGGTTACAGATGGAAAAAATAAACCAACAATCCGAAAATATTGGCAGGGCTTCAACATTCTTCATGCAATTGACAACATTGGCAAGGCATGGGAAGAGGTTTCAGAAAGTTGCCTGAATGGCGTGTGACGTAAACTGTGGCCCGAGTGCGTCAACAGTTTTACCGGATTCACGGACTTTGTCCCAGCCTTGAATAGGGATGTCCTCAGCTTGGCTAGACAGGCAGGCTTTGATGAGCTGGAATTAGAGGATATTAGGACATCCTGGCATCCCATACAGAAGAGCTTACCAATGAAGATCTGCAACTGTTAACAGAACACAGTCCCTTTGAAGACACGATGATGACGAAGAAGAATAACCTCAAAGAATGCTAACTTCAAAGAGGTTGGCAGAATCGTTGGACATGTTCCAGCAAGCAATGCAAATGCTTCTAGATGATGATCCAAACAGAGAACGTAGCTCAAAGGTTCAACGCAATATTGAGGACAGTCTTGGTTGCTACACCAAGATCTATAAGGAGAAGAAGATGAGTAGCGCCAAGCAGTCAACACTGAATTAATTTTTTCGTCATGGAATGGCGAGGAGGAGCAAACAACCGAAGAGGGGCAAACAACAACAGAGGAGGAGCAACTAGGTGCAGATGAACCCCAGTCAGAGCGGGAGGAGGAGGAGGCAGTTGCAGAGTTTCAGTGTAATCATCACTCTCCTCCTTCACTGCACTTTCCACCACACACTCGCTCTACCACCTCCGGCCATCGGTGAGTACCAATACAAACTTAGTATTGTAGTTCTATATACTATTCCCTCTGGAAATGGCAATGATTTTCTGTATATGTAACTTTTTTCATGGGGCAAAGGGAGGCTTAGGAATGTAACTCCCGTATTTTATCTATTTCTTATGGGGAAAATTGATCCGCTGAACGTTGTTTTTTGTAATGTTGCATTTTCAGGAACATAACCCCAACGTCAAGCGAGGACTTACTGTACTAGTAATATCCTCATTAACCAGAATAATTGGTTCAGACTGGTTCCGAGTTTGAAAGATTTCCGGGTATTGAGACGAATTTTCTTATCCTTGAAAAAATCGCACATCTCTGGAATTTTTACCACCACTGGTGAATGCTTCTGCGTCTGATTGCAGTCGGACAAACACAGACCAATATTTATTTCTACAAACATTACCGGACACATACAATATACAGTCTCTCCTCGACTTCCGACGGGGTTCCGTCCCGATGACCACGTCGTAAGTTGAATTGGTCGTAAGTCGAAAAGGCGAAAATAATATATAGAAATTCTAAAATGGGTCTCTTTTTCTTCTCAGTACCACGAGAACTTTCACTTTTATGCTTGCCAGCCATTTTAAAGGGAATTACAAACAAAAATTTTGTCACTGCACAGCGCAATCACAAACTTCGGGACTCAAAAATATGTAATGTGAAAAATATTTTATACGACCATGGCTGTCGTATGTCCGTGTTGTCGTAAGTCGAATGTGTCGTAAGTCGAGGAGAGACTGTATTGTAAATAAACAAAATACAATGGTCCCTCGGTTAACGAACTGTTCGATTAACAAAATTTTGGTTAACGAATTAGCTCCCATAAGGATCTTCAATTCGATTAACGAACAAAACTTTGATTAACAAAATCCTTACGACAAACACGTTTTGTTGTGAGCATCAGCTGATCGGCTAGTCCGCCAATACAGTAATCTGTTCTGTGTTTACATTTGTTTCCAGTGGAATAAATATCAAGAAGGTTGTGTTCTTGAATATTTTTGCATTTTTTTTGTTATTTTTTTATATTAAAATTATTGGTCATTCTAAAATTTAGCCATCCAAGGTCTGTCTACATAATGTTTTTCAACTGTTATTTTTAGCTCATATATGTAACTATTCATTTATTGAAACTCATTTACATGCACGCACTGTCCTCGGGGCAAAGATGAACTGTACATGTAATCAAAATAATGTACAAAATGATTACAGGTTGTACCTGTCTAGTCTGGCATTCTGTGGTCCGGAAACTCCCGTGGTTCAGTACGATTTTAGTTTGTCCAAAAGGTAGATAGGCAGCTTTTTTTTTTCTTTTTTTTTTTTTACTTATCTGCACTATTATTATTATTACAGGAGTATTAAATTTTTGCCCCCCAGGCCCCAATGTGGGTCAGTGACCTATGCCCGGGTGGGCTAATTCCCATAAAAAAAAAACAACAACAACAAAGCCGCGGGAAATTAAGGTTTGTTTACATCCGGCAGTTCGGCTGCTCTCTCTCTCTGCTTGTCTATACAGAGTACAACATTTAACCCTTCAATACATATGAGCAGTAAATAAGTGTTGCTTTCATATTCTTATGTGGAGTAATGACGATATGTTTTCACGTGCGCACTTACATACGAGCAGTCTCACTTTTTTTTCTTTACCATTAATGGTTAGCTACTTATATTGTTCCATTTATTACATTAAATAACATTACTTCAAACAATCTTTTTAATTTTTTTACATTAATTTTACTACAGCTACAATCAGGGTCTTATTTTCTTCAATTTTATATGTAGAACCAAACAGTCACTGGTTTTGTAAGCATTAACGAAAACAATGCCGGCAGCCGTCTCGTCTCCTCGTGTTAATATTCCACGTATTATTAATGAATTGTGTTGTTCATTTTGCACACACAAACATTAATTCAATAAAAAAAATTCAGAAATATTAATTAAAATATATATGAACGGTAAATTAGTGTTGCTTTCATATTCTTATATGGAGTAATGACGATATGTTTTCACATGTGCGCACTTACATACGCGATCTCTTTTTTCTTTACCACAATCGTTAGCTACTTCTTTTGTTCCATTTATTAACATTAAATAACATTACTTAAAACAAACATTAATTTTACTACATCTACAACCAGGGTCATATTTTCTTCAGTTTTATATGTAGAACCAGTCAGTCACTGGTTTTGTAATCAACGAAAACAATGCTGTGTCATTTCCTCATGTGTTTTAATATTCTACGTATTATTAATGAATTGTATTGCCCATTTTGCACACATAAACATTAATTCAATCAAAAAGACATTCAGTCATAAACAATAATGAATCTTTTGTACATAAGAGAAATGACGCTGTTTACATGATTGTGCACGTCGTCTGAACGTTGGTGGGCCGTTCAAACACGTTGAAATTCGAGTTTCCGCCGTCAAAATTTTAACTTGTTTTGTGTTTTGGTGTGTTCAAATAAAAAACGTTGAATTAAAAACTCGCGAAATTTGAGAAGCTAATGTACGACATTTAACCCTTCAATATGTCTTCAAAGAGACCATGATGCAGAGAAAGTGGTAATAGTGCTTCCAAGCATAAGCACAAATCACTATCTACCCAGGAAAAGGGTGAATTTCCATGGTCCAGCACTGGTCAGGTCCCGAGGTTGCCGGACTAGAGAGGTACAACCTGTACTAAAATTTTTGTCTAGTGCAAACTATCTTATAAGAATTCCAGCAATGTAAATTATATTCTCCCCGGTCACTTCTATGACATTTTATAAGCAAAAAACAAAAACTCTATCTAAAGGACATAAATAAACAAATAAATACTTCACTAGATCTTGAGCCGCAACTGTCAAACATGTCACTGTCACCTCCCCACCCCCTTCCCCCCCACCCCCTCCCCCCCCACCCCCTCCCCCCCACCCCCTCCCCACCCCCCTCCCCCCACCCCCTCCCCCCCCTCCCAGCCAGGGTTTGGTGGTTATACAGTAGGCTTTAAGTTTTTATCTTATATAATATCACAGACTAAAGTTAGGAGAATATAATTTGCATTGCTGGAATCCTTGCAAGACAGTGAATAATTTGAAAATAAATGTCATATATTTTGCACAAGAGATAAAAATTTTAGTACATTAGTGTACTGTAGTACATTTTATAATGTAAAGTTTTTCAACTGTATTTCTGGGTAGATTTACATATGGACATTTCTTCATTTATTTTCATTCATTTACATGCACACACCATACTAAAATAAACGTAAAAGAAATAAATGACTTAAGTCCAAACCTGTACTGTACATGTACTAAATGATTATGGTACCTGTACTAAAATTTTTTTGTCTAATGCAAATTATAGCTTGTTTATATTCAAATTAATCACTATCTTCCAAGAATCCCAGCAATGTAAATTATATTCTCCCAGGTCATTTCACTGGCATTTTATAATAGAGAAGCTTAGTCACTTAAGGACTGATAAATAAACACACATTAGACCTTCAATGCCAACTGTCAAACATATCACCTCACCTCCTGCTCCCTCCCCCCCTCCCCCCCCCCCATCTGCCCAGCCAGGGTTTTAGGCGTACAATTTTTATCTTATATAATATCTCAGACAAAAGTTAGGAGAATATAATTGCATTGCTAGAATCCTTGCAAGACAGCCAGTGATTTGAACATAATTGTCATATATTTTGCACAAGAGATAAAAATTAATCACCTGTATCACATTACAGTAGTGATTTAAGAGTAAGAGAATATATATATATATATATCTATATATATATATATATATATATATATATATATATATATATATATATATATATATATATATATTATATATATATATATATATATATATATATATGCATATATATATATATATATATATATATATACATATATATATATATACAGTTCGTCCCCGAATTACGTACAAACGGCCGATACGTACATCGTTTCTGAAGTCTTTAATTGCAAAAATATTGTCTTAAAAGGGCGAGCAATTTTTAAATTTGGCGGGCGAGCCAGCCGCACCGCGCTGCCACTATCACTGACCATGCAGACGACACGCTAGACGCACCAAAACAACAAGTGTGGTCATTGTGCATACAGTACTTCTCCTGTGAATTTCTGCCGTATTTTGTACACTTTACTCTGTGTGCAATGACTGGTGTAAAGCGTAAGAGTGGTGAAGCCAGTGGGAGTGCTACGAAACGTCAAGCAATCTCACTAGAGGTAAAAATGGACAAAATAAAATTGCTTGAAAGTGGTGAAAAGTTGATCAATGTTGCCCGCAAATTTAACCTGAGTCGGTCAACTGTTAATACAATTGATAAGGGCAAAGAAAAGATCAAGGAACATGTGAAATCTGCAGTGCCAATGCAATCTACGATTATAACTAAAAGAAGAGGGAAGGTTCTGGAAGAAATGGAAAAATATCTTGCGCTGTGGATCGAGGACTGCACACAAAAACGTAAGCCTCTGTGTCTCAGTATGATTCAGGAGAAAGCCCTAAGTCTTTTCAACGACCTAAAGAAAGATCACCCTGATGATACTGTGACATTCAATGCTAGCAATGGGTGGTTTAACCGATTCAAGGTGCGAAATAAGCTGCATAATGTTCGAGTGACTGGTGAGGCGGCGAGTGCTGATTGGAAAACAGCACAGGATTTTCCAAAGAAACTCGCGGAAATTATCGAGTTACGTACATTTCGAGTTAAGTACAACCTTTTGGTCCCCATTATGTACGTAACTTGGGGACTTAATATATATATATATATATATATATATATATATATATATATATATATATATATATATATATATATATATATATATATATATATATATATATATTTATACACAGTCAGGCGCCGGTTAACGTCCGACCTATCAACGTCCGATTGCATATACGTCTGTGCCCCCCCCCCCCCTAAAAAAAAACACGTGACTCCTGCTGACCACCACTCTACGACCTCCTAACGGAGACACGATGATCCTCCCCATACTGGTCAGATATTATACGTTAAAGGAATATGCTTCCTTACTTAAGCTTTTTTTAAGCATTTGCCTACAGTTGAAATGTTAACCTACTTCTATTGAGGATAAAATCTTTCACCTACAAATTGACAATAACACATTTGCTGTTATCAGACATATCTAGTTGCCTCAACAATTGCAGCCCCAGTTGCAATTGGGGTTACAATTTCAAATTCTGTGGCATTACTAAAAATAGTAAAGTTTCTGGTGCACTCTAAGATTAAGAGAGAAAATGGAGGACTCAGGCTTCCTGATGTGAGAGAATGTTTGGAATACTATATACGTACATATACACTTTTACTCTTAAATCACAACTGTAATGTGATACAGGTGATTAATTTTTATCTCTTGTGCAAAATACATGATGTTTATATTAAAATTATTCACTGTTTTACAAGGATTCCAGCAACGCCAGCAGATGGGGGAGAGAGAGGGTGCGAGGGGGCGTGGGGGGAGGGGAGGTAGTACGTTTGACAGTTGGCACCTGCCCAAGGTCTAACGCGTTTACCTGTACATTTATCAGTTCTTAGGTGACTAAGCTTCTTCTTATGAAAAGCCAGTGACATGACTTGGGTGAATATAATTAACATTGTTGGGATTCTTGTAAGATACTGATTAATTTGAATATAAACATGTTATAATTTCCACTAGACATAATAATTTTAGTACCGTAATCAAATTAGTACATGTGCACTCCAGCTTTGCACTAAGGTCATTTATTTCTTTTACGTTTCTTTTTGTATGGTGTGTGCATGCAAATGGATGAAAATAAATGAAGAAATTGATGTAAATCTACCCAAAAATGCAGTTGAAAAAATTTATATTTTAAATGTACTACAGTACTGTACACTAATGTACAACATTTTTTATCTGTTGAGCAAAATATATGACGTTTATATTCAAATTATTGGCTGTCTTGTAAGGGTTTCCAGCAATGCTAATTATAATCTCCTAACTTTAGTCTGAGATATTATATAAGATAAAAACTGTATGCCTAAATAAACCCCTGGTTGAGAAGATTAGGGAGGGAGGGAGGGAAAGCGAGGGGTGGGGGGTTGAGGTGATAAGTTTGAGGCGAAGGTCTCTGTGTGTTTATTTAACAGTCCTACTAAGCTTCTCTCATTTTAAAATGCCAGTGATATGACCTAGGAAAATATATTTAACATAGCTGGGATTCTTGTAAGATACTGATTTATTTGAATATAAACATGTTGTAATTCGCACTAGACATAACAATTTTAGTACCGTAATCAAATTAGTACATCTGCACTCCAGCTTTGCACTAAGGTCAATTATTTCTTTTACATTTCGTTTAGTATGGTGTGTGCATGTAAATGGATGAAAATAAATGAAGAAATTTGTGTAAATCTACCCAAAAATACAGTTGAAAAACTTTTGATAAAATTTACTACAGTATTGTACACTAATGTACTACATTTTTTATATCTTGAGCAAAATATATGACGCTTATATTCAAATTAATCTCTGTCTTGCAAGGATTTAAGCAATGCAAATTATATTATCCTAACTTTAGTCTGAGATATTATATAACATAATCATAAACAAATCACTAATCTTTTGTCTGGGAGGGGGGAGGTGGAGGTGAGGTGACAGAATGTCTGGGGTTTGTTTGTTTATATATTTGAGATATAATTTGACAGTTGGCGCTGAAGGCCTGCCTGCATGTTTATTTATCATTACTTCAGAGTGACTAAGCTCTTCTCATAATTTTCCACCCAAACGACCTGGGTGAATATAACTTACATTGGAGGGATTCTTGTAAGATAGTAATTTATTTGAATGTTTTTTTTTTTTTTTTTTTTCAATTTAAATTTTAATTGTTTGTTCCTTGATAGAGGAAGCGGGATCCTAGTGCTGTCACTTGCTACCCCTGTACCATAACACCAGAAGCGACTGGCCAGTGTCGCAAGTATATACAGTCATCCCTTGGTTATCGCGCCTAATTGGGACCCCGCCGATAACGAAAGTACAGAACCTATGGGATTTATTCTAATTGGTTCCAGGCACCCAAGACCCAACCCCAAGTTTCCCATTTTATGACCATTTAGACCCACTAAATATATATATATATATATATAATGTTATGGTAAATATCATAAACACACACAGGCATGGCTAAGTTTATTACAAAGTGATGAAAAGGGTACGCTTAATACTGTAGTCCACAAAACATGTAGCTATGCTTTTTTTATTTTGTCCCCCGTCATACGAGTCCATTTTCTTTCACATCAGGATGCCTGAGTCCTCCGTTTTCTCTCTTAATCTTAGAGTGCACCAGAAACTTTACTATTTTTAGTAATGCCACAGAATTTGAAACTGCAATCCCAATTGCAACTTGCAATTGTTGAGGCAACTAGATATGTCTGATTACAGCAAATGTGTTATTGTCAATTTGTAGTTGAAAGATTTTATCCTTAATAGATGTAGGTTAACATTTCACCTGTAGGCAAATGCTTAGAAAAGCCTAAGTAAGGAAGCATATTCCTTTAACACATAATATCTGACCAGTATGGGGAGGATCATCGTGTCTCCGTCAGGGGGTCGTGGAGTGGTGGTCCAGCAGGCGTCACATGTTTTATTTTGGGGGGGGGGGGGGGGAAGTTGGGGGCCACAGACGTTTTTCGGTCGGACGTTAACCGGCGCATGACTGTATACATTGGGGTATGCTATAACGAATCTAATTGGTTCTAGAACCTTGTTCGTTATAGCATTCGTTCGTTATAGGATTAATCTGTTCCAGGCCCCCAAATACAACCACTTAACCCTGAAAAATATAATATAAAATTGTAAAAACTGTAAAAAAGTGCATAAATATGCATCTAAACCCCTGAAATAACCAATATCATTAATGCTTGTAATAAAAAAACAATAAATTAGTAAAAAAAAAAAAAAAAAAAAAAAAAAAAAAAAAAAAAAAAATAATTAAATAATGTTCGTTGTAGGAGTTTCGTTCGTTATAGCATTCTCAATTTTATAGGTAAAGCCGTTCGTTATAGGAATATTCGTTGTAGGATCCGTTCGTTATCACATACCCCACTGTATATATTCTCTTACTCTTAAATCACTACTGTAATGTGATACAGGTGATTAATTTTTATCTCTTATGCAAAATATATGACGTTTATGTTCAAATTATTCGCTCTCTTGCAAGGATTCCAGCAATACAAATTATATTCTCCTAACTTTTGTCTGAGATATTATATAAGATAAAAACTGTAAGCCTAAAACCCTGGCTGGTTAGATGGGGGAGAAGGAGGGAGGGAGCATGGGGGAGAGGGGGGAACGGGAGGTGAGGTGATACATTTGACAGTTGGCGCCGGTGGTCTCGAGAAGTATTTTTGTTTATTTAAGTCCTTTATATTGAGTTATTGTTTTTTGCTCATAAAATTGCATAGACGTGACCAGGGAGAATATAATTTACAATGCTGGAATTCTTATAAGATAGTGATTAATTTGAATATAAACAAGCTATAATTTGCATTAGACATACATAATTTTAGATCTAATTTAAGAATTTTATAACAAAGAGCAAAATTTTTTATCTTTTGTGCAAAATACATGACGTTTATATTCAAATTATTCGCTGTCTTGCAAGGATTTCAGCAATGCAAATTATATTCTCCCAACTTTAGTCTCTGATCTTATATAAGATAAAAATTTAAAGCCTACTATATAACCACCAAACCCTGGCTGGGAGGGGGGGGGGTTGGTAGGGAGGGAGGGAGGGGTGACAGTGACATGTTTGACAGTTACCGCCGAAGGTCTAGTGAAGTATTTATTTGTTTATTTATGTCCTTAAGATTGAGTTTTTGTTTTTTGCTTATAAAATGTCATAGAAGTGACCGGGGAGAATATAATTTACATTGCTGGAATTCTTATAAGACAGTGATTAATTTGAATGTAAACATGCGATTGTTTGCACTAGACAAAAATTTTAGTTATCATTTTGTACATTGTTGTGATTATATGTACGGTTCAGCTTTGCCCTTAGGACAGTGTGTGCATGTAGATGAGTTTCAATAAATGAAAAATGTTACATATATCGAGCCAAAAATAATATTTGAAAAACTTTATATAGACAGAGCTTGGATGGCTAAATTTTAGAATGACCAATAATTTTAATACTGTATAAAAAAATGCACAAATATTAAAGAGCATAATTTTCTTGATATTTACTCCATTGGAAACGAATGTAAACATAGAAGAGATTACTGAATTGTCTGAGTACCCCCTCAGCTTATCAGCTGGTGTTGAAAACAAAACGTGATTTTCGTAACGATTTCGTTAATCAAATTTTTTTCGTTAACCGAATTGAAGATTCTAATGGAAGGTAATTCGTTAACCAAAATTTCGTTAACCGAAGCATTCGTTAACCGAGGGACCAGTGTATATCAACGTCTAATGAAAAAAACTTTATTTAAAAAAAATAAAATAAGTAAAAAAGCAACTCGGTAAAAGTCAGTTGAATTTAAATTTTGGGTAAGCAAACAATAAAAATTACAAAAAAAATCTAAATATCTAAATATCATGTCCAGTAAAACAGCCAAAAGCATTTTATTCATCTTCAAATCCTGAGAACTCATCACTGTTGGATTCCTCACCAAGCTCTGAATCATCATCACTACTGTCAATCTTGTACAACAAGTTGTCTTCAGTGCCATCAACAGCATTACTGATACCACATTTTTTTTAAAGACTTAACGATAATTTTAGTTTTAATATCACACCATGGCTTCAGCACCCATTCACACACTTCAGATATTGATGGACGTTTCATCCTTCCAGTCGGTGTCATATCATGATTCTCCTCTGTCATCCATTTATTTCATTGCTCCCTCATGTTATTATTAAAGGGCTTATTAGTGCTGACATCTGGCGGCTGTAACTGGGAAGTCAGGCCACCGGGAATTACTGCCAGCTGTGTGTTGAGCCCCTTTGCTAACCTTTTCGTGTTTTCAGTCCTGTGAGCACTAAACTGATCCCATGCTAGCAGTGAATTCTCTTGTAGTAGGCCACCAGGACGCTTGGACCCACTTTATCCAACCATACCTTGACACCTTCTTCATCCATCCATACTTTGTCATGAATTCCATTTCACAGTTTTTCCTTCGGTAATGTTTTTCTCTTGAAAATTAACAGAGGCAGTAGTTTGGTCCCGTCGGCACAGCAAGCTTTTACTACCATGTAGTGAGTCTTTTTGTGTCCAGTGGTTGTAACAATCACCGATTTCATCCCTTTAATATTTACACTTTTATTAGATGGCACATCAAAAGTCAAAGGTACTTCATTCATATTCCCAATTTGACTGAGTTCGGGACAACTCTGTGTTCTAACATTAATAATAAATTTATGGAAATCTAATATTTTCTCTTCGTATTTTGCAGGCATTTTCTGAGCTAACTTTGTTCTTGTTTGCAAACTTAAGCCATTTCGTTTCATGAAGCGAAGACACCAACAAGCAGTTCCTTTGAAGTCATCCACCCCTGTGTTTGCTGCAAATCTTCTTGCTTCCAAAATGATCATCTTAGTAGTCACCGCAAAACCCAAGTTTCTTTGATCTAATATCATGTTTTCAAGTTTTCTTCTAAGTAAGGCCATTTTGCTGGTATTGTATGAAGAGTATGCTTCTGTTTATTCGCTTTTTTTAATTCTTCCTCCTGCTTCCTCCACTGGCGAATCATCTTCTCAGTAGGTGGTGGTCCGAAGTTTCTCTCTGTTGCACTGTTTCCATGTTCGTTGGTATATCGCACTACTTCAAGTTTAAATGTGATATTATATTTATGTCTCCTTGATACACCTGCCATAGATGGAAGAGATAATTTGCAGGAATGAAAATGGCTTGTGATACCAGTGAAAGCCTGGTAGTGAATGAACAAAGTTCTAGACACTCAAGTGTGAATAACAACAATTCCTCAATAGATGGCACTGCCGCACCACTGCCATTAGTAAACAAACAGCACAGCAGCAAGGGTTGTGTAGCTGCAGCTGTTTATTTTTTACCTACTGAGTAAGTAAATAATCATATTTTTTGCAGTATATCAACAAATATTAGTTAAATCAATTGTTTTATAGTACTGTACTGTATAGAGAATACTTGTAATTGCTAAGTAATGAGGTAACAGTCTTTGTAAGGGGCTGATATCAGTTGACCCTAAGAAAACCTCTGCTATAACGCATCAACTAGCATCATGGAAGAGGCATGGTAATTTTCAAGGTAAATTTTGGTAATAAAAAGTACGTCTTCTACGCCGCAAAATGTGGAAGCTACCCTAGCTGTGTTGAGTTAGTTGAGCCGTAGATCTATGCAGCATTCATTGAATTTTGCCTCAAAGTCGATATCTGCGACTGTTGTCGGCTTTGGGGCCGATGCTCTTGTTCCCCTTAAGGAGAGAGAAGGACAGTCGACATCTCAACCAGGCTGTAACATAATTTCTGTGCTGCTGCTTATGTTCGGATAACACCTCCGCGAGTCTGGTATAGAAGCATCTTGCACTTGGTCCCATCCCACCAGAGGAGTGAAGCTGCCTTGATTAACTTCTACTACTACTACTTTTTTTTTTTTTTTTTTTAATCGTGGCCTCCAGCCTCCCCCAATAGCCACACCTTCGCCACCATTTTATTACCTTAATATTAAATATCGTAATACATAAGTAGCTATCCTATCTGTGTTGAATTAGTTGAGCCGCAGATCTATGCGGCATTCAGTGACTGTAGCCTCATTGTCGATATCTGCAGCAGTTGTTGAAATTGGGGCAGAAGCTCTCGTTCCCCTGAGGCAGATCAAAGTCGACCGAAGGAGAAAGAAAGACAGTCGACATCTCATCCAGGCTGTAACAAAACTTCTGAGCTGCTGCTTCTGTTCAGAGATCACCTCCGCGAGTCTGGCGTAGAAACATCTTGCACTTGGTCCCATCACACCAGAGGTTGTGAACACTAGAGGAGTGAAGCTGCCTTGATCAACGTTTTGGATTCTCTCCCCATATGCCCTTTTCTTGTCGTTCTCGTTCCTCCTATGTGCAGCATCGAGAGCTAGGTTACGGTGACATGCGGCCATGGGATCAAAAATCCTGATGTCGAAGAAAGCTCGCTGTCCCCGCGTCCAGAATCCTCGAGCACTGACGTCAACACGGGCTTCGTTAGATGTGTATGAAGTCCTGTGTTGGAAGATTTCACCATCCAATGGAAGGAGGGTTGGTTCTACCATGACATCCCGGCAGATTTCCTTCAACATATTTGCTGTGAGGTCCCTTACTTCGTCATGCCTCATGCATATGAAGCCACCTTTCTTGCACACCATGGCGTGATCGCCATCATAGGAAGAGCCACACACGCATTGGGAGGGCAAACCTTCTACTGGCCGACCTTACCTTATAGCAATGGCATCAGTAAATTCTTGTTTATTAAGACTGAAACCATTTGCCCTTATCAGTAACGTAGTTAACCCGTTCGAGGCGCCCACCTCCTGCGCTATAGCTACCTTTTTTTTTCAAATTTTCTGGTACCTGCAGCAACAGTTGCTGTAACTTATCATTTTGGCAGTGCTGTCGATCTGTCGTATGGACCTACATATCTTATTTACTTCACTGGTATCCACCTCCCCTGTTGCATTCTGGGCTATTATGTGGTTCGTGAGAGCTGCCGTGAGCTTAAGTGAATTTTGATGTTTTGTGGCAGCAATCTCCTCTGGATTGGTTAGTCCCATTCCTCCCAGTCTTGGTGGAAGTGCAAGAAGTGCTCTTTCTGCTGGGGTTAAGTCAGGGTGTTTCACTAATTTAGGAATGAAATTGACACTGATAGCTTCTTCCAGAGGGTGGAGGAGGGGTCCGATATCAGGGATAGTACGCATCAGGTAGTTCCAACGATGCTTGACTCCATGGGTGAATGCAGCAAAGGCCTCATGTGGCTCTGTGTTAGCAATCTCAGACAGAGCTTGGATTTCACTAACCCACTCATTCACCTTTCCCGCTATGTACTCGGTTTTGAAGTCCATAGTGCCAATTACTGCGCCTAGATGTCTTTGGCCGTCCTTATTTATATTGACCTCACTTCCGCCAAAAATCTCAATTGCCCGTTCATAATGTTCTGGCTTCACGATGAGGAAGGGCTTGCTGGCGTTTGGGTGGTACCTTATTTGCGGACCTCGTGATATTACCAAGTCCCACCACTTTTTGATGCCCTCCACTTTTCCTGCTCCTGTAAGGTCATCAGCATATGCCACTTGTTTGACCCCAGTTGTTTAAAATTTTATTTCATGTTGGAGCACTGATAGGCCAATTGCATACATTGTCCCCCTGTGTTGTTCCCTCGATTGACTGTACATGATGGTATCACCTCTTAGAGCCTTGTTGTTTACTATGTAGAGGTCTGATGGATTCCTATACGAATTTTCAACATAGTACATCGCAAAGCTTGGACACTTGATCTTGATGTTGTGCAGTGCAGCATTGCGGTTAAGTTTGTTGAATGCGTTTGAAGCATCCACCAGGAGAACGGCCTCACAATCACGCTGCTCAAATATAATACAGTAAAAGTCCAAAAATCCGGATGCCAGAAATCTGGACCACCCGAGAATCCGGACTTTTCGAACTTTTTTTTTTTTTTTTTTTTTTTTTTTTTTTAGCTGGCTTTTGTGTGTATATAAGTATGCGTGAGTGTCACAGCTGCACAGTGACAACAAGCGACCACGCGGTCGCCACTTTAAAACGAGCAATCAAACTGTGACAACGTATGTAATTTTGAGTCCTACTCTTTCCATTTACAGAGTACTGTACAAGCCCATAATAATGGCTCCCAAAGTAGATAAACTTCGTTGTGTGAAGAGAAAGAAGAACATGTTGAAATTGAGTGACAAACTTGAAATAATTAAGACAATAGAACGTGGTGTGAACAATACTGTCCTTATGGAAACATTAGACATTGGAAAGTCTACAATTTATGATAGAAAAAAAAGGCAAAAAATAAAATTCTAAAATTTACAGCTTTTTCTTTAAAACTGCTTGTTTTGATAAATGAAACATGCTATATTTGCTAATGAATAAACTATCAAAATGTACCTGTTCATCTCTTCTTTATTCCTCCTTAAATTTGAATTTTAAGAGTACTGCCTGAGAATCCGGAAAATCCGAAAATCCGGACCGACCCAATCCCCAAGCAGTCCGGATTTTTGGAATTCTACTGTAATAATAATAATAATAATAATCAACGGTTTATTGAAAGAGCTTGGCAGCCAGAAGGCTGAAAATATACAGTTACTTATTTGGGGAATGGGTTTCGAATTACAAGTAATATACAAGTAACATAAGTGATATAAATAAGATATATAATAACTAGATGGGGAAAAGCTCAAACTACAGGGCATTTCAACATAGTGACAGTGCAAGAAGTAGTATTTACTGGGAGTGAATACACTGGTTTATTACAAGTTATTGATAATTTTTACAATGGTTGGGACTGGGCTGTTCTTATAGCGATCAATTCGTGCACGTATGGGCTGGATGCGGTTGTGGTGTCGAACAGCAATTCTCGGGCTAGGGATCTCAGGTGGTAGTAGGAGCCAGTGTCGAGGATGGTGCAGAAGCTTCTTACCAAATTTGCAGATGAGGTCGTGGTGATGGTCAGTGAGAGTCAAAAGGGTCACTGTGTTGAGCGCTTCTTGATACGTGGAGTAGTAAGGGGAGAGAATAATCTTGCATGCCCTCTTTTGCACTTTTTCTAGGTGTTTACGTTGTGTGGCATTTAGGGAGGAAGACCAGGTAGGGGAGGCATAGGTGAGCTTGGGAAGTATGAATGTTGAGTAAACACTGAGGAGCTCGGGTGCAGAAACTCCGAGGGACTTGAGTCGGCGGAGGAGGTGGAGACGGAAACTGGAGGATTTGACTACTTCACTGACGTGTGGTTTCCAATTTAGTTTGTTGTCTATGGTGACGCCGAGAAGCTTCGTGGAATCTACTGTACAACCTGGAGTGTGTTCGGACCTAAAGTAATGGAAGGAGGCAGGACAATGTCGGAGGAGAGGTTGATGTGCATAACCATGGTCTTGGTATGGTTTATGGTGACATGGTTGTTGGTGGCCCAGTTTTGGAGACTGTTCAATAAATCCTGAAGGGCGGTATAGTCGGGAGCAGAATTGTTGACGCTGATCCCAATGGTGGAGTTGAATCGGCTGCTTCTCCAATTAACCAGTCCGTTCACACATATTTATATTTGGGTTTTAAGTAATGAAACCCAAACGGTAGTTCCTTTGTTTTATTATAAAAGGTTGTATATATAATTCCTGAGTGTATATCAACCGTAAGCCTCACTGTCTAGGAGTGAATGAGAAGGGGACGGCGTTTATGTATAATAAACGTTAGGTCACGTCCTTACGATATGAGTTGAGGTGTGCTACTGAAGCTTAAGGGCATCGCAGTGCGTGCTTACAGAAATGCTGAGCTATGGGTCTCGCCCTCTTGGGTGAGTTGCCCGCTCACGTGTCCGTCTCATGTCTTACTCATAGACAGTGGAAAGTTACAGGGTGGTGAATCTGAATACGATATCAGATGTATTGACCCATTTATATAATATGTTCTGTTGATGAGACAGGGGTCTATTACATCGCTCGGTCACCTACCAGCCGCGCTCCGTGAGGCCTAAATAACTCAAGAGTACAGTACATCCTAGACAACCCCAACCATGTTATAAACAGATATGTAGACACTAAGCTGGGGATATTACTGTAGGGGTATTCTCTACTACAGGGGACCTAGACTTCAGTGCCGTACGGGTCAGTATGGTATGAACAACGTTGAATTTGGATGATACTGCCCTGTAATAACAGAACAGGAACATAATTGCCAGTATTAACAAAATAGAGGGAATCGTAAGACTTGGTAGTGCAAATTCCCGTGACAGGTAAAATGGCAAGTTATTATTCAAATCAGCAAAATGTGTCTCGTTCAAGAAAGCTAAAACTTTTAATTTCTCTGATACTATTTGAATATCCTTGATAGTGAAATTCATTATACGAAGTGGAATTAAAGCAGACTTGAGTTTTCGATTTACCGCAATATGCTGATGAGTAGGCAAGGTCCGTAATGTACTACAAGGGATTTCACAGTAATCAGGAGCCTTGTAATGCCCTTTCACAACTAGCTGCTTAACACCATTTTGGCATTTTGAAATTACAGTAGTGAGATTTGAAAAGATTAAATGCTGCACATTGTGAAGGTGAGCGTGGAACACAGTCTTTAGACTAACTGGCCTATAACTGCATTGCGCTAACGCTGTGCGTACATTTGGTTGTATGACTGCCAATTCACATATTCCCTCTGCAGCAGGAATAAATGCAAACATGTAGGCTGGACATACGTGTAGGTGTAGATAAGATGACTTACACCGTGACAGTACCTCAGAATCCTCTATTGATAACAATGAATATTCTTCATCTACTAAGAAAAGTTCTTCAGGCCTATCTAGGGTATACAGTGTGTCGTTCACAAACCAGGGGAAGGGTTCTAAATGCCAGGCATTAAACTCATGTTGCCCTCGCATAGGAATGTGGATCAGAATTGCATTGTGCGTGAGGGTTGACTCCAACAGCGGGTAATAATATTGAACCTCATTGTCATTGAAAATAGGAGTTAAATGATACTGCAACTTGGCTATTTTTAAAGCTTCAAGAAGCGTCTGCACAGGCACAAGCTTAGCGTCCACACGTCCTATCCCGGCATATACAATGCTGTCTATTAGTTCATTTTTAGAGGTTACAATTTTATGAACTGAAATTTCAGCAGCATGCAAATATTCTGTGAAGTAAAGGAGCCATTCTAATGTCGGGATTGCTTTCTGTAACCTAGTAACAATCCTCGAAACTTGGTTAGACTCCATTATGATTGCATTAACCTTTGATTCTAGAGCAGTAATCGCGTGAAAGGTTTGAGAAATAACACATTTCTGTTGAGATACAGCTTGAACGACAACATTTGTGAAACTATTGTCAAATTCATCGAAGCTGTGCTGAGACCAGGAAGAATGTCCTATGCTGATTGTAGTTGGCCGTCGACGTTTTCCATTTGACGCAAAAGTACGAGTTAACTTCTACTCGCAGAACGTAGTTTCATACAATAGTCATTTGGAACATTTTGCTTCTGGACAGTCTGTAAGGATGTATCAATCACATTATTATCAACTGGAGGTAAGACATTTCTCTGGGTCCTCTTCAGACGATCCGTGTGCACGACATCTGCTATCTGTGCATTAGGCTTCCATAATTTGAATTTGTTGCCTGCTTCTTTTGAGATTGAGCGGAATGGACCAGAAAATTTCGCCGAAAGTTTGGAGTTCCTTTCAGGTTCCTGTAACATAACAGCGTCCCCAACGTTCAGTGCAATAGGTTTAGCATGTTTATGTTGTTTGATGATCATTTCGGCGTGTGACGCCGCTAGCTGTGATCGTACTTGGCTATGAATTTCTGTAAAGACATGAATTTGTTTTGCCGCAAAATCATCCGTATTATATACCGGGTATGGCGCCTCTGTAAGGATGTCGTAAGGCAGACGTTTATCTGTACCATAGACAATATAGTAGAGTGTTTTGCCTATAGAGCTATTAACTGACCCATTTATCGATGCTGCAACCTGCGGTAACCAATCCTCCCATCCATATTGAAAACCACTAACACTTGAACGCAGTATTTCTAGGATTTTACGATTGGTTCTTTCAACAAGGCCATTAGCCTGTGGATGATAAGCTGTCACAAAAGTTTGTTGAATTCCATATTGTGCACATATATGCTCTATTAGCTCATTCTTGAATTCTGTTCCATTGTCAGAGAGTAGAACTTTAGGCGTAGTATATGGACATATGAGATTCATCACTAATGCATAGGCTACTGCTTCGGCCGTTTTGCTTTTTAGTGGGACCAAAACCACGAACCTGGAAAAAATGATCCACACACACTAAGACGTATCCTGATCCCTGATGACTCATTGGGAGTTGTAACAAGTCAACAGCGACTGTGTCAAACGGACGGTCTGGTGTAGGATATTGTAGAATCGGGGCAGGTGATCCTGTTGATCCTTTATGTTGAGCACACGCCAAACAATTAGCTATGTGTAATTCTATGTCTTTCTTCATAGTGTTCCACAAATACTTCTTTCGTAAATCCGCTAAGCATTTATCATGACCTTGGTGACCTGCTTGTGGGACATTGTGGAACAATGTCATTACTGCTTTGCGCAACGTCTCAGGTTCGACTATTTGAGACACATTACCCTCAGGAGATTTTCTCGTCCTATTGAGTATGTTATGTCGTAATTCAAACTGACTTAAGGGAAGAAATAATTTAGGGAGTTTAACATCCTCACCCGATTCGAGAGCAAAAATAACAGCTGACCAATATGGGTTGCGTCGTTGCTCATCTTCCAGTTGCGAAAGAGTGAATGTTGATACAGGCATTACTGGTGCTATATTTCTTGACAGAGCGTCGGCGACAGCATTCGCCCTCCCAGGTAAATACCTAAATTCGGGGTCAAACTCTTGAATTGTCAGATACCAGCGTGCTAATCTGCCTGATAAGTTTCTGCCATGGAACAGTTCGGTGACTGCCGCATGATCTGTAAAAACAGTTATCTTGTAGCCAAAGATAATGTCTTTGAACTTCTTAAGTGCCCACACAACGGCTAACGTTTCTAAATGCGTCACCGAATAACGTGTTTCAGCATCGGTTAGTTTGCGACTTGCAAATGCTATCACTCTAAACTTCCCACATGTGTCCTCTTGCATGAGCACTGCTCCGACTCCAATTCCGGAAGCGTCAGTACAGAGAGTGAAAGGTTGAGTGTAGTCTGGGAATGCTAGAACCGGGGCATTGGTTAGCGCTGTCTTCAATGCCGTAAAACTTTCCTTGTGTTCAGTATCCCATATAAACACTGCATCTTTTTTGAGCAACCTCGTTAGGGGCGATGCTAATGTTGCATAGTCCTTGATAAAGGAACGATAATAACCAGATAATCCGAGAAAGCTACGCACATGATCATTTGAGGTAGGACGCGGGAACTGAGATACAGCTTTTACTTTATCATTAACTGTGTGTATGCCCTCACCGTCGACTACATGACCAAGGAAATGGATTCTGGATTTTAAAAACTCGCACTTTGAGAGTTTTATTTTGAGGCCTGCTGTGGAAAGTGTGGCCAAAACTTCACGCAGTTTAATCCGATGGGAATCGACGTCCTTACTGACTACTATTAGATCATCCAAATAAGCGCAGACTGTGTTACCAATTAGTCCGGCAAACAGGGTGTTGATCATTCTTTGAAATGTTAGTGGGGCATATCTGAGAGCAAATGGCATTCGTAGAAACTCAAAGTGGCCTAGAGGCGTGCTAAATGCCGTGATTTCTCATGATTTTTCATCGAGTGGTATTTGCCAATACCCACTAAGCAAATCTAAGTTGCTAAATACCGCATTATCCTTGCCTAAGGATTGCAATATGTCACTCAAGATAGGCATTGGGTACCTATCAGGGATTGTTTTATCATTTATTCGCCTGAAATCTATGACAGGGCGCCATCCACCATCCTTTTTCGGGACCAGGAATAATGGGCTATTAAAGGGGGATTTTGAGTGTCTAATGACATTCTCATCTAACATACCCTGTACCATATCTTGCACTACAGCGCGCTGGCTATGAGGTAGTCTATAAGCTGGTACGTAAATAGGGTTGGTTCCTTCCTTTAACGCTATATTATGGGATGTTTAATCTGTCTGACCTAGCGTTTCCCCTGGCAAGGCTACTATATGTCTACAGTATAGTCGGCAAGCAGCTCTAACAGGCGTGTCTTGCCCTGAGGATGATCGATCACCTTAACATGTGGCGCTATTTGATCTATCCTGGCCAGTCGAGTCTGTTGGCAATTCGCAACAATACCTCGAATTGGGAATTTATTTGGTTGCACTTCGACATTGTTGTGATATACTAGAAAATCACACAAATAACATCCTTTCTTTAAGATTCTTGATAATGTGAAATTGCTGCCGCAATCCCGTAGACGTGTGTGTGTGTGTCTCACAGTAGACACAGCTGATTCCAAGGTCCGGTGACTGAGTCAATGTTTACAAAAATCCTGAGTACAGCAAACCGCCGCTAATGGTCACACTAGGTCATCCACAATACCATACCTCAGAATGCTGAGACCATCTCTCAGACCGGATGTGTCATCATCACTAGGGTGGGTGCTGGTAACTGGGGGTTGTTCACGCCATACGAAAGAATTCTGTTGACAGGATGTTGATTGATGAGTAGTCACAACAACTGCAGTCACGTCCTGTCGCACCCTGGGCAGTGAACGAATCATTTGCAGAAACTAATGTTCGCTTCAGCTCACAGGATTGTTGCGTTGGTGAATTCCTCATTCTGGTAATGGAGAGTACTCTTCAAAATTGCAGGTACTATCTTCCAACTCTTGCTGCTATAATCACGCTGGGAAGGTGTGTAGTTGAGGTCGAGAGGTATCTCTGACGCATGATCCGCCTTCCTCTTAATAGGATTGGTAGACAACACTTTCGTCCTAGCGGTGAGCATAGGTTCAGAATGACTCATTGCTGTGTAGGACACACCTTTAAACGTAACATTATTATTACGTGGATGAACATCTATCATGTTCTTTCGAAGAGTTGGTAGACCAAGTAACCCGTCAGCTGGCAAATTGAACTGCTGAACTATATAAAAGTCCGCGTAGAAGGGCGAATCATGTCTTGAGAATTTGAGTGGTAACGTCACCATTCCTTTGATGCTCAGCTGAGTACCTGAAACTCCTTCGAGCTCAGCGTTACTAGGCCTCCATTTGAATTTGCGGTGAGGGAATTTACGTTGTAACTCGTTATATGATGTCAAGGCCAATACATTAGCGCAAGCACCTGTGTCTATATCAAGAGCCAATCTGGTATTATCCACTCTCACCGGCACTGACAACACTTCCACTTTGCTAAGCGCCGCTACTAACGAGGCCGCTATAGAAGTGCTGTGAGGAGGGGAGGGGATTAACCTATCTATCCCTCTCCTTGTTGTGGTGTGCGTTGGTCTTCCCCCGATGACTTGTCCTGGGGACGTTTCTGCTTGCGCCTATACGACACGTCCGTTTCACTAAGGTCCACTCCCCTAGCCCTTATTAGCACATCGCACTCATGTGAACTATGAGATGTCGATTTGTGAAGAGCGCACCATTTGCACGCTTTCTGGGTAGGAGGAGGTGCTGCTTTGGCTCCCTCACTGTTTGACCTTGAGAATGGCTTTGCACCGGGCATGACTTTATTTGCACTATTACCTCGGAGCTGAAAACAATCTTCCATTACGTGGCCACGTTTATTACAATGTGCACATCGTAATGATGTTTTCTGTTTATATGTTAGGCGGGGAGGAGTAATCAGAGCTAATTGTGTCGCATAAGGAGTCTGGGAGTGAGGCATCTGTGGCATCTGAGACGGCTGGGGTTGTGGTGACATCACTGAGGGCTGCGCCAGTAAGGGGCCCGTAGCCTGGGGACAGAGCTTGTTTGCGTATTCCACCATATCCAAGGGTGGTTCATACTGTACTTCCTGTCCCCGGCTATATAAGGGACCACGAACGGAAAGAAGAAAACTTATTAGTTCTATCAATGTTTCCACATTGTCCGGTGGCATATCACCCCGTGAGTTGTACCAGCCTGAGGACCGGAAGGTCGCTTGCATGTCCTGGCGAACCTCGCCTGCAATGTCAACAGCGTCAACAGGCGTTTCATTTCGTATACCTGGAATACAGCGATCCAACCATCTGAAGATCCATTGCAGTTGGCCCAGCTGTGACCTACCCCCAAAAATCCCAATTAGCGTTCGCTTGAACTTTTCATAGTCACGGCTTTGCAAACCAAACGCATTTAAATGACTGCCTGCATAGGAACCCTGCGTTATATGGGAACGTACATATGCTTTCTTTTCTTCGTCAGTCGTTATGTGACTATTGCGCATGCTATCT
The DNA here is from genome assembly GCA_958450375.1 of Homarus gammarus. Taxonomy (NCBI): domain Eukaryota; kingdom Metazoa; phylum Arthropoda; class Malacostraca; order Decapoda; family Nephropidae; genus Homarus; species Homarus gammarus. The sequence goes on from CAUDMG010003255.1 coordinate 4,292,182, forward strand.
TCACATGCACGAATAAAATGTGCGACCCGATAATCGTCTTGTCCCTTGAAATTTCGAACATAGTCGCCGCGCTGCATGATATTAATAACATTATCAGCTTTAGGTGTGGTAGTAGTACTGGTGTGAGGGTTAGAGGACGCCATTGTAGTGTTAGTATTAAGCAAGTTTGAATTCTTACTCTTAACATAAGGCTGGGTTAATAAGGTTGTTACCGATTTAGCAACAGACACACTATCACCTGTAACAGGGGTAACTGCTTTTGTAAACTTAGGTGAGGTACTATAGTGATTACCAGACCGTAGGGTACGACGGTTTAAGTCGTCAAATGATTCGTTTATAACTTTCTCACTACTTCCTACCGACTCATTTAACTGTGTTCCATACTCAAAATCTTTGTCAGTCTGGGCTTGATCATCGATGAGTTGGTTATCAGCAAACAGTTGTGCTAGGCATTCAATTTCATCTACATTAGACATGGGAAACTTAGAAATTATCTATTAGCCCCCTTGGGTCAATGAATACTTAACAGTAAGTAGATCACTTGCCTCTCATTTACAAGACAAATGAATATGAATTGTAGTTAATTATTAAACTATCAATAAGAAGACAGACACTTACAAACCACTGTAAATTATAGGATTTCAATACATTAATCTTACATTCGACACTTTATCATTGAAATAATCCTATCCGACGAACCTATCGGTGTGAAGATATCTCTCGAACGTGTTCATGTGTGTAGAATTATGTAATTTAAATACCTATTTATACAGAGTAGTACGTCTGTATAGAAATGTGATCCTTCAAGAGGTCTGAGTCGAGTGGGTGGAGTGTGGGCGGGGCCTCTTCCTAGGATGCGTGCGCTGCTGCTGGTTTCCTTGGCAACGAGAAGATGCTTCTGCTTTGGTGAGAGACGAGTCCACTTGAACTAGGGGAGTTCCTCCTCCGGCGATCAGAAAACTGCTGATGATTGGTTATCACACTGGTCGTTGCTAGGTCGCTGGCGAAACTGCCGTGTCCCAAGTCTTCACAGTCCACGTATATATGGAGATCTGTATGATGACACCGGAACTTCGTAATTCGCGCTGATGACACAACAATACTGGTCAGCTGCTAGTGAAATACCAATTGTTAGTCCAGGCTATGAAACTTGTCTTCAACACTGCAACACTGTAATGTCTAGGGAATGCTGAGTGGAGTCTATCTCAACCGGCTCAATCTGGATATGTACCAACAGGCTGTAATATATGTATATTACGAATTCTGCACGTATTTGTATGTGGCAGAGATAAGGAGTGCTCACTAAATATCGTCTCAATACGGTATATAGTTTTAAACACTCGGATTATGTAACGCGTCACTGCTGTGTGTTTTTTGTTTTTCACAAAACACAGACGGATGATACGACTACCAGTTTGAAGAATCCGTACACACCGCTTGCCATCTATATGAATCGGCTGCTTGTCCAATTAACCAGTCCGTTCACACATATTTATATTTGGGTTTTAAGTAACGAAACCCAAACGGTAGTTCCTTTGTTTTATTATAAAAGGTTGTATAAATAATGCCTGAGTGTATATCAACCGTAAGTCTCACTGTCTAGGAGTGAATGAGAAGGGGACGGCGTTTATGTATAATAAATGTTAGGTCACGTCCTTACGATATGAGTTGAGGTGAGCTACTGAAGCTTAAGGGCATCACAGTGCGTGCTTACAGAAATGCTGAGCTATGGGTCTCGCCCTCTTGGGTGAGTTGCCCGCTCACGTGTCCGTCTCATGTCTTACTCATAGACAGTGGAAAGTTACAGGGTGGTGAATCTGAATACAATATCAGATGTATTGACCCATTTATATAATATGTTCTGTTAATGAGACAGGGACCTATTACAGAGTCGTCGACATATTTCCAGCGAGCAGGGGATTCTCTTAGGGCATCATTGATGAGCATAAGGAAGCAGAGTGGTCCTATCTTGGTGCCTTGGGGGACTCCACAGGTGAGTGACTGAAAGGTGGAGACAGCCCCTCGGAAGCCTTCAGCTTGGCGTCGGTCACTCAGGAAGTCTGTAAGCCATGGTATAAGACTTCTCCGAAGCCCGAGGTCAATAGCTTTGTCGATGATTATATTGTGGTCGACTAGGTCGAATGCTTTAGTGAAATCAATGAAGGTGAGAGTAACAGACTTTTTCATTTATTGAGATGGCGGTATATGTAATCGAGAAAGCTGACAAGACAGTGAGTGGTGGAGGAAGTTTTCATATTGCCAAATTGCTGAGGGTCTACGACTCCTGCAATATCAGCATAAGCCCAGTCGAACACAAAACTTTCACAGATTAGGCTGGGTATTGGGGTGATTGCAATAGGTCGTAGCTGATTTAAGGATTGTGGGCTGGTTGACTTGGGCACTGGTGATACATATGAGGTCTTCCAGTCAGCTGGGCATCTGGCTTGACTGAGAGAAGCATTGATGATGGAGCATAGGGGTTTAGCAAGCTCCGGGGAGAAATCCTTGAAGAGTTTCATTGGTAAGTCAATGGGGGTGGAAGAGCGTTTTAATTTTAGTTTGTCCAGGCGTTTTGCTACTTCAAATTCTTCTACTAAGTCAGTGGGAAGGGGGGCTGGTAGGTAAGCAGGGAGAGTGGTTGTGTCAAGCCGGGGGAGCATCTGGCATATAGTAGCGAAATGGTTATTTGATTTCTCAGCTGTGTCAACATTAGTGAGATGACTAAGGAAGGGTAGGGGGTGTGTCTTATTGTTTAGTCCAGAGTTCTTTAACCTTACCGTACCATTGACTGATGTTGGTCTGCTTCAGATGTTGTAATTTGGTTGGGTAGTGGGACTTCTTTGCAGTGCGTATTTCGCGGATCAATCTCATGGCGTGAATGGCGGCCTCCCCGCCAGCCTGGTGGCCAGCACACACTACTACTACCACTACTACTACTTTTTTTATTTTTTATTTTTAACGTGGCCTCCAGCCTCCCGCAATATCCACACCTTCGCCACCATTTAATTACATAAATAATTAAATATCTTAATACATATGTAGCTATCCTATCTGTGTTGAATTAGTTGAGCCGCAGATCTATGCGGCATTCAGTGACAGTAGCCTCATAGTCGATATCTGCAGCAGTTGTCGAAATTGGGGCAGAAGCCCTCGTTGCCCTGAGGCAGAGCAAAGTCGACCGAAGGAGAAAGAAAGACAGTCGACATCTCATCCAGGCTGTAACAAAACTTCTGGGCTGCTGCTTCTGTTCAGAGATCACCTCCGCGAGTCTGGCGTAGAAACATCTTGCACTTGGTCCCATCACACCAGAGGTTGTGAACACTAGAGGAGTGAAGCTGCCTTGATCAACGTTTTGGATTCTCTCCCCATATGCCCTTTTCTTGTCGTTCTCGTTCCTTCTATGTGCAGCATCGAGAGCTAGGTTACGGTGACATGTGGCCATGGGCTCAAAAATCCTGATGTTGAAGAAAGCTCGCTGTCCCTGCGTCCAGAACCCTCGAGCACTGACGTCAACACGGGCTTCGTTAGATGTGTTTGAAGTCCTGTGTTGGAAGATCTCTCCATCCAATGGAAGGAGGGTCGGTTCTACCATGACATCCCGGCAGATTTCCTTCAACATATTTGCTGTAAGGCCCTTACTTCGTCATGCCTCATGCATATGAAGCCCCCTTTCTTGCACACCATGGTGTGATCGCCGTCATAGAAAGAGCCACACACACATTGGGAGGGCAAACCTTCTACTGGCCGACCGTACCTTAGAGCAATGGCATCTGTAAATTCTTGTTTGTTAAGACTGACACCATTTGCCCTTTTCAGTAACGTAGTTAACCAGTTCGAGGCGCCCACCTCCTGCGCTATAGCTACTTTTTTTTTTCTTCAAATTTTCTGGAACCTGCAGCAACAGTTGCTGCAACTTATTATTTTGGCAGTGCTGTCGATCTGTCGTAATGGACCTATGAATCTCGTTTACTTCACTGGTATCCACCTCCCCTGTTGTGTTCTGGGCTATTATGTGGTTCGTGAGAGCTGCCGTGAGCTTAAGTGAATTTTGATGTTTGGTGGCAGCAATCTCCTCTGGATTGGTTAGTCCCATTCCTCCCAGTCTTGGTGGAAGTGCAAGAAGTGCTCTTTCTGCTGGGGTTAAGTGAGTGTGTTTCACCAATTTGGGAATGAACTTGACACTGATAGCTTCTTCCAGAGGGTGGAGGAGGGGTCCAATAATCAGGGATAGTACGCATCAGGTAGTTCCAACGATGCTTGACTCCATGGGTGAATGCAGCAAAAGCCACATGTGGCTCTGTGTTAACAATCTTAGACAGAGCTTGGATTTCACTAACCCACTCATTCACCTTTCCTGCTACATACTCTGTCTTGAAGTCCGTAGTGCCAATTACTGCGCCTAGATGTCTTTGGCCGTCCTTAGTTATTTTCACCTCACTTCCGCCAAAATCCTCCTTTGACCGTTCATAATGTTCTGGCTTCACGATGAGGAAGGACTTGCTGGCGTTTGGGTGGTACCCTATTTGTGGACCTCGCAATGACACCAAATCCCACCACTTTTTGAGGCCCTCCACTTTTCCTGCTCCTGTAAGGTCGTCAGCATATGCCACTTGTTTGACCCCAGTTTTTTCAAATTTTATTTCTTGTTGGAGCACTGATAGGCCTGTTGCATACATTGCCATTGCAACAGGGTCCCCCTGTTTTGTTCCCTCGGTTGACTGTAAGATGGTATCACCTCTTAGGGCCTTGTTGTTTACTATATAAAGGTCTGATGGATTCCTATAGGAGTTTTCAACATACATTGCAAAGCTTGGATGCTTGATCTTGATGTTGTGCAGTGCGGCCTTGCGGTTAAGTTAGTTGAATGCGTTTGAAGCGTCGACCAGGAGAACGGCCTCACAATCGCATTGCTCAAATATCGTTCTCATGGCGTGAATGGCCGGCACAAACTTGCAGGTTCCCTGCTGCTGCCCTGACATCGTCCTTTACCACCTCCTTTATGCATTTTCCGATGATTCGCCTCAGCACTTCCCCACACCTATTGGCCTACATCCTGGATTCTTATCCAGGGGAATGAGGTGGGAGGCTGTCAGAGCATGAAAGTGATGGCAGCATGAGGATGCCAGATTTCTTGCAAGGACAGCAATGGCCGTGCAGAGATCACTTGCTGCGGGGCCAAACTTGTTATTGCTGAGGATGACTCTCCATCTGTTTGCATCCAGACCTGAAGGGCTGGCACCTCCCTGAGTCTTCAGTGCCTTTTTCCACACCATCCCTCCTGTTATTTTCTCGAACAGGACAGCATTTGGTGGGATATAGGCACCCTGAAACCTGATGCCTTCATCATCACATGCAGAGGGATGTTTTTTTTTCAGTTGTTTTAATGTCTCTCTGTTTATTGGCAGGACCCCACCGGTGGATTCCTCTGTGAGAGATCTTACCGCCAAAGACACTTTTCCCACATGCATTTTGTTTCCAAACTTCCTTGCAGCATCATCGGTGTTTTGCTTTCCGTCTCCTGCAGATTTTAGTCTCTTCTGCAGTGTTCTTACTTCACATAGGAGATCATCAAGGGTCCCCTTCTGCCACAGTGTCATTCTTCTCTTCATTGCTGCTGCATTTTCTTTGTGCTTAGCCTTTGTGTGTGTCCTCTGACAGAATTGATGTGGTATTATTGCCAGTATATGAAGAGCTAACGGGGCAAGGAGGCGGTCTTGAGTGTACTCAGTTATGAGACTAATCATCTCCTGAATCATTTCTTTGGTGGCCGCACACTTGGGTGGTTCAAACAGGTTTGTTGGCGACCACCTGAAAATTTCTGAGTAAGTTTTTTTAATCCACATGTCTGCATTTTCCATCGACATGCCATTCCACTGTGTTGGCTGTCTCTCATTCACCTCGTGGACATCAGCTACTATTGGAGCAGCGTTTATTGGTACTACATTTTCAGGTTGAGTAGACTCACTGTTATCGTTTAGGATATCAGCGGGCGGCTGGGTCCCGGCAATATCCACTGTGGCCTCCTGTGACTGCTCCCTGCCATGAAGGTTATAAGGGTTGCGGCAATTGTTTCCCTTTATGCAAGATACACATGGTTGGTTGTTTCTCACACAAACACAGCTAGTGCATTTTTCGTACTGGTTAGAACAGACACAACAATGTCTGTCACCCGGCATAATGATCTGCACCTTGGGCGACAGTTACGTCCGCCTCCGAACATCTGATTTGGTCCCAAGCACAAGATTATACTGGTTCTTATGAGGGAAGGGCGGAGAGGTGACAGGCTGGACTGCTGTGTCCAGGTAGTAGGGGCATACGTGTGGGTGTGTAGGCTACCCCCCCCCCCCCCTAATGGCTACCATCCATACATCAGAATGATACACTATGGACAAGAATTTGTCACACCAAGCACTTGTTTATATATCCTTGGCACAAATAGCCGCTATTTATATGGTCTCACTGGTGTAATATCATTTATATATACTCACTTTGTTCATCAAGACCCTACATGAAGTGACCATTACTATGGTGGGGAGGCGACCGCATGGGCAGCACTCTCGGCCCCATAGGGGCGAAAGTCTCGAGACCACCCCTGTCAAAGTAGGCCTATCGACACTCACCTTGGCTCCGAGCCTCCGCATTATTCCACCGACCCAGCACCGCCAGGTCACCACTCACTTGGTGATTGCCGGTGAACACACGGAATATTTACAATTTATGCCGTAAGGGATGAGAAGAAACCTTGGATGGCAATGCTTAGGGTGACATACGATATTCACCGACACATTGTTAAATTCCCGCTCCCACACAGCGAGTATGTCCCTACCAATAACCCTTTAGATCAGGGAGGACGCTCCATGACACCCACGCCACTCCACGCCACTACTACTACTTTTTTTTTTTTTTTTTTTTTTTTTTTTTTTTTATTTATTATAGTATTGGCCTCCAGCCTCCCCCAATAGCCACACCTTCGCCACCATTTATTTACCTTAATATTAAATATCCTAATACATAAGAAGCTATCCTATCTGTGTTAAATTAGTTGAGCCGCAGATCTATGCGGCATTCAGTGACTGTAGCCTCATAGTCAATATCTGCAGCAGTTGTCGGAGTCGGGGCAGAAGCTCTCGTTCCCCTGAGGCAGAGCAAAGCCGACCGAAGGAGAGAGAAGGACAGTCGACATCTCATCCAGGCTGTAACATTACTACTACTACTACTACTTTGGTGTCACTCAGAATCGAGTATGCCGATCATCCAGCTATGGTACAATGATATGGATTATTAAGGATGTCAAGTACGTTGGTGAGTTTTGAGGTGACTAAAGAGGCCGAAATGGGACCGGCAGGGTCGTTCACAGATGTTATACATGTGGGGGCTACATCTAGTGCAGGAGGGGTGGCGGCAGCGTCTTTCCGGCGTTGGCACTTGTCTGCCTTGGTATGCATTCGGGCTAACACGAAAGTATTAACACCTTCTTGTGTGGTGCTCCTCCAAACGTTACGTTGTGGGGTAATCGTTTCCCAGGTGAGGGGGTCGATTTGGCACTTTTTCAGGTTTGTCTTAAGAATATCTTGATACCTTTTAAGTTGCCTATCAGCATTACGTTTACAATTAGTTAGGTGATTATAAAGTCGCTGCTTTGGGAGTCTACTGTCGTCCATGCAGGTAACTTGGCCAGTCCAGCGTGGTTGTTCATGGATAATGGTAGCCTTGATGCTCCTACAGTTGGTATCAGCGAAAATATTGGCATTTGTTCTCTTGTCTTCCCAGTGAACTCAGAGAATGGAACATAGAGTACAGGTAGTTCTGCTATATCGCGATAGTTGTGTTCTTGTAAAACATCGTGTTATAGAAATTCGTGTAATAGAAATAACAGGGCTTGTGGAGAAAATAGGGTTATGTGCAGGTTACTCCAAATCGAAAAAAAATTTCGTAGTTAGCCTAACACAAAGGATAGCACAGTCTAAATAAATGTTACATTCATATCTAATAATGAAATCATACAATAAATGTTACACTTTACCTTGAAAAAATATGAATATAACTTGTTGGGGGAGAAGGTTGATGTTGAGGAGTCATGAAACATCAAGCTTTTCTTCAAGTGTTATAGCCTTTCTTTTACGATCACCACCGGAAATGCGATCACCAGAGTGCTTCCCAGAGATATTCTTCTTTTCCATAGTCACAAAATTGGAGAAACAGTAATCAGAATTCACTGAGGACACTTAAAAACTTCACACGTGTTTCAAACAAAGTGTGGAGTAAACAGAGCGCGCGGGTCTAAAACGCTATGTATTTTGTTTTTCTCTTATTTAAAATTTTACATTTTACATATACTGTACAGGTATATTGTATACATAAATATTACATAAATTATTTCTGCAATTCTTCACAAACAAAACACATAAATCAATTGAACATGTGATGTCGAACGTGAACTGTAAACACTGCATAACCCAGCGCCAAGCCACAATGTACAGTACACTTTAAACTCTACTTATTTTGTTTTTCTCTCTTATTTAAAATTTTACAATTTACATATACTGTACAGGTATTTCTTCACAAACAAAACACATAAATCAATTGAACAAGTGATGTCGAACGTGAACTGTAAACATTGAGCCAAGCCACAACACTGTACAGTACACTTTAAACGCTACGTATTTAGTTTTTCTCTTTTATATAAATTTTTACAATATACATATATATATATATATATATATATATATATATATATATATATATATATATATATATATATATTTTGTAATTTACATATTCATATTATGCTACAGCGCCCACAAAACATGAGAAACGTTTGAGTCCCCCAGTAGAGATGTCCGTTCTCTAGCCACTTCAGGATGTCCTAGTCCTCCGTTTTCTTTTTGTGTACTCGCTCAGGGACTCAAGTATTTCTGTATATAACACAGGATGATAAGGGAATTTGAAATTATGAGTGAATGAATTTATTATACAGTGATCAATTAACATAGTATTGATGTGTTTAAGTTGTGGTATTCACTCACTCTAAACCACGAATTCCATCCATACAGAGAGAGAGGCCAAGCGCTCTGTTTACATCACACACACATAAATATTACATAAATTATTTCTGCAATTCTTCACAAACAAAACACATAAATCAATTGAATATGTGATGTCGAACGTGAACTGTAAACACTGTGTGTGATGTAAAGAGAGTGCGGGTCTAAAATGCTACGTATTTTGTTTTTCTCTCTTGGTTATAATTTTACATTTTACATATACTGTACAGGTATATTGTATACATAAATATTACATAAATTATTTCTGCAATTCTTCACAAACAAAACACATAAATCAATTGAACATGTGATGTCGAACGTGAACTGTAAACACTGCATAACCTCGCGCCAAGCCACAGCACTGTACAGTACACTTTAAGTGCTACGTATTTAGTTTTTCTTTTATTTAAATTTTTGCAATTTACATATATATATAAGTAAATTGTAATTTACATATTATTCATATTATACTACAGCGCCCACAAAACAAGAAACGTTTGAGTCCCCCAGTAGAGATGTCCGTTCTCTATCCACTTCAGGATGTCTTAGTCATCCGTTTTCTTTTTGTGTACTCGCTCAGGGACTCAAGTATTTCTGTATATGACGCAGGATGATAAGGGAATTTGAATTTATTTGTTTATTTATTTATTTATTTATTTGTAATATACTGTAATATATTAAATATACTGCAAGTATTTTCTTTAATTTATATACTTTTTTCTCGAAAAAGGGAGGCTACCATTATACCTGGTAATGTACATTTATGGTGATCGTTAAGGACCAAACTCCGAATCCATGACGTGACCTCTGTTCATCATTTATATCCTAAATTTACCAATGTAGGTAGTTTCAAGAATTAACGCAGTCATTTACCGAATATTCTTTGCAAAAAAATAAATTTCAAATGAATTATTTATAGGAGATAAGTATTATGATCAGTAAATATACAGATATGCATTACTGACCACCTCCGAACACAAGGACGGCTAAAAATAGCCACAGGCGGTCACAGTCAAGGTCCTTTTCCCTTTCTTGTCACTGTAGGACCTTGTGAGTGGTTTACTGTATACATAAATATTACATAAATTACTTCTGCAATTCTTCACAAACAAAACACAAAAAATCAATTGAAAATGTGATGTCGAACGTGAACTGTAAACACTGTGTGTGATGTAAAGAGAGCGGGGGTGTAAAACTCTGTGTAATTTGATTTTCTCTTTTATTTAAAATTCTACAATTTACTTATAATATATAGGTATACACCTAGACCCCGAC